>CM055271.1:84704099-84843207 GCA_029237695.1 Conchocele bisecta
AACCAAATTCGGTATACATGTTTATCACGGCAAGATGAATATGTCTATTTATTTTCAAAAATTTCCAATTACTTATCTCCCCTTGGCGCCATTTTTAGCTCGACTATTTGAAGAATAAGTAGAGCTTATGTTGTCACCCCGCGTCGGCGTCACCGTCACGCCTTGGTTAAGGTTTTTAGTCAAGCTTGTATATGATACTACTGGCCCTACACCCACCATACTTGGACAACTTCATCTCCTAGTGATGTACATCAATAACCCCTGATCTATATTTGACCTTGACCTACATTTCCTCTTGAATTTACTTAGTTTAATTCCCCTTGGTTAAGGTTTTTAGTCAACCTTGGTTTAAGGTTTTTAAGTCAAGCTTGTACATGGAATACTATTGTGCATACAGACACCATACTTGCACAACCTTTTCTCATTGGGATGTACATCAATAACCCCTGGTCTATATTTGACCTTGACCTACATTTCTTCTTCAATTATTTAGTTAATTCCCCTTGGTTAAGGTTTTTAGTCAAGTTTGTATATGAAATACTCCTGGCCCTACACCCACCATACTTGGACAACTTCATCTCCTATGGATGTACATCAATAACCCCTGATCTATATTTGACCTTGACCTACATTTCCTCTTGAATTACTTAGTTAATTCTCTTTCGTTAAGGTTTTTAGTCAAGCTTGTAGATGGAATACTCCTGGCCCTACACCAACCATACTTGGACAACCTTTTCTCATAGGGATGTACATCAATAACCCCTGATCTATATTTCACCTTGACCTACATTTCCTCTTGAATTACTTAGTTTATTCCCCTTGGTTAAGGTTTTTAGTCAAGCTTGTATATGGAATACTCCTGGCCCTACACCCACCATACTTGGACAACTTCATCTCCTAGTGATGTACATCAACAACCCCTGACCTATATTTGACCTTGACCTACATTTAACCTTGAATTACATAGTTAATTCCCCTTGGTTAAGGTTTTTAGTAAACCTTGGTTAAGGTTTTTAGTCAAGCTTGTACATGGAATACTATTGTGCATACAACACCATACATGGACAACCTTTTCTCATAGCGATGTACATCAATAACCCCTGATCTATATTTGACCTTGACCTACATTTCCTCTTGAATTACTTACTTAATTCTCTTTGGTTAAGGTTTTTAGTCAAGCTTGTAGATGCAATACTCCTGGCCCTACACCAACCATACTTGGACAACTTCATCTCCTAGTGATGTACATCAATAATCCCTGACCTATATTTGACCTTGACCTACTTTTATCCTTGGATTACCTTCTTATTTCCCTTTGGTTAAGGTTTTTAGTCAAGCTTGTATATGGAATATTCCTGGGCCTACAGCAACCATACTTGGAAAACTTCATCTCCTAGTGATGTACATCACCCCTAACCTATATCTGACATTGACCTACATTTAACCTTGAATTACTTACTTAATTTCCCTTCGTTAAGGTTTTTAGTCAACCTTGATTAAGGTTTTTATGCAGGCCGCGGCCACATTGACCTACATTTAACCTTCAATTACTTAATTAATTTCCCTTGGTTAAGGTTTTTACACTACCTTGGTTAAGGTTTTTATGCAGGCCGCGGCCACCTTGTTTGTCAAGCTATGTGTACATCGACAACCCTCGTAGTCGAGCTATGCTGTTCTCCTTCAGCTCTTGTTATTGTTCGCACTCTGTATCCATATCCACGTAATATCTCGAGTTCTACTTCACCGATCGTAACCAAATTCGGTATACATGTTTATCACGGCAAGATGAAGAAGCCTATTTATTTTTAAAATTTTCCAATTACTTATCTCCCCTTGGTGGCCATATTTAATTTTCGGACTCCGTATCCTTGTTCACGCAATAAGTCGAGTTCTACTTGATGGATCGTAACCAAATTTGGTTTACATGTTAATCACTTCAAGATGAGTTATCTCCCCTTGTTGACTGGCCTTGCCTCGACGGGCATATATTGTGACCTTCGGCACTCTTGTTTGCAATTAATTTTCATATTTTTTTTAAAGAAAAAAAAGCACCCCCGTTTTAGCTCGCCTGCACAAGAGCTTATGGCATACCCCTGGCGTCATCGGCGTCCACAAACTTAACGTTGGGGTAAATGTCTTATAACATCTGTTTCCTTTCATGCAACACCTTGATATTTCATACGTGCATTCATCTGATGATACTCTATCCTGCTATAGCAAATCCATGACCCATAACCCACCCCTTACCCCAAGGTCAAGGTCAACACACTTAGCACATCATAAACTTAACGTTGGGGTAAATGCTTGTAACATCTGTTTTCCTTTCATAGAACGCCTTGATATTTTCATACATGCATTCCTCAGATGAGCCTCTATCATGCTGTAGCAAATCCACTTTGCATGTTCATAAACTTAACGTTGGGGTAAATGTTGTGTAACTTCTGTTTCTTTACAGGGAACGTTTTGATATTTCATACATGCATTCATCTGATGATCCTCTATTGTGTCTTCTACACATATTGAAGATGTGCACCTTGGTGTTTTTATAATGCCGAAAAAATATTTTTTAACAAAAATATCACCTTTTTAACCATTTTTTCTACATTTTTCTATACAATTCTATATACAGTACAGAGTTTGTGTACACAACTCCTCCGAAACCGTTCAGTTGATCGTTCTGAAACTATACACACGTCTTTTACACATATTGAAGATGTGCACATATACTTTGTGCATCTCGAAACCTTAACGCTCGGGTAAATGGCCTATATTTTCTGTTTCCTTGCTTGGATTTGCTTCATATTTCATACACGCATTGCTCCAAGGGTCCTCTACTGCGCTGTGGCAAATCCACGTCCGTCCCGCCCCTTCTAAGCCCAAGGTCAAGGTCATCTACTTTGTGCATCCCAAAACCTTCACACTCGGGTAAATGGCCTATATTTTCTGTTTCCTTGCTTGGATTTGCTTCATATTTCACACACGCATTGCTCCAAGGGTCCTCTGCCTCTGCTAAGCCCAGGGTCAAGGTCAAATACTTTGTACGCTCGAAACCTTAATCTGGTAAATGGCTCATAAATTTTGTTTCCCTTATCCGCACGTTGTGTTTTCAAATGCGCCCTCGTTCCTTTGCTGCCACCGGGCGCGCTTCGTTGTCATCTGACAACTCTTGGTCTACATTATTGTATCCAATTCCCTATCATTTCTACTTTACACTCTACTTTTCTATCTCTGCCTAAATTAATATACATGTTTAGCACAACGAGATGAAAAAATAATGCTATAGACTTTCAAATTCTCATTAATGTTTCTTGCCTTGGTGACAGCTTACACATTTCTGCATCTTCGCTGTCTGGCCCATATTCGACGGGCGTATTTTGTGACTTGCGTCACTCTTGTTGCAAGTAATTTTCATATTTTTCACACAAAAACACTTTTCATAAATGGACCAGTCTGAAAATCATTTTGTGACGGTTGGATTGGTGCAAAATGAGCATATCAAATAATCCATTCCAGTTTTTTAGTGGTGAAAGGGTTAACATTCGGGCAAATTTCTTATAACTTCTGGTTTCTTTTGATAGAACTTCTTGATATCTGCACAGTCGGACCAGGTCTGCACTGTTTGCCATTTTAGCAATGAAACACATGTCTAGCTACATGGTATGCTATTTATTTGATCAGAAGCTACGTGCACTGGTTACAAATGAAATCCCATAAACTGCGTTTCAGAATGCTGCTATGGACAGAGTGGGGTGTTGGGGAGATGACCGGCCGAGTTAGTCACGCCCAGCTTGATGGGTCAGTAGGTCACAACCTTTATCCTGGCACTCGACAAACCCACAAGCCATGTCCTTGACCTCACCACCTCTGCCCTGTACTGGCTGGCACAGACGGACGGACGCACGGCCGTGCACACAATGGAACTGACCGGGGCACACAGACGGGTAAGTGTCTGGACATGACGATTGAATAGGCCAGTGGAATGAAGGGGAACATAAGGGACTTTGCCCCCTACGTCTACAGACCCCTTCACTTGTCCTGTCGATTTGACGGGGTTTACTTGGAAGAGGGCTAAGCTCCTAACCCTTACAGTGCTGAATTAAATTTTGTAGTCTGCTGATTGTTTTCTATTTTTACCTACAAAAACATAATTTAGCAGCACTAAAGTGCTGCAAAACCATATTTTGAATTGAGAAAAGGACAAAACACGAAATAACAGCAGAAGACAAGTTTTGTTTCCTGCATTCTTGAAACTTGGACTTGAAAATTGAAACCACTTTAGAATCAATGGAAATGATTCTGAAGTGCTGTCGAAGCATGTTGTAAATTATTCTAAAGGGCTGTTAAAGCATGTTTTTGATGATAAAAATGGAAAATAGAAAATAAACAGACGACAAAATACATAAGATAGCGATCTCGGGGTTAAAACAATGTGTATTAAATGTGCTCCCCTTCGGAGGTTATTGGAAATTACTATATGAGCCGCGCCGTGCGAAAACCGGGCTTAATGACAACATTTTCAGTTTTTACTTTTTCCCGTATTCTGAATTGTACATCTTTTAAAAGCCATATGCCTCCAAAATTATCAATGTATTCCAATTATGGTTCATTTTAGAAGTAGTTTTATGATGCGTGGTAAAAACTTACATGACGTTTTAGATCAATGACGTCGAAATTACGGCGTTTTTATCAACGGCGTATACAAGGGGTGTTGATCCGGACAAGTCCTATAGATTTATCATCTTTTATCGCATGTCAACCAAATTTGGATATCCCGTAGCCTGGCCAAGTGTCTCCCATTAGGCCAAGACAAGGTATGAAAATGAATGAGAGCATGATGTTATTAGCCGATCAAATCAGGGTTCAATATATGTCAGGGAAAAGTGAGAGAAGTGTTGATTTCCTCCCCAACCAAATTCTCCCAGTTATATTTAGCTGTCATTAATATCTGATCATAGCAATACTTATGGTAGTCAAATGTACACAATATTATTCCAGTTGAAAGAATTAACCTTTGAATATAGGTGAAGGCGCTTAGCATTGCACAAATATGTAGCAAGTCAACCGAAATCTCATAAATACCCGATTTTTGGCGGCCATCTTGAAAATATGATAATTATATACTGAATATTAGTGTAGTTTACGTAAATTCTTTAATATATCCATCAGAAATGTTTTTTAACAACTTCCAAGTTAAGGACCATGACTTATTGCTCATATATTGGCAATTTTCGACTTCCGTCAAGCATAAAGTTCAATGACCTTGAAATGACCTTGAACTTGGTTTAAAAAATGGCACTCTGGATTTTTTGGAAACCTTATACATTCAAGTTTATAAAAACACCGGGTGCTATAAATTAACACGAGGTGCCGGAATCTTATATATATACCTACAATTGCCCCTGGACTAGGAGGCAAACCGCCTAACTTTAGTTTACCAAGCTCCGGTTGATGTAATTTGGAAGTGAGACAACAACTTTCGCGTTTGTAGATTACCGAATATAGGAGAAAAGGGTGGTTAGAAACTTTTTCACAAACCAATGGATAACCAATATATAGCCGATCTATAAATAGATCGGCTAATAATAACGTTTATGGCTCGTGTTGCAGTTGCTAATGTAACGTCATGTTTTGGATTGCTGCCCAAGTAACGTAATTTCGTATGAAAATTTTTCAAATAAGGCAAAGTGAGGCGTTTCCCTGTTGTTTACTGCTGTCTGAAATAATTTTGGGGAATAATAGCGACATCATTTAACATTTCGTATACGACGACATATTTTAAAGTTGGCAGTAGGCCGCTTATAACATTAACTTTGTGACAAAACACGATACCGGCCAGATACCTTATAATTGTCGCCGTGTGTCTGTCTTGAGGATCGCATTACCGTCACCTGATATACATTATTATGCAGTCAAATGATAAACTGATGATTTGATACTACAAAAGCACTTATAATTTCGACTACAAAAGCAAGTTTATGACCATCACATTTCCAATTAATATGTTGATGCATTTATTTTAAATTCAATACAAACCCCGGATATTTATGTCGTTATATAGCTGTCATTATATTTATGATCAAATGAGTGGCATTAAATGGCATATCATTCGCTAAGTACTGGATAGAATTGTTTAACAGTCTCAATTTACCAAGATAATAGATGGTAATATCGTTGGCATACACTAGGTTGTTCATATTTAAGATTATTTAGGAATCAAAGTGCAGTGTAAGCGTAGACTTCTCTGATATGTAGCCAGTTATGCGTTCACCATTTTGAATTCATAAGGACAACCGACGAAAAAGAGTAAAAATGTCAAAGAACGACAGTTAGGCGACAATGTACAGCGCCTGAAGCATTTATAAGTCATTGATGCTGCAAGTATCCTTGCTATAATAGTTTGTCACTGTTCACACTTAATGTTAACTGACACCAGCAAACGTAAATGGGAGGGCAAACTGTGAACTTTTACGGCGACGCTAGACAATTTGAAACGTCGTTTTTCCAACGTCGTTTACCCACCCGCTTTTCATGACGTTGTCATTAAGCCCGGTTTTCGTATGACGCGTCCCATATATATTTTTACGTGGCTGTGACTGGAGAAAGGGAGCTTCTGGAATTCGTGAACAGTGTAGCTCCTGATCAAATAGCACTCCTGTAGCCTGATAATGATCTATTTGAAGATGGATTGGCGTTTCATTGATAGAATTGTGAACAGTGCCGATCACAATCTTAATGCGAATGGGCAGGCCGAACTGGATCTACACTGGTCGCGAAACCCATAAGCCCCATTTCTCCAGCCACCGACACATGTGTTTTAGAACGAACTGTCAGAATATTTAGGGGTTTTATGGTAATTATACCCCCACAAACAAAGTTTGTTGGGGGTATATAGGAGTCAGCATGTCGGTCTGTCGGTCGGTCTGTTGGAAATTCCCAACTATCAGAATAGTTAGGGGTTTTATGGTAATTATACCCCCACAAACAAAGTTGTACATGGAATACTATTGTGCATACAGACACTATACTTGGACAACCTTTTCTCATAGTGATGTACATCAATATGGAATACTCCTGGGCCTACATCAACCATACTTGGACAACTTCATCTCCTAGTGATGTACATCAATAATCCCTGGCCTATATTTGACCTTGACCTACTTTTATCCTTGGATTACTTACTTATTTCCCCTTGGTTAAGGTTTTTAGCCAAGCTTGTATATGGAATACTCCTGGGCCTACAGCTAGTGATGTACATCAATAATCCCTGGCCTATATTTGACCTTGACCTACTTTTATCCTTGGATTACTTACTTATTTCCCCTTGGTTAAGGTTTTTAGCCAAGCTTGTATATGGAATACTCCTGGCCTACATCCACCATAGCTTGGAAAACTTCCATCTCCTTAGTGATGTACATCAATAACCCCTGATCTATATCCCACATTGACCTACAGTTAACCTTGAATTACTTACTTAATTTCCCTTGGTTAAGGTTTTTAGTCAACCTTGGTTAAGGTTTTTATGCAGGCCGCAGCTACCTTGTTTGTCAAGCTATGTGTACATCGACAACCCTCGTCGTCGAGCTATGCTGTTCTCCTACAGCTCTTGTTATTTTTTGCACTATGTATCCTTGTCCATGCGATAACTCAAGTTCTACTTCACCGATCGTAACCAAATTCGGTATACATGTTTATCACGGCAAGATGAATATGTCTATTTATTTTCAAAAATTTCCAATTACTTATCTCCCCTTGGCGCCCATTTTTAGCTCGACTATTTGAAGAATAAGTAGAGCTTATGTTGTCACCCCGGCGTCGGCGTCACCGTCACGCCTTGGTTAAGGTTTTTAGTCAAGCTTGTATATGGAATACTACTGGCCCTACACCCACCATACTTGGACAACTTCATCTCCTAGTGATGTACATCAATAACCCCTGATCTATATTTGACCTTGACCTACATTTCCTCTTGAATTACTTAGTTAATTCCCCTTGGTTAAGGTTTTTAGTCAACCTTGGTTAAGGTTTTTAGTCAAGCTTGTACATGGAATACTATTGTGCATACAGACACCATACTTGCACAACCTTTTCTCATTGGGATGTACATCAATAACCCCTGGTCTATATTTGACCTTGACCTACATTTCTTCTTCAATTATTTAGTTAATTCCCCTTGGTTAAGGTTTTTAGTCAAGTTTGTATATGAAATACTCCTGGCCCTACACCCACCATACTTGGACAACTTCATCTCCTATGGATGTACATCAATAACCCCTGATCTATATTTGACCTTGACCTACATTTCCTCTTGAATTACTTAGTTAATTCTCTTTCGTTAAGGTTTTTAGTCAAGCTTGTAGATGGAATACTCCTGGCCCTACACCAACCATACTTGGACAACCTTTTCTCATAGGGATGTACATCAATAACCCCTGATCTATATTTCACCTTGACCTACATTTCCTCTTGAATTACTTAGTTTATTCCCCTTGGTTAAGGTTTTTAGTCAAGCTTGTATATGGAATACTCCTGGCCCTACACCCACCATACTTGGACAACTTCATCTCCTAGTGATGTACATCAACAACCCCTGACCTATATTTGACCTTGACCTACATTTAACCTTGAATTACATAGTTAATTCCCCTTGGTTAAGGTTTTTAGTAAACCTTGGTTAAGGTTTTTAGTCAAGCTTGTACATGGAATACTATTGTGCATACTAACACCATACATGGACAACCTGTCTCATAGCGATGTACATCAATAACCCCTGATCTATATTTGACCTTGACCTACATTTCCTCTTGAATTACTTACTTAATTCTCTTTGGTTAAGGTTTTTAGTCAAGCTTGTAGATGCAATACTCCTGGCCCTACACCAACCATACTGGACAACCAACCACTTCATCTCCTAGTGATGTACATCAATAATCCCTGACCTATATTTGACCTTGACCTACTTTTATCCTTGGATTACCTTCTTATTTCCCTTTGGTTAAGGTTTTTAGTCAAGCTTGTATATGGAATATTCCTGGGCCTACAGCAACCATACTTGGAAAACTTCATCTCCTAGTGATGTACATCACCCCTAACCTATATCTGACATTGACCTACATTTAACCTTGAATTACTTACCTTAAATTTCCCTTCGTTAAGGTTTTTAGTCCAACCTTTGATTAAGGTTTTTATGCAGGCCGCGGCCACATTGACCTACATTTAACCTTCAATTACTTACTTAATTTCCCTTGGTTAAGGTTTTTACTCTACCTTGGTTAAGGTTTTTATGCAGGCCGCGGCCACCTTGTTTGTCAAGCTATGTGTACATCGACAACCCTCGTAGTCGAGCTATGCTGTTCTCCTTCAGCTCTTGTTATTGTTCGCACTCTGTATCCATATCCACGTAATATCTCGAGTTCTACTTCACCGATCGTAACCAAATTCGGTATACATGTTTATCACGGCAAGATGAAGAAGCCTATTTATTTTTAAAATTTTCCAATTACTTATCTCCCCTTGGTGGCCATATTTAATTTTCCGACTCCGTATCCTTGTTCACGCAATAAGTCGAGTTCTACTTGATGGATCGTAACCAAATTTGGTTTACATGTTAATCACTTCAAGATGAGTTATCTCCCCTTGTTGACTGGCCTTGCCTCGACGGGCATATATTGTGACCTTCGGCACTCTTGTTTGCAATTAATTTTCATATTTTTTTTAAAGAAAAAAAAGCACCCCCGCCCCCCTTTTAGCTCGCCTGCACAAGAGCTTATGGCATACCCCTGGCGTCATCGGCGTCCACAAACTTAACGTTGGGGTAAATGTCTTATAACTCTGTTTCCTTTTCATGCAACATCTTGATATTTCATACGTGCATTCATCTGATGATACTCTATCCTGCTATAGCAAATCCATGACCCATAACCCACCCCTTACCCCAAGGTCAAGGTCACACACTTAGCACATTCATAAACTTAACGTTGGGGTAAATGTCTTGTAACATCTGTTTCCTTTCATAGAACGCCTTGATATTTCATACATGCATTCCTCAGATGAGCCTCTATCATGCTGTAGCAAATCCACTTTGCATGTTCATAAACTTAACGTTGGGGTAAATGTTGTGTAACTTCTGTTTCTTTACAGGGAACGTTTTGATATTTCATACATGCATTCATCTGATGATCCTCTATTGTGTCTTCTACACATATTGAAGATGTGCACCTTGGTGTTTTTATAATGCCGAAAAAATATTTTTTAACAAAAATATCACCTTTTTAACAATTTTTTCTACATTTTTCTATACAATTCTATATACAGTACAGAGTTTGTGTACACAACTCCTCCGAAACCGTTCAGTTGATCGTTCTGAAACTATACACACGTCTTTTACACATATTGAAGATGTGCACATATACTTTGTGCATCTCGAAACCTTAACACTCGGGTAAATGGCCTATATTTTCTGTTTCCTTGCTTGGATTTGCTTCATATTTCATACACACATTGCTCCAAGGGTCCTCTACTGCGCTGTGGCAAATCCACGTCCGTCCCGCCCCTTCTAAGCCCAAGGTCAAGGTCACCTACTTTGTGCATCCCAAAACCTTCACACTCGGGTAAATGGCCTATATTTTCTGTTTCCTTGCTTGGATTTGCTTCATATTTCACACACGCATTGCTCCAAGGGTCCTCTGCCTCTGCTAAGCCCAGGGTCAAGGTCAAATACTTTGTACGCTCGAAACCTTAATCTGGTAAATGGCTCATAAATTTTGTTTCCCTTATCCAGCACGTTGTGTTTTCAAATGCGCCCTCGGTTCCTTTGCTGCCACCGGGCGCGCTTCGTTGTCATCTGACAACTCTTGGTCTACATTATTGTATCCAATTCCCTATCATTTCTACTTTACACTCTACTTTTCTATCTCTGCCTAAATTAATATACATGTTTAGCACAACGAGATGAAAAAATAATGCTATAGACTTTCAAATTCTCATTAATGTTTCTTGCCTTGGTGACAGCTTCACATTTCTGCATCTTTGCTGTCTGGCCCATATTCGACGGGCGTATTTTGTGACTTGCGTCACTCTTGTTGCAAGTAATTTTCATATTTTTCACAAAAACACCCCCTTTTCATAAATGGACCAGTCTGAAAATCATTTTGTGACGGTTGGATTGGTTGCAAAATGAGCATATCAAATTCCATTCCAGTTTTTTTAGTGGTGAAAGGGTTAACATTCGGGCAAATTTCTTATAACTTCTGGTTTCCTTTGATAGAACTTCTTGATATCTGCACAGTCGGACCAGGTTCTGCACTGTTTGCCATTTTAGCAATGAAACACATGTCTAGCTACATGGTATGCTATTTATTTGATCAGAAGCTACGTGCACTGGTTACAAATGAAATCCCATAAACTGCGTTTCAGAATGCTGCTATGGACAGAGTGGGGTGTTGGGGAGATGACCGGCCGAGTTAGTCACGCCCAGCTTGATGGGTCAGAGGTCACAACCTTTATCCTGGCACTCGACAAACCCACAAGCCATGTCCTTGACCTCACCACCTCTACCCTGTACTGGCTGGCACAGAAGGATGGACGCACGGCCGTGCACACAATGGAACTGACCGGGGCACATGGACCGGTAAGTGTCGGGACATGACAATTGAATATGCCAGTGGTAGAAGGGGGCATGTCCTGTCGATTTGAAGGGGTTTACTTTGAAGAGGGCTAAGTCCTTAACCCTTACAGTGCTGAATTGAATTTTGTCGTCTGCTGATTATTTTCTATTTTTATCACCAAAAACATAGTTTAGCAGCACTTGAGAATAATTTTCAATGGAAATGATTCTAAAGTGCTGCAAGACCATGTTTTGAATGAGAAAAGGACACAACACGAAATAACAGCAGAATACGAGTTTTGTTTCCCACATTCTCAGGGTTAAAGGGATTTGCCCCCTTCTACAGTCCTTCAACTGTCGTGTCGAATTGAAGGGTTAGTCTGTCCCGGTACGTAACTTACTGTGGGGAGGAAGTGTGTATTCGTGCCCGGCTAGCTCAGTCGGTTAGAGCGATGGTACGGTAAACCAGAGGTCCCGGGTTTGAGCCCCGGGCCGGTGCACATTTTTCTCACCCTATATATACTGCCCAAATTGTACCAAAAACATGAAATTCAGAGACGAATTAAATATAGAATTCGGGGACGAATTACAATTTGGCGGGGAAGTATGTCACGGTATGTAACTCACTATGGGGAGGAAGTGTGTATTCGTGCCCGGCTAGCTCAGTCGGTTAGAGCGATGGTACGGTAAACCAGAGGTCCCGGGTTCGAGCCCCGGGTCGGTGTGCACATTTTTCTCACCCTGTGACGCCCAACGAGGGACCGTGACTGATATATATATACTACCCAAAATGTACCAAAAATATGGAATTCAGAGACGAATTAAATACAGAATTCGGGGACGAATTCCAATTTGGCGGGGAAGTATGTCGCGGTACGTAACTCACTATGGGGAGAAAATGTGTATTTATGCCCGGATTAGCCCTGGCATTAATAATTCAATAGCAGCGGACCTTCCCCTCAAAATGTCACCGGCATCTAGTAAGTAGATATAATCCTGTGCAAATCACATGGCTATATCGCATTAAGCAAGATGACATGAATGAGGTTACAATTAGGCCAATATATAGCAAGGTCATTTCCACATAAATGTATTAATCATTATTAACATTATTCTCATTATTCTCGCCCTGTGACAAGTCCACTATGGATTTAGAGCCCTTTTCCACCGGGCCCCGTCCATTGTCATCTGTTCCACCGGGCCCCGTCCATTGTCATCTGTTCCACCGGGCCCCGTCCATTGTCATCTGTTGTTTCGTATTTCATACAAAGAACAAAATAAACAAAATATTAGGACACACTTTATTGTGGGAAACCATATATTTTTATGCCACCGGGTTTCGAAGAAACGAGTGGCATTTTGTGTTTGGACCGTCCGTCCGTCCGTCCGTCCGTCCGTCACACTTTTCGGTTAACCACTTTGTCACAGTTTCCCAAATATGCTGCAGGTGGCATCCGCGTTCGACAGACGCATTTCTTGTTACACATTGTTTTAGTCACTGTTTTTGTCGAGCCCACTTGCAGACAGCGAGACATAGTGATCACAAATGACGTCCGGGTGTCCGTGCGTGCGTCCGACAGTCCGTCCGAAATCTGCGTTAAAGTTTTTAAATACCTTATATTTCTGCAGTCCTAAGTCACATTGACTTGAAACTTCATATACTTATTAGTCATCATCCATATATTCATGCTGTATCCCACTCATGCGGCCCCTGTGCCCAAGGTCAAGGTCAAATGACTTAGAAGTTTGCGTTCCGAAATCTGCGTTAGAGTTTTTAAATACCTTATATCTCTGCAGTCCTAAGTCACATTGACTTGAAACTTCATATGCTTATTAGTCATCATCCATATATTCATTCTGTGTCCCATTCATGTGGCCCCTGTGTCCCTATGTCAAGGTCAAATGACTTAGAAGTTTGTGTTAAAGTTTCTGTCAACATTTGCGTTAAAGTTTTCACATACCTACTATCTCTGTAACCGTAAGTCAGATTTGCTTGAAACTTTGTATGTTTATTGGGCATCAAACTTCAAATTAAATACACTCCGAGACCATCAAATGCCTCAGCGGGCTTGACATGCGGGCCGCGGCCATCCTCGTTATTAAATTTTCGACCACTGGTCTTTATCAAAATAGTGTGAAACTGTATTGGCAGTCCTATGTCAAAATAGTATGAAACTGTATTGGCAGTCCTCTGTCACATAGGACTGCCAATACAGTTTCAGACTATTTTAATAAAGACCATGTGGTCGAAAATTTAATAAAAAGACTTACTTTAAAACAATGTGTATTAAATGTGCTTTCCTTCGGAGGTTATTGGAAATTACTATATATATTTTTACGTGGCTGTGACTGGAGAAAGGGAGCTTCTGGAATTCGTGAACAGTGTAGCTCCTGATCAAATAGCACTATTGTAGACTGATAATGATCTATATTGAAGTAGGATTGGGGTTTCATTGATAGAATTGTGAACATTGCCGATCACAATCAGAGTGTGCAAATGGGCACGCTGAACTGGACCTACACTGGTCACGAAACCTATAAACCCCATTTCTCCAGTCACAGCCACATATGTATTTTAGAACAAACTGTCGGAATATTTAGGGGTTTTACGATAATTACAATTGTCTTTAAACAGGTTGTTTGAAAAAAGGAAAATGATGGGAAAGAAAAAAATATCCGAAATATGAGGACAAACTTCATTGTGGGATACCATATATTTATGTGTTTTAGAATGAACAGTTCAATCTTTAGGGGAATTACGGTAATTACAATTATTGTTTCACATGTGTGAAAAAAGGAAAAATGTGGGGAAAGGAAAAAATATACAAAATATTAGGACACGCTTCATTGTGGTAAACCATTATTTATGTGTTATTGTAATTACGAATATCTTTTCACAGGTTGTGTGAAAAAAGGAAAAATGCGGGGAAAGGAAAAAATATACAAAATATTAGGACACGCTCATTGGTAAACCATTTTTTTGGATTGTAATTTCGAATATCTTTTCACAGGTTGTGTGAAAAAAGGAAAAATGCGGGGAAAGGAAAAAATATACAAAATATTAGGACACTCATTATTGTGGGAAACCATTATTTATGTGTTATTGTAATTACGAATATCTTTTCACAGGTTGTGTATTCCTATAAGGACCGGCAGCCCCGAGACCTGGCCATATTCGCCGACTACCTGTACCTGGTCGACGCCCAGCAAGGGGAGATCATCAGCGTGAACAAGTTCACGGGTGAAGACGAGACGGTTCTGCAGAACGTGTCCCAGCCATGTACGGTGGTCGCCTGGCATTCGGTCCTGCATCTCCTACTGCAGCCAGGTACTGGACGAAATTAAATTTGTTGTCTGCTGATTTTGTAATTTCCATTTTTATAAAAAAAAAAGTTTGGCAGCACTTTAGAATCATTTCCATTGGAAGTGCTGCCAAACCATGTTTTTATTGAAAATACAGACAGAATATTAAAAACAGCAAACGACACTTCGTTTTCCACGCTCTAAGGGTTAAACTGAGGTCCCATCCCTATATGACCTTAACTGTTGCTGGGACGTTAAATCACATTCATTTAATTTCAGTATCCGCTCTTGCTTATCGGTACTGGATGAAATTAACCTTTGGAACGCGGGAAACATAAATTGTCGTCTGCTGTCGATTTATGTTTGGTCTTTTTTAGCGCGCCTTCCGAAGGAAGCCGTGCTTATGGCATACCCTTGGCGTCGTAGGCGTCCTGTCTGTCCGTCCGTCCGTCCGTCCGTCCGAGCAACCAAGGGTGTACAAGGAGCCATGGGGCGGAGCCTAACACAAAAGAATCCTTTGATTTATTCTATTGTTTACAAGGGGCCATCTCTTTGATCTAGAACAATGGAAATGGCCCCTTCTTCACTATGTGTGGGCCGTCCGTCCGTCCGTCCTTCCGTCCGTCTGTCTGTCTTGAAAAATTATAATGGCCTATATTTTATGTTTCCTTGCTTGGATTTGCTTCATATTTCACACACGCATTGCTCCAATGGTCCTCTACCTCTGCTAAGCCCAGGGTCAAGGTCAAATATTTTGTACGCTCAAAACCTTAACACGCTCTGGTAAATGGCTCATAAATTTTGTTTCCCTTATCCAGCACGTTGTGTTTTCAAATGTGCCCTCGGTTCCTTTGCTGCCACCGGGCGCACTTCGTTGTCCTCTGACAACTCTTGTTTCTCAATAACATGGTTTGACAATGTTTTAAAATTTCCATTGGAAATGATTCTAAAGTGTTGTCAAAGCATGGTTTTGATGAGAAAATTTGGAAATAAAAATAAACAGACAACTTTTAATTCAGCATTGCAATGGTTAAATTTGTTGTCTGCTGTTTAGCACTATTGTCTGTTCAATGAAATGTTGCCAAAGATTTATTGCTATAAAAACACTCACAAGCTGCTTATTTCTTTACATAAAACAATGTAAAACTATTTAGAAATGAGGCTTCTTTTATTTCCAGAAAATCCGTCTTAAGTTATTTTGAATAACCAGTCATGGATGGCCGATTGCCTTATAAATTCATTGCACCAAATTTTAGTTGTTGACAATAAAACGAGAAACTACTATTGCAATAAACACTTCCGGTAAACAACAACACACAAACTGAACACTAATTCTTCAGAAATTGGTGTATTAACAGCATTTTTCGGTATATAACTAAATTTTCATTAAATTACATTGTACAGTGGAACCCCTCCAAACCGGACCACTCGATACCGGAATTTGCGCTATACCGAACATACGACCACGTCCCGAATATTCTGCTATATAAACACATTAGTTTCTACCACTCTATTCCGGAACCCCTCTACTCCGTAATCCGGACGCCATTTCAAGTCCCAAAACCATATTTCAGCGTTAAAATAACCCCGGAAAACCGGGAACACTGTCACCTGTCATGACGGATGTCATCCAAGAAATACACCGCGCCCAATTTCAATGTTGTTGTTTCAAGCGGGTGTTAAAATCACACAGTGTTTACAATAGACTGGTTCCCGGTAGTATGGTTCAGCTCTGGTTCCCAAAATGCGGAGCCACGAGAATGAGACGATTCTAACGGACTCCAAACTTGACATTTGAGTGGAAGAAATAACAAAATTGATCAAATTACGCACATTAACTTGAGCTCTGTACAAGCGCTATCCATGCGTGTAATGCGCTAAGCGGCGTGTTTTTTAACGTCATAAGCGGCATTACAAAGTTAAGAATCTATTCAATACATGCGAGACATGTTTGCTGTTTTACAAGCTCATTACAATAGCATGGTTCACATTTTAATTATACGCGTACGTAACAATTACGGAAATAAAATAATCGGCACATTATTTGTGAACCCACCGACCGATTAATTGAGATAATCTGATAATTACTTAACGAGGCTGTAAACTCGTGACTGTAGCCTGTGGGCTATTGTAGCAGCTCACGGTAACTTCACAGCACACGCGAAATGTGTCATATGCTCTTTGCGACCAGTGTAGACCGTAGACTCAATGAAAGTCATCATATCAATTCTCAGAATAAAAAGAAACATATTTATTGAAAAAATGTGTGCATATGCTTTCAATATGGTAATAATGGTATATACTATACAAATCCAAGAGTTAATGATGGAAAACATACATTTCCTTAACTGGAAATTGAAAACCCCTCTAAACCGAAAACCCCTATAAACCAAACTTTTCAGTCTGTCCCGAGGGTGTTCGGTTTAGAGGGGTTCCACTGTATATCAATTAATCATTTAATCTTCACATATTTAGCGAATGTCATTCATCCATAATATAAGGTTCCAAGCCAGTCTGATACTACTGCTAATACGTCCCAATGTATTGTAAATTGTGAATGCTAACGAACTTGATTTGATGACCTTCCCCAACCAATCAGTGCTTAGTAAATGGAGTTGTCCGCCGGCAATTTGTCCTGTAATGAAACTGGCTCACAGGAAGTGATTGTATACTTCCGCCAGAAATGACATATATATGGTGTTCCCAAGTAATATATTAGTGACGGTATATTTACACTGGTGTAAATGTACGTGTGAGGATATGTGCAGTCAGTTTTACATGGTAGGAACAGCGTGCCAACCTCAACCTGCCTGCCATGGCGTTGTCAATAGATAAAACAGATGTAGCAGATGATATCCTGTTGTATTTTGACTAAATTCTCGGTATTTTCTTTTGGAATTCTCGTACAAACACCGACTAATAGAGGCTCGATTCCTTTATTTTTCAAACTGGTAAGATTTGCTCTCGTATAGACGAGATTAGTGTCGTTGTTTTGATGATGAAATCCAGCAAGCAGTTTGATACTAGAACAATGTTTGATAATATTTGGTCACAATGTGTGTCTAGGGATGGTGCGTTTTTTGCATACAACCCACGTCACCGAGAATTTGCTTTTGTTTGTCGGGTAAATGCATTAATTCTTTTTATTACTTTTATCACCTGCCAGCGAGGGGATTAGCCTCGTAATAATGATGCCCTGGTTTCATTATCCCTTCACCGAGGCAAGAGGGAATAATCCAGCATTAGTCCATGTATGTGTGCGTGCGTACGTTAGTAACACCTTTCATTTTTAGCACGCCTTTCGAAGAAAAGAGTGCTTATGGCATACCCTCGACACTTTAGTCGGCGTCCGTCTTCAAAAATTTGAAAACTTAACGTTGGGGTAAATTTCTTAGAAATTCTGTTTCCTTTCACCGAACGTTTTGATATTTCATACATTCCTTCCTTTAATGATTCAATATCATGCTGTGACAAATCCACGACCGTCATACCCCCACTACCCCAAGTTTAATGCCACACTTCCTTTCACTAAACGTATTGATATTTCACACATGCCTTCCTCAAATGATTCTCTATCATGCTGTCAAGGTCACAATCTTGTTGCATTCAAAATGTTACGTTGAGGGAAATTTGTTATAATTTCTGTTTCCTTTCACCAAACAAATTGATATTCACACTTGCATTTCTCAAATGATTCTACATCATGCTATGACAAATCATGGATTATCAAACTTCCGCCAACCGCAAGGTCAAGTTCACAATCTTAGTGCATTCATAAATTTAACGTTGAGTGTAATTTGTTATAATTTCTTGTTTCCTTTCACCCCATTGCTTGATTGCCTTATTTCTCAATAAAAACATACTTTGACAGCACTTCAGAATCATTTGGAAATTATTCTAAAGTGATGTTGAAGCATGTTTTGATGATAAAAATGGAAAATAGAAAATAAACAGCAGACGCCAAAAATAATAAGATAGCGGTCTAAGGGTTAATGTTGAGGACAATTTTCCTTTTACTCTTCATATTTCTTTTACTCTTCTAATTATTCTGCTTTTTTTTCTCTCATTATTCTCTATCATTCTGTGACAAATTCTCTCGACCGTCATACCCCTGCTAACTCCTCCAAGGTCAAGGTCAAACTCTTAGTGATTTCACAAACTTAACATTGGGGGAAATTTGTTCTAATTTCTGTTTCCGTTCACCCCATTTCTTGATATTTCCTATACTGTACTGGTTATCTATCCTACAGTGCCAAATCGATGACCGTCAGACCCCTGCTAACCCCAAGGTCAAGGTCACAATCTTAGCGCTTTCTCAAACTTAAACTTGGTGGAAATTCCTTTTAATTTCTGTTTCCTTTCACACAGCTCATTGGTGTTCTTTAAACTGATGCACCACCAGGTGTGCTTCGTTGTCTTGTGACAACTCTTCAATACTGTAAGTACCGAGTTCAATCCTCGCCCTAGATTTGGAAAATACTAACGTAGTAATACTGTATTTCCATCCCACTGATCTGTCGGATAAGACTTTAAGGTGAGGGCCCGTCTATATATGACCTTAGCTGTTGCTGAGACGTTTACCTTCTTGTTGCCTAGGTAACCCGTGTGCATCGTCGCCATGTAGCCACCTATGTGCCCCTGGTCTCCGTGGCTACAGCTGTGCTTGCCCCGTCGATATGGAGTTGGTATCGCCGACAACTTGTAAAAGTAAGTAACTCCAGTCTAGCAGGATTCCCATGTTGTGCTAGGTGTTTTATTTGTTGGCTAACTTATTGTCTCGGGCCTCAACCAGACCTGTGTCGACGTATCGTTTATCAACTTTTAGCAAATATCATAAACTATTCGGCCATTGTCTATGATTTCAAAACTATTCATATAAAAAGAGCAAAATATGTTGTTGAACATAGTTATCTAAAATACGTCACATATGACCTGGGCCCCCATACCGAACTCCCTCGATCCGCTATGTCAACACGGACAAATGCTATTGCCTCGGTGTTTTAGAGGCTCTGGCTACGCTGCTGTATTGGGACACTCTCATTGTGTGAAACCTTCTATTTATAGGTGTTTCCCAGCATAAAGTGTGTCCGAATATTTAACCCTTAGACCGCTATCTTATTTTTGTTGTTGTCTGCTTTTTATTTTCTATTTTTATCATCCAAAACATGGTTTGACAGCACTTTAGAATATTTTACAACATGGTTTGACAGCAATTCAGAATCACCATTGAACCGGTCTTAAATGTTTTAGCTGTTGATAGACTGTTAAACCCCAACAAACAAACAAACAAACATCCTGATTAGGAAATAGAGAATACCAGGTGAGTGTCTTCATATCCAGTTTATCAGGCAAGGCTAGGGAACGAGTAGAAATTCTGATGTTTGCCGAGGAATTTCTACCGTTTCCGAGCCGAGACTGATAAACTTGATATCAAATGACAGTAGCCTCATATTCTATTTATCAGGTAACTTTTTACGCTTGAAAATGACCATAGATGACGTCGTTATCTATGAACGTGGACTTTACGCTGTGTCATTACACTGATGTCAGTCAGTTACGTCACATGACGTCAGTTTTAACTTTGTTGTAACCCGGATGATTGTATCATGTCAATGCCTGATACAAAAATATGTTATCAGTCGGTACGTCGGTCAATACAGGGCAGGTTACCGGATGAATCGGGAATTTGGTGCGTGAAGCATATCATATTTTCAGTGATCCCCCAGTGTCCACATATTATTAGTGGTTAACGTCTGCTGTTTATTTTTATTTTCCATTTTTTCTCATCAAAACCATGGTTTGACGACACTTTAGAATCATTTCCAATGGAAATTATTCTAAAGTGCTGCCAAACCAGGTTTTTATTCAGAGAAAAGACAGACTATTAAACAACATCATTGTATACATGTTACTCATTTCTATAATTTTATCATTGTATACATGTCTATAATTTTATCATTGTATACATGTCTATAATTTTATCATTGTATACATGTCTATAATTGTATCATTGTATACATGTCTATAATTTTATCATTGTATACATTTCTATAATTGTATCATTGTATACATGTCTATAATTGTATCATTGTATACATGTCTATAATTGTATCATTGCATACATGTCTATAATTTTATCATTGTATACATTTCTATAATTGTATCATTGTATACATGTCTATAATTTTATCATTGTATACATGTCTATAATTGTATCATTGTATACATGTCTATAATTTTATCATTGTATACATTTCTATAATTGTATCATTGTATACATGTCTATAATTTTATCATTGTATACATGTCTATAATTTTATCATTGTATACATGTCTATAATTGTATCATTGTATACATTTCTATAATTGTATCATTGTATACACCATTTCTATTACTCCTCATATTTTTATTGTTACCCTAATCATCTGATTGCCTACCACATCTAATATACTAGCTGACTATTATTTGTATTCATCTACATTGATTGGCCCTAAATTATACTCTTTTGTGTTGATGGGCCATTAAGCACCATTCGATTCCATTCCACTTTTTGCCAATTTATTACAGATAAAGACGTGCCGAGACTGATAGCATCAGGAGAGGAGGGAATCTTTGAAGTTCCCATCGAATACACCGGGCTCAGCCAGCTGAGGGGGAGGTTACTGCTGCAGATAGACGCAGATATCGTTCGCTACTGTCCCCTGGACCACAGAGTTATCTTCCATGACGTGCTGGGTCGCTCAATCAGGAGTCTCGATCTAGGTGTACCACAGTAAGTGTATAGTGGAACCTCTCTAATCTGGACACCCTGGGAGGTTCCCAGGGTGTCTGGTTTAGCGAGGTTCCAATGTATGGATATGTGTCCTTCAATTACAATCCGGAGGTTGTGGGTTCAAATCTCGCATATGGCATCAAAAATTGCTTTCCAATTATTTCCATCCCACTGGTCTGTCGGATGAGACTTTAACCCTTTCCCTGTTTTGCGATATTTCGACTCATCCAAATCCAAAACATCTGAATAAAAGAATCAAATGCTGGGTCAAATGATGGTTAAATTATCTGATAGAGTAGAAAACATTGTGGAAAAAGGAGAAATTGCTTGTTACAAGCAATTTCTCCTTTTCCCACAATGTTTTCTAAAGACATCTTCTGCAGAGGCGTCAAAAGTCGTCTCTATCAGGGAAAGGGTTAAACTGTGGTCCAGTCTCTATAGGACCTTAGCTGTTGGTGGGACGTTCAACGCTTTCACTTTCACTTTCAATTGCGCTGGCGTTCATAGGCTACTCCTTATTATTCATCTGTCGCTCTATCAGGATTCTGAATGTAGACAAACCACAGTATGAGGGTTTTTCAAAAATAACACTCTTTCTTTCATAGTGGTTATTTATTTACATTATGACCATGAAAACTTCTATCCATTTGCAATAATCAGAGTGTTGGTACAGTCGTCTTACGAAGTTTAAAATAATGAACGTATTGAAATACCATAGTAGCGCATACCCGGCACAGAAAAATATTTTGATCGCTTGTTTATTGTATCGCATGTAATCAAATAAACAAGAAGTGTCGCCAAAGTACTTGTACATTGTAACGTTATTATAGGAATGAATGGCCTTTTTGTGGAATTTATCGAGGTATAAACTTGGAAAAGTCGCGGAATACTGGACGAAGCGATAAAAAATTACAATTTTCAAAACAAAAAAAAAAAAAAAAAAATAAGTAATTTTTTATCGCTTCGTCCAGTATTCCCGCGACTTTTCCAAGTTTATATCCCCGATAAATTCCACAAAAAGGCCATTCATTCCTTATAATTCCAGCATTTGAAATAAATTCATCAAGAAAATGTGTTTATTTTCCGTTTTCTTCAGAATTGTTTTAACTGCGCCTCAGGTTAGGGAAAGTAGTTTAGCGTGGGAGTTTACTGGGATATAAATTTTGGACAGAGAATTGCTACGGGCCAATCAAATGTTAGGAAATTGTGTAAATATTTTTGTGCTGGAATTATTGTGACATAAATCAAACTTTAGAATCGGAAATAAACAATGGTTTAATAATGGACGTGGGAATCTATTTCTATTAAAGATGCGGGCAACGAAATGGACATAAACTTGGATTGTCATCCAGAGCTCCAGATAAGCTGCGTATTTGCTTAAATACCCAATTAAAATTGCCAAAAACCCAATTGAAATCAGAAGTAGTGAGTATCAAAAAGCAATGAAAAATGTGTGGTATCTTTATCATGCTGCAGAAAACAATAAAAAACTACACAAACACGTCTTATTTGGAATTAATAAATCACTGAACTACTTTCGGCAAGGGAGATAATCAATATCATGCGAACTATTTTCATACGAGCCAAGCGGATTGTTCTGTTTATGATTAGGATATATAGTTTTAAGCTATCTCCTGTGATATATAATGATACATTACTTTGTTATGTTATGGGTACTAATACATGTTGTTTCAATAGCGTATCTCTGTAACGGTATTGTTGTAGATGGAGTTGCAAATAATTTAATAATTATTACGTTCAAATGGTGGCGTAATACTGATAGCACTTCTGTATAACTGTGATTGTCATAAATGGCGCAACAGTCGTGAGGTTAAGGTGGCCGACTTCAATGATTTAATTACCGATTCCCGAAAGTGTCGGGGGTTCAAACCTCGACGTGGTATAAAAAAAATTTCTCCATATATATTATTTTTGTGATTTTAATATTTTTTAATATTTTCACAATTTTATGATTTTAATAAAAATACCTATAAATTGATAGAAACTTACCAACAATTAAAGTGTCTGTCTTTAAGTAATATATACACAGACAGTTTGTTACTGATGTTTTAAGTTTAAGTAATATATACACAGACAGTTTGTTACTGTTTTTTTAAGTTTGAGGTACTGTCTATACTGTCTATACCATATAATGTTTGACTCCCAAAATCTATTTTTTTTGGCAGTCACAATTAATTAATTTTCGGACAGCAAACATTTTTTTATGAATTTGAAATAATTATTGTCCTCCATCTGCTCATGCTCACAACACTGTTCGAACTGCGCCTGTGGCTACCATGACCAGAATTCACTGGCTGCAAACACAGTATAGCCATCGGCGTCTATTTATTAAATTATTATTTTGTATTTTATTTGAATTCCGCGTGAACGCTGCATTTTGTGTCAACACCATTTACAGAAAATATTGGTGATTTTCTAAACGAATATCGGAGAAATGCGGCTATATATTTTGTCAATTTTCAACACCATTTACGGAAAAAAAATTACTGATTTTTTAAAACAATATCGGCACAACTAAATACGGTGATAGAATTTTTGTCAACTTTTCAACACCATTTCCGGAAAATATTACTGATTTTCTAAAAACAATATCGGCGAAGGTGTACTGAACTACTCTTTATTTTAAAATAACCAGCCGTCAATATAGATCTGTGTATAATCGAGAGTATATCATTAATTGTCATGTTGTCTCCGACAGTGAGGTGTTGCGGCACATCAAAACGACATACGTCAATTTCAAAACATTGCCTAAGGGTCACAGCTGTGCGGTGTCATCAGATCAACACCTCGTCACACACAACTACGCATTATCGCTTTTTTCCCCACACAAAGCGACGTGTATTTACAACTAGATCTGTGTAATGTGTCGGGTGTAGCCAAAGACCATACATAAATTCGTAATTAGTCACAGATGTAGCCTTAAAATATAATCGATTTCCTTAAATTACGTCCGCATGTTGACAGATATTTCAGAGCAGACGTCATCGTAATTTGCCGTTATTTATTTCCAAAATTAACCATATATTCTGTAAATGGCGTTGAAAGTTGACAATAAATTAAGACCAGATCAGTACGTTAAATCGCTATCGACGACAACTGACGATCCGATGAGAGAGTAATACCGTTTAAGCGTATCCAATGTTAAATATACATCGTTATTTTTTTATGACTTTCGTAGTTTTTACCGAGAAATTCAAACCGTTTCCAATTATTGGGGAACATAATATCATGATTAGCACATTGTTTCACTAAGCGGGGGCTACTCAGGAAATGGGATCACACGGTCTATTGTTTACACTGGATTAATGGCGGCCTCCATGAGGTCTCAGGTAAATCTTATTTTTCAATAATACGACTGTGGGTGTTTTCCTTGTTTTAGTGATAACCATGTTCCAGCCGTTAACACTTATTTAGCAACATTACTTAATATGTAGTTAGTCTGAACATTCTGCAGAGAAATCTGAATTGGACGGAATCGAGCGTTGTTTAAACTTAGTCCGGTTCATATTCACAGGTCAAAATATGAACTGAAAATGGCGCTTTGTGTGACAGAAATCCGTACGCGGACGAATAAAAAAATATTTTGTTATAAATATCACATACAGCGAAACAGCGGTAGCATCTACTGTTTTAATAATATGCATACATATTGTAATTAATGTTTAATAGTGATATACTTATGAATAATACGATACTATGGTTTATACTCCAGCACTATGTTTTTAGGCTGTGTGATTTGCCTCAATATAAACTGGATTAATTAATACTTATATTCATGCGCTTCATGACAACATCATTACATTTAAAATATACAAATTACTTAAAGGGGTACCGATATGATACATTTTAATAATATAAATATTGAAAATACACATTACAATCGCTTACAACATAAGTTATTGATTGAAAATAGTCACTGCATCGTGACCTATTTGACCGCATTACCTATTGCGCGGCAACCTCATCAAACCCCCTGTTTACATTTTACTATATAATTACTATATAATTACATGGTCGCAGCGTCCGATTCTACGACCACCCCGCTATTCCGTAATACAACCACCTTTGGCAGTCCTGATGTGTCCAAATGTGTTTTTAGGCCCGTCATAACGACCACCTTCGGCGGTCCTGTCAAAATTTGTTTGTTCGCTCGCCAATTCGACTACACCATGGATAAAATTAGCGTGAAAGTTTTACGACAATACACAGACCGATTTATGACACCCAATAAACAAACGCCAAACATGACAATTTCGACAGATTAGTGCATTTAATTGTTATTTTAAAGAAGTGTGTGCCGATATTGCACTGGCTAATTAAGATTAAGAAGTGTTTGATGTTAGTGATTGAAATTAGTCCAATTGATTAGCGTGCGATTAAAGTCGACCGGTGTCCATTATTCTTCGCCAATTATCGGGTTATTCGTGTGGGTAAGTACTCGGACAATAAGAAAATTGTCAAATAATTTGCGACGGTCATGGGGAAAACAGGGTTACTGACATTTGTGAGCGGTCTTCAGGGGATCTGCTAATGCAAACCGATCTGCATACTGCATACCATTGAGGATCTACATCTTTTTGTGAGAAACATATAACAACCACATAACTGATCAGCGAGCCCCCGATTATATGGCACATAATTATGTCCAGGCTGATATTGGTCTACAGTGGTTGCAAAAATTATTTCTTCAATTGTCATATGAGCCAATTATATTTGTTGTTTACATTTGAGTAAATTATCATTTGGTGTAAACAATTGTTCATTCTAGAATATTGCATGTCCGATAAACATCAATCATGGAAAAACGTAAACGTACATATATACATATATTAAATGATACACTGGTATTGTGTCCATATTTTATTCCATGACCATATTAAGGACCCATGGTCGTATTAGGATATGATCTTTTACTGAGGCCCGCTAAATAAGACCGACTCGCTAATAAGACCACTTCTCTTCAGTCCCACAAGTGGTCTTAATAGCGGAACTTTACTGTACCCAATTGCTTCAGAAATGATGGAGTGACAATACTCGATTACTAATTCCTTATCTGGAGCCCTGTATTATCTGGAGCCCTGTAGCCTATTTCATCAACATTGCAAAGTATACTTTAGTAGCAAAGTATACTTTGAGGGAGAGATTTTCAATTTTATGATAAATTTATTAATTTTTATTATACTGAATTTATTACATTATCACAGCCATTATGGCTGTGATAATGTAATCAATTCAGTATAATAATTCTGCATACTTTTAATCATGAAATATATGCATTTGTTAGTTATATATGAAATAATGCATTTCAGGTAAAATAAATGATTACTCCCTCAAAGTATACTTTGCTAGTAAAGTATACTTTGCAATGTTGATGAAATATGCTACTGGTAATCAGTTTTGCATAGATATTGTGAAGATGCCAACGGAAACCTATAAACTGATGCAGTAAACCCCCTGTACCAGTAGTGAGCGCTATTTTTTAAATGGTACAAGAGGTTTGCAGACGGACGGATATCACTTGAGAACAAGGAGGGTTGTGGCAGGAAGGCGAAAATAAACGTAATATTTAAAGTCGGTGTCACAGTGATGCTCTGGAAAAAAGACGGCAGATTGACGGCGCTGAGAACAGTGTCGGCTATATTTCATTTCTGTGTACAGGGATCCTCTAGATTATCGGACAAAAATGGCAGCTGTTTTATGATATTTTTCTTAAAATAGCAGCTACGAGCATACAATTTTCACAGAACAATCGTCGGTTCTTGCTTTCTCAACGCATGCAAACTATTTAGCAAACTGTGCCATCTTTCTTACTTAAAATTGGGTCAGATCATCAGTCGTAAGATTGCCCCAAAATTAACATCGACAATCAATTATGCTGACAAATGTATAACCGTCTTATAACTTGTATTCTCGCCTTAAAATCATAATGTTATCGCCTGAAAACCAGTGTAAACAGCATTATGTAGTTCTGCAGAAAAAACAATCACCATTCGCTTCTTGGAAAACATCGTATTTATAGAATTTATTGTATTTATAGAACAACTCTGCAATGACGTAATGGGCGCACTCGATTGACCTCTTCATAATTTGTGGTAGAAAAATCCGCGGTAATGAGGCCCATAAAGGAAATTCTGATCGTTTTGTACACTGGTGTTTTCGCACCTGTCGATTTTACCCACAAATTAATATGGGTGCGAAATGGTGTGTAATGGCTTGGGGCGATTTGGCCTTGAAACAATTATTATTTGTTTTTGGATATTAAAGTAGCTCTTCGTTCTTTTTCTATCATGAAACGTTTTCGCATTCCTTCCTATCTGCTCTTTATTGTACATTGTGTATTAAACAGTCTGAAAATTATATTGGAGGAATGCATTGTACAGGCTGTCCATTATCTATAAATTCCTATAAATTTGGCAATCCCTATATTTTCCCTATATTTTCCCAAAATCCCTTTAAAACTAATTTTTGTAAAATGCTCAAAATCAAGTCTGATATTCAACTTACTGGTTTATTCTAAACACAGTGCAAGGTTAGAGATGCATTTGACTAAATTATGATCGTATTTACCAGTTTTCTTTGTTTGGATCATTTTTTATCTCCTTGTAAGATGTGTAATTCTGTATTTTCAGCAAACATTTAAAAAATTTGCCATCCTTAGTTTACCGGTAGCTGATTGAGATGATGTAACATTAATTGTGTTTTAAGTCTGAGTTGTCTTTCGAACCTGGTAACAGGAAACATTACTTTTTTTACCTGAAAGGACCGTCCCAAGCATGACGTTAAACTGCTCCTCGTCGGTGAAATATTAAAACATTGTCACTACACAGGTGTCGCCAAAGCACTTTTTGGTATCTACTATGTTATATCCCTAGTGAAAATGTGAACAAAATCCCATCGAAATCCCAATGGGATTTCAGTGAAATCACATTTCACTGAAAAATTTGGTCAAAATCCCAATGGTATTTCAGTGAAATCCCATTGGGATCTCAGTGAAATCTCACTGGAATTTCAGTAAAATCCCACTGTGATCCTGGTGAGATCTTGTTAAAATCCCACTGAAAAAAATTGGTCGAAATCCCAGTGTGATCTCGCCAGAATTCAGTGAAATCCCACTGAGATCTCATTGGGATTTCTCAAATGCCAGATTACAGTGAGATCCCACTTTATTTCCGTGAAATCCCATTGGGATCTCGCCAGATTTCAGTGACATCTCATTGGGATTTCTCAAAATTTTACTGGGATTTCGCCAGATTAGTGAGATCCCACTTTATTTCAGTGAAATCCCACTGGGATCTCGCCAGATTTCAGTGAGACCTCATTGGGATCTCTCAAAATTTTAATGGTTCTCGCCAGATTACACTGAGATCCCACTTTATTTCAGTGAAATCAGTTTGATGACTGTAGGTGTTAACAGTGGCTGAGAAAAAACTTTAATAGGTGAACCAAAACGGTGAAGGACACACGGACGGACAGGTGCAAAACATAATGCCCCCCTGCACATGGGGGCATAATAAAAATAACTCGAACTAGAATTAACTCTTAATGTAAATTTATCCAAGTTATGGATACAAGTCTGCGGCCGGCTTCACTTTCATATTTCAGTTCGTGTTTTTTTAGCCTTTTTTTTTCTCTGCATAAGTCTTCAGTCCATTTGACAAGGTTTTTATGTTGTGAATGTCCTTGATGCAATGTCTTGTGTAGTCCGGTTCAGAGACTGGCAGTATGGGCTGGGATAATCCATGCTCGTCTTTCACTGCTGAAAAATATATGAAATTGTGTGGCAGAGAGACTCAGTGAAATGGCGACGGTAGTAGGGAAAGAAGGTCGGTTACATTTATTAATGGCACCCTGGTCCCTCATAATTAGTGCCTGTGGCTGGAGAAATGGGCTTATGGGTTTTGTGTCTAGTGTAGATCCAGATCGGCCTGTACATCCGCAGTCTGATCAAGATCTGCACTGCTCACAAATCCCATATGCCCCATTTCTCCATTCACAGCTAGCTACAAATGAGGATATATAATTGCAACTTATTTTTTGTTACCTATGACAATGTTTCAATGCCTCCAAAATAAAACAGTTTGCTTTAAAAAATAGAATACATGTTTCAAAACAACATTTAATGATTTATGTCAATATTTTAGAAGAATAGTAAAGTAAACTTTAAATTCACTTAAAATAGCCATTTGTGAACTTCGATGTGCATAAATTATGCATATTTAGTTAATACCCAACTGAAATATCACGAAATTCGGGTTCCGATAACATCGATTGGAAAAAGTTGCAAAAGGACGAAACTACGTAGGTACGAAATCGCGGAAATTCTCCCAAGATATTTACGGTTTTTTTTTACGTTTTTTTACAATAGAGTTAGCCAAATCAGATTGAAATAAATAATTAATAATGTAATAAACATTATTAGTTCTCGACATCAAAGAATTCCATCAGAATTTATCAATTTCGTACGTAAATCTTGAAACAAAACTCGCACTTTTCGTCGAAGCAGAAAGTTGCAATCATCGGCCTTTCGGATGGCAATTTAATGATAATTTCAACCGTTTAAACATAATATTTGTGACAGAAAACATCAATAAACTACAGTTAAGATACTTACCTTAAATTTACAACATGTCTGGAACAATCAACGCAAACCTCTTGTAGAGAAAGTCTACGCTATTTTTGTACAACCCTCGTATGTACAGTGGAACCTTGCTGAATACCCTCTGATGGTCGCAAATGGAACCACTCCACCGTAAATACCCTGGGAGGTCCCCAGAACTTTCAGATTCCACTCTTATAAATTATTTTATATTCCGTTAAAATTCCATAGAAAAAACTGCAGACATAGGGGTTATGGGGTAGACGACCAGCATAGATCCACATCAGCCTGTGCATGCACACAGTCTGATCAGGATCTGCACTGTTTTACACAACATTGGTCAAGAGCTGGCCTGGCCACAACCACAATAATCCCTAGTTTCTCTGGAATAGGGATGGGTTGTGGCTCAGGGGTTGAACCGAACTTCCAATACGGAGGTTGTGGGTTCAAACCTAGCCTTTGGCATCAAAAAATTAAAGTCTTTAACCCTCACTATGCGGGAGACAAATTGTCGTCTGCTGTTTTTCATTTGTGCCTTAATTCTGAACAAAAAAACATTGTTTTGACAGTGGAGACGATTCTCATGCGCTGCCAAAACAGGTTTTTGTCGAAAAATATTGATAATAAAATATTTCTAGCATTTTGCTGGCCCCGTTGCCATGACGATGTACCACAACCATTCCACGCTATAATGAGCCCTTGTTATGGAGTGCCACATTTTACTGGCCCCGTTGCCATGACAATGTACCACAATCATTCCACGCTATAATGAGCCCTTGTTATGGAGTGCCACATTTTGCAGGCCCGTTGCCGTGACGATGTACCATGAACATGCCTATGTGGAGGATATGGCGCTGGATCTGGTAGCCAAGAATCTCTACTGGACATCGTACGAGGTAAGTCCGTGTCAGAATATTTTCCCATGCTGTCGGGTGGGGTGTCCGAGCCGATTTCACCAAAATTGCAAAGTATACTTATGTAGCAAAATGTACTTTGAGGGAGTAATCATTTATTTTTTCCCGAAATGCATTATTTCATATAGAGCCAACTTTTGCACATATTTGATGATTTAGAAGTATGAAGTTTTATTATACTGAATTTATTACATTATCACAGCCAGAATGGCTGTGATAATGTAATAAATTCAGTATAATAAAAATTAATAAAGATATTCTTAAATTGAAGTTCTGCTTCAAAGTGTACTTAGCAAGATCAGTATACTTTGCAATTTTGGTGAAATAGGCTACAGGTGTACTAATTATATTTGGCTGGGGTCTTTGAAAAATAAATCCCGGCTATTGGATTGATGAACGGTGAGTTTCGGCAGCGACGACAGTAGCAGCATCCACACTGTTTAGCAAATTTATAAAGATCCATTTTCGGGCGATATTTTTCGTTTTAATTAAGCAATTTTTTATTGCCAAATTGTATGTGGGTGTAAGTGGAGAAATGGGGCCAGACGTGATTTCATCTTGTCGGGCCAAACTGTCGATCTTCAGGCTGAAGTGACCAGGTATGGATATGTATGGCGATACATTTCTACCCAAGTATGGTCTGGGATACAGTACTGGGGGCTGTTTCACTAAACTTTGTACGACTAAAATGTTCGTAAGCGCAAAATTATGATTTCACATTAACGATGTTTTCTTGTAAACAATTACTGAATTTACATTTATTGAGCATATGCAGTCTAGGCTCGCTCAATAAATGTAAATCCATCGATTGAAATTTCCAGACAATCCTAAATTTGTACTTAAGAACATTTTAGTCTTACAAAGTTTAGTGAAACGGCCCCCTGGGTCCCAGGTATTACCCTGCAGTACATTTCATTGCAATTTCGGCAAATATTTTATTTCACATTGTTCAATTCTCCGTCGCCGCAAACAGTTACACATTGATGCGCGTGGGAGGAATTAGTGCAGTTTGAATGGTAGGAATATTACCACAGCCAAGTATTGATTACCGGTAAGGTGTATGTGACTATAGTCTGTTTCACGAAAGCTGCCCAAATTTCACGGCCATATAAACAATTCAAAAACAATATTTTTTTCGATAGTATTAAATGAAAGGAAAATTTAAGAATGAGCCTTTTTATTTCGTGAAATTCGGTCAAATATTGGTTTTATTACGAAAAATTGATTTCTCTATGGGAATTTAACATGGGGGGAAAAAGAGGTAAAGGAGTGTGGGATTAGTCAAAAAACAAAAAAAATTGGAAATTGACTCCGAAACCTAGCTAGATAGCTTGGATATGATCTAACTAAGAAAACAAGTTAAATTTTAAAAAAGGTCCAGTATTTCTAAAATTCTAAAAAATTTCCCCATGTTAATTCCCCATGGACATCTTCACTCCGTGAAGATGTCTATGGGGATTTAACATGGGGAAATTGTTTTTTCGCAATCAAATAAATATTTGACCAAATTTCACGAAATAAAAAGAAGGCTCATTCTTAATTTTTCCTTTAATTTAATATTATCAAAAGAAATCTTGTTTTTGAATTGTTTATATAGCCGTAAAATTTGGGCAGCTTTCGTGAAACAGACAGTAGTTGCGCCGATTGGGAATTGTATTCGGGAAATGTAATTCTGAATTACATACTGGAATTGTATTCGGGAAATGTAATTCTGAATTACATACTGGGAATTGTATTTGGGAAATGTAATTCTGAATTACATACTGGGAATTGTATTCGGGAAATGTAATTCTGAATTGCATACTCTCATCGCAGTAGCCAGTTTACCCGAATCAGATAACTTGTGATAATTTATGAGACGACAGTAAACTTCTTTAAATTGTTTATTAATATTCAACACTACCGGTACCCGTAGTTCCTGTATCGTACTTTGGTTCTCAGGCACGGTTTGCAGAATGTAACGCAGGAGGGCGTATTTCTTTTTTATTATTATTATTATTTATTTTTGTTTGTATGAGATATTTGTCTCTGAATTTTTTCAATTCGTCAGATGCATTATGTTCTATAAAGTCACTACCTTAGACGTTTAGCATGGTAGTGGTTTTTATTGATCATGTGGGGAATTTACAGTACAATTTTATTTCTCCGTGACTATAAAATGTTTTAAGCGCAGGGATCATTCAGACGTGGCGATATCTGAGAACCAAAGTACTTTTTTATGGCCTAATTAACGCACCTGTTTCACGTTTTGTATTGTGTCCCGGTGCGTATATTAGGAACAACATGGCAGTATTTATTTCTACAAAATCTCATTACACCTACAGTCTACACTTGTTTGCTCAAAGTCCAGGGGATTGACGAAAATATTTTGAGTTAATGACAATTTGAGTTAAAGGTACATGCCCATTCAGTAGACATAAAATGTTCTTTATAGGAATAAAATAAGTGTATAATTGTGTCCCTATTGATAGTGACGTGTGGTGGTATCGCACTATTTTCATATGTAAATCAGACATGATATTTTTTTATTATACTCATTAAATGCGTCGCCTTAAAAAATAATATTTTCAACAGATTAGAAGGGAAACGCGTTTATCGCCCCTGTTATCAGTGTGTAAATTTAGGTCTGATACCAGAAAATGTCATCTACAGAATATACAAAACTGTCTCCCTATATTATAACCTACCGAGTGTACCTTTGACGAGAGTTTTTATAAAGGAAAACATGTACTTGGGACCAAGAATTTGACCGAGTAATCAGTAGTTTGACTTCAGAGAGTTTGAGGTATCGAGTGTTGACTGTAGTTGTATATGAGCAACATGTACAAGCCATTGTAATGAATACAGCACACACTTCACAAATTTGTCATTACATAAGACTAAACTTTAATGTGGGCTGCGACTCGAGAAATGGGGCTTACGGCTTTTGCAACCAGTGTAGATCCAAATCAGCCTGTGCATCCGCATGCTTGTAAAAAGCAATAAAGCTCATTATCATGTTACAAGAGTGTGCTATTTGATCAGGATCTGCAATGGTCACAAATTCTGTAGGCCCCATTTCTTGTCACACCCACATATGAGACACGCCATGCAATTTTTTACCTTTTATCTGTCGGGACATCTGCATAATTTCATGAAATATGTTTACACGATTTTCCGTAAATGGCGTCAAAAGTTTGCAAACTTTTCAGAGTACTTGCGGAATTTTAATCCCATGTAGTATGAAACTGTTGTCAACTTTTGACTTTATTTATGAAAATTATTGTAAATTGTGTAAAGCATGTAATGAAATTACGCAGATGTCCGAAGGTACACAATCGCATGGCGTGTCTCATGTGACGCACAATGAGAAAAATATGGACCAACTGCCCTATACTGCAATACCTTATCCACGTGCACATATGAGGGGCATGGTCAGTTTTGTTAGTATGTCAAAAAAGTGTCCTCCGAAAAGAAAAAAAAAGAAAAAAATACAGCATTTTGAGTTCCTATATTTTTGTCGTCCTAAGTTTTTTTAACAAGTTGAATAAAAATACAACCATACAAAACCTAAATATTGTATCACTCTGTTGTGGAAAACCATATATTTAAATGATATTGTTTCCCAGAATAAATGGTGTCCGAATATTTAGGGATGTTACGGTATTAGCAATAAAAGGACGGTAACTCCACACAGCCAATGAATGAAGACGATACATAAATTGAACAGAATTAGAACACAGAAATCACAACACAAACTTGTGCGATCCACGATTATTGCCAAATAGATATGATTGCCTGAACATTTATTTTTTTAAAGACAGTCAAGATACTCGTCCAAATATGAATATCAGACACAACATTGCAAATATGAATTTTTTATTGCACCTTTTTATTTTTGTCACGGACTACCTACTATCACCAACTTAAATGAAACTGGTCACAATCAAGCACCAACTACATACCTGATCATCTGTTGATTCAAAGATAATTGCTTCGTAAATGTGATGGAATATTATATGTATACCATATATCGATGGTCTAGTAACATAAGCTAAACCTCTTTATGGGTAATGTGTACAGTAACATAGGCTAAAGCATAGCAGTTACGACCTTATGTTACTCATCGTTATGTGACCACTGCCTCATCGGCCATCTTTGTGTGTTACAGCCATCAGCCAGTTTCACCTGTTCTGCCATTTGACAAAGAACTCCAAATATGAAGTAGAACATATGATATAATGTAGTTGATCACGTATAGAAAAGCCAGGAGAATGGACTCGTATCAATTATATTACACCAAACTGTAAAATATGTCGAGTTTTCTGGACAGGTTTATGCCTGTGTATTTATCAGCATGAACCACCATTATAAATAGCTTCATACACAGAAAATTGCACAGTGTATCACTTTTACCTGGCAAACCACACAAAACATTCCATATATATCCGCTACTGTTCTGTTATTAGCTATCAAATCCAGTGACATGTAAGCAGTTATCTGAGTGTATTGTCCCTGGTGTCTACTCACGTACTATGAGAGTAAATATGGCTTTACCTATGGGTAATGTGTACACCAACATAGGCTGTGCATCAGATTGGAAAGTTTACATGTTGAAATTTATTTTGAGATTGATGGGAGAAATGCTCAGATATCTCATCACTCTTATGAAGACATTATCATGGAAGTCAAGTGTATCTATCTACAAGAAATATCCATGATAATCAGATAGTCATTTCGTCTTAAGCAGCCACCCAAGGGAAGTGACAAAACTGGCTGCTTAACAGAGGTGACCTCTTAATAGAGGGTTGTGTTTTCAGGTACATTTCAGGTAAATTTTGAAAATGGAAATGAAGATAAAGATAACAGACATGTATGTTGACTTGATAATACAAATGTAATAAATAATATTAATGATTAATTTAGAGTACCATATTGATTAAATATGTATGTTTTAATGCAATATAAATGTGTATCTTTATATTTATTTAATATTTTCAAAATTGAACCTGAACATGTAATGAGTGGATTATATCATTTAATGAAATAAAAAATCTGTCGACAAATAAAAACACCAATGTTCACGTTTTTGTTGTTATTTGACAGCCTACTGCAACTGCTGATCTGCAAGATTCATATTGTAGACAATTTATTGTACTAGATAATAGGGCATAATGTGGTATAATCGGAAATGGTGTGGGATAAGTTGTGCGATTTCTTTTTTTCTTTTCTTTTTTTGTCGGGTATTGGTCAAGTCAAATTTGGATTCATTTCCAATTTCATTTCCAATTGTGTATGTAAATAATGCATAGGCGATGTCAGCAAAAGCAGTCAATAAGTGCGACATTCGGCTCATATTCGACATATGAGGCCATTTGCTTAAATTATATTTGAGCCGGTTACACTCGGTCCTGTGCAATACACACCAATTATATCAGCTATTCGTGTTTTGTCAATTTGGTAACTGGCAATGGGCTGTTCCTTTTTACAACATTTGTGTCGGTAACCTATAGAAATTACGAATCGACGGACAAGGGTGCAAGAACCCGGATGCGATAGGCTGTTCTTTCAATAATGCGCCGACAATTCGGGCAACACAATTTGCACCTGTGAAACACCCTCTCAATATCGCATACGCGGCGACGTGTTAGGTGTTTTAATTACCCGCATTGACTGCTAACATCATTGTTAATTCGCGCTTCGGTAACGACCGCCGCAGGGTACATTGAAATCGAGATTAGAGGTGACCGTTTAATGAAATTGGATCACTAGTTTGGGACGATAATTAATGACCGCTGGCCGCGTTAGACGAGTGACCGTTGAATGAAAGCGTTTTATATAGCAAAAATGCGCGGGAGGAATTTGAAGTGGCCGCTTAACGGCAGTGACCGCTGATTAAAGGTGACCGCCCGAGCAGGTTCGACTGTATGTAAAAATGACAGTTCGATATTATTCAGCTTGCTGTCACAAAATATCAACTTGTGTCTGTTTTAATGCAAACTATACTATGTGATAAGTATACTTGAACACTTTGTGTCGGTTGTCTTGAATACCATCTTGAATTTTGACAGTGTGAAACATTTACTTCATATATACAGTATCTCGAATATCAGTATCTCGATGATATCCCCTATTTTGATGATTCACTAAAGTCCCGAACTATATCCTTATTTGTTTAATATAAATTTCCTCGCCTATCTCGACCATGCCCTATCTCGTATATGTGCTCTATCTCGACCGTTCATTCCGTCCTCAACGTATAAAAATACGTTAAAAATCTCTTCGCGATCTCGATCACATAATCGCTTGGATAAATCGCCTGGCTGCCATGATCCATTTGGTTAACACTAATTTTCCAAATATATTATCAAACAAAACAAAATAAATTCACACCTGCCTCAGGTTGTTTGCTTAATTAGTCTACCTGGATATATTTGAGTGTTTGTCACGATTCATTAAGCATATCACGCTGGTCATTTACTCAAGTCACTGAGAGTCGTTACGCCACCTTGTAACATTGATTAGCTTACTACCTTTGGTCATTAGTTAATTGGTGAATGTTTACACGTGGTGTAATGGGGTAAAATGAGTTCATATTTTTCGCGAAAATATTCTACCATGTCACTTAATCGCTATCTCGAACCTAGTCCTATCTCGACTATATGGACGATCTCCAGTCGACTTCGAGATACTGGTGCTCTACTGTAGTTTGATTATATCTGAAATACACAGGCTTCCAACTTTTGGCGGCCATCTTGGATTACATACTACTGATAACAAGACTAGTTAAGTTTACTTTTACTATGTTACTTGGAATCGGATTCCGATAATTTTCTGATAAATTTCTGCTGATTTGAATTGTTTCAGTTATCCTATGTTTGCCATTGGTTTGAATAAAGCCCTGTAGCCTATTTCACCAGAATTGCAAAGTATACTTACTTTGCTAAGTACACTTTGAGGGAGAAATTTTCAATTTAAGGATAATTGTATTAATTATCCACTCGCCGATAGGCAAGAAGGGATATAGCGTTAGTCCATGTATGTACGTGCATGTGTACGTATGTTATGTACGTTAGTAACACCTTTCATCTTTCATTAACTCGTGAACCGCTTCACCGATTTTGATAATATTTGGCCATAATATGTGACTTGGGATGCTGCTTTGTTTTGCATACGACCCACGTCCGACCACCCAAGGTCAAGGTCATTGAAGACTTGGTTTGTTTATTTTCTTTTTTATTAAGGCTGCCAGCAAGGGGATTGATTAGCTTTGTTTATCGATGCCAGTTCTTGTTGTTATTATACTGAATTTATTACATTTAATTATCACATTTTGGCTGTGATAATGTAATAAATTCAATATAATATTTCTGCATACTTTTAATCAAGTATATGCAAATTCAATATAATAATTCTGCACACTTTTAATCATCAAGTATATGCAGTCGTTAGTTCTATATGAAATAATCTAGTTCGGGAAAAATAAATGATTACTCCATCAAAGTACACTTGCTAGATAAGTATGCTTAACAATTTTGGTGAAATCGGCTACTGGTTGAAAACCATCACATTTCATATACCGTATTTTGCCCTGTATTAGACACACTTTTTTTACCCAGATTTTCTTTCATCCCACAAAGCCCCTGCTTATACATACGTTTGGATACAAGATCATTTTTTTCCACCCCGAAATATCGACCGAAATATTGACAAAAATGACCCAAAATTCATAAAATAAAGATTTGTTTTGATATTTGTTGTTGTTAGTCTTTGCGGTAACATCTTCTTGAAATTAGAAAAGTAGCCTCAGATTCGTATTCTAAACAGTTTGCGCCTTACTCGTTTCGACCACAGGCATTCGGCGTGTTTCGGCTTTCATCGGTATAACTGCATATATATATAGAGTTATACCGACGAAAGCCGAAATACGCCGAATGCCTGTGGTCTGTGGTTTCGACGCTGTGTCTCTGCCGAATCACAATCTTTTGAAAACATTTACCTGCCGCATATCGGTTGGTGTCATTTTGCCATGAAAAATTATTGCATGACGCCATTAACGGTAAATCCCAATATGCATAATGCAATTCCACGCACGTTATAGAACTCATCATTAGTTTTGAAACTGTGTGTTTGTACAATGCTGATTCATCCAAAGTGGCAAGCCTAAGTCAGCTGACTGACATCAAACACTCCGCGTGTCGAGCCATATCAAATATCAATACACGCGGTTGCTAACGTCAGTTTCGTATTCGTCACTTGACTGGTACCCTGTCTGATGCGTGCATAGTAAAACAATACTACCGGGAACCAGTTTATTTATGACACGGCAAACATGTTTATGTGAATTGGATCTCTATCTCGAACAAATCCCGGCTTATTGCATTAGCGGCCAGACCAGGCGGTGGATTTGCGTAGTCTGCACATGGTTTACAATGTTCACTAATCTCTAATTAAAAACATTATAATTACGTCAGCGGACAATGCAAATTCGTTATAGCTATAGGCTGCTTTCATTTCGGCTGCACTGCTCTGAAATTTCTGTCGACATTCAGCGTCATTTACGGAAGATACGACTGATTTTGAAATATTACACAGGCGACATTTGTGTGTTGCTTTGTGCAAAAAATCGATAACACCCAACCGTGTCAACTAACAGGTGTTTATCGTATGACATCATTCAGCACGAGGCTGTAAACTGTGTGACCGTTTGGCTATGTTTTGAAATTGCACTGATTGGTCAACACGCCTTTTGATGTGCCGCAGATGTCGCGAACGTGCAACTTTCATCCTCCCATCATGGGGCAATCAGTAACCCATTTCATGCTGAGGATACGCTTATGTTTGCGGAAAATCCTAAATATTTTCCTTCTATGTACTCAGAAGTATATGCCGCGACCACCATTTAAACCGTCTCATCGAGATTGTTCAAATGAATGGTCACAACATATACTTTCATTGAGAAATAACAAAAATAAAAATAAAATATTTAATAAATTTCATATCCGTAAATGTGTATTCCGAAAGGAATGGGTTAAAAACAACACTCTGGATTATACGCAGATCTGTTGCCATATTTCGCCGATATTGATTTCGAAAATATTTTCCGTAAATGGTGTTGAAAAGAGAATACATAACGCAATCAATAATTAACAATATAATACTACTTTCGGCAGCAATATGATCGCAAATATAACACGTTTTCTGAAAATAGTCTGTTACAAATTTAACACTATTTTGATATACAAATAGGCAAATAAATCGGGAGCCAAGGCACAACCGTGTACTAACCAAGCACGTGTTATAGTGAAGCGTGTATTACCGGGTTCACAGTGTAATTGAAGATACTAGAAAACGGTGAAATACGGACCGGGGAATCACGGACATAGTCGGCAAATTACGGACATATAGCAAACTATGATAGGGAAAATACAGACACAAACTCCCAAGGTACGAATTAAAAAATAGTGCGGGGGAATAACTAACCACTTGGCGATTTTTTTAAATTTGTTGTTTCGTTTTGTTCGCAAAGTTGGGTGCGTCGTATATTCTCATGTAGACATTTTCCCACAGATTTTGGACTGAAAATAGGGGTGAGTCTTATACACTCTTGCGACCTATACACGGCAAAATATGGTATCTAAAGAGAAATGAATTCTAGTGAATTAGGTACTTTTTCTGTCTCTGTGTACAACTGTAGCCGATTTCATCAAAATTGCTAAGCATGCTTATCTAGCTAAGTGTAATTTGAGGGAGTAATGATTTGTTTTTCCTGAAATGCATTATTTCATATAGAACTAACGACTGCATATATTTGATCATTAAAAGTATGCAGAATTATAATACTGAATTTATTACATTATCACAGCCAAAATGGCTGTGATAATGTAATACATTCAGTGTCATAAGTGTTAATAAATTTATCTTTAAATTGAAAATTTCTCCCTCAAAGTGTACTTAGCATGATAAGTATACTTTACCATTTTGGTTAAATTGGCTATTGGTTTGTGTAGAAATGTTACAGGGTAGGGTTGCAGATAGCGTTCAATCCCAAGTGCCGGTGTCACAGAATATTCTCCCCCCCCCAGAATATTCTCCCCCCCCCTTGGGGGGGAAAATATTCGCCGAATATTTTCCCCTCCACACGAATATTCTCCCCCCCACCTCCATTGTAAAATCGGGTGGGGGGATAATATTCGGCGAATAATTTGCCCCCCGCCCCTGGTCAGCCAAACCGTGTGTGATATGAGTCTGATGTAGGAGAGGGGGGGGGATAATATTCGGCGAATAATTTGCCCCCCCCCCCCCCTCCCAGTCAGCCAAACCTTCTGTGATATGAGTGTTGTGTAGAGAGGTGGGGGGGATAATATTAGGCGAATAATTTGCCCCCCGCCCCCCGGTCAGCCAAACCGTCTGTGATATGAGTGTGGTGTAGAGGAGAGGTGGGGGGGATAATATTCGGCGAATAAGTTGTCCCCCGCCCCCGGTCAGCCAAACCGTGTGTGATATGAGTCTGATGTAGGAGAGGGGGGGGGGGGGGGGGGGGGGGGGGGGGGGGGATAATATTCGGCGAATAATTTGCCCCCCCCCCTCCCAGTCAGCCAAACCTTCTGTGATATGAGTGTTGTGTAGAGGAGAGGTGGGGGGATAATATTCGGCGAATAATTTGCCCCCGCCCCCTGGTCAGCCAAACCATCTGTGATATGAGTGTGGTGTAGAGGAGAGGTGGGGGGGATAATTTGTCCCCCGCCCCCGGTCAGCCAAACCGTGTGTGTATGAGTCTGATGTAGGAGCGGGGGGGGGGGGGGGGGGGGGGGGGGTGGGATAATATTCGGCGAATAATTTGCCCCCCCCCCCCTTCCCAGTCAGCCAAACCTTCTGTGATATGAGTGTTGTGTAGAGGAGAGGTGGGGGGATAATATTCAGCGAATAATTTGCCCCCCGCCCCCCGTCAGCCAAACCGTGTGATCTGTACAAACATTGCCAAGGTAACGATAAAATAAGCATGTGTCATGTGACAATATAAATTATGTTCTGATTTAATTTGAAATAGGTATATCTATATACACACCAAATATTAGACCTTAAATTGAGTTATAAAACTTTTTCACAAATTTAATGAATACCCCTCGTATACTAGGCTATATAGCTATATACCATGCACACAAAAAATCATACATGTATACTGTTACATTGCCACTTATGAATCAATTCACACTCATATCACAGACAATTTGGCTGATCGGGGGCGGGGGGCAAATTATTCGCTGAATATTATTTCCCCCCCCCCTCTCCTCTACATCACACTCGTATCACAGAGGGTTTGGCTGACTGGGGGGCGGGGGGCAAATTATTCGCCGAATATTATACCCCCCACCTCTCCTCTACACAACACTCATATCACAGAGGGTTTGGCTGACTGGGGGGCGGGGGGCAAATTATTCGCCGAATATTATCCCCCCCCACCTCTCCTCTACACCACACTCATATCACAGACGGTTTGGCTGACCGGGGGGCGGGGGCAAATTTTTCGCCGAATATTATCCCCCCCACCTCTTCTCTACACCACACTCATATCACAGACGGTTTGGCTGACTGGGGGGCGGGGGGGCAAATTATTCGCCGAATATTATTCCCCCCCACCTCACCTCTACACCACTCATATCACAGAGGGTTTGGCTGACTGGGGGGCGGGGGGCAAATTATTCGCCGAATATTATCCCCCCACCTCTCCTCTACACAACACTCATATCACAGAGGGTTTGGCTGACTGGGGGGTGGGGGGCAAATTATTCGCCGAATATTATCCCCCCACCTCTCCTACACAACACTCATATCACAGAGGGTTTGGCTGACTGGGGGGCAGGGGGGGCAAATTATTCGCCGAATATTATCCCCCCCACCTCTCCTCTACACCACACTCATATCACAGACGGTTTGGCTGACCGGGGGGCGGGGGCAAATTTTTCGCCGAATATTATCCCCCCACCTCTCCTCTACACCACACTCATATCACAGACGGTTTGGCTGACTGGGGGGCGGGGGGAAATTATTCGCCGAATATTATCCCCCCCACCTCACCTCTACACCATACTCATATCACAGAGGGTTTGGCTGACTGGGGGGGGGGGGGCGGTTGGGGGGGGCAAATTATTCGCCGAATATTATCCCCCCCACCTCTCCTACACAACACTCATATCACAGGGTTTGGCTGACTGGGGGGCGGGGGGCAAATTATTCGCCGAATATTATCCCCCCCCCACCTCTCCTCTACACCACACTCATATCACAGACGGTTTGGCTGGACCGGGGGGCGGGGGGCAAATTATTCGCCGAATATTATCCCCCCCCACCTCTCCTCTACACAACACTCATATCACAGAGGGTTTGGCTGACTGGGGGCGAGGGGCAAACCAATTATTCTCGCCGAATATTATCCCCCCCACCTCTCCTCTACACCACACTCATATCACAGACGGTTTGGCTGACCGGGGGGGTGGGGGCAAATTATTCGCCGAATATTATCCCCCAACCTCTCCTCTACACCACACTCCATATCACAGACGGTTTTGGCTGACTGGGGGGCCCCGGGGGGGAAATTATTCGACCGATTATTATCCCCCCACCTCACCTCTACACCTACACTCATATCACAGAGGGTTTGGCTGACTGGGGGGGGGGGCGGGGGGGCAAATTATTCACCGAATATTATCCCCCCACCCCCCCAATCTCTCTACACAACACTCATATCACAGAGGGTTTGGCTGTCTGGGGGGGGGGGGGCAAATTGGGGGGGCATATTACGCCGAATATTCCCCATCCCCCCCACCTCTCCTCTACACCACACTCATATCACACACGGTTTGGCTGACCGGGGGCGGGGGGCAAATTATTCGCCGAATATTATCCCCCCCCCCCCCCCCCCCACCCCCCCCCACCCCCCCCCCCCCCCTCCCTCCTCTCCTACACAACACTCATATCACAGACGGTTTGGCTGATGGGGGTGGGGGGCGGGGGGCAAATTATTCGCCGAATATTATCCCCCCCACAGTAACAGTAATAAAAGTCAGGAAAAAGGGGTGGGGGAGAATATTCCGGTGGAGGGCAAAATATTCGGCGAACATTCTACCCCCCGGGGGGGAAAATATTCGTAATGAGGGGGAGATTATTCGCCTGGGGGGGAGAATATTCGGCGAATATTCTGCCCCCGGGGGGGGGAATATTCTGGGGGGAAAATATTCGTTTACACCGGTAGATACATGTATATTTTAAGAATATTTCAAATATTTGCTATTTCTAGCTGCAATAATGGTTAATCCTTCCAACGTTAAATAACTGGAAGGGATTTTGATGTTAATTTGCCGAACGATCCATTTGTCACAAAAAATAATTTATAAGATGTGGGTGTTTTTTTATATAAAAATATGAAAATTACTTGCAAAAAGTGCAGATACATGTACTGACGAGATGACCTTTTGCAACCACCAAAAGCAACAAATAGAGGTATGTAGTGTTGAAAGGGTTGTTAAATATCGCCCCCAATTTGCTATATCTGATGGCAAGATGTCACTGGGACAAGGCGGCTTATGTGATTTGTGACTAGTGTATGTAGCATACATTTGTCTCACATTTAGTCAGTGGTGTCGACACAAGAACGGAACACATACATTGGTCTCACATTTATGTCACTAAGGCGTTTGACCAGTGTCTTGGTGTCGACACAGACCTGAATGAACAGTGTGTCGTCCCTCAGAAATCCGCTGCACTCCTGTACGAGCTGCTGCCGTATAAACTGCGATACCCACGCCCGACGTTCTTCTCCCCCACTGGTCGTTGGAAGGCCAGATGTTGCGGCCACACACATTGTCCCCACTTCCATTCTGATTCACAATGGCCATTTCTGTAGCTCGATATGATGGCAAACAGACCTGTCGAAACTGAAATACAGTAATAACCCTAAATATTTGGACACCATTTCTCTTGGGAAACGCATGAAAATATATATTCATGTATATGTGAAAATAATGGTTTCACCACATCAGTGAGTATGCCAACATTTAGGGTTAGTATGGTAGTAGTGGTTTAATCACAATAACAATGTATTTGGATATAATTTGTTTTGGGAAACCCCTCTTTAATTTTCCCAAAGCTAAGCGTGTACGAATATTTAGGGTTATTACGGTACTCATTGAATGAATGAATGAATTGGAGAATTTGTGGATAGGCATACACTATCGCCTGTGCTAATACACAGGTATTCGGCGTGTTTCAACTTTCATTGGTATAATTCTATAGATGGACAGTTTTGTTGGACACGACCTCGTATCATAACATTTCCGTCTCCAGCGTAGTGACGGTTAAATTACAATGTACTTGAATATTGTGCTTGAAATCAAGCAGCATGATTGGATGATCCTGAGCTGTGCAACAATCAAATTGCTTGATTGCGAGTTGTCATTACCAATAGATGTTGAGAAACGTTGGGCAACATTAACTCGGACGGTTGTGTATGTCGCCTATATCACATACAGTTGTATATGTATCCCTTTCATTATCCCCTCACCGATAGGCAAGATGGGATACAGCGTTCAAACAGTTCCCGAGTGGTACGGCAAACGTTTACACACGGCTGGACATGGTCAAACGTTATTGTTACATTTCTGTCTGAAATATCGTGTAATTTGAACATGTATGCAGTACTTTCGATAATCTGCTCCATTCAAACAGCTGATTTTTACATATACATGTTCCGGGGCCGCAGTACACGTCACGTGATGTAACCGCATCGATTTCAAAATTTCAGTGTAACCGTTGTGAACTGGTCTGGTGACGTAATGGCATGTTCTAGTAACGTCTTGAGACACATTCATTACATAGGTGTTGGCTTGGCCACGGAATTAATATTGTCTACAGCCATCGTCAAACAGCACGTGGTGTACGTTTGAACACGGCTCGAGCGGTGTCGAATGGCAGTCTTGTAACAATTTGTTATAATTTTGGTTGCCTTTCACTCCTTGATATTTCACACATACCTCCAGGGCTCCAGATAAGGAATTAGTAATTGAGTATTTTCATATCGGAAGCAATTGGGTATTTCACAGCAATTATTGAATAGTTTGCTTCAAAATGACATGTCTTGGCATTTCATTAGAATTGTCTCCTTGGAGACAATTCTAATGAAATACTAAGATGTGTTTACATGGAAAATAAGAAGACAAATATGCTATATTTGTGGTCTGTTTGTTTTCTGTAGCATGATAAAGGTACCACAAATTTGTTATTACTTTTTGATACTCGCTACTTATGATTTCAATTGAGTTTTTGGCAATTTTAATTGGGTATTTACACAAATACGCAGCTTATCTGGAGCTCTGTACCTCTACTGGTTCTCTATCATGTCGTGCAAAATTCATGACACTAGGACCCCCGCCTTCCCCAAGGTCAAAGTCAGTCTTAGTGTTTTTACAAACTTAACATTGGGGGAAATGTTTTATAATTTTCTTTCCTTTCATCCCAATTTTTGATATTTCATACATGTTTTCCTCTACTGGTTGTCTATCATGCCATGGCAAATACATGGCCCTCAGACCCCAAGGTCAAGGTCACACAACGTCTTGGCGCTTTCACAAACTTAACATTGGGGAAAATTTATCTTAATTTATATTTCCTTTCACACAGCTTGATATGTTAAACTAAAGCACCACCAGGCAAGCGTCGTTGTCTTCTGACAACTCTTGTTCAATAACTGATGAACCGCTTCACCAATTTTGATAATATTCGGCCACAATGTGTGCTTTGTTTTGCATACGGCCCACATCCGACCACCCAAGGTCAAGGTCACTGAGGACTTGTGTTCACCTTGTTTGTAAGGCAAAAATGTTAAAGCTTTAAGGCTGCCAGCGAGGGATTAGCTTACAGATATTGATGCCATTGTTATTCTTAAAGCTGGGGAACATCAGTGCCCGTTATACTGTTATGCATGTACTTGTTTAGTAATGTTTAATTTATTGATAGTGACACTCGGTTGTATCAATCTATTTTGATATACAAATAATAGCAGCAAGACATTTTGTAATTATTTGTATCAATTAAATGTCTGAAAAATATATTTATCGACAGATTATAAAGTATGATCATTGCACATCCAACAAGAATTGTCAGAAGACAATGAAGCGCGCCACGTGGTGCTTAGTTTAACGAATATCATCAAGCTGTGTAAAAGGAAACAAAAATTAAAAGAAATTTCCACCAATGTTATGTTTATTTCAACCAATCCAATCGTCACAAAATGATTTTCAGACTAGTCCATTTATGAAAAGTGTTTTTTTTTGTCGAGCCCACTTGCGGAAAGCGAGACAGTGATCACAATGACGTACGTGTGTCCGTCCGTCCGTCCGTCCGTCCGTCCGTCCGAAATCTGCGTTAAAGTTTTTAAAAATAGCATCAAATGCCTCGGCGGGCTCGACATGCGTGCCGCGGCGATCTGGTTTGTTCTAAAAAATATTAAAATTACTTGCAAAAAGTGCAGATCCTGATGAGACGGCTCGTCAAGAGCCGGCTCATCTGTATCTACACTGTTTGCCAATACCACTATACAGGCCTGTGGTGTTGAAAGGGTCAATGAACCGCTATATGAATGACAGCTCAAACTGGAGTTGTGTAATGTTGAATTGCTATGCATACTCACCGAATGACGAGGATTTAGTCCACTCGGCTGAGGCAGTGCGCGACTAGGATTTGGATTCGGCTGAAGTTGACGGTTGTTGGCAACTCGGCTGTGTGCTGGCTTGTATACGCAGGCGTTTACATGATCCTGCAATATTGAATGGCACATTAACCCATACAATGCTGAATTAAATTGTCGTCTGTTGCTGTTTATTTTTATGCGACAGTGGAGGAGGCATTTAGTGTTGCCCTTTTCCGTCCAGTTTGTCACCAACATTGTGTGAGTGGGTGGCAGGTGGGAGTACGCGATGGGTAATTTAACGATCGGGGTTCATCCTTACCGGAATCCCGACTGCATGGAGACCTGGTTTGGCCCTCACATACGTCTTTGGCATTTTGTATGTGACAGTTGAATTTGGTCATACCCCTTATAACAGTAATCCTACCGGTATTACTTTTAAATAGGGGAAGGGGCTAAGTGACTTTGGTGCAGTATGGACCTGGCACCAGGTCAGGTTGTTCTAATTGCAGGGCTGAATATGTTGTATCTCGATGTAAATATTCCGTTCTGATTTTGGGATTTTCCCCCCAATGCAGCAGGTTAAAACGGGATCGAACCTGTTTGCCGGGCCTTACATGACCTTAGCTGTTGATAGGCCGTTAAACACCAATAAACAAACAAACAAACACCAACATTGTAACTCGTAAACCCCTAATAGCTACACACCTGGTATGTAGCTTCCTTATGATGAGTAGATGCGCAAAGTTTATTTTGATTTTTGATTCGACCCCCGGGTCGTGGATTATCTCCCCATGTTTAACCCTAACTTTTCCAATTTTGCTTCCTAATTCGTAAAACCAATACTAGCTACATACCTGAATCATGGTATGTAGCTTCCTTATGATTAGATGCGCAAAGTTTTTTTTTAGTTTTGATTCGACCACCAGGTAATGGATTATCTACCCATTTTGTACTTGAAATTTGGCAATTTTGTCCTGTAACTTGTCAAACTTCTAAACTGTAATAGCTGTATATGCTGTGACAATTATAGACTGCGTAAATTAACGGTAGTGGTTCCTCCTTATAGGAATCACTATTTGCCTGGTTTGGCCCTCCGGTACGTTTTTATCTTTGGCTCTTTTGTTACCTGGGAGTTGAATTGGGCTATTGCCCATTATAAAAGTAGTAAGATTATTACTGATCCTACTGCTTTTGGGAGGGGCCAAGTGATTCTGGTGTGGCGAGGACCTGGCATCAGATCAGGATTATTCTGATTTCAGGGCTGAATATATAGTTTTGTTATTGTAAATACTCAGTTCTGGCACGCGTCGTTGTCTTCTGACAACTCTTGTTCAATAACTCGTGAACCGCTTCACCAATTTTGATAATGTTTGGCCACAATGTGTGCTTTGTTTCGCATATGGTCCACATCCGACCACCCAAGGTCAAGGTCACTGAAGACTTATGTTCACCTTGTTTGTAAGGCAAAAATGTCAAATCTTTAAGGCTGCCAGCGAGGGGATTAGCTTAGAGATATTGATGTCCTTGTTATTCTTAAAGCTGGGAAAAATCATTGCCCGCTATACACGTATACATGTACATGTACTTGTTTAGAGATATTGATGCCATTGTTATTCTTAAAGCTGGGAAACATCATTGCCCGCTATACACGTATACATGTACATGTACATGTACTTGTTTAGAGATATTGATGCCATTGTTATTCTTATAGCTGGGGAACATTAGTGCCCGCTGTATACATATACATGTACTTGTTTAGTAATGTTTAATTTATTGATAGTGACACACGGTTGTATCAGGCTATTTTGATATACAAATAATACCGGCAAGACATTTTGTAATTATTTGTATCAATTAAATGTCTAAAAATTATTTTTATCAACAAATTATAAAGTATGATCATTGCACATCCAACAAGAGTTGTCAGAAGACAATGAAGCGCGCCACGTGGTGATTAGTTTAACAAATATCATTAAGCTGTGTAAAAGGAAACAAAAATTAAAAGAAATTTCCACCAATGTTATGTTTGTGAAAGCGCTAAGATCGTAACCTTGACCTTGGAGTTAGCGGGTTTCTGAGGGTCATGGATTTTGCATGGCATGTTGGAGAACAATTAGAGGAAGGAATGTGTGAAGTGGGGTGAAAGGAAACAGAAATCAATGCAAATTTCCCCCAATGTTAAGTTTGAAAGCACCAAGATTGTGACCTTGACCTTGGGTTTAGTGGGGGTATGATGGTAGTGAATTTGATGCAGCATGATAGAGAATCATTAGAGAAAAGCATGTGTGAAATATCGAGACGTTTGGTAAAAGGAAACGGAAATTACAGAAATAGAAAATTTCACTCAACGTTAACCCTTACACTGAATGATTGAAAATTTGAAAGAATAATATGGCATTAACATTAAATATATAGGATTGGAATAGGTGAATTCCAATCTGGACGGTGGACTATTCAGAAAGAATGTGTTTATCTTCTTTCACGTGTTCATATATCTTCCCCTTGAATTACCTCCTATCACATGACGTGGCGTTGCTAACGTCACATGTCCCCTGACGATCTGTCAGCAGTGAAACTTTATTTATTTCAATCAGATACAGGTAATTCTCGTTATCTCGTTAAAGTTTGTGGGTTATCTCCTCATAAATGGATTGAATATTAATTTGACGTTAAGAAATGCGAAGTTCAATTGACTAGACTGCCACGCCGTAAAAAATAATTTATTTTTATGTTAAAGTAGTCGATGTTTCATTGATTAATTGATCATTCTAATGCACCGAAACTAGAAAGCACGCATGTGATTGGTCAATTGAAATCAAAGCCTATAAAATATGAAAAATCACAGCATATAAAATCTCCGTTTTACCAGCCTGTGTTTTACAACTTGACATATTTATTTAACCCTACGCGCTTTTGTAAATAATGGCCAGCGCGGCGGGGAATGCAAATATTTCCAAATTAATTTCGGTACATTTTCGGTTATCCATTCGGCCATATTGACATGTACAACCGAAAGTGAAAAAGAGAATCTACCAACGGCTGACAAACGTGGCTTCAGTGTGGTGGCCCTTCAACAAATTCCTAAAAATATTACCCCACCCGCCCAAAATGCAGAAGAATTTAATAAAGTGCTCAAATGCAAACTCAATATGCCAGTACCAGCCTATAACTTTACGAATTCCAATGTGCACATACATGACTATATATAATAAACTGTATTGCAGATGGGTATTCACCTGAATTAGGCGTAAATCCAGGGAAATCCTAGGCCTGTTAACACAAGTTGTTGCTGACATTTTCTTTGTAAAATCACACAAACCCAATGCAGAATTGTTGGCATTTCTTTAAATGAATAAAAGCAAATAACTGTTGCAACTACACATACAAAAGCAATACAATAGTTAATATAAACATTACAGTTGAATAAATGTATAGATGTCTTAGAAAAAGTCCCGTTAATCTCTATTTGAAATGGGAATATTCTTCGGCGGAGTTAAATTTCTTCAAATTCATTTGGTGTGAGGCGGTTGGTTATCGATATGACGACAACAACCTGCTGACGTAATGAAAAAGATCACTGTTCGTGATTATGCTACTACCTTTATAGAAAGCGGGGAGCACACTAGGTGCATTAGAATGGGGATAACCAGCTTTGGTTTTTCGATTTGGAGCGGTATGTGTGAGGTTTTATGGTCTGTGAATCAGTTTTACGGCTCCGCTAACGCGTCGCCGTAAAACTGATTCACAGACCATAAAACCTCCCACATACCGCTCCAAATCGAAAAACAAAGCATGGTTATCCCCTAAATTAAGGTTTAAGTGAATCTCTTTAACGCATGTGATCGGCGGCGTTTTTGATTTCTATAGATGTGTCAAAACTTACACTTGGCAGGGTCGGGCTCAGATTTTCACATGATCAGAATACATACCGTATTTCGCTGTGTATTGCGCGCACTGGTGTACAACGCGCATCTATATTTTGGGGGGGAAAAATCAGGAAAAAAAATTGTTCGCGTCTATAGAGCGAAACAAATTTTTCAAAAATAAATAATAAAAAAAAATATATATAAAAAATCGTCGGAAATTCGGTCGCGAGTATAAGAAAATTGCATTCCGCGTTCACATCCACAATGCTGAACGTGTGCTGTTAGGCTCTCTCGAAGTTGCTAATCGGTGAGAAAAAGATCGCCAAAGGTCCGTTTTACTAATTAAGGCATAAATTAGACTTTATATTGCCTAAAATTATGTTGTATTTATTTTTATTTACTGATTAATATGCTTATTAAAAATTCAAGATGCATGTAATAAACTTATTGAACCTACTCGCGAAGAAACTTGTATATAATTCCACCATATTTGCCATTTGTGTATAACATATTACCCGTACTCGTACAGCAGCCATGTGTAAACTGCTTCTACAAGGTGATAATAACTCCGACTAGTGACCTGCACATGAGAAATGGGCCATCAACAATTCCCCCCAGCCAAATATTGACACATACTGTGGACCACCGTGGATATACGTTGGACCACCGTGGATATACGTAGGTACAGATAGTGTGTATTCACTGTTTATTGATTAGGTTTAACAATAGACATAGGTACTACCTGAATACATGACATTCCAGCATAGCCCCAAATATCAGTGTATTCGCAGGCGAATCAGGGGTTGCTATAATGCTGGTCGCAACATGTCATAAGGTATTGATGCGTGAATACTTGTCAATACTTTACAAAACTAGTAAGTCAGTCGGCAACCTAGCAATGAAAACGACCATTACCGAGTGTTGCCGAGTGCGATCTGAATGTGCGCAACGCTTGATTTAGCATCTAAAATCTTACATCAAGCGCTTATGGGATTGAGATAATCGGTCCTCATTAATTATTCACAGGATGGCAGGCATGTGACGTCACTTTGAAAATTTACAACCAAACAATACCCGACAGGCAACATTTGACCGATATGAGATCGGGACACCAGTGTAAATACAGAAAACATGTAAATTTCCTCTAATACACGTAGCCTCTTATGTTATGAGCCTGGCTATATTAAATCAACTTCAAGACGGAAATAAACAATGTCAATGGAATTGAATTGGTGTTTAACGCCAATGTGAATAAATGGGTCTTTGGATGGAGAAATGGGGTTTATGGCATTTGCGGCTTGTGTATATCCAGATCATCTTGCTTATTAGTACAGGAGCATTAGCTATAACCTGGAAAAAACATGCAGAAAGCTGAATTTTTCAGCAAAGTTACCTGGAGCCATACTGAGATCATAGACAAAAGTTATCATCTGGAAAATGTGAGCTTGATGTGTAATCCAAGATGGCGTCCAAGATGGCTGCCAATAATATGAAGTCCTATATCTTTAATGTTTTTATCTTAAACTAATATAAAGTAACCCAGTTTCATTTCATGTTAAAGGATGTGAAGAATCTAAATCTGATGTCATATCGGTTAAATGTCAAGGTCATCTGAAAAGTTCAAGGTCTTCTATACTAATAATTACAAACAATCATGAGTAATCTGCGCAATTTTATTATATTTCTGTATTTATTTTAAGTGCTTCAGCTTATATAATTATCCTAATAGACCTTGATATGACCTTGAATATCGCACAAAACAAGTTTCAGTGTTGCGGATGCTTACAGTCTACACTTTTATGTCAAACTGGGACTGGGGACAAATTTAATTACTGCTCATTGTCACCATCAAGAGGATAGGAATTTGTACATGTTTGGCCACCAATGCATGACAAGCACATTGTTGTGCAATACAATCCAGCTTTGCAACACATACATCCATACATCGCTTGCCATCTTTTCTTGCAGCCACATGATACAACCTCGAGTACACTGTGCTACAGATACAGCTGTCAGAACGGGTTTCAGCATATTGCCACTGAGCTCCCAGCCCCAGTCAGTGGGATCTAGATCTCCAATATTACCAAGTCATCCTTGTACATTGAAGTATGTTCTGTACCAGTGATATCTTGCAGCTGCCGATGTTGGTGGGAGGCTCTCCAGTTTGAAGCTGCTGTTGCTCTTCTTGCCCACCTGTTGCATGTATTGTACATAACGCAGCTTGTTAAGAGATGTAGGCTACTTTGTCATTATATAGCTCTAAGAGTATTGTCTCCCTCACCCGTGCAACATCATCCTGACTGGAGTCGGACTTTTGAAATACATCCGCTACGGTACTACTGTCAGTCTTACTGACAACAGTAAGTGCCTTCTACTTCCCAAAGCCGAAGGGGGCAGAGACCATATCACACCCTGTGATTGTATGACCGAGAAGAATTTTTGTTCATTCATTGAGTAACGCAAGTAGAAGTTTGTGGTGGTGACTATCAACCAGCATGACAAGCAAGTCGGTGTCCGTGCTGTCCAGCACCACGGGACGACATGGGCGAGCATTGGCGTAAGTTATGGTTGAACTTGTCAACATGTATTCAGCGTGTACGGTAGTCTGAATACATTTCACACCTTCGACGGTGAGCTTCTGTTCGACGTTTTCTCAGCCGGGATTTGTTAGTGCGATTGGCTAAGAAGAACGAGCGTTGATTTGTAGAAATGACTAAGAAAGATCGTTGATTTGTAGATATTGGTTGGTGAAGATCAACAGTTATGTCTGCAGATATGGTGTGATGGAGACTGCATTATCTGTTATGCAACTTTAATTGACATTGGCATAACCATCAAAACAAAATGTACACTTGTCATAACTATTTAGCACATTAGACACATAGTTGTCGCAGACGTTACCATATGTACAAGTATCCAGATCTGTTAGTCATGGCACACTCTGCAAAACTGGCCGCCATCAAAAATGTAGTACGGGTTTTCGAGTTCATCACGTGTTGTGAGGGTAACTGGGGCTTTTAGCTGATTAGCCAGAACACTTTATTGTTCTTCTGCATCACTCCATTGTCAAATAATGCCGGTGGATCCTTTCTGAACTCATGCCGAAGGTGATCTTCTATGTCTGATGGTTTCTTCATGACACATGTAACACGCATGAACAGTAGGTTGGGATCTATCTAAACTTCATGATTACGGACTGTCACACTATTGTTCATTCCTTTTCAATTTAGTGTCGGCATAATTCTCACCTGTATGTAAGGCGTTCCGAAGCTTCCCTCCAGAGCTCGAAAGCACAATCTGCATTAACAGATTAATTTGTGTTCAACTCCCGGTAGTTCAGTTGAGACAGGGACGAGACTGTCACAATGATGGCCTGTGTAACGGAAAGGCGAGTGATCACCAAACCAATTCCGAAATATGACATAAAACTGTCCATCACGTGCTGTTTGGAGACTCACATGCTATTGTGCTGGTCACTTGTTTACAAATGAATGCCACAGAAGTGACTCGCAGACAGGAACAGTCCTTGGCAGAACGTTCACCAACCTCTGTGTGCTACATGTGATGCCACGACCATGTTTCCAGCCTCCTCATGCGCATCAGCACCTGCGCAATGGTCTGGCAGTGGTATATGTAGTACGCTGATTTTCATCCATGATAATTGTGGGTTTCATCATCTGGTATGGTAAATACGTGCACATTTTGCATATTCCACATGACCACCAGTCTGAGAGTGAAATAGTTGGATAATTGCATTAATGCAGAACAAGGGCAATTCCCAATCACCAGTTCTTTCGGCATGCAGGAATAAGAGTATCAGCCGCACCATTTCAGCTAGACAATCTACAATTTTCCGGTCCTTGATTCTGCGGCAAGGTCACTTTCTAGACCATCAAGAACGTCTATGAGTTGTGTTACAACCGACTCCATTTGAACTGCACCTGGTTCCAATTCATGTTTGAGCCACATCTCGTGAATATAGCCTTTATACGCCCTATGTTTACTGCAGACCAACACTCCTCTGTATCAAGCATGTTCCCAACAAGAGAAGAGGCGCTCAGCATGTGTTCCAGGAGTGCACGGGCATATGTGTGCCCTGTCATCATGCTCTTCGACTGTCTTTGGGGCATATACAATTTCCCATAGATTAGACGAACCACTTTCAGCCATGACATGCCCGATTGCGCCCATGTATGAAATCAACAGATGAAATCCACCTAATCTCACTAACAGCCTGTTCATTCAGTTCTGGGATGCCTGTATGATTTCGGCTGCTTTCTTGTACAATGGTTGGTCGAATGTAACGATTGTATGGTATATTGTCTTTGGCAGATTCAAGTGGTCCGATGAATACATTTATTTGAGAGCAGGTACATGGTGTTTTCTAAATTTTCTGATAGGGATCTCCGCGAATCGGCCAGCAATATCAACTGATTGAACTTGTGTTGAACGAGGCAGCTGCTCTTACCCACTCTGTCCAGCTGGAGTGAACCAGCAATGCCACCTAGCACAGGCCATGTTCCATGTCCGGTCAGTGTGCGGTATCAATATCTACGTTGTCAAAGACAAAGATCTGTTCACAAGGGTATTTTCTTACAGCGCAACTTCTATACGGTTATTGATGGTAGATAAACCACTTATTAGAACCCAATTGTCATTGGGTGAAGTTCGTCGGCTATGAAGTGACTGAGGAATGCAAATGGCAATTTAGGTATCAGGGGACGTAACTATGTATTTATTGGAATAAATATATGGTACGACATCAATATGGATTCAACAATAACAAAAAAAAACTTCAATATACTCGCAAACATTGTTCTAGTAGTTGTCCTCCGATTGTTGCTATTGTATCACACCTTCGCTGGAGAGTGCCTCACCATCATGAGTAGGGTTAACTTATTGTTGTGCCTCGATACATGGTGAATAACTAGCTTAATACCATAGACCTTGAGCCACCAATAACCCCCCCTCTGTGGGATTTTTGGTGACTGATTTTCAGATTCAGTAGCCTATTGTCTATTAATCCTGAATGTCTGCGCTCAAAAAGCCGCTGGATGAACAAATGGCGGCCATTTTCCAAGATGGCCGCCATGCCATTTTGAGCCATTTATATTATGACTGTTAATTGATATTTAGGCAAGTACAAACCCTGTAAATAGCTACGATGTTTTGCCAAATTGGTTACTGAATGGTATACAATGGACATTATACATCATTACATCATACTATACCAATAATTTCCAAAATGGCCGCCAAAATTGGCATTTTTCAACATTATTTTCAATATAACTATTATTGAGAACTATTACAAAACTGTAATGATGTTAAAATGCACTTATTTTTCATTGCATTACTTATATATACCTGTGAAAGGAACATGTAATCCCTTTAAATATCATAACTCTCAAAATATTTCAAAATGGCCGCCATAAACTACATATTTACTACTGTCTGGTGGAATTTCGAAGATGCTATAAAACACCTGGCGTCATATATTATAATACAAATTGACCTAAATATAGTTTGCTTAGCATTCACAGTCATGTTCCATGATACAATAATGTTGTTATACATTCAAAATGGCCGCCTAATATGTTTATTTTCATAAATCACAATAAAAAATCATGTTTTTCTCAGCAATTCAAATTGTATAAAAATGCACAAAAACATGTTTAAAACATTTGCTGACTGGTTGTGATGATTGAAAGAATCTATTATATTGGTTGATTGATTGACACAATCAGTGACAATCACAATAGTCACCATTAGGTAGTATTAATAACATTTAAATACAGTATACATGTGAATCATGTATATGATCATCAGGCATGTGTAGTGACAATTGCAAATCAAATTAGGTTCGCATAGTAGTAGGAATTTTCACTGTCTGCACCAGTTGTCTAATTAATACTTACAGAACCATTTTTAATCTTATTAATACTCTGAAATATATGGTAATAGTACGACCCTGTTACTTGTAAGTGAACAGATTGATGATTCATGGTTGCAAATGAAATCAAGGTATTACGTAATCCGGGACATCTGTCTATTATCAGTTAATTATGTTGATTATTAGCATTTGTATCATTCAACATTGATTAGTTAACAAAACCACAGCTATGTGTATAAATAGTAACACCATTGTTATATTAAATTAAATGTACAGTATATGAATTGAGGAGGCATATATTGTACTTCATTTAATTTGATGTTACACTCGTGCTACATTATTTGGATGATGCAATAAAATAATTCACACTGGCCAAATAAATGATGCAGCTACTACTATTTGAAGAGAGGGCTATATTGATATCATGATGGTTAAGTTAAGATAGATGTATCTCCATAGAGTATCGACGTGTAGCAGTACAAACATGTGATAAAATGTTAGGGTCTCTTGCGTCATGGTTTTGATCTAACTAAATTAAGACTTGCAATGGAGCATCACACTTTTATATCAATCAGATATAAAGATGTTCTGCGCCACAATGTAACGTTCCACCACAGTGTAGTGATGTTCCACCACATTATAAGACAGTTCCGGTACAATATAAGGATGTTCCATTACACTATACGGATGTTAACAATCACACTACAAGCCTTTTCCATCACAACATAAGCTTGTTCCCATCACGATATGAGGGTGTTCCACCCATTTACGGATGCTCCATCACAACATAATACTGTTTAATCACACTATAGTGCAGTTCTACCACGATATAAATAGTATTTATTCAAACTATAAGGCAGTGCCACCACAATATAAAGTCAGTTTCATCACAATATAAGGCAGATAAAACACATTATAAAGGCAGTTTCACCACATTATAAAGATGTTCCATCACAATATCAGGAACATTACTTGCACTGTAAGACAGTTCACCACAATATAAGGATGTACCACCACACTATAATGCAGTTCCAACACATTATAATACAGTTCCATCGCAATATAAGGATGTTCCGTCACACTATAAGGATGTTCCGTCACAATATAAGGCTGTTCCATCACAATATAAGGATGCTCCACCACAGAATATTATGTTTCCTCACACTATAAGACAGTTTCACCACACTATAATACATTTTCGTCACAATATACGGCAGGTGCCACCACATTTATAAGGCGGTTTCACCACAAGATAATGATGTTCCACCACACTATAAGGATGTTTCACCACATTATAATGGTGTTTCATAACAATATAAGGCACTTCCACCACACTATAAGGCAAATTAATTACAATATAAGACAGTTCCACCACTATATAATGATGTTGCATCACGATATAAGGATACATCACCACCATATAAAGATATTTTGTCCACAATATAAGGCAGTTCCACCACAATATAAGACAGTGTCGTCACACTATATGGCAGTGCCACCACATTATAAGGCGGCTTCACCACCATAATAATGATGTTCCACCACACTATAAGGACGTTCCACCACAGTATAATGATGTTTAGTGACAATATAAGGCAAATTAATTACAATATAAGCCGTTCTACCACATTATAAGGCAGTTTCACCATAATATAGGGATGTTCAGCCACACTATAAGGCAGTTATCACGCAGTATACGGCAGTTCCATTACAATATAAGAATGTTCCACCACTCTCAAAGGATGTTCCACCACGATATAATGATGCTCCATCACATTATACATATGTTTCCTCACAAAATAAGGCAGTTCCACCACAATATAAGGCAGTTTCGTCACACTATAATGCATTTTCATCACATTATACGGCAGTTTCACCACAACATAATGTGGTTCCACCACACTATAATGATGTTTTCCATTCACAATATAAGGCAGTTGCATCACACTACATGTATAAGGATGTATCAGCACGACATAAGGATGTTCCACCAGATTATAAGGCTGCTCCGCCACCTCAATATAATAATAAGGAAGTTACAAATGATATAGACCATTATGTCCATCTCCACAATCATATCGAGCGATATATTGCTGTATACATATATATAAATTATCAATGTGGCGGCCATTTTGAAATTGCATAATTAACAAATTGATCCAACTTCATCCATTATATGTATGGTTTCATCTTATGTCGGATAGCGAAGTGAAAACAAAACATGGTTTTATTATTTTATCTTAAAAAATTGTTTTTAGCTTTCAGGATTTTCTTCCTCCGTCAGGCATATTTGATGCACGATATTAACACCATTACTGAATATTGTAAAAAAAGGAGAAGAAATCTATGTACAAATGGATAAACTATTATCGTATATTAACTCCTGTTGACGATAATGATCACATGCCTCGAACTATATTAATATGTGTACATTATTCCCAATCGATGCAGTCAATTAATATTTAAGAAAGCTAAGAAGCGTGCGTACAGACGGACGAACATTCGACAAATAGTATCTGCAGTCCTGCATAGACAATACTAATAAATATGTAACTAGTTGTCTGTCCATAGCAACCGGTTTTAAGGATCTGACGTTTGCATAGTATTGAATACGGTGAAATAACCATTGTAAAATTAGTGGGTGGGGAATGGTAAAAATGTGTTGTTTTTCACTTTGTATATTTTGCAGTAGACACAAAAAAATTGGGCGTATTTGCATTGGATATGTTTAATAGACACTCCTAGCTTACATTAACATTGATAATATGAAAAAATACCACGTTTGCATAAAGTTATTAACATGTATATTTTACCATTGAAATTGGGTGGGTGGGGTAATCAAACACGTAAAATTTGACTTCTGGATTATCAGATTTTGTTTAAGTGTACCTTATTAGATTCCATATTGTCCAACATCTCTGAAAAAGTGCAAAAATACTACTTTATGTAATTAAAATGATATAATTTGGTCAATTTTTAGTTAAAAATGTGATTTATGAAGATGGGAAAAAGTCCGAGGGTGACCTACTTCAAAATGGCGCCATATGTTCATCCAGCGGGTTACAGAGCGCAGACATACGGCATAACACTCGCAATTGAATGTAGTTTTAGGAAAAATATGTCTGCAAAAATCCCACAGGGGGGGGAGGGTTTCGGTATCTGGCTCACGGGCTACCATTATAGGTATCGTACATTAACAATGGATCTGTATATATAAATACAGTATTCATGTTCCAAAACTGACATTCTTTGAAATTTTCAGCAGCGAAAAGGAACAGGTGCATGCGATACTCTACATTTGACCTTGACCTTGGTCTCATTAGCTGACCTTGAAGCATTTGAACAATAATGCAGTCACCAAAGTACTACCTTACATCCCAAAACCAGATATTAGAGGTAAATTATGCTTTGTTTTATGAATATACATTAATACGTGATTTGTATTTTTTTTTTGGTGCCTATCTTGGATTTCTCAGCGAGCTCACATTTTTCAGATGATAACTTTTGCCAATCAATTAAAAAATATGCAAGCAACCACTGGTGAAAAAATCAGCTTTCTGCATTTTTTTCCCAGGTTTGTGTGTTTTGGAGCGGATTGCTCCTGAGCTATATTATTCAGCACATTTGATGCGTATCTTTACTAAGCTTAGTGTATCCCAGAAATCCCAAAAGATACCAATTTACCATCAATCTATACTTACCGCACCCATTCATATCGATCGAATCCTTTTGTTTCATACTAAAATCAGAAATCAGTTGGAAAAAATGTTTGAAATTTATCTACCTACCTATAACGCGCAGGTTGACTTCTGGATTAAAAATGCGGGTGAAAAAGTTTTACCCAAACATAAAAATCCCATTCTTTTCGGAAGACACATTTACGGGTATTTATTTTTGTTATTTCTCAATGAAAGTATATGTTGTGACGAGACTGTTCAAATGGTTGTCGCGACATATACTTCTGAGCGCATAGAAGGAAAATATTCAGGATTTTCTGCAAACATACATAATGGCGTATCCTCAACATGAAAAGTGTTGATACAGAGAATTTTGAGCAGTAACCTATCATTGGATTCCAAAAAGTGGTACATGCAAAAAAATCGCATGACATCTCTCATATGTAAATGCTGTAATAAATGTAATAAATGTGTTGTTAACCCTTTCACCCCTAAGCAACTGAAATGGATTTTGAAATGTTAATTATGCAACCAATCCAATTGTCACAAAGTGATTTTCAGACTAGTCCATTTATGAAAAGGGGTTCTCAAAAATATTAAAATTACTTACTCAGCACGAGCCGGCTCATCTGGATCTACACTGTTTGCCTATTCCACTATACAGGCCTGTGGTGTTGAAAGTGTCAATGAACCGCTATATGAATGACAGCTCAAACTCGAGTTGTGTAATGTTGAATTGCTGTGCATACTCACCGACTGAGGCTGTGCAGGACTAGTATTTGGTCCACTCGGCTGAGGCAGTATGGGACTAGGATTTGGTCCACTCGGCTGAGGCAGTGTGGGACTAGGATTTGGTCTACTCGGCTGAGGCAGTATGTGACTAGGATTTGGTCCACTCGGCTGAGGCAGTATGTGACTAGGATTTGGTCCACTCGGCTGAGGCAGTATGGGACTAGGATTTGGTCCACTCGGCTGAGGCAGTATGTGACTAGGATTTGGTCCACTCGGCTGAGGCAGTATGGGACTAGGATTTGGTCCACTCGGCTGAGGCAGTATGGGACTAGGATTTGGTCCACTCGGCTGAGGCAGTATGTGACTAGGATTTGGTCCGGGCCACTCGGCTGAGGCAGTATGGGACTAGGATTTGGTCCATTCGGCTGAGGCAGTATGGGACTAGGATTTGGTCCAATCGGCTGAGGCAGTGTGGGACTAGGATTTTGTCCACTCGGCTGAGGCAGTGTGGGACTTGGATTTGGATTAGGCTGAACCCAAACCAAAATACTAGCTTGCGGTTAGCTTGTGCCAAGCTTGCGACAAGTGGTTGCCGCAAGCTCAACAACTGCTGATCGCAAAGCTAAACATTGTTGGAGCTTGCGCAATCTTGCTCAACACCATGTTTCCTGATAGCACCCGCGCAAGCTTATAATTAGCTTGCAAGCTTGCGGTGTGAAGATTGCGGCAAGCTTGCAAGATCGCAAGCTTGCAGGAGAAGCTTGCAGTTGGCTCGCAAGCTTGCAGGATGAAGATCGCGACAAGCTTGCAAGCTCACAAGCTTGCAGGAGAAGCTTGCAGTTGGCTCGCAAGCTTGCGGTGTGAAGATTGCGACAAGCTTGCAAGCTCGCAAGCTTGCGTGTGAAAATTGCTTGACAAGCTTGCAAGCTCGCAAGCTTGCAGGAGAAGGTTGCAGTTGGCTCGAAAGCTTGCAGTGAGAATTGTGTGACAACTATCTATATAGGCTTGCGATGCCTGTGAATTAAGACTGCATGTTCATGAACTGTTTTTTTTTTTTCCACATATAGTTCCCAAGCTCGCATGTGAAGTGCGATCATAAATATGTAGATGTACTTAAATGTATACTGTAAGCTTATCGGGAAGTAATTTAAGAAATTTTATTTTGTAGTTTCATTCTATTTATTTAATTGATGGGGTTTAACAGCCTATCAACAGCCAATATAATTGTATGCCGGGTTAACAGTAAAATCCCAGACTTCACTTGAAAGTAATATAATAGGATCAGCACTAATCTTACTACTTGTTTAATGGGTATAACCGTAGTCAAGTCTCAGGTAGCAAGAAAGCCAAAAATGTACCCCGAGGGCCAAACCAGGGACATGTGCTCCCAACAAACCACCCACTGTTACATAATAGTCTTGATACACCACATTTCCACACAGACAAACATAATATCTATCACTATACTAACATGGAACCAATAAAGTACCAACAGTATACTATTTGGTACATTGATACAGTACATCGATAGTTCCACATTAGACACTATACTAATGGTGTACTTTCTAGCCGACTGGTCACCGTACACCACGAGTACACCATTGGTACAGTGATGATTCTTTGTTAACCATGGGTACACTAATAGTACAGTATCATACTTTGTTCCTTTTCACTGATACACTGATAGTGACATTGTTGGACTTCGTTTCTGTGTCACTGTACATTAATAGTAAAGTGTTGGACTTCTTTACTGGTACGCCGATAGTACATTTGATGGACTTTGTGCATTATGACGGGTACCTTGTACATTAATAGTACAGTGTTGGACTTTGGTCATTTTCTATGGTCCACTGATAGTAAATGGTTATATTTTGTTCATTTCACAAGTACTACAATATGCTTTATTATTTTACTTGGGTCTCTTTGACCATTAGCCTAATCATGTAAACTAGCTGAAGATATAATAGATGGGAGAAACATTTTGATGCAAAAAAAAATAGCATGTATTATAGAGTGTTACAGCGACATTCCGAAGGTCAAGGTCATGTCAATGGGGGTGGGAGTGTGTTGCACACATTCAGGTGGAGCATGTACCTAAATATTGAAGCAATTCTTCAAGTAATATTGAAGATATTACATGATGGAGTAACTATTACAAACTTTTTAACGTAAACGTAAAAAGAGTCGGTCGGTCGTACAGACAGACACGCATCGTCGAGAATGCTGCGAAAAATATGGTCATGACAAGAACAAATGACAAAGATCATACACAAACAAGTATCCATGGCAACACAGAATTGTGACAATTGTTGTTATCATACAACATAGATTGCGTTTGGCGTACACTGCAGCCAGCAATTGCACATATACCCCAGTATGTAATGCGATGTACATGTATGTAAGATATTATGATGGTGGAACATGGAAATTAGCACGACACACTTGCTCATACTGTACTACATTGTATACGGTATCAAGATTTAACGGCCACTCTAGTATAAATTGGGAAACATAATTGTAATCAAAATACCGATAACTCGAATTCAAATTATTGGTCACAATTACATGTTTTCCTATACACATGTATAGTATAACTCTCGTAAACTCAAATTTTCGCTAAGTCATACTGTTTCCTCAGTCCCTTGAATTTTGAGTAAACAAGTGTAGATTGTATTTGTAATCAAAGCATTTTGATGATTTCTCATAATTATGTGGCTGTAACTGGAGAAATGAGGCTTCTGGCACTTCTGGCTAGTGTAGCTCCTCATCCAATAGCACACTCCTGTAGTCGATAACAATGTACATTGCTTGTTAGAAGGACGACGGGTGTTTCATTGATGGAATGGCGAACAGTGCAGATTCTGATGAGACTCTGATCTGGATAAACACTGGTCAGAAAACCCATAAGCCCCACTTCTCCAGTCACATCCACTTATGAAACACTTGTACAGATGAACTGATTCCACAGCTAACAGTATTTGAACTCTCAAATAACCTTCCATATTGCATCACAGTTTTTTTTCCTGGATAATATATTATTTACAGAACACATTTTAATATTCAATATAAGTTCTGTAAACCACAGGTGTTTGCACAGATGGTCATTATTTTGGTGTCATATTGATAGTTGGGTGGATTTTGTTGGTTTCGGGTAATTTACAAATATTTTTGTGCAACTACTATAATTCTCAAACATTACACATGATAGGAACTTGCCAATTAGATGTTGTCATCTGCTGATTCCCTTCTTATTTTTATTTTTCTAAATATAAAATCATGTTTCAGCAGCACAGTAGAATCTGCTCAGTTTTAGACAATTTTAATGTGCTGCCAAAAACATGATTTTTAGGAAGAAACAAGAATCTTAATTCCCAAATAAGCAGAGGACAATTTTTTTGTTTCAGCACATTACAGACACAATTTTAATACACTTACACATAAAAACAAGCATAATTCATACAATACACATCACACGCCAAAAGACTGACATACAGGCTGACAGACAAATAGACGAGTATGCATGCACATATGGGTTGCGTCTGTAGAGAGATGGAGGCCAAAAATAAGCGCCTGAATTACAGACATACAACAACAACAACAACAACAACCGCTTTTTTTTAAACAAAGGATCAATTATTTTTATCTAAAAAGTCATTTCTTATGTAAATTATAATCAAAACAACAGTAAGAGATTTCATAAACACATAAACTAAACTTCTAGAAATGATTGAGACTTATTGTTGTCGTTTAAATCAAATAAGGTAAGGATTTCCAAATAATTATGAAAAAATTAACCAATAACCGACTGGATCCATTAAACAACTGTGATATTGGATTTCCAATATTGAAGTTAATACATGTTAGTTATGCATATGAGCTTGATGAGTACATAACTCTTAATACATTTCATTACACTGCATTGCATACGAGTTATGACTGAGTGGTCTTTCCAATGTGCGTTCGAAGCATTCTTTGTTTACTTTCTACTTTGTGGGAGTGTCCGAAGAATTTTGATGATAATACACACTTTATAAGGTAAGTTTATTGTAATATTTTTGTGTCATACTGTAGAACTGTCTCTCAATAACAATATAGCAAAGTATGAATGTCGACAACCCTGATGTTTTCATCACGGCTTGCTTTTTGAGGGTGGCACGATTTACCCAAATCTACCCAAATCTACCCAAATCTTCATATAATTACTATGTGTTAATAAATAAAGCTATACACATCATAATAACGATGTTTGGACTGTACTTACATGATGTATGTCATTAATTTGCTCATACCAGGGCCCATTTTAATGTTTTGATGCAAAATGAAAATATTTGTATATGAAATAAAGGGAGAGTACCGCGATAAACTTAATACTAGGAAGCCAAGGAAGATAATCCACTTTATAATGGATAAACATGCTAAATGGGAATGATGATGTACATAATCACTTGTTGAGGCTATACCTCCAGGGAAATTTGCAATCACAGTCTGATCAGGGTCTACATTGTTTTCCATCTTGTACATACTGACTGTATACCGTATGTTTATATATAGCTTCCTGTGTGAGTTTTGAAATGTATATCCGTAAATTAAATTGCAATAACTAAACTATATATGTCCAGAAGTCATTTTATGCTAATAAAAACATTCATTCAATGCATTATACTTTGTTTTTAACTATTTCAAAAAGATGTTGGCATATAATTACTCGGCGAAATAAATATTGCAATACTATGAGGTGACCGGTTAGAGAACAGTTTTGGACTAGTATATGTGCCATATGAAATCATGATCGATGACAACTTAGCGTTAGACAACTGAGACATAATTAATGAGTCTCGATCACGGTAGTCTCCCTTTATAATAATGCTGTATGTATATTAATCGGTTTCCCGCGGAAATATGTGCTTTATTCTTCCCTTTTTTCGGTCAAAATGTGCTTATTGTATGATATCTAATGATATATTTTTGAAAACGTATATAGTATAATCATAAATGTTATTTTTAATGAAGATTTGGGTAGTTTGGGTAAATCGTGCTGCCGTGCTTTGACGTGCGTCCAGCATTTGTGTAAGTATTTCATCATGTACCAAATATCTCCACAACCCTAAGTCTGACAAACTTGAAACTTCACATACCTTATTATCATCATCCTTATTTTAATTCTATAGCCCACCAATGCAGATACCATGCCCAAGTTCAATGTCAAATTGGTTAGAAATGTGCGTTATGATTTTTTTTGTAAAATACTGAATGAATATCTCCACAACCCGAACTCATGATTGACTTGAAACTTCACGTAACCTCGTCATCATCCATATTTTCATCCAATAGCCCAGCCATGTGACTAACATGCCCAAGGTCAATGTCAAAATTACTTCGATACAAGTTTTTAACTACCCAATATCAATACTTCTTTATCACCATCTATATTTTCATCCTATAGCCCACCCATGCAGACCCCATGCCCAAGGTCAAAGTTACTCTGAAATTTGTGTTAAAGTCTGCTTTTTTAATTGCATACCCAATACATGCGTATCTCCCCAATCCGATTGCTCTAAACCAGATACATATTCATATGTACTGGACCATCAAATACCTAGAAAAAGAGGTATTATACAAGTATAATTTGTTTTCTCCTCAATCCTCCAATACTATGTGTATATATGACATGTGTTTTATCCAAATGAAATAAACTACATGTATATACTGTTTATTTAAACTAATAAATACCTTGGCGGGCGTGATATGCTGGCTGTTGCCATCTAGTTTCTATATTTTAGTGTGCGAACTGTAAATGCTATTACGCACATTTTTACTGTGTAATGTGGTGTTGTGATATAGTGCAACCTGTAAGCGGAAAACGTGCAGCTAAATATATGTTGTCAAATTCAATGATTTCTTGATCTCACTGAAATGACCATTGAGCTAATAATGTTAATAATTGATAGAAATATGTGCATACTGGTGAATGTATGCAAAAACTTTTATTAAATTGATTAATTGGCATTTGTAAATATTTGATAACTCACCTGTACCAAATTATAATAAAATGTTTGTTTCAACATGTTCAGGAGTCCTCACAATATGTACCGGCTGGCCAGGCGCAAGAATGTTGGAGTCATGAGATGGAAGATTCAGTGATCGTGAGTTTCAACATTATATAATTTTATGTATGCTGACCAATTAAATAAAGAAAAACATTACCCTTCAACATGTTTCAACATACTACATACTTATGCCCATGGTATAATAACGGAGTATGTCGTAGAACTATTTACAGGTTTAAGAATGTTTGCACGCATTCCAGAATTGCAATATTACATATAAATAGGCGTAAAATTACTAGACATACTGTAGTCAAAAGAACCTTTTGTACATTATTGACTAGAAACAGCTGCATATTTTATACAAAACAGTCTTCCCACAAGTAGCGTCAAAACAGAATAATGACATTATCATATATATAAATAGACAAGTGGGACTATCCTTTATTTATTAGCCATTTTGTTGCGTCAAAAAGTTTGTAAGAGTTTCTCCAGTTACAGTCCAGTATGCCACGGGGGCATATCCATGCTTTACAAACATAATGTCTAGCTTTTGCTTAAAATTTGGGTAAAACATTAACACTTAAAGTACTATAATATATTTCAGGAACGTGAACATTTTGCTGACAGTGCCAGTGGGTCACAAGAATGGGAGAAGCGGGAAACGGTGAGTACTTCTATTTTATTCGGTGCATTCAGAGGGATGGGTTGTGGCCTAGGGGTTAGAACGCCTTAACTTCCAATCCGGAGGTTGTGCGTTCAAACCTCGCCTAGGGCATAAAAAAATACTTCCATAGTTTTTTCCATCCCACTGGTATGTCGGACTGTGATCCCATTTCTATATGACCTTAGCTGTTGCTGGTACGTCACTTTCATTGTAATACCGCTATTAAAGATAAAATGTATTGCAAAATCCCTGATACAATATATCATATTGTCTGCTGCGTAATGTGGACCTTGCTGTTGAACGGATGTGAAAAACTAATAAACAAATGTACAACACAGTAAATCCGAGTTATAGCCACGCTTTTGTTTTCGAAATTATTCAATTACTACTTAAATGAACCTACATGTACGAACAAATACGACATGTGAACAAAGGCCAGATTTTTCTCTGGTCTTGTTCACAGGTGTGACTGTATATATTTGTATGACCTGTATGTGTATGTCAATATTTCAGAGCGGTGGAGTGAAGAATGTTCAGCTATTGACGAATTTCAAGTGTACTTGACACCAACGCAACTGTCCGTAGCTAACCACAAGGCAGGAGGAAATCCAAGAATCCAGTATTAGCAGAGTTATGGTCCTTGACTTAGAGAAACGGGACGATTTTCAACTTGTGCGCAGAGTTATGGTCCTTGACTTATTGAAAAGTGGCGATTTTCAACTCGTGTCCCGCATAACTGAAAAACTATTTGAGCTACAGTCATGAAACCTTTTAGGAATATACTGTATTTTGTTATCATTTCAAGCTGCGCACCTGGGGTTTTAGCTGCGTTTCATCAGAATTCAGAGTTATGGCTCTTGACTCGGTGAAAAGTGGCGATTTTCAACTTGTGCCGCACATAACTGAAAAACTATTTGAGCCTACAGTCATGAAACATAGGAATGTTTATCAACATGTGGAGTTCTGCATCATGCGAGTTTGATGTGGATTCATAGAGTATGGGTGGAGTTATGGCCCTTGACTTAGTGAAAAATTGCTGATTTTCTTTAACTTGCTTGTGTTGCCGGTAACTGAAGCATGAAACTATATAGGAATGTTAATCAGCATGCATAGTTGTGCACGTGTGATTTTGTTTGCGGAATCATCCAGTAAGGATGGAGTTATGACCCTTGACTTAGAGAAAATTGGCTATTTTGTCCACCACAAATTTGTGTCGCGCATGTTAGTTAAGAGTTGCGAAATTTTACAGGAATGTTTGTCACTATGTGCAGTTGTGCACCTGGGTTTTTTATGCGGATTCGTGTAGTAATGGCCGAGTTATTGCCATTGGTCACTTTGTGTCAAGCCCGCTTGCGGAAAGTGAGACATGTGATCACAATGACGTCCGGTGTCCGGGCGTCCGTCCGTCCGAAATCTGTGTTAAAGTTTTTAAATACCTTATATCTCTGCAGTCCTAAGTCACATTGACTTGAAACTTCATATGCTTATTAGTCATGATCCATATATTCATGCTGTATCCCACTCATGCGGACCCTATGTCAAGGTCAAATGACTTGAAGTTTGCATTAAAGTTTCTGTCAAAATTTGCGTTAAAGTTTTCACATACCTACTATCTCTGTAACCGTAAGTCATATTTGCTTGAAACTTTGTATGCTTATTGGGCATCAAACTTCAAATAAATACACTCTGAGACCATCAAATGCCTCGGCGGGCTCGACATGCGGGCCGCGGCCATCTGGTTTATTTTGTTACCTTGCGCAGAAAAACAAGGTACAATGTAGCTACATATATGCGGTTGTTGCCTTAAATTCTAATTTTACAAGGCCCGATAACATGCAGTGTTTGTGTGGGCATATGTTTTTCTCTGAAAAACAAAAATCTAGCTCTCCATTTGTTAAGTATACACCGATGACTTAAATATATTACATCTGAAGACATTTTAATACATCATATGCAATATTGTATTGTTTTAGTTATTAATTATTCCATCTTCCCAGTAACAGATTTGTACATTACCTCATTATCTAATGGATGTTCTACCCCTATTCTTAAATGACTCTGATGTGGAATGGACCTGGCACCAGGTCAGGATATTCCAATTTCAGGGCTGAATATATTTTTGTGTAAATATTCAGTTCTGATTTTGGGAATTTCCCTCATTATGAACAGGTTAAATATGGGATAGTCTAACCCGTCCAATAAAATCAAGCAATCCCGATTCATTCCATATAACCCCCGATTCATGCCATATAAGGCAAGCTTGCGACTAGCTTGCAGACAAGCTTGCGACTAGCTTGCGGCAAGCTTATGCGACTAGCTTGCGGCAAGCTTGCGACTAGCTTGCGGCAAGCTTGCGACTAGCTTGCGGCAAGCTTGCGACTAGCTGCGGCAAGCTTGCGACTAGCTTGCGGCAAGCTTGCGGCAAGCTTGCGAATAGCTTGCGGCAAGCTTGCGGCAAGCTTGCGGCAAGCTTGCGACTAGCTTGCGGCAAGCTTGCGACTAGCTTGCGACTAGCTTGCGGCAAGCTTGCGGCAAGCTTGCGGCAAGCTTTGCGACTAGCTTGCGGCAAGCTTGCGACTAGCTTGCCGCGCGTTTCAACTGCGTGCTTGCAGCAAGCTTGCGGTAACCTAACCGCAAGCTTGCATTCTTAGCTTGCCGCAAGCTAGTCGCAAGCTTGCAGAATAAGATTGCGATTTTTGTTTGGGAAGTAGACAGTTGTTGGCATCTCGGTTGCGTGCTGGCTTGTATTCGCAGGCGTTCACATGACCCTGTAATATTTAATGGCATATTTGTGGCAGTCTCAGATTTTAACTTGATCCATAACATGTAACATAAGCACATTAAATTAATTTATCGTCCAATCGCTCTTTTCCTCACTGGATACCTCCGCTTATGAATACTAATATATCTAACGCATACTCACTATATCCTATACTGACCCAATATCATCTTATAGTCTCTTCCCGGTCTCGTCGTGGTCACCAAATGTCACAGGGTGAGAAAGATACATATCCTGCCCGAGGCTCGAACCGGGGACCTCTGGATTACCATACCATCGCTCTACCTGACTGAGCTAGCCGGGCACGAATACACAACTTCTCCCCAGGGAGTTACGTACCATGACATATTAACCTTTACAATGCTGAATTAAATGTTGTCGTCTGCTGTTTATTTTTATGCCACAGCACGATAGTGGAGGGGGCATTTAGTGTTACCCTTGTCCGCCCGTCCGTTCCGTCGGTCTTTCCGTCTGTCACCAACCTTGTAACTCGTAAAACTTTTACACCGTACTAGCTACAGACCTGAAATTTGGTATGTTGCTTCCTTATGATGAGTAGGTATGCAGAGTTTATCTCCCCATTTTCAACCTAAGATTTCCCAATTTTGCCTTGTAACTCGTAAAGCTTTTAAACCATACTAGATACAGACCTGAAACATGGTATGTAGCTTCCTTTTGATGAGTAGATGCGCACATTTTATTTAAATTTTTTATTCGACCCCTGGTAATGGATTATCTCACCATTTTAGACTTAGAATTTTGCCTTTTAACTCGTAAAACTTAACAGTAATAGCTACAGACATGAAACTTGGTATGTAGTTTCCTTATGATGAGTAGATGTGCAAAGTTTATTACATATCAATTTTTTGTTTTACACCCGGGTCATTGATTATCTCGCACTTTTCGACTTATAATTTCACCATTTTGTCTTGTAACTTGTAAAACTTCTAAACCGTAATAGCTGGAGGCTTGATGCTTGGTATGTAGCTTCTTTATAGTGTCATGATTGACACTGAGCCACGGATTGTCTCCCCCTTTTGGACTTTGAATTTTGCCTCGTTTAATATCAAAGCGATATCTGGGGCATCCTTCTTCTATGAACACATTTTCTAGTTTATATTCCATTTTCTCATCAAAAACATGATACAATGGAAATGATTTTCAAGTGCTGTCCAAGTGTATCCGTCTGTCCCCGGTCTCTGTAGAGCCGGAGGGTAGATATATAGTGTTTTGGTCTGGTGTATCCATCTGGTCCCCGGTCTGTAGAAAGCCTGGAGGGGAGATATATAGTGTTTTTTTTGGGGGGTCTGTGTAATCCACCGTACTGGGGGTCCCCGGTCTCTGTAGAGCCGGAGGGGGAAAGGGAATATATAGTGTTTGGTCTGTGTATCCGTCTGTCCCCGGTCTCTGTAGAGCCGGAGGGGAGATATATAGTGTTTGGTCTGTGTATCCGTCTGTCCCCGGTCTCTGTAGAGACGGAGGGGAGATATATAGTGGGTTTTGGTCTGTGTTATTTCCGTCTGTCCCCCCGGGTCTCTGTAGAGCCGGAGGGGGAGATATATAGTGTTTGGTCTGTGTATCCGTCTGTCCCCGGTCTCTGTAGAGACGGAGGGAGATATATAGTGGTTTGGGGTCTGTGTATCCGTCTGTCCCTGTCTCTGTAAGAGCCGAGGGGAGATATATAGTTGTTTGGTCTGTGTATCCGTCTAGTCCCCGATCCTCTGTAGAGCCGGGAGGGAGATATATGTGTTTGGTCTGTGTATCCATCTGTCCCTGTCTCTGTAGAGCGGAGGGGGGAGATATATAGTGTTTGGTCTGTGTATCCGTCTGTCCCCTGTCTCTGTAAGAAAAGGGGGGCCGGAGGGGAGATATATAGTGTTGGTCTGTGTATCCATCTGTTTTCCTGGTTCTCTGTACAGCCGGAGGGGAGATATATAGTGTTTTGGTCTGTGTATCCATCTGTTTTTCCTGGTCTCTGTAGAGCCGAGCGGAGATATATAGTGTTTGGTCTGTGTATCGCCGGTCTGTCCCCGGTCTCTGTAGAGGCCGGAGGGGGAGATATATAGTGTTTGGTCTGTGTATCCGTCTGTCCCCGGTCTCTGTAGAGACGGAGGGGATTTATATAGTGTTTTGGTCTGTGTATCCGTCCCTGTCCCCGGTCTCTGTAGAGCCGGAGGGGAGGGGATATATAGTGTTTTTGGTCTGTGTATCCGTCTGTCCCCCGATCTCTGTAGAGCCGGAGGGGAGATATATTAGTGTGTTTGGGGTTCTGTGTTATCCCATCTGTCCCCGGTCTCTGTAGGAACCGGAGGGGAGATATATTGTGTTTTTTGGGTCTGTGTTATCCGTCTAGTCCCCCCGGTCTCTGTAAGAGCCGGAGGGGGAGGGAGTATATAGTGTTGTCTGTGTATCCATCTGTTTCCTGGTCTCTGTAGAGCCGGAGCGGGAGATATAGTGTTTTGTCTGTGTATCCGTCTGTCCCCGTCCCTCTGTAGAGGCCGGGGGGGGGGGGGGAGGGGGGGAGGGGATATATAGTGTTTGGTCCAGTGTATCCGTCTGTCCCCGGTCTCTGTAGAGACGGAGGGGAGATATATAGTGTTTGGTCTGTGTATCCGTCTGTCCCCGGTCTCTGTAGAGCCGGAGGGGAGATATATAGTGTTTGGTCTGTGTATCCATCTGTCCCCGGTCTCTGTAGAGCCGGAGGGGAGATATATAGTGTTTGGTCTGTGTATCCGTCTGTCCCCGGTCTCTGTAGAGACGGAGGGGAGATATATAGTGTTTGGTCTGTGTATCCGTCTGTCCCCGGTCTCTGTAGAGTCCGAGGGGAGGGGTATATAGTGTTTTGGTCTGTGGTATCCGTCCTGTCCCCGGTCCTCTGTAGAGCCGGAGGGGGTAGATATATAGTGTTTTGGTCTTTGTGTATCCATTTTCTGTTCCTGGGTCTCTGTAGAGCCGGAGGGAGATTATATAGTGTTTGGTCTGTGATCCGTTCTGTCCCCGGTCTCTGTAGAGGCCGGAGGGTAGATATATTTTAGTGTTTTGGTCTGTGTATCCATCTGTTCCTGGTCTCTGTAGAGCCGGGAGGGGAGGGGATATATAGTGTTTGGTCTGTGTATCCGTCTGTCCCCGGTCCTCTGTAGAAGCCGGAGGGTAGATATATAGTGTTTGATCTGTGTATCCATCTGTTCCTGTCTGTAAGAGGCCGGAGGGGAGATATATAGTGTTTGGTCTGTGTATTTCCATCTGTTCCTGGGTCTCCCTGTAAGAAGCCGGAGGGGAGATATAGTGTTTTTGGTCCTGTGTATACCGTCTGTCCCCGGTCTCTGTAGAGACGGAGGGGAAGATATTTAGTGTTTTTTGGGTTGTATCCGTCTTGTCCCCGTCTCTGTAGTAGGGGCCGGGGAAGGGGAAATATTTTGGTGTTTTGGTCCTGTGTATCCGTCTGTCCAGGTCTCTTGTAGAGCTTGGAGGGGGGAGATAATATAGTGTTTGGTCTGTGTATCCGTCTGTTTCCCCGGTCTCTGTAGAGCCGGAGGGGAGATATATAGTGTTTGGTCTGTGTTATCCTTCCCCCTGTCCGGGTCTCTGTAGGAAAGCCAGGGGGGGAGATATATAGGTTTTTTTGGGGTCTGTTTGAATCCGTCTGTTCCTGGTTCCTCTGTAGCCGGAGGGGAGATATGTTTTTGGTCGTGTTATCCCGGGGTCTTTCCCTGGTCTCTGTAGAGGCCGGAGGGGAGAATAATAATAAGTGTTTGGTCTGTGTATCCGTCTGGTTCCTGGTCTCTGTAGAGCCGGAGGGGAGATATATAGTGTTTGGTCTGTGTATCCGTCTGGTTCCTGGGGGGGGTTCCTCTGTTTAAAAAACAAGCCGGAGGGGGGAGATATATAGTGGTTTCTGTATATCCCCGTCTGTTCTGTCTCTTGTTAGAGCCGAGGGGAGAATATAATAGTGGTTTTAGAAGGGGACGGAGGGGGGAGGGTATATAGTTGTTGGTCTGTGTATCCATCTGTTCCTGGTCTCTGTAGAGCCGGAGGGGAAGATATTAGTGTTTTTTTATTGTGTGGACCGTCTGTCCTGTCTCTGTAGAAAGCTGGAGGGGGAAGGGGATTATTAAATTAGTGTTTGATCCTGTGTTTCCGGGTCTGTCCCCGGTACCTCTGTAGAGCCGGAGGGGGAGATATATAGTGTTTGGTTGTTTGTTTATTTCAATCTGTTCCCGTCTCGGTTTTTTTATCAGCCGGGAGGGGGGAGGGGATCGTGTTGGTTTCTGTTGTATCCGTCTGCCTTGGGTCTCGTAGAGCCTGAGGGGAGATATAGTGTTTTGGTCTGTGTATCCGTCTGTCCTGTCTCTGTAGAAAAGCCGGAGGGGAGATATATAGTGTTTGGTCTGTTTATCTGTCTGTTTCCCTGGGTTTTCCTGTTAGAGCCGGAGGGGGGGAAGTATAAATAGTGGTTTTGGGGGTCTTTGTTATCCGGTTCGGTTCCCTGGTCTTTTTCCGGAGGGGGGGGGGGAGGGGTATATAGTGTTTGGTCCCTGTGTTATCTGTCCTGGTCCTCTGTAGGGGAAAGGGCCGGATGGGAATATTGGTGTTTTGGGTTCTTGTGTTACGTCTGTTCCTGGTTCTCTGTAGAAGCCGGAGGGGAATATAAGTTTTGGTTTCTGGTTGTATTTTGGTCTGTCCCTGGGTCTGTAGAGCCTGGGAGGGGGAGGGTATATGTGATTGGTCTGTGTAATCCGATCTGTTTCCCCTGTCTCTTGTAGAGCTGGAGGGAGATATATAGTGTTTGGTCTGTGTATCCGTCTGTCCTGGGGTTCCTCTGGTAGGAGCGGAGGGGAGGTATAAATAAGTGTTTTGGGTTCTGTGTATCCGTCTTGTTCCTGGTCCTTTCTGGTAGAGCCGGAGGGGAGATATATAGTGTTTGGTCTGTGGTATCCGTCTGTTCCGGGTCTCGTAGAGCCGGAGGGGAGGATATATTTAAAGTGTTTTGGGTCTGTGGTATCCGGGTTTTTCTGTTCCCGGTCTTGGAGTAGCCGGGAGGGGGAAGGTTTAAAAAATAGTGTTTTTTGGTTCTGTGTATCCGTCTGTTCCTGGTCTCTGTTAGAGCCGGAGGGGAAGATAATTGTGGTTTGGTTTGGTATCTGTCTGTTCCTGGATTTCTGGGTTAGAGGCCGGAGGGGAGATATATAGTGTTTGGTTTCTGTGGTATCCGGTCTGTGGTCTCCTGTAGGAAGCCGGAGGGGGGATATATAGTGTTTGTCTGTGTAACTGTCTGTTCCTGGTTCTGTAGAGCCGGAGGGGAAGATATATAGTTGTTTGGTTCTGAGTATCCCGTCTGTTTCCCTGGTCTCCTGTAGAGCCTGGAGGGGAGATAATATAGTGGTGGTCTTTGTATCCGTCTGTTTCCCTGGTCTCTGTAGAGCCGGAGGGGAGATATATAGTGTTTGGTCCTGTGTATCCAGTCTGTCCCCTGGTCTCTGTAAGAGCCTGAGGGGAGATATATAGTGTTTGGTCTGAGTATCCCGTCGTGTTCCTGGTCTCTGTAGAGCCGGAGGGGAGATATATAGTGTTTGGTCTGTGTATGGTCTGTTTATACCCCGTTCCTGGTCTCTGTAGAGCCTGGAGGGGAGATATATAGTGGTTTGGTCTGTGTATCCGTCTGTCCCGGGTGGTCTAGTAGGAGGGCCGGAAGGGGGGGAGGATATTTATAGTGTTTTGGGGTCTTGTGTATCCGTCCTGTTTCCTGGTCCTCTGTAGAGCCGGAGGGGGGGGAGGGGGATATATAGGGGTATTGTCTGTGGGTATTCCCGGTCTGTCCCTTGTCTGTAGAAGGCCGGAGGGGGGAGGGATATATTAGTGTTTGGTCCTGTGTATCTGTTCCTGTTTTCCTGGTACTGTTGTAGCTGGAGGGGAGATATATAGTGTTTGGTCTGTGTATCCGTCTGTTTTTTCCTGGTCTCTGTAGAGCCGAGGGGAAGATATAGTGGGTTTTGGCTGTGGTATACTTGTCTGTTTTCCTGGTCTCTGTAGAGCCGGAGGGGAGATATATAGTGTTTTTGGGGGTCTGTGTATCCGTCTGTTCCTGGTCTCTGTAGGGAAAAAGCCCTGGAGGGGGGAGAAATATATAGTGTTTGGTCTGTGTATCCGGGGTCTGTTCCCTTGGTCTCGTAAGGCCGGGAGGGGGAAAAGGGGTAAGTGTTTGGGTCTGTGTATTCGTCCTGTTTTTTCCCTTGGATCTCTGTAAGAGCCGGAAGGGGGGTATATAGTGTTTGGTCAGTGGATCCGTCTGTTTCCTGTCGTCTGTAGAGCCTGGAGGGGAGATATATAGTGTTTGGAGTCTGTGTATCTGATCTGTCCTGGTCTGGATTTTTTTTTTTTTCTAGTATTAGCCGGAGGGGAGGGAAATATATAGTGTTTGGTCTGTGTATCCGTCTGTCCCCTGGTCTCTGTAGAGCCGGAGGGGAGATATATTAGTTTGTGGTCTGTGTTATCCGTAACTGTTCCTGGTCTCTGTAAGAGGCTGAGGGAGATATATATGTTTTGGTGGGTCTGTGTAATCCGTCTGTCCTGGTCTCTTGTAGACCGAGGGGAGATATAGTGGTTTGGGGTCTGTGTATCCGTCTTGTCGGTCTGTTTCTGTAGAGCCGGAGGGAGATATATAGTGTTTGGGGGTCTGTGTATTCCGTCTGTTCCTGTCCTCTGTAGAGCCGGAGGGAGATATATAGTGGTTTGGTCTGTGTATCCGTCTGTCCCTGGTCTCTGTAGAGCCGGAGGGAAAAATATAAAGTGTTTGGTCCTTGTGTATCCGTCTGTTCCTGGTCTCTGTAGAGCCGGAGGGGAGATATATAGTGTTTGGTCTGTGTATCCGTCTGTCCCTGGTCTCTGTAGAGCCTGAGGGGAGATATATAGTGTTTGGTCTGTGTATCCGTCTGTCCGGTCTGCTGTGAGACCGGAGGGGAGATTTATATAGTGTTTGGTCTGTGTATTTTTTCCGTCCTGTTCCCGGTCTCTTGTAGAGCCGGTGGGGGAGATATATAGTGGTTTGGTCTGTGTATCCATTTACTGTTTTTTCCGGTCCCTCTGTACAGCCCGGAGGGGAGATATACGTGTTTGGATCTGTTGTAATCCGTCTTGTTTTCCTGGTCCTCTGTAGGAGCCTTGGAGGGGAGATATATAGTGTTGGTCTGTGTATCCGTCTGTTCCTGTCTTCTGTGAGCCGGAGGGGAGATATATAGTGTTTTGGTCTGTGTATCCGTGGTTTCTGTCTGGGGTTTTCTGTAAGAGCCGGAGGGGAGATATATAGTGTTTGGTCTGTAATCCGTCTGTTCCCTGGGGTCCTTTGTAGATCCGGAGGGGAGGATACTAGTTGTTTGGTCTGGTGTATCCCGTTTCTGTTTCCCTTGGGTCTTCGGTAGAGCCGGAGGGGAGATATATAGTGTTTGGTCGTGTATTCCGTCTGGATTCTGGTTCTCCCCCTTGAATTAGGGGGGGGCCGGAGGGGGAGATATATTTTAAGGTGTTTTGGTCTGTGTAATTTCGTCTTTCCTGGTTTCCCTCTTGTTTAGAGCCCGGGAAGGGGGGAAGATATTAGGGGTGTTTGGGTCTGTTATCCCGTTTTCTTGTTTTCCCTGGTTCCTCTGTTTAGTGGGCCTGAGGTGAGATATATGTTTGTCTGTGTATCGTGTCCTGGACAGTTCCTCTAGAAAGCCTGAGGGGAGATATATAACCGTGTGTGTCCTATGTACCGTCTTCCGTCTCTGCAGCCCCGGCCGAGAGATATAGTGTTTGGTCTGTGTATCCATCTGTCCTGGTCTCTGTAGAGCCTGAGGGGAGATATATAGTGGTTTGGTCTGTCTATCCGGTCTGTTCTGGTCTCTGTAGAGCCTGAGGGGAGATATATAGTGGTTTGTCTGTGTATCCGTCTGTTCCTGAGTCTGTAGAGCCGGAGAGATATATAGTGTTTGGTCTGTGTATCCGTCTGTTCCTGGTCTCTGTAGAGCCGGAGATATATATCATGTGTTTGGTCTGTAGTATCCGTCTGTCCTGTCTCTGTAGAGCCGGAGGGGAGAAATATAGTATGGTCTGTGTATCCGTCTGTCCCGGTCTCTGTAGAGCCGGAGGGGAGATATAGTGTTTGGTCTGTGTAATCCGTCTGTTCCTGGTCTCTGTAGAGCCGAGGGAGATATATAGTGTTTGGTGGTCTGTGTATACCGTACTGTTCCTGGTCTCTGTAGAGCCGGAGGGAGAGATATATAGTGTTTTGGTCTGTGTATCCTGTCTGGTCCTGTCTCTTGTAAGAGCCGGAGGGAGATATATAGTGTTTTGGTCTGTGTATCTGTCTGTCCCTGTCTCTGTAGAGGCCGAGTGGAGTATATAGTGTTGTCTGTGTATCCGTCGTCTGTCCTGGTCTCTGTAGAGCCCGGAGGGGATATATATAGTGTTTTGTCTGTGTATCTGTCTGTCCCTGTCTCTGTAGAGCCGAGGGTGGATATATAGTATGTCTGTGTCGTCCGTACTGTCCCTGCTCTGTAGCGAGACGGATATATAGTGTTTGGCTGTGTATCTGTGTTCCTCTGTCCTGACTCTGTAGACCCGAGGGAGGTATATAGTGTTTGGTCTGTGTATCCGTCTGTTCCTGGTCTCTGTAGAGCCGGAGGCGAAATATATAGTGTTTGGTCTGTGTATCCATCTGGGTGTCTGTAGAGCCGGAGGGAGATATATAGGGTTTGGTCTGTGTATCCGTCTGTGTCTCTGTAGAGCCGGAGGGGAGATATATAGTGTTTGGTCTGTGTATCCATCTGTCCCCGGTCTCTGTAGAGCCGGAGAGGAAATATATAGTGTTTGGTCTGTGTATCCGTCTGTCCCCAGGTCTCTGTAGAGACGGAGGGGATAATATAGTTGTTTGGTCTGTGTATCCATCTGTCCCCAGGTCTCTGTAGAGGACTGAGATATATAGTGTTTGGTCTGTGTATCCGTCTGTCCCCGGTCTCTGTAGAGACGGAGGGGAGATATATAGTGTTTGGTCTGTGTATCCGTCTGTCCCCGGTCTCTGTAGAGCCGGAGGGGAGATATATAGTGTTTGGTCTGTGTATCCGTCTGTCCCCGGTCTCTGTAGAGACGGAGGGGAGATATATAGTGTTTGGTCTGTGTATCCGTCTGTCCCCGGTCTCTGTAGAGCCGGAGGGAGATATATAGTGTTTGGTCTGTGTATCCGTCTGTGTCTCTGTAGAGCCGAGGGAGATATATAGTGTTTGGTCTGTGTACCATCTGTGTGTAGAGCCGGAGGGAGATATAGTGTTTGTCTGTGTATCCGTCTGGTCCCCGGTCTCTGTAGAGACGGAGGGGAAGAATATAGAGTGTTTGGTCTGTGTATCCCGTCGTCCCCGTCTGTAGAGCCGGAGGGGAGATATATAGTGTTTGGTCTGTGTATCCGTCTGTTCCTGGTCTCTGTACAGCCGGAGGGGAGATATAGTGTTTGGTCTGTATCCGTCTGTTCCTGGTCTCTGTATTGCCGGAGGGGAGATATATAGTGTTTGGTCTGTGTATCCGTCTGTTCCTGGTCTCTGTAGAGCCGGAGGGGAGATATAGTGTTTGGTCTGTGTATCCGTCTGTTCCTGGTCTCTGTAGAGCCGGAGGGGAGATATATAGTGTTTGGTCTGTGTATCCGTCTGTTCCTGGTCTCTGTAGAGCCGGAGGGGAGATATAGTGTTTGGTCTGTGTATCCGTCTGTTCCTGGTCTCTGTAGAGCCGGAGGGGAGATATATAGTGTTTGTAGACGGAGGGGAGGATAAATGGATTGGAATTGTTCTAGTGTATCCGCTGTTCCCGGTCCTCTGTAGAGCCGGAGGGGAGAAATATATATGTGTCCTGTGGTATCCGGTCCTGTTTCCTGCACCTGGGTAGAGCTGGAGGGGAGATTATATAGTTTTGGATCCTGTTGGTACCTCCGTCCCTGTCGTCTCTTGTATAGCCGGAGGGAGGGATATATAGTGTTTGGCGTGTATATCTGTTTCCGGTTCTCTGTAGGAGCCGGAGGGGTATATAGTTTTTTGGTCCCTGTGTATTCCGTCTGTTCCTGTCTCTGTAGAAGCCGGAGGGGAGATATATAGGTGTTTGGTCTGTGTATCCGTCTTTCCCCTTTGGGGGTCTCCTGGTAGAGCCGGAAGGGGAGAATAATATTAGTGGGTTTGGTCTGTGTATCCGTCTGTTCCCTGGTTCTGTAGAGCCGGAGGGGAGATATATAGTGTTTGGGGGGGGGTCTTGTATCCGTCTGTCCTGTCTCTGTAAGCTGAGGGAGTAATATAAAGTGTTAGGTCCCCTGTGTATACGACCTGGGTTTCTGTCCTGGTAGAGCCGGGGGGGAGGGGATATATAGTTTGGTTTGGTCCTGTTTGTATCTGTCCTGTGTTTGGTCCTCTGTAAGGCCGAGGTGAGGAATATAGTGTTTGGGTCTGTGGTATCCGTTCCTGGTCCCGGTCCTCTTTAGAGCCCGGAGGGGAGATATAATTGTTTGGTCTGTGTATCCGCTGTTTCTGGTCTCTGTAGAGGCGGAGGGGAGATATATAGTGTTAGGTCTGTGTACCGTTCTGTTCCTGGTCTCTTGTAGAGCCGGAGGGTAGATATATAGTGTTTGGTCTGTAATCCGTCTGTTCCTGTCTCTTGTAGAGCCGGAGGGGAGATATCTAGTGGTCTGTCCCTGTGTAACCTCCTGTTCCGGTCTCCCCCGTAAGCGGGGAGGGAATATATAGTGTTTTTGGTCTGTGTACCGGTCTGTCCCGGTCTCTGTAGAGCCGGAGGGGAGATAGATATGTTTTTGGGTCTGGGGGGGGGTTTTGGGGGGGGGGGTATCCATCTGTTTTTTGTATTTTTTTTTTTTTTTTTTTTTTGTTTTGGTTTTTTTTTTTTTTTTTTTTTTGTTTTGTTTTTTTTTTTATTTTTTTTTTTTTTTTTTTTTTTTTTTTTTTTTTTTTATTATTTTTTTTTTGTTTTTTTTTTTTTTTTTTTTTTTCCTGTCCTCTGCCCCCCAAGCCGAGGGGAGATATATAGTGTTTTGGTCCGTGTATCCGTCTGTTCCAGGTTTCCTGTAGAGCGGAGGGGAATATATTAGTGTTTGGTCTGTGTATCCGGTCTTTTGTGGTCTCTGTAGAGCCGGAGGGGAGATATATATGTTTGGTTTTGTGTCTGTTGGTATCCTGTGTTGGTTCCTGGTCCTCTGCCCTAGAGCCGGAGGGGATATATATAGTGTTTGGGTTCTGTGTATCCCGTCGTTCCATGTCTCTGTAGTGCCTGGAGGGAGATATATAGTGTTTGGTCTGTTATCCTGTCTGTCCCTGGGTCCTCTGTTTAGAGGCAGATGGGAGGGGATATAAGTGTTTGGTCTATGTATCCCGCTGTTCCCCGGTCTCTGCAGAGCCGAGTGGAGAAATATAGTGTTGGTCTGTGTACCCGTCGTTTTCTCTGTCCTCTGTAGACCTCAGTTGGAGATAATATATTGTTTGGTCTGTCCTATCCGTCTGTTCCCGGTCCTCTGTAGAGCCGGAGGGGATAAATAGTGGGTTTTGGTCCTTGGTATCCAATCCTGTTCCCCGGTCTCTGGTAGAGCCGAGGGGAGATATATAGGTGTTTGGTTCTGTGTATCCGTCGGTCCCCGGTCCTCTGTAGAGGGACCGGGGAGGGAATATATAGTGTTTGGTCTGTATCCACGCGTCCCCGGACCTGAGTAGAGCCCCGGAGGGAGATATATAGTGTTATGTCCTGTGTAATCCGTCTGTTTCCTGGTCTCTGTAGAGCCAGGAGGGGAGATAATATTGTTTGGTCTGTGTATTCCGTCTGTCCCCGGTCCTCCTGGGGTAGAGCGGGAGGGAGATATATAGTGGTTTTGGTCTGTGTATTTGTCGTTCCGGACCTCTGTAGAGCCGAGGGGAGAAATAAAGTGTTTTGGGTCTGAGTTATCCATCCTGTTGGGTCTGTGTAGAGCCGGAGGTAGGGGATATATAGTGTTTGGTCTGTGGTATCCGACCTGTACCTGGTCTCTGTAGAGCCGGTAGGGGGAGATATTATGTTTTGGTCTGATATCCTCCTGTTCCTGGGTCTCTGTAGAGCCGGAGGGTGATATATAGAAAGTGGTCTGTGTATCCCGTTCCTGTTCCTATCTCCCTGTAAGCGGAGGGGGAGATATATTGTTTTGGGTCCTGTGTATCCGTCTGTTCCTGGTCTCCTGTAGACCGAGGGGAGAAATAATTATGTTTGTTTTGGTCTGTGTATCCGTCTGTTTCCTGGTTTCACCTGATACCAGCCGGAGGGGAGATATATAGTGTTTGGGTCTGTCCTATCCGTCCCTGTACCTGGTCTCTGTACAAGCCGGAGGGGAGATATATAAGAGTGGTCTGTAATCGTCTGTCCTGTCCTCTGTAGAGCCGAGGGGAGATATATAGTGTTTGGTAGAGACGGAGGGGAGATATATAAGTGTCTTGGTCTGTGTTATCCATCCTGTCAACCGTCTCCCTGTAGAGCCGGAGGGGAGATATTAGGTTTGGTTTCTGTGTTCCGTCCCTGTTCCTGTCTCTGTATGAGCCTGGAGGGGAGATATATAGTGTTTGGATCTGTTATCCTTCCTGTCCCCGGTCTCCTGGTAGCCGGAGGGGAGATATATAGTGTTTGGTCTGTGTACCTCTGTTTTTCCGGACTCTGTACAGCCGGAGGGGAGAAATATAAGTGTTGTCTTGTATCCGTCTGTCCCTGGTCTCTGTTAGAGCCTGAGGGGAGATATATAGTGTTTGGTCCTGTGTATCGCTGTCCTGGTCCTGTAGAGACCGGAAGGGTAGGATTATAGAGTTTGGTCCTGTGATCGTCTGTCCCTGTTTCTGTAGAGCCGAGGGGAGATAAATAGTGTTTTTTGTCTGTGTATCCGGTTCTGTTCCCCTGGTCTCTTGTAGAGCCGGAGGGGAGGATATAAAGTGGTTTGGTCTGTGTATCCGCTGTTCCCTGGTCTCTTGAGAGCCGGAGGGGAGAAATATAGTGTTTTGGGTCAGTTTGTATCCTTCTGTTCCTGGTCTCTGGTAGAGCCCGGAGGGGGAAGGATATATAGTGTTGGGTCTGTGTATTTGTCTGTCCTGGACTCATGTAGGGAGGCTGAGGGAGATATATAAATTTTGTTTTTGGTCTGTGTATCCGTCCCCTGTCCCTGTACCTCCCTGTAGAAGCCGGAGGGGGGAGATATAGTGTTTGGTCCAGTGTATCCGTCCCCTGTAACCTGGGTCTCCCTGAAGAGCTGGAGGGGAAGATTATATCGTGTTTGGTCTGTGTATCCGTCTTGTGTTCCTCAGTAGAGCGGAGGGGAAAGATATATAGTGTTTATTGGTCTGTGATCCGTCTGGTTCCTGGTCCCCCTCTTGTAGAGCCGAGGGGATAATATAAGTGTTTGGTCTGTTAATCCGTCTGTTTCCCGGTCTCTGTAGAGCCGGAGGGAATAATATAAAGTTTTTTAATTTGGTCTGTGTATCCATCCTTTTTCCGGTCTCTGTACCAGCCGAGGGAGATAAAAAGAGTGTTGTCTGTGTATTCGTTCTGGTTCCCCGGTTCCTCTGTAGCCTGGAGGGGTGATATATAAGTTGGTTTTGGTCTGTGTATCCGTCTGTTTTCCGGTCTCAGTAGAGCCGGAGGGAGGGATATATAGTGTTTGGTACCTGTTTTGTCCTCTGTCCTGTCCTGTTATCCTGTTAAGGCCCGGAAGGGGAGGGGAATGTAATTTTGTTTGGTTCTGTGTATCCGTCCTGTTTTCCTGGTCTCTGTAGAGGGGCCGGAGGGGAATATTATAAAGTTTTGGGTTTCCTGTGTATCCGTCTGTTCCTGGTTCCTCTGTAGAGCCGGAGGGGTTAGATATATAAGTGTTTGGTCTGTTTTATCCGTCGTTCCCTGGTCCTTAGAGCCGGAGGGGAGAATATAAAGTGTTTGGTCTGTGTATTTGTCTGTTCCCTGGTCCTGTAGAGCCTGGAGGGGCGTAAATAAAGTGTTTGGTCTGTGTATCCCGTCTGTCCCCGGTCCTCGTAGAGCCGAAGGGAGATATATAGTGTTTGGGGTCTGTGTATCCGTTTTTCCTGTTCCTGGGGTCTCCTGTTAGAACTGAGGGGAGATATAAATAGTGTTTGGCTGGTGTTCCCGTCTGTTCCTGGTTTCCTCTGTAAGAGCCCGGAGGGGAGATATAATAGTGTTTTGGTCTGTATCCGTCTGTTCCTGGTCTCTGAAGACCGGAGGGGGAAGTATAAATAGGTGTTTGGTCAGTGATCCGTCTGTTCCGTCTCCTGTAGAGCCGGAGGGTAGAAATATATAGGTGTTTGGTCCTGTGTAATCCGTCTGGTCCCCGGTTTCCTCTGGTAAGAGCCGAGGGGGAAGATACCAAAGTTGGTTTGGTCCTTTTGTGGTTTTACCGTCTGTTTTCCTGGTCTCTTTGATAGCCGGAGGGGATATTTATAGTGGTTTGGTCCTGTGTATTCCGGCTGTTCCCTGGTTTCTGTAGAGCCGGAGGGGAGATATATAGTGTTTGGTCTTGTGTTATCCGTCTGTTTCCTGTCCTCCTGGTTAGAGCCTTAGGGAGGGAAATATATAGTGTTTTTGGGTCTGTGTAATCCGTCTGTTCCTGGTCTCTGTAAGAGGGGCCTTGAATGGAGATATATAGTGTTTGGGTCTGTTGTATTCCTGGTCCAGTCCCTGTCTCAGTAAGAGCCTGAGGGGAAGATATATTAGGGTTTTGGTTTCCTAAGTTCCGTTCCCCTGTCCCGGTCCTCTGCCAGGCGCCGGAGGGGAGATTTATATAGTGGTTTTGGTCCTGTGTATCCACCTGTTTCCTGGTCTCTGTAAGCCTGGAGGGAGACCATAATAAATATTGTTTGGTCTTGTGTATCCCGTCTGTTCCGGTCCTCTGTATAGCCTGAGGTGGAGATATATAAGTGTTTGGGTCTGTGTATCCCGCGGTTCCTGGTCCTCTGTATAGCCGGAGGGGATATATATAGTGTTTGGTCTGTGTATCAGTTCCTGTCCCGCTGTAGACTGAGGGAGATATATTATTGTGGTTTTCCTGTTGGTATCCTGTCTGTTTCCCTGGTCCCTCTGATAGAGGGCCTTTTGAGGGGAGATATATAGTGTTTTGGTCTCCTGTTATCCTCCGGTCTGTCCCGTCCTTCACAGTCAGAGCCGGAGGGGAGATATTATAGTGGCCCTGTTTTTTTTTTCTGGTTTCTGTAGAGCCTGGAGGGGAGATATATAGTGTTTTGGCTGTGTATCGGTTCTTTTTTGTTCCCTTTCCCTGGTCTCTGTTAGAGGGGCCCGGTGAGGGGAAGGTATATTAGTGTTTGGTCTGTGTATCCGTTTCTGTTTTGCCTGGTCTCTGTAGAGGCCGGTTGAGGGGGATGCGATATATAGTGTTTTGATCGGTCCGTTTGTATCAATGTGTTCCTGTAGAGCCCGGAGTGTCAGATATATAGAGGTAGGGGAGGAATATATAGTGTTTGGTCTTGTATCGTTCTGCCCGGTCTCTGCAGGAGGGGAGGGGAGAAAATTATATTTAGTGTTTGGTCTGGGGGGTGGTATCCTCTGTTCCGGTCTCTTGTAGAGCCGGAGGGGAAGATATATGTTGTTTGGTTGCTTATATGTCTGTTCCCGTTCCTCTTGTAAGCCCTGAGGGGAGATTTAATAGGTTTGGTCTTGTTGTTATCCCCGTCTGTTTCCTTGGTCTCGTTGAGCCGGAGGGGATATATATAAAGTGTTTGGTCTGGTGAACCGTCGTTTCCCCTGGTCTCTTAAAGCCGGAGGGGAAGGTAATATAAGTTTTGGTTTCTGGTGTATCCGTCTGTTCCACTGTTTTCTTAGAGCCCGGAGGGGAAGATATATTTAGTGTTTTGGTTGTGTACCGTTTGTTCCTGGTCTCTGTAAGCCGGAGGGGAGATATTTGTGGTTTGGTCTGTGGGGTATTCCCGTCTGTTCCTGGTTTTTGTAGAGCCGGGGGGGAAATTAAAATAATAGTGTTTTTTGGGTTTGTTTATCCTTCTGGGTTCTGTAGAGCCGGAGGGGAGATTATATAGGGTTTGGTTTTGGGGGGTATTGTCCTTTGTGGTTTCTCTGTAGAGCCGAGGGGAATAATAATTTTTAGTGTTTTGGTTTCTGGTGTTATCCTCTGTCCCCGGTCTCCTGTAGACCGGAGGGGGAGGAAATATAGTGTTTGGTTCCTGGTTGTTAATTAATTCCGGTTCCTGGTGGTTTTTTCTTCCTTGTAGAGCGGGGAAGGGGGATATATAGTGTTTTGGTCTGTTTTATCCATCCCCCGGGTTCTGTAAGCCGAGGGGAGAATATATGTTTGGTCTTGTGTATTCCCCGTCTTTTGGGGGTCCCCCTCCGCCCTGTAAGCCGGAGGGGATTTATATGTTTTGTTATGGTCTTGTGTAACCGTCTTGTTCCCCGGTCTCTTGTAGAGCCGGAGGGGAGGATATATAGTGGTTTGGTTTTTGTTGTATCCGTCTGTCCCGGTTCTCTGTGAGCCGGAGGGGGAGATTTAAAGTGTTTTGGTCTGTTGTATCCTCTGTTCCCCCGGTCCTCTGTAGAGCCGAGGGGGAGATATATAGTTTGTTTGGTCCCTGTTTTGTTTTTTCCGGTCCTGGCCCCGTTTCCCCTGTAGAGCCGGAGGAGATAAATAGTGTTTGGTCTTGTGTTATCCGTCTTGTTGGTCTCTGTTAGAGCCGGAGGGGGATATATAGTTGTTTGGTTCTGTGTTATCTGGGTTCTGTTAAGCCGGAGGGGGGAGGAATATAGTGTTTGGTTTGTGGTATTCCGTTTCGTTTCCCCGGTCTCGTAGAAGGCCCGGAGGGGAGATTAAAGTGTTTGGTTCTGTTTATCCGTCTGTCCCCGGTCTCTGAAGCCGGGAGGGGGATATTATGTGTTTGGTTGGTCCTGTGGTTAATCCGGTCAGTTCCAGGGTCTCTTGTAAGCCGGAGGGGGAGAAGGATAGGTGTTGGGTTTCTTATCCCCGTTTCTGTTCCTGGCTCTGTTTTGCCGGAGGGGAAGATATATTAGTGTTTGGTCTGTGTATCCGTTTTTTGGTCTCTGTAGAGCCGGGAGGGGAGATATTTAGTGTTTGGTCTGTTGTATCCGTCTGTTCCGGTTCTTCCCCCCTTGTAGAGGCCGGTTAAGGGGAGATATATAGTGTTTGGTTCCTGTGTATCCGTCCTTTCTTGGGCTCTGTAAGCGGAGGGGAATATATAGTGTTTTGGTTGTGTATCCGTCTGTTCCTTGGTCTTCCGGTACACCGGAGGGGAGATAATATAGTGTTTGGTCTGTGTTAATCCGTTGTTCCTGGTCACTGTTAGAGCCGGAGGGGAATATATTTAAGTGTTGGTAGAGACGGAAGGGGAATTATATAGTGTTTGGTTGTGGTAATCCGTAGTTCCCGGTCTCTGTTGAGGCCGGGGAAAGGGAAGGGGAATTATTATAGTGTTTGGTCTGGATTCCGTCTGTTCCCTTGGTCTCTGTATTTTTTTTAGCCTTGGAGGAGATTATTAAAGTGTTTTCTGTTGTATTCCGGTCTTCCCCGGTCCTCTTTGTAGAGGGGAGGGGAGATAATAGAGTGTTTTTTTTTTTTTTTTGGTCTGTTGTTATCCTTCTGTTTCCGGTCTCCTGTTAAGCCGGAGGGGAGAAATAAAAAAATTTAGTGGTTTGGTCTGTGTTCCGTCTGTCCGGTCTCTTGTAGGAGACCGGATTAGGGGGATATTATATTAGTGTTTGGGTCTGTGTATCCGTTGTGGTCCCCGGTCTCTGTAGAGCCGGAGGGAGATTATATAGTGGTTTTGGTCTGTGTATCCGTCTGTCCCCGGTCTCTGTAGAGACCGGAGGGGTGGGGAGATATATAGGGTGTTTGGTCTGTGTATTCCTTTGGGTTGTATGTAGAGCGGAGGAGATATATTGTGTTTGGTCCTGGTGTTATCCGTCTGTTCCCCCGGTATCTGTAGAGACCGGTAGGGGAGATTATATAGGTTGTTTGGTCTGTGTATCCGTCTGATCCCCACGGTCTCTGTCGAGTCCGGAGGGGATGGAATATTATTTAGTGTTTTGGTCTGGTGGTATACCATCTGGGTCCACGGTCTCTGTGAGCGGAGGGGAGCCTTATATTAGGTGGGTTTGGTACTGTTGTTTTCAATTCTGGGTTTGGTCTGTGAAGCGGAGGGGAGATATTCCTAGGTTTGGTCCTGTGTTGTATCCGTTCTTTGTTCTGTAGAGGCCGGAGGGGAGATATATAGTGTTTGGTCTGTTGTAATACCGGTTCCTGTCCCCGGTCTCTGTAGAAGCGGTAGGGGAGATTATATAGTGTCTGAGAAATTATAACTTCTATTTCATTCATCGAAAATTCTTTATATTTCACGCATGTATTCATCTAAGGGTCTACATCATGCTGTGACAATTCCATGACCGTCCAACCCGCACTGATCCAAGAGTCAAGGTCACATACTTGGTGCATTCGATACCTTAACGCTTGAATATATGGCTTACAATTTCCTTGCTGGGATCAGGGGGTATTCTGTAAGCCTCGCTTACTGACAAATCTAGTTGCATTTTCTGTACCGATTGGCTTTAAACTTCTTGTACATGTTTATTATCATCAATGGGTGGTTCTCGTGCGAATGAGACGGCGTAAATTAACGGTATGGGTTCCTCCTTTTAGGAATCACGATTTGCCTGGTTTGGCCCTCAGGTAAGTTTTTTTATCTTTGGCTCTTTAGTTACCTGGGAGTTGAATTGGGTTATTGCCCATTATAAAAGTAGTAAGATTATTACTGATCCTACTGCTTTTACGGGCCTTAAATGACCTTAGCTGTTGATAGGAGCTCGGATTGTATAATAATGTATGTAAATCTGTATGAATATAGACTGCACTTCAAACCATTTTTTTTTACAATTTCCCATTGACAGGGCTGTTGTAGTTTTCATGTTGACTGGAACGTGACTGTGGCCTGTGTAGCTCTGTAATTGGATGTGTCTAATCTTGGGCTGTATTTCTGACCCATGGGTCAGTTGTGGTGAGGTATGGTTAAACAATTAGGAGATATGATTACACAATTATCCACAATGAAGGGAATAGATGATTTTGCTGGTGTAATTTACTAAGTCAATTTGGCCAGCTTCTGAGAAAACAAACCAAATTGAAATGTAGGAGATTAGCGGTGGCCTAAATTATCTTGTACATTTAGTTTAGCCCTTACTATGCTGAATTAAATTTTGTCGTCTGCTGGAAATGTTTTATTTTAAATGTTTCTTGATAAAAACCGGTATTGGCAGCGCATGAGAATCGTCTCCACTGGAGACGATTCTCATGTGCTGTCAAAACAGGTTTTTTGTAAAGAATTAACGCAAAAATTAAAAACAGCAGACGACCATTTTTGTCTCCCGCGTAGTGAGGGTTAGTATGTACCTGATAATATTTGAGCTGGTCGCTCCACTGGCATCGTTCGTCTTTATAGGCGCACACGGTCTGTAGACAAGAGATTTCCCGCTTTGCTACATAATCCATGCTTGCCTACAATACAGAACATAATAGGGGTTGATCTAGGATTTAGGTCTAGAGGGGTGTGGATTCTCGATTGTAAATGATCGTCAATATTCCTGAAATAGAAATAATTTTTTTCTGCAATTTTTTTTCATTTCTCCTCCAAACTATATGTTGTTACCACTCCATTGAACCATGTCGATGAGACGGTTCAACTGAATGGTAACAACATACACTTTGGATGAGAAATGAGAAAATTACTCGGACCTCTCCACGTAAAAATGAGTTAAAATCTAAATTTGTCAGTGCCTCGTACATGCCCCTGCCTGGATTGAGCCGGCATATGGGCCCCTGAGGAAAAGGATGTGACCATCACAGAGCCAGATCAGGGGACATAATTTAACCCTATCACCCCTAAGTAACTGGAATGGGTTTTGATATGGCTTAATGGTGCATTATTATGCTATTATTGTACCAGGGGAAATCGTGTATCAACATTCGACGTCATTTACTGAAACTATCATGGTTTGTGTAGGTTAGAAGACACCAATTGCAAATGGTGCGAAATCGCCCAGGGTGTATGCAAAAGTAGTCCGGTATAAAAAAATAGTGCGGGTGTTTTGAGGTCACAGACACCGTTTGCTTGCAAATCTTGATCCATTATTACCCAGTTTCACTTCAGGAACATTTTGGGGTGCCTTCAACACCAGTTTTCAGCATATTTGTAGCATTTAAAAGAAAACACTGAACCTGTTGGTCACTTCATGTAAACGGACTTTCCGTGGCCAAAAAATATACACTATTGGAGGATATGACAAGGTTGGATTTTTCTTTCTTAGGAGTAAGTGAACCTATTGTTTAGTTCATGCAGAACCAATACAGACTGGCTGCAGGTCATGTACAAGTGGGTCCCACAGCATCCATACGAATAGTGAAAGTAGGAGAGACCGGCCTTATTGGATGGCATTCGGTTAAATTATATAGTAAAACTATTTGGTGGTGTCTAACCTGTATACATTTTTCATGAGAAATTTCACATACTCTTGGGTACAAAATCAAACGTGTATTCAGCATGAAAGGTGGCTGTGTCTGGAGAAATGGGGATTATAAGGTTCGACAATGTCCAGCTGTGGGTAAGCGGTTTGCCTTGGCACGAGGGAACTTTTTGTGAACCCCAAGGCTGCAGACCACGGGTTCAAACAGTTCCCGAGTGCCACGGTAAATGTTTACCCACGACTAGACATGGTCGAACGTTATTGTTACATTTCCGTCGGAAATATCATGCAATTTAAGCATACATGTAGTACTTTCGATACTTTGATGACCTGCTCCATTCAAACAGCTGATTTACACATGCATATTGCGGGGCAGCAGTACACGTCGCGTGATGCAGCCACGCCAATTGCAATAGTTCAGTGCGACCGTTGTTAACTGGTCTATTGACGTAATGGCGCGTTCTAGTAACGTCACGATACACATGCATTGCGTAGGTGATGTCATGGCCCCGAAATGAGCATTGTCTACAGCCATGGTCAAACAGCATGCGATGTACATTTGAAGACGGCTGTGAGCGATGTGAAACAACGGCAGTCATGTGTTATAGCGAGTGGTGGTTTTATTTAAATATATCATTTCTAAACTGTTACTTTTGAATTTGGGAATTACGGCTCAATTTGATCGAAAGATTAAAAGACAAAGACACATGTTGATTCTATAATGCAATATTCCCAAGAGCTCCCTGGCAACCCAAACAATGCCCTTTATTTTATACTCAGCAACGTGGACGCTATAGAAAGCATCTCTGACCACTGCATCAAATGCTCACAATGCAGACTTTTTCTGAGAACTGTGGTTGTTCAATACAGTTCAAATTTTGCTATAATTAATTACTAATTGAATGCAAACCTTAGATATTTTACATGTACATTTCATCCATTCATTAACATACACACTGCAAATGTCAATGACAAAATGAAATTAGAACTCTGTCTAAATTGGCTTTTAATACGAATATCAGTCAATTTAGACATTGTCTTCTGAATCATATTTGGAACCATCTGTAATATGCAAATGACTGTAAACAACTACATGTTATAGTATTATGTTTTGACTTGGTGTAGCTCAAACACTAGTCATCTATGTTCAGTCTCAAAAGAGTTATTACATGATTTATTAAATTGCACAATAACTTGCAGACAACAATTCAGCATTGCAAAAGGGTATGGTTATTATGACCCCAAGCTATTTGACGTGTCATGTAATCTATTAAGGGGTTTGGTTTCTGCAGACGAGTTACTCAGAGGTCATGACCTGATTCCATATGAACAAAGAATGGTATAGTTCAAATGACTATTCAAAACATTCACAGCCCTAACTTGTAATTATTACATAACCTCGTGTATCTGCAGCAATGTTATTTTTCATCTCAGCACCATTAATATAGTGACCAGTGTAGGTTCTGACCATTAACCTATTCAACCAATGTGTTCTCGATGCATAAACAAATCAACTACATTTGCAACCAGTCTAGTCCGAGATTGGTCAATGCATCTGCATGGTTCAGTCAGGGTTTATACTGTTTGCCATTCAGTCCATCAAATTGGTACACTATAACACATGTAACAATATTAGTTTTATAATTACTATTAGTGCAGATCCAGATCAGCCTGTGCATCTGCAGTCTGATCAGCATCTGCACTGTTCGCCATTCCACCCAAGAAACACTTGTCAGGATCAAACATCATATAGATCATTATCGGGCTACAGGAGTGTGCTATTACTGGTCACAAATCCCACAAGCGCCATTTCTCCAGTCATAGCGGTGGATGGCAGGTGGGAGCATGCGATGGATAATTTAACGATCAGGGTTTATCCTTGCCGGAATCCCGACTGAAGACCTGGTTTGACACTCTCATACGTCTTGGGCATTTTTGCATGTGACCGTTGAATCTGGTTATACCCCTTATGTGAGTATTACGAAATACTATTACTTTTAGGGGAAGGGGCCAAGTGACGTTGGTGTGGTATGGACCTGGCACCAGGCCAGGTTATTCTAATTTCAGGGCTGACTGTACTTTTGTTTTCAATGTAAATATTCAGTTCTGATTTTGGGATTTTCTCCCCTATGCAGCAGGTTACATACGGGATCGAATGATGCCTTAAATGATGTTAGCTGTGAATAGGCCATTAAACACTAATCATTGTACCCCCCGCAACGAGTTGTGGGGGGGGTATACTGGAGTCGGGTTGTCCGTCCGTCCGTAAACTTAACATCAGAGAAATATTGTTATAACTTCTATTTCCTTCATCCAAAATGCTTAATATTTCACACATGCATTCCTGTAAGGCTCTACTACCATGCTGTGCCAAATCCACGACCGTCCAACCCCCGCTGATCCCAATGTCACGGTCAAATACTTAGTCTCTTTACAAAACTTTAACATCAGAGAAATAAGTTATAGCTTCTATTTCTTTCATCCAAAATGCTTAATATTTCACACATGCATTCCTGTAAGGCTCTACTAACATGCTGTGCCAAATCCATGACCGTCCAACCCCCGCTGATCCCAATGTCAAGGTCAAATACTTGGGTCTGTTTACAAAACTTAACATCAGAGAAATATTGTTATAACTTCTATTTCCTTCATCCGAAATGCTTAATATTTCACACATGCATTCCTGTAAGGCTCTACTACCATGCTGTGCCAAATCCATGACTGTCCAACCCCCGCTGATCCCAATGTCAAGGTCAAATACTTGGTCTCTTTACAAAACTTAACATCTGAGAAATATTGTTATAACTTCTATTTCCTTCATCTAAAATGCTTCATATTTCACACATGCATTCCTGTAAAGCTCTACTACCATGCTGTGCCAAATCCACGACCGTCCAACCCCGGCTGATCCCAAGGTCAAGGTCAAATACTTAGTCTCTTTACAAAACTTAACATGGGAGAAATATTGTTATAACTTCTATTTCCTTCATATAAAATGCTTAATATTTCACACATGCATTCCTGTAAGGCTCTACTACCATGCTGTGCCAAATCCACGACCGTCCAGCCCCCGCTGATCCCATGGTCAAGGTCAAATACTTAGTCGCTTTACAAAACTTAACATCAGAGAAATATGTTGTAACTTCTATTTCTTTCATAGAAAATTCTTAATATTTCATGCATGCATTCCTCTAAGGCTCTACTACCATGCTGTGACAAATTCCCGCTGATCTCGAGGTCAAGCTCACATACTTACCGGTAGTCTCTTTACAAAACTTAACATCAGAGAAATCGGTTATAACTTTTATTTCCTTGCTCGGATCTGCTTCACATTTCACACACGCATTGCTCCAATGGACCTCTACCACCCTGTGACAAATTCACGTTCATGCCGCTCCCGCTAAGCCCAGAGTCAAGGTCACAAGCCCTACACTTGGACATTTTTACATATTTTAGGGGTACCTGGGCCCACGCGTGGTGTATTCCGTAAGCCTCGCTTACTGACCAATCTAGTTCAATCAATTAATCCAGTTATAGCCACAAATGGGCTCTGAGTAAATGAAAGTGGAAGTGAATGAGTTTAACGTCCCAGCAACAGCTAAGGTCATAATTATAGACAGAACACAGTTTAAAGTTTATCTGACAGACCAGTGGGATGGAAATACTATGTAAGTATTTTTCACACCTAGGGTGAGGATTTAACTCCAATATTTGTCCAATGTCATATCCCCTAGGCCACGGCCCATCCTTAGAGTGAGGATTGAACTCGCAATCTCCAGTATTGAAGTCCAATGTCATATCCCCTAGGCCATGGCCCATCCTTAGGGTGAGGATTGAACTCAAAACCTCCAGTATTGAAGTCCAATGTCCTATCCCCTAGGCCACGGCCCATCCCTAGGGTGAGAATTGAACACACAATCTCCAGTATTGAAGTCCCAATGTTATATCCCCTAGGCTACGGCCCATCCGTAGGGTGAGGATCGAACTCGCAACATCTAGTAATGGGTGGCAGGTGGGAGCATGCGATTGGTAATTTAACAATTGGGATTCATCCTTACCGATATCTCGACAGACACCTGGTTTGGCCCTCAGGTACGTATTTGGCATTCTTGTATGTGAGGGTTTAATCTGGTTATACCCCTTGTATGAGTAATACGATTATTCTTAATCGTATTACTTTTAAGGGAAGGGGCCAAGTGACTTTGGTGTTGTATGGACCTGTCGCCAGGTCAGGTTATTCTGATTTCAGGGCGGAATATATATTTATCTCGATGTAAATATTCCGTTCTGATTTTGGGATTTCTTCCCAATGCAGCAGGTTAAATGCGGGATCGAACCCATTGGCCTGGCCTAAAATGACCTTAACTGTTAATAGGCCGTTAAACACCAATAAACAAACAAACACAACCTCCAGTATTGAAGTCCCAATGTCATATCCCCACGGCCACGGCCTAGAGTGAGGATTGAACTTGCAACCTCTGGTATTCAAGTCCAATGCCATATCCCCAAGGCCACGACCCATCCTTAGGATGAGGATTTAACGCACAACCTCCAGTATTAATGTCCAATGCAATTATCACCTAGGCCAACAGTTTAAAGTCTCATCCGACAGACCAGTGGATGGATATACGATGTAAGTATTCTTCACACCTACATGTAGGTGGATGACTGAACTCAAAACCTCTGGTATTCAAGTCCAATGCCATATCCCCTAGGCCACGGCCCATCCTTAGGGTGAGGATCGAACACACAACCTCCGGTGTTGAGTTACAATGCCATATTCCCTAGGTCACGGCCTATCCCTAGGGTGAGGATTGAGGTCACAACCTCCGGTATTGAAGTCCCAATGCCATATCCTCTAGGCCACGGCCCATCCCTAAGGAGAAATTTGAACTCCCAATCTCCAGTATTGAAGTCCAATGTCATATCCCCTAGGCCACAGCCCATCCCTAGGGTGAGGATTGAACTCACAATCTCCAGTATTGAAGTCACGATGCCATATCCCCTAGTCCACGCCCCATCCCTAGGGTGACGATTGAGCTCACAACCTGAAGTATTGACGTCCAATGGCACATCCCCTAGGCCGCGGCCCATCCCTAGGGGGAGGAGATTGAAAACACAACCTCCAGTATTGAAGTCCCGATGCCATATCCCCTAGGCCACGGCCCATCCCTGGGGTGAGGAATGAACTCAAAACCTCCGGTATTGAAGTCCCAATGCCATATCATCCCCTAGGCCACGGCCTATCCCTGGGTGAGGATTGAATTCACAATCTCCCGTATTGAAGTACAATGCCATATCCCCTAGGCCACGGCCCATCCCTAGGGTAAGGATTGAACTCACAACCTCCAGTATCGAAGTCCAATGCCATATCCCTAGGCCACTGCCAATCCCCCCTCCTAAGGGAGAATAAGGAATAATCGTTGATAGGGGTTGCTCACCTCCTCTCGTTTTAGCAGCATGTACTCGCCTGTCTCGCCCTCGGCCTCGCACTTAGAGCAGACTATCGTCTCTCCCAGCCTGCAATTATGTAAACATGGCTTGATAGGCTTGAGACCAAGGATGGTATCTTAAAGGCCCTGAACGGCTCAGTATTACAATTTTCCGATTTTTTTCAAGCACAAAAACATGTTTGGCAATTGATTTAGTACACAAAACTAACATATACTGCTTAATAGATACATCTCAAGTCTCAAGACAACAAAAACTTATTTTGTGTACCACTCAGTGCAAAATGTCAATATTGACAATTTCATTTTCGTAACCCAACGGCTTCGGCTCGGAAGCGAGTCGATAAACTCCGGCTATCGTAATTCATCGGCCGCGAATCGGGGAGTTGAGGAGTTAACCCGATTGTCTATCGGAAAATCGATCGGGCTTTGAAACACGCACCTGCTGTTTGTTTATCAACACATATTGATATTTTCATCGACTACAAACTCATTTTTGTACCAAAATGAATGCAAACAGTTTCAAAGTGTGTGTAAATAGAAACCTGTTGGATTTATGTGTGGGAAAACCCAATAGGAGGCCAAATTCGGCAACTTGAGCCGTATAGGGGCTTTAACCCTTTTGCCCCAAAATAACTAGAATGGATTTTGATGTTAATTGTGACCAATCCAATTGTCACAAAAGGATAATCAGACTAATCCATTTATGAAAAGGTTTTTTTTAGTTCTCAAAAATATTGAAAATTACTTGCAAAAAGTGCAGATGCTGATGAGACGGCTCGTGTCGAGCCAACTCATCTGGATCTACACTGTTTGCGACCACTCTATAGAGGGCTGTAGTGTTGAAAGGGTTAACGATCATCAGTCCATCCTAAGTCCTTCCCACCCCACACAAACTTGTAATTGCGGCTGGGCCTGTAAAAGGTGTAAACCAGGGGCGGGCGGGTTTCACTTAAAGTTACGAACAGGAACTCTTGTAATCTGCTCCCGTACCGTCCGTAGCAGAGTTAACCTGCAGTATAGCGAATCAGATTTTGGACTGAAATGAGTGTCAACATTTTGAAAATAACATATTCCAGTACTGTACAAAGGAATAATTCTGCAGTGTTTTTATTCTGAGTTTTTCATAATAATTATTTGCGGCGCTTTGAATTCACGGCCATTCGATACTTGAAAAATAAAATTTCTGGTGCATTGAATTCGCGGTCTATGGTTCGTTACGCCATAACGCCATATTTGGATGGATTGGATGTCACTTTCTCCATGAGTGATTACTACATTGAATTAACTGCTGGTCGCTTAGCACATGAGAAATCAAAGTACTGCAAGTACTGAAACTAGGTTAGCTCCACAAGATTACGAATAAGTATTATTTATTTATATAATGATGTTTAAAGGTACATGCCCACCCATTAGGCACAAAATCTTCTTTATAGGAATTAAATAAGTGTATAATTGTGTCACTATTCCATCAGTTCTCAAAGTTACGAATGCCCGCTATACACAATTACCCCACATATTTTATATCAGATGTAAATTTCCGCTCTTATATCAGGGGCGATAACCGTGTTTCCTTAAAATGTTAACAAACATTACTGTTTATTCTCTGTTTATGTTTTGATGTGCAATGATCATACCTTATAGTCTGTCGTAAATATTAGTTTTTCAGGTAACGCATTTAATTAGTATACGGTAAATAATTAACAAATATCATGCCTCATTTACATATGAAAATAGCCTGATACCACCGCAAGTCACTTATCAGTAAAATGAATATTACTAAATGATTATATCTGTATAGCGGGCACTCGTAAGTTTTAGAACTGGTGGAATACTGACACAATTATACACTTATTTAATTCCTATAAAGAACAGTTTGTTTCTACCGAGTGGGCATGTATGTACAGTCAAACCTGTGTTAACGACCACCTGGGAATAGCGACCACCTGTCCACAACGGCCACTTAAAAATCCCCCCGTCCAATTTTGTTCTTTATAAGACCTTGGAATAATGACCACCCCCGAACTGCGACCAGAGACCAGCTATTTTCAATCCCACACTGCATTTTTAGCCAGGTTTTTTTAAAAAAAATCCAGGCTATTGGATTGGCGAAAGCCGGGCGGCGGGCGGCGGGCGGCGGGCGGCGGGCGGGCGGCGGGCGGCGTCCACAATCAATGTTAAGTTTTCGTGTTTGAGTCCATTTCTTTGTTACTGTACCACCTAGGACCACTAAACTTTCACAGCTTCATAATCAAGGGGTGCCCACCACATATCACTATCCAACATGTTACTCTTTTTTTATCTTGACCCATTTTTAGTCCGCGTAGTCGACTTAGCCATTTTCAATGTTAAATTTTACCGTTTACAATGTTAAGTTTTCGTGTTTAAGTCCATTTCTTTGGTACTGTACCACCTAGGACCACCAAACTTTCACATCTTCATAATCAAGGGGTGCCCACCACATATCACTATCCAACATGTTACTTTTTTTTTTAACTTCACCCATTTTTTCCGCGCAGTCGACTTAGCCATTTTCAATGTTAAGTTTTCGCTTTTACAATGTTAAGTTTTCGTGTTTAAGTCCATTTCTTTGGTACTGTACCACCTAGGACCACCAAACTTTCACAGCTTCATAACCAAGGGGTGCCTACCACATACAACTATCCAACATGTGACCTTTTTTTTTACCTTCACCTATTATTTCTACGTAATTGACTTAGACATTTTCAACGTTAACTTTTTAACGTACGTCTGGTTAAAGTTTTTTGGTTAAAACTTTTTCGTTATACTATATCTCTGCAACTGCTTCGCCCATTACCTTGAAACTTCACATGGGTGTTTATCATCATCCATATTTTCATTCTAACCCCCAACCGTGCGGCCCCTGTGCCCAATGTCAAGGTCAAATTACTTTGAATTTTTTTGTTAAAGTTTTTTCGTGTACTATATCTCTGCAACTGCTTCACCCAATACCTTGATACTTCACATGGGTGTTTATCATCATTGTCGCACCTGCTTGCGGAAAGCATGATCCTGTGCCCAATGTCAAGGTCAAATTACTTTGAATTTTTTTGTTGTTAAAGTCGTACTATATCTCTGCAACTGCTTCACCCAATACCTTGATACTTCACATGGGTGTTTATCATCATTGTTGCACCTGCTTGCGGAAAGCGCGATCCTGTGCCCAATGTCAAGGTCAAATTACTTTGAATTTTTTTGTTAAAGTTTTTTCGTGTACTATATCTCTGCAACTGCTTCACCCAATACCTTGATACTTCACATGGGTGTTTATCATCATTGTCGCACCTGCTTGCGGAAAGCGCGATCCTGTGCCCTATGTCAAGTTCAAATTACTTTGAATTTTTTTGTTAAAGTTTTTTCGTGTACTATATCTCTGCAACTGCTTCACCCAATACCTTGATACTTCACATGGGTGTTTATCATCATTGTCGCACCTGCTTGCGGAAAGCGCGATCCTGTGCCCTATGTCAAGTTCAAATTACTTTGAATTTTTTTGTTAAAGTTTTTTTGTGTACTATATCTCTGCAACTGCTTCACCCAATACCTTGATACTTCACATGGGTGCTTATCATCATTGTCACACCTGCTTGCGGAAAGCGCGATATCGTCGGCATTTTGGCATACGTCCATCCGTTCGTCCGTGTGTCCGGTTAAAGTTTTTTGGTTAAAGTTTTTCCATCTACTATATCTATTTTTTTAGTGTCCATGCCTCGCCCCAAGGCGCGACATGCAGGCCACGGCCATCTAGTCTACAAAAAGTGGGTATAATTATGTTATCCAAATGTCTATGCTTGGAAAAAACCTGGCCTTCGTGGCTTTGCCTCGTTTCTTGTTGTATGTGAACAGCTGCCATGTCAAGTTTTTGTCGGCAAAAAAAAATAGCACCACAATCGCCAATCTCTAATTGAAAACGTCGGTAATTATACCCCCACAAACAAAGTTTGTTGGGGGTATATAGGAGTCAGCTTGTCGGTCGGTCTGTTGGAAATTCCCTTCCGCTCTATATCTTCTACACCGATGCATGGATTATCAAATGGCTTGGCACAAATGTTTCTCATGATGAGAAGGTGTGTCGCGATCAATAACCACACACCTACATCCAAGGTCAAGGTCACAGTTGAAGGTCAAAGGTCAAACCTATTGAAATTCCCTTCCGCTCTATCTTCTTACACCGATGCATGGATTATCAAATGGCTTGGCACAAATGTTTCTCATGATGAGGTGTGTTGCGATTAGAGGTGCAACGATATGGTCAAACCCGTATTGCGATATATTGCGATACAACAAACCCATATTGCAATACGTATTGCGATATTATACCATGTATGAACAAATAATAATAAAAACAAACAGGAGATAAAGAACAGTCTTTATTGTTTATTATTGTCATTAGAACACATCAAAACACTGTGTGGGTCAGGACATTGCCCAGAAACGGTTGACATTAATGATTATTTCTGGACGAGAGGAAATTAGGGAGAAGTGATCAAAATCATATTTTCCCTGATTTTTCTCTTACTTATAGTTATCGCGTAACTGTATACCGTATATACATGTAGCTAGCCATCATAGGTCTACCCGCCCCATAAGTCGAGGCAAGAACATGAACCCAAAAAATCAAGTCGCGGCCCATAAGTCGACTACTGAAAATTCGTCGGCTACTGGGTGCAGGCGAAATTAGGTCATGAATTGCCTGTATTGCTTGGCTAAGTTTTGTGCTTTCTGTAGTTTGTTTGAAGCAAATATGATTCACATAAACGTAGAAAGTATATCATTTATGCTTACTGTACTATATTTATCGACTGTCGCCCCCAGTGAAATGTAAAGGTCGTGTTTGAAACATTTTAATACACACATGTTCAATCGATGTGTGGTAAAATTGGCTGTTACGTGAATTGGACAAACTTTATAATAAACTAGTTAATCAGTTGCAATACTGTTGTTTTTGTATTGCAATAATACTTGTGTACAAGCATAAACATCATTAACTGCTACAGAGACAAACTAATTGTATTTCTATCAAGTAAATAATGATAATAGCAACTGGTCACAAATATTAGGAGGTAAATGGAACAGCCGTTACCTGGCAATTTCACAGCTGATCGGGTTAATGACCGGATACAGTGGCTTGTTTGATTTCAAGTCTGAATTGACTGGTGATGTGTGCAGTGCTTTTCTCTCATTTTTTGGCTGTGACAGGAGAAATGGGGCTTATGGTATTTGCGACCAGTGTAGCTGCTGATCAAATTGCACATCCATTTAGCATGAGAACATTCTATTTTGCTTGTTATTATCATACTGGGTGCTTCATTGATGGAATGGTGAGCTGTAAATATCCGAATTGTCGTGATCGATATACCATATACTGGTCGAAAATGTACTACACATGGTAACATACATTTTGCCAGCCGACAGTCCATACCAGTCGGTATTAGCCTCCTGTAGGATATTGTCCACGGGGCGGGCGCACACATCAGTGAATGCCTTTACATAACACTATCTGTTTCCAGTCTCACGCAACGGGAGACAAAATTATGCATGCACAATTAGTAACAGGTTTTTAGTCATTTATGCTTCTCGCAAATTTATTGTGTTAATCGAGCAGACCTTCATTTTGCGGATGTCGCGAAACCACTTGCAAAATTTCTGTGAAGGAAGTAATGATTGTTCATTCTGCCTGCAACTCATGGTATGATTTAACATAATTTATTTTAGAAACATAAAAGAAAAATACCTCCACTGCAGTACTCGCCAGTAGAACGTACCTATCTGGCAATAGAAATGGCACCAAGTCGTGATTTTCCCTGACCATTTTGTATCAGACTTTCGGTATATTATTTTTATACCCTAGCCATAAAATTACTCACTACACTCGTCTAATTGTGGCGTGTTTATTAAAAAATATTGACTTCTGTCATATTACAAATTAAGTTTTGAATGATTTTGAATAATTTTGCACAATTATTTTAACACAAGATGGCGACCGAGAATATGGTGTAAATATCGCGACACGCGAAAACCGTACCGCGATACGTATCGTCAGGATGACATATCGCAATATACCGGTATACCGGTATATCGTTGCACCACTAGTTGCGATCAATAACCACGCACCTACGTCCAAGGTCAAGGTCACAGTTGAAGGTCAAAGGTCAAACCTATTGAAATTCCCTTCCGCTCTATCTTCTACACCGATGCATGGATTATCAAATGGCTTGGCACAAATGTTTCTCATGAGGAGGTGTGTTGCGATCAATAACCATGCACCTACGTCCAAGGTCAAGGTCACAGTTGAAGGTCAAAGGTCAAACCTATTGAAATTCCCTTCCGCTCTATATCTCCTACACCGATGCATGGATTATCAAATGACTTGGCACAAATGTTTCTCATGATGAGAAGGTGTGTTCCGATCAATAACCACGCACCTACGTCCAAGGTCAAGGTCACAGTTGAAGGTCAAACCTATTGAAATTCCCTTCCGCTCTATATCTTCTACACCGATGCATGGATTATCAAATGCCTTGGCACAAATGTTTCTCGGGATGAGGTGTGTCACGATCAATAACCACGCACCTACATCCAAGGTCAAGGTCACAGTTGAAGGTCAAAGGTCAAACCTATTGAAATTCCCTTCCGCTCTATATCTTCTACACCGATGCATGGATTATCACACTATGCCCAGGGTGAAGGTCACAGACTTGATGTGTTTGAAACCTTACCGCTCGGCTAAATGGCTTATAATAAAAAATGCCTCGTTTTCTTTGGCTGCCTGTGGGGGTATTCGTGTGCCGACAGGCCACATTTCTAGCTACGTCAGCGAACATTGCCAATTCGTCATAGGCTGCTTAAATATTCGGGCTTGATCGGGATACATTGGACAGAAAGCAAATAAGCCTGGTGTTCTCTGCCGATTTGAACACCTATCTCGCATGGGTTACTCGACTTAACACATTTAATGAAATATTTTTGTAACAAAAAAAACTCGCGATTTTCACAGGCCGCGCCACATATCGTATATGACCGTTATTAATTTCAACTGATGGTGTGAAATTTAGAATAAGAAAACAAAATAGTAATGGTCATGCTAATTAAACCGCTTACATGTAATTACGACAAGCTATTAAATGGTGCACCAAAGCAAGCCGCGGGATATACTTATCATGAAGATAATTACTCCCCTTTGTATATTAATTTCCAAAGCGAGGCTGGGTTCAGAACAATAACAAGATGACATAACAAAATAAATTTACTATTTTTGCCATTTTCATGTAATTTTTAATTGATAAAGAGCAGATACACTCAACGATCGTGCAATAGCGAATCGTCAGGTGGAAGTATATACAGCCATATGAATGCATATAGATTACAATAGAATGCTAAATACATGGCCGACTTTGTTGTGAAACCTGGAAAATGTTTGACCCTTGGAACAACGACCACCTGTCAACAATGGCCACTTTGGCCACTTCCCTTTGCCGGTCGTTGTTCACAGCTTCGACTGTACCTGCATGCTTATCATCAGCTAAAGTCATTTTAAGTCGGTTAACAGGGCCAAATCCCATATTTCAAGTGTAGAGAAGAAAGAAAATCCCAAAATCAGAACAGTAGCCTATTTCACCAACATTGCAAAGCATACTTATCTAGCAAAGTATACTTTGAGGGAGAAATTTTCCATTTTAGTATAAATTTATTATTTTTTTATTACACTGAATTTATTACATTATCACAGCCAGTATAACAATTTTGCATACTTTTAATCAAATATATGCAGTCGTTAGTTCTACATGACATAATGCATTTCGGGGAAAATTAATGATTACTCCCTCAAAGTATACTTTTAGGCGAAGAGCATTAGGGTTGAGATCGAAAAAAATAGGTCAAAGCTGAATTTTTCAAAATAGGTTCAGAAAATCATTAGAAATAACCTATAAAAACTACCCATGAATCCGAGTGGAGCTTAATCAAGAATTCAAGATGGCGTCCAAAATGGCGACCAAAAATGACCAAAACTACAACTAGTGCAATTTTCGCCAAACCAATTCGAATGAAATGTGCCAAAACAAGTAGAATATAATGCATAGCTACTTTAACAGAAATTTTGAGAATTTAGTATTAACATTACGTCCAAGATGGCCGCCAATTGCATCATACATAGCTCGCAGAACGTGAGAAACGAGCGTTAATCGAATGGCACTTGGGTTGAAATCGAAAAAAAATGCAAAAGCTGAAATATTCATGCAACATATTCAAAATACCATCAAACCCAACATATCAAAGCTCTCCATGAATCCCACAGTAGTTTATGTAGAATTCAAGATGGCCACCAAAACAGTACAATCATGAATTACCTACAAATAAGCAGAGATCTGCTATGTATCAAAGTCATAACATATTATTTTGACTGACGTATAGTATCAGTTTAGTACCCGATGGCGTCTTAACTGATATAATCAAGATGGTCGCCAAGATGGCCGACTAAATTAATGAATTTCCTGTAATATGCAAAATGTTTTCCAAAGCAATGATATCAGAATTCAATAAAATATATAACTACACCATGAGACGCACGTCACATTTATTGTGTATCATCGTCGAGTGCGTCAGGAGAAATTTGCATTACCAGCAAGTCCGTGTCTGTTCCAACAACCACTATGTCCTTTGGACGGGATCGTGCAATTGATATTGCTGTGGCAACAATTAGACTATCTGCGTCAGCCTCAGCCTGCTTTATGACTACATCGTGAAGTTTTCAGCAAGCAGCTCTTTCAATCTTGATCTGTTTGTTCCATTAGTCAGGAATGCTTCTTGGGTAGTCACTGTTTTCATGTCTGCATCAAATAATATATCCTGGGGATGTGGTTTTTGATGCTCTTCGTCGTTGCTCCGCTAATTTCGTAGATGCCTGGCTGCCGTAACCATCAAACACCACAACGACCTCACTGCCACTAAAAAGTTATATGTAATGTATGATACATAAGACTTACAAACCTCCTTGTAAGTTGCATTTGTCGGCCACACGACTGTATGAAGGAGGTAACCTCCATCAATGACAAATGTTGCCTCGTCAGGAAACATGGATTGCGGATCAGCTTTCGATTTCAACAATGTGCCAAGTGCACTTTTGGCAGTTCTCGTCATTCCACCATCACGAAAGAGACGCAGGCTGAGGTGCCAGCTCATACGTTAAGAACTGTTCCATTTCAGATCGACTTTGCATGACGCAAGTGATTCTGTTGAAGATCAAACTAGCATTCACGACAACTTGCTGAGCACGGACTGTGACTGTGTTAATCGATGCGTTGATGTCTCCACTCTTGTCATTCCTTTTCAGCTTTACATCTATAAATGTTTTATCCGTCATGGAATTTGCTGCTTTTTGGCCTATTTCAAACGCCATGTCACAGTTCACCGACTTGTCGGCAACTAAACCAGTTGCTATTGCATCAACTGACTGTGGGAAAATGGCGAATGTGCTCATAACCATCGCAAAAATGTATCGTAGTCCTTATGATCATCACGTGATAGCGAGCTTGCATGTAAATCCCTGTGCTGGTCTGATGTACTGGCATGGACGCGTGTGAATGTTTCAAGACTTGCACATATGGGTACACAGCGGGGTGATGCATGAACCCACTTTGTTAATGAGCTGGCTGTGATGCCACGGCCATGGGTCATCCCACCTGACGATTTCAACAAGCGCATCAGCTCTTGCTCGATTGTCTGATCGGTAAAATTACCGCCCCAAAAGCGGCCATGATAGATTCTAGTTGTGCCATTTGCTGTAGGTAGAGTCTGGCAGATTTTGCGTAGGCAATGTGGCTAGCAGCATGGAACAGCGGTATCATTGTGAAATGTGCGTTGTGCCATTTTGGCTGGATAAATGGGACTTATGCGTTTTGTGATCGGTGTAGGACAAGATCGGCTTGCACATCCGCGCAGTCTGCAATCAGGGTCTGCATTGCTCGCTTGTTACTTGGTGAATGATCCATCATGCCTAATTGAACAAGATGTTTCATTGTCAACTTATAAATCTACGCTTTAAGACCCGGAGCTAGACATGCCACAAATACACAATTATATTATTATTTCTACGGTCCGCATCAGATTATTATTATTATTATTATTACGTTTTATAGATTTTTTGTCCGTTCAAAGTAATATTTTGTTAAATATTTTTTATGTCGAGTTCCAAATTTTTTTATTGTAATACCATAATATGTGCATAATATTCTATTTGTGATGATATGCTGACATATCATGCAAAACAAATACAGTTTGCACTATTTCTTGTGACATTTATAACACTGGACGATTACGGCAGTCATCTTGGACGCCATCTTGAATTCTGAGTTGAGTTAAGCTCCAGTCGGATTCATGGGGAGTTTTGATATGTTTCAGCTGATGATATTTACAAACCATACAGAAAAAATCAGCTTTGACCTATTTTTTTTCGAACTTCGTCATTTTTTTATCTAATAGTCTTCCACTATTTGCTAGATAAGTATGCTTTGCAATTTTGATGAAATCGGCTACTGAATACTTACATACAAAAATATGCAGTCCGTGTATGTGGCTTCGCACACTTTACATATATTTTGATAATTATCAGAAACAAGTACAGTCAAACCTCTGCTAACGACCACCTGGGAATAGCGGCCACCTGTCCACAACGGCCTGTTAAAAATCCCCCGTTCCAATTTTGTTCTTTATAAGACCTTGGAATAACGACCACCCCTGAACTGCGACCAGCGGCCAGCTATTTTTATTCCCACGTGGAATTTTTGTCTCGCCCGCGAAGCGGAAAGCGAGACATAGGTTTTGCTTTTCCGGCGGCGTCGGCGGCATCGGCGGCGTCGGCGGTGTCGTCATCATTCAATGTAAGTTTTCGTGTTACGGTCATTACTTCAACACCTTATCAGCTACAGTCATCAAACTTTATACATACCTTTACTATGATATGTAGATGAATATAGGACTATTAAAAAAAATTCCGGGCTCCAGGGTCAAGGTCAAACTCTATTTCTTTCTATGCTACAAACTGAACATTAATGCATGAAGACCCGTTTTCTCGTGCGCTCTGTACACCTTACCTGTAGAGAGAACAATAGCCTTCTCCAGTTGAACACTTCTGCATGTGCAAGCATGTGCAAATTTCCAGCTTGACCACTAAATGTCCAGCTAAATTATTACAGGTAATTTATACAGGTAAATTATTATACCTGGGTATTACATTTCCGTAAACTGTGTTGACAATATTGTGGCAATATGTGGACCTGTGCAGATATGATATGTAGATAAATATAGGACTATTATAAAAATTCTGGGCTCCAGTAGCGAGCATTATTTTTTTGTTAATTTTTAAACTTTTTTTTTTAAACTTTTTTTCCATTTTTAGCCAGGTTTTTTTTGGAGAAAAATCCACGCTATTGGATTGGCGAAAGCCAGGCGGGCGGGCGGCGTCCACAATCAATGTTAAGTTTTCGTGTTTCAGTCCATTTCTTTGTTACTGTAACACTTGGGACCAACAAACTTTCACAGCTTCATAACCAAGGGGTGCCCACCACATATCACTATCCAACATGTTACCTTTTTGAACTTGACCCATTTTTTCCGCGCAGTCAATGTTAACCTTTCGCGTTTACAATGTTAACTTTTCGTGTTTATCTCCATTTCTTTGGTACTGTACCACCTAGGACCACCAAACTTTCACAGCTTCATAACCAAGGGGTGCCCACCACATACAACTATCCAACATGTGACCATTTTTTTTACCTTCACCTATTATTTCTACGTAATTGACATTTTCAACGTTAACTTTTTAACGTACGTCTGGTTAAAGTATTTTGGTTAAAGTTTTTTGTTATACTATATCTCTGCAACTGCTTCGCCCATTACCTTGAAACTTTACATGGGTGTTTATCATCATCCATATTTTCATTCTACCCCCCAACCGTGCGGCCCCTGTGCCCAATGTCAAGGTCAAATTACTTTGATTGTTTTGTGTACTATATCTCTGCAACTGCTTCACCCATTACCTTGATACTTCACATGGGTGTTTATCATCATTGTCGCGCTCGCTTGCGGAAAGCGCGATATAGTCGGCATTTTGGCATATGTCCGTCCGTCCGCCCTGACGGTACTATACTTATGTGGCTAGCCCCACAGGGTTATGGACTTAGTAAAGGATAGGGTTGGTTACAATTAGCCACCTAAAAATCCTTTTATGTGGCTAAAAATCGTTTTATGTGGCTAATATTTAACATGTGATAAGCCACATAAGTATAGTACCGTAAGAACGTCCGTCCGTCCGGGCACACATTAGGGTACTTATGTGGCTAGCCCCACAGGGTTATGGACTTAGTAAAGGATAGGGTTGGTTACAATTAGCCACCTAAAAAATCCTTTTATGTGGCTAAAAATCGTTTATGTGGCTAATATTTAACATGTGATAAGCCACATAAGTACAGTACTGTAAGAACGTCCGTCCGTCCGTCTGTGTGTCCGGTTAAAGTTTTTCCATCTACTATATCTCTTTTTTTAGTGTCCATGCCTCGCCCCAAGGCGCGACATCAGGCCACGGCCATCTAGTCTACAAAAAGTGGCCTCGTTTCTTGTTTTTTTTCTTCAAATTCTTTTTCCATTTTTGTCTAGTAGCATAAGGTCGTAAGTGCTATATACCGACTATTATCATATACTAAAACAATTATTGACTAGTGAGCCATAGAATATAGTCTGATATTCTATGGCTCACTAGTCAATAATTGTATAATATGTTCGGGCCAGTGAAAATTGCTTTCTGGCCCAGGCTCGAGGTCAAGGCGGCAGGACAAGGCGAGACATTTGATTCCGCGGAATTCTTGTTGTATGTGAACAGCGGCCATGTCATGTTTTTGTCATTAAAGAAAATACATCACAATCGCTATTTTCCTTTCATCACAATCTGGCCGCCAACATTTGAATTGCAACTGGTCGTATCCAATTAGTCATCAATTACATTCGCATACATTGGCAGAAAGCTGTTTTGAAAACATTTTCCTTGCCCATATTGGTCAGTGTCATTTTGGCGACATTAAAAATTTTCTCCATGAAAATATAAACAATGCAAAAACAATCTTTTTAGATAATATTAAATTATATCAGAAGTTATTAATGAGCCTTTTTATTTCGTGAAATTTGGTCAAATATTGATTTTATTACAAAAAGATTATTTGTCTATGGAAATTTAACATGGGGGAAAATTTAAAGGAGGTAGCGAACCCATGGGAGGAGTAAAAAAACAAACAAAATTGTAAATCGACTCCGAAACCTGGCTAGGTAGCTTGGAAGTGATCTAACTAAGAAAACAAAAGTTAAGTTTTCAAAATCTGTCCACTATTTCTGAAAATAGAAAATCTGTGAAGATGTCTATGGGGATTTAAAATGGAGAACTTTTTTATTCACAATAAAATCAACATCGGAGCAAATTTGACAAAACAAAAAGGCTCTCTCTTAAATTTTAATAATATCGATAAAAATGTTGTTTTTGCATTGTTTATACAGTCGAACCCGTGTTAGCGACCACCTGTCCACAACGGCCAGTTAAAACCCCCCCGTCCAATTTGTTCTTTAAAAGACCTTGGAATAACGACCACCTCCGAACAGGGATTTTCGTTACCACGCGGCATTTTTTACTGCAAACAGCGACCATTAGCGACCATTAGCGACCAAGTCATGTTTTGTCGGCAAAATAAAATAACATCGCAATCGCCGATTTTCCTTTCATCACAAAACTCGGCGACATTTTTTAATGAAAAATATTGCATAACTCCATTAACGGTAATTCCCGATATGTATTCCGTGTCGTGTATTCCAATAGGCATAATGCAATTCTGCGCAAGTCATAAAACTCGATCATTAGCTGGCAAACTGTGTTTACACGATGCTGATTCGTCTACAGTGACAAGACTAAGACTTCAAACACACGGCGCATGTCAAGTGTAAATTTCACACATCGGGGCACAAGGCCATATCAAAGATCAATACACGCGGTTGCTGACATCAGTCACGTAGTCCACACTAGACTGGTACCCTGTCTGATGCGCAGCATATATAGCGTTATTCCTAGCGACCGGGAACCAGTCTAAAGTGACACGACAAACGTGTTTATATGAATTGGGTCTCGATCTCCGACAAATCGCGGCTTATTGCATTAGCGACCAGGCAGCCGCGCCACGTAGGCTATCGTTTTAATACAGACTATATGACCGTTATTAATTTCAACTGGTGGTGTGAAATACTAATGGTCATGCTAAATTAAACCACTTACATGTAATTACGACAAGCTATTAAATGGTGCACCAAAGCGGGTCGCGAGATATACTTATCGTGAAGATAATTACTCTCCTTTGTATATAATTTCCAAAGCGAGGCTGGGTTCAGAACACTAACAACAAGATGACAAAACAAAATAAATTGACTATTTTAGCCATTTTCGTGCAATTTTTAATTGATGAAAAGCATGCATATATATTACAATAGAATGCTAAAAACATGGCCGACTTTGTTGTGAAACTGGGTAAATGTTCGACCCTTGGAACAACGACCACCTGTCAACAACGACCACTTTGGCCACTTCCCTTTGCCGGTCGTTGTTCACAGGTTCCATGTGTCCGTCTGCCAGTTCAGTTAAGGTTGCCCGACTTTTCTCGCATCTGCCATCGGTGGCATTTTTTTTCCCTTATGTTTTTGTCATTGGACACTCACCTTACGTTGTTGTCTAAACAGGCTTTGCAGTAACGGTGGCCGCAGCCTGCCTGCATTGGAACCTGCAGTACATTCTCGCAGATAGAGCATCTATAGCAGTCGGACACGTTACCGGCGAAGACTGGTCCGGATCCTGGGTTCTGTCCACCACTTGCCATGGTAGCTGGCCCTGAAAACGAAAGTCGAGGATGATTAACCATTTCACCCCTAAGTAACATGAATGGATTTTGATATGTTAATTTTGCAACCAATCCAATCACCACATTTATGAAAGGGGTGTTTTTGCTCTGAAAGATATGTAAATTACTTGCAAACAGTGCAGATCCTGATGAGACCGCTCATCACGTGCCGGCTCATCTGGATCTACACTGTTTGCCAGTACCACTATACAGGCATGTGGTGTTGAAAAAACCTTTTAAGGACTCGTTATATACCTGATCATCCTTTAATTCAAAGATAATTGCTTCGTAAATGTGATGGAATATAATATGTGTAACATATAAGTGAACATTGCCCCGTTTCTGTATCCTATACGGTACATGGGAGTGGCCAATTCGGCCATCTTTGTGTGTTTCAGCCATCAGCGAGTTTCACCTCTTCTGGTAGGTATTTGACAACGAGGCAGTGTTCACATATACGTGGGGTTACCAGAAAATTTGAGAACTAATGTCATACCATGAAAACTACAGTTAAGCCACACATTAAAATCGTAAACGAGGGGTGATAAAAATGTATGTGGACTTTTGCTATAGTTTATTACAAGGTGCAGAATCCTGATGTGTAATGTGTAATATTTGGCAAACATATTCCCCTCTCCTGTTGATAGTGTTTGTCTGCTCCCCTGTTGAGTGTTTGTGTGTGCGTGTGGGGGGGGGGTGTGGTGTAATATTCGGCAAACATCTTCCCCTCCCCTGGCGCTGGTGTTTATGTGATGACATGGGGGGGGGGTAATATTCGGCAAAAATCTTTCCCTCTGTTGATGGTGTTTGTGTGAGGAGATTGGAGGGTGGGGGGGGGGGGTGATATTCGGCAAACATCTTCCCCACCCCTGATGCTGTGGTGTTTGTGTGACGAGATGGGGGGGTGGTGTGGGTAATATTTTGGCTCACATCTTAGCCTCCCCAGTTGCTGGTGTTTGTGTGATGAGATGGGAAGGGGGTAATATTCGGCCAACATCTTCCCCTCCTCTGTTGATGTCGTTTGTGTGACGAGATGGGAGGGGGGGGGTGATATTTGGCAAACATCTTCCCCTCCCCTGGTGCTGTGGTGTTTGTGTGACGTGATGGGGGAGGGGGGGTAATATTTTGGCGCACATCTTAGCCTCACCTGGTGCTGGAGTTTGTGTGAATGAGATGAGCGGGGGTGGGGGGTGTAATATTCTTGGCAAACATCTTCCCCATCGCTGGTGCTGGTGTTTGTGTGACGAGAAAGGGGGGGGGGAATTATTCGGCAAACATGTTCTCCGCTATTAATGGTATTTGTGTGACAAGATGTGTGGGGTGGGGTGGGGGGTGGTTAATATTCGGCAAACATCTTCCCTCCCTGTTGATAGTGTTTCTGTGACAAGATGTGGGGGTGGGGGTAATATTCGACAAACATCTTCCCCTCCTCTGTTGATGTCGTTTGTGTGAGGAGATGGGGGGTGATATTCGGCAAACATCTTCCCCTCCCCTGGTGCTGTGGTGTTTGTGTGACGAGATGGGGGATGGGGGGGTAATATTTTGGCGAACCTGGCCTCACCTGGTGCTGGTGTTTGTGAGATGAGATGAGGTGGGGTGGGAGGGTAATATTCGGCAAACATCTTCCCCACTGCTGGTGCTGGTGTTTGTGTGACGAGATGGGGTGGGGGGTAATATTAGGCAAAACATCCCCTCTCCTGTGATGGGGTTTGTGTGACGAGATGGGGGGGGGGGCGGGTAATATTCCCCTGGTGCTGGTGTTTCTGTGACGAGATGGGGGAGGGTGGGGGGGTAATATTTGGCAAACATCTTCCCCCTCCCCTGTTGATAGTGTTTGTGTGACAAGATAGGGGGGGGGTAATATTCAGCAAACATCTTCCCCTCCCCTGGTGCTGGTGTTTCTGTGACGAGATGGGGGGAGGGTGGGGGGGGGGGTAATATTCGGCAAACATCTTCCTCTCCCCTGTTGATGGTTTTGTGTGATGAGATTGGGGTGGGCGGAGGATAACTTCCCCTAGATCCCAAGTTGATGGTGTTGATAGCTCATTTAGATCTACACTGTAAGCAGTTATTGCAGTCTATAATGTTGAAAGTGGGGGGGGGGGGGGGTAATATTCGGCAAACATCTTCCTCTCCCCTGTTGATGGTTTTGTGTGATGAGATTGGGGTGGGCGGAGGATAACTTCCCCTAGATCCCAAGTTGATGGTGTTGATAGCTCATTTAGATCTACACTGTAAGCAGTTATTGCAGTCTATAATGTTGAAAGTGTTAAAAATGTATCCGTACAATGTATCTCTAGCAATTAATATGAACAGGATAGTATTTTCAATTTTTATCATAATTTATTGTATATTAATGAAATATTTCCTACATAACTTTATTCCAGTATAAATATTAATACAACGTGGACCTCCATCGTTGACGTTCAATGTCAGCCAATGTCAATGTCAGCCAGTATGTGTGTCGGTGGATTTGTGAGAATGAATTGCATTGGATAATTCATTGGAAAATTCCAGAAATTCAACCAATCAGATTTTGGCTTACATACAGAGGGGACGTGACCTTGGTATTTAAATATTGTGTGGTCTGTGTAAATGAGCCCCGTGCAGGCACCGGGGCGAGATCAACTGATCCTGAGAATAGTGCTGCAGTAGCCATTGCTTGTCGTAAAAGGCGACTAAACTGGCTTAACGATTGGGTTCATACTTTCCGGAACCCACTATACCGGATTTGGCCCTCATGTACATTTTTGGCTTTCTTGTATGTGAGAGTTGAGTCGGGCTATGCCCCATATATAAAAGTAAGATTAGCGCTAATCCTATTACTTTTAGGGATGGGATAAATGATGCTGGTGTGGCGAGGGCCTGGCACCAGATCAGGTTGTTCTAATTTCAGGACTGAATATATATTTTGATTGTAAATATTGAGTTCTGAAGTTGGGATTTACCCCCCTTGGACAGGTGGATACGGGACTCGACCCCGTTGACCCGTCTGCGTGTAGACTCCCTGAGGCTTGTACCTCTATGTCAGAAAAGCGGACGTTAAACCCTATTCACTCACTCACTCACTGTGTAAATGAAAAATGCAGAATCGACCGTAGAATGTTTTTGCTAATTGACAAATACGTTGCATAAATAACATGATGAATATAATTTATGTCATATATAAACATATATCACAGGATAACAAAAAATAACATTTACAAATAACAGTTAGCAAAACAATTTTGTCACAAAATGATTTTCAGCCCATTTGTTCTAAAAAAAATATGAAAATTATTTGCAAAAAGTGCAGATCCTGATGAGACGGCTTGTCACTTGTCACTAGCCAGCTCATCTGGATCTACACTGTTTGCAAACACTGCTAAAAACATCTCTAGCCTCTAGCATTGAAAGTGTTTTTAGATTACTCGTAGTGTATATGAGACACGCCATGTGATTTTGTACCTTCGGACATCTGTGTAATTTCATGAAATACGTATACAACATTTACAATATTTTACGTAAATGACGTCAAAACTCGACAAAAGATATTCCACATGTATTCGGAAACGTTTGTCAACTTTTGACTTTATTTATGGATAATATTGTAAATTGTGTAAATGTATCTAATGAAATTACGCAGATGGTAGAAGGTACAAAATCACATGGCGTGTCTCATATTGGTTAAAAAAATAATTCTCAATTGTCATCCAAAGTATATCATGTTATCACCATCAACGATCTAGGTGAGATTGGTGGAAACATTCTGCTAATAACATGTGACCACTTACCTGAATCGTCGTTGATGTTGTTGCAAATCCGTACACATTTGAAGAGAAATGTAAAACATATACACAACTTCACATAACCAATGTGATGAGGAATTTGTAGATTGCGAAACCTTGCCCAGTGGCAAGTCCCTTCTGATATTTATATATCCGGTCATTATGACAATTAACTTTATACTGTGAATCCTGAGACTTGTCATCTTTGTTCCTTTACACTTGATTTGTCGTAAGAGTTTGTACGGCTGGTAATTCCGAATTGTCCGACAGAAAACAATTGAAGCATTTTTAGTTTGACTGTTCTACGAATATGGAGAGCATATGTCGCCACATCGGCATCGACGTTCATTATAGGAATGAATGGCCTTTTTGTGGAATTTATCGGGGTATAAACTTGGAAAAGTCGCGGGAATACTGAAGGAAACAATAAAAAATTACAATTTTCGAAAATTGTAATTTTTTAAGGCCTCTTCCAGTATTCCCGCGACTTTTCCAAGTTTATATCCCCGATAAATTCCACGAAAAGGCCATTCATTCCTTATAATTCCAGCATTTGAAATAAATTCATCAAGAAAATGTGTTTATTTTTCGTTTTCTTAAGAATTATTTTAACTGCGCCTGATGGTTACGGAAAGTAGTTCGGTGTGAGAGTTTACTGGGATATAAATTTTGGACAGAGACTTGCTACGGAATTGTTAGGGAATTGTGTAAATATTTTTGTGCTGGAATTATACTATCATGTCTCCAGCCACCATGCTGGCACATTATTATGACCGAGAACAGGTTTTTATGTAGTCCTCACTAATACACTGCCAATACTATGGTGTGATTGGATTTTACCTTTGGAGTACGGCTATAACTTTATGTTCACTTGTTGCATATTTTTTTCTGAATTTACTGAACGTCAACCATGTAGACCCTGAACTGACTGCTCATCTCCTAGGTTGGTGCTACTACAGTGGAACCTCTCTAAACCGGACACCAAGAAAACACCTGATCTTATTTCTGATGAGTTTCTTGGTCATTTAACTCGGGTGATACTGTCTGTTCGTGGTCGCATAGCACACAACTATGGCTCAGAATGATCAAATGCCTGATTTACAGTGAAACCTCTCTAAGTTTTGTAAGAGTTTCTCAAATCACCTGTAATTTTCTGTTTGCCTTCAGGTAATTTCTTCATATTGCACACATGCATTACTTAGTAACAATACATCCTTCCACATTAATACAATTGTACTGATTGTTCGTCCGTCCGTCCGTCCGTCCGTCCGTCCGTCTGTCTGTTTATTTCATGTTTCCAATTTATATCACATCCATAGGAATATATATACTCCATATCGCATGTAAAGTTCCTTCAATGTATGTAAGCCATCAGAGGTACACTCGTATACATGATGTGAATTCTCCATGTGATTTTGTACTTAAGAAGATATTAGATATTTCATGAATTTACAAAATTTGTAAATGAGTCTGAAGTTGATGAAATTTTCAGAGCAAATGCGGTAAATTTCATTAACATTCAACATCATGTACAGAAAATATCAGTTTATGTAAATATTTTTCCAGGAAAATCGCATCTTTTTACAAAATGGCATGGCATGTCATCAGTAGCTGATTTCATCAAGATTGCAAAGTATACTTATCTAGCAAAGTATACTTTGAGGGAGTAATCATTTATTTTCCAGAAATGCATTATTTTATGTAGAACTAACGGCTGCATATATTTGATGATTAAAAGTATGCAGAATTAGTATGCTAATTATAAATGTAGTACATTATCACAGCCAAAATGGCTGTGATAATGTAATAAATTAAGTATAATCAAAATTAATAAATTTATCCTTAAATTGAAAATTTCTCCCTCAAAGTATACTTTGCTAGATGAGTATAATTTGCAATTTTTGTGAAATAGGCTACAAATCTATGACAAGACTGGTGTCATCTGCTGAATATATTTTTCAAAAATGTAAACGTGAGCAGAGATTATTCAAAACAAACTATTTATGACAGGTCTTAAATTCTGTTGTAATAGAATATTTTTTTAAAGGCATTGGCTCGCAGATCTGTCCAGGATGTGATAAAAACAGATTCAAAAAACAAAATTAAGTTGTATCGTATTTCTGGACCCAAATATCACCTGAAAAAATATGGGATTTGGTAACACAATTGTATCCCCAGACAAAAGTGTGTGGGGGAGGTGGGGATACTATGTATTATACACCAACATTGTCCTCCGCAGACACTTCTTGTCCGGAGCACAACTCGAATACCCTTTGGAATATTTTCATGAAACTTCACACATGCATAGGCCATGACCCAAATGTGTGTCAAGCATAAGAATGACAAATCTTGTCACTCTAATTTGGGAGTTATCTCCCTTTGTGTTTGTTTTTTTGTCCATTTGACTTGTCCAGAGCATAACTCTAACACCCTTTGGTATATTTTCATGAAACTTCACACATGCATAGACCACGACACAAAGGTGTGCTGCGCACATGGGTGACAACTCTTGTCTCACTAATCTTTTAGTTATCTCCCTTTGTTATTTTTGCCCACTGAATTCTCATCACTCTTTGGAATATATTTATGAAACTTCACATATGCATACACCATGACACAAAAGTGTGTTATGCGCAAGAATGACAACTCTTGCCACGCTAATTTTTTAGTTATTCTCCCTTTGTTTTTTTGTGTGCAATGATGGGGTTATGACCAGTATCTACTTCAAGTAGCACACTCCTGTAGCCTGTTAACGATCTATATCGCTTGTTCGAACCATACTGTGTGTTTGATTGATGGAATGGCGAACTGTTTGAATGGAGTCTGATCTGGATCTACACCGGTTGCAAAACCCATAAGCCCCATTTCTGCAGTCACAGCAATATCCCAAACTCCTTGGAATTTTATCAAATAAAATGATGTATTTGATTTATACATGCAATTTTGCAGTTCATAAAGTAAAATCAAAAACATATTTATTATTGAGACTTCATCTGAGACGGTGCGTTTAAACAAGGTATTTATCACACAATGCATATATGAATGAACACAAGTTCTTTTGAATTTTATTGTAGTAAGTAATAATATCCTGTATATTGTATATGATACTTATGTCAAGTGACTAGTCCTTGAAAACAACCTTAAATTACTGACATCAAGAATTTTAGGAAAACCTTCTTTACTGTTGTTTTGAGTTTTCGGGAATTGACACTTATGAATTGATATTTATGATTGATACAAACTAATAATTACTTCAATATCTATTGTATTCATTCGTACAAATACCATTTTATTATTTTATTATGGCGGACATTTTTAATTGGTTATACGTACTCTCCACAAAACAGAATATCCCTACCATTTTGTACTGTCTCAGATTACTTCTAGCATTGTATGGTACATAGTATTGTATTTACATACTCTTTAGAACGTGACGAAGGTTTTCTATAATAAAAATATCAATACAAACCCAATGTGCTTTGCTCGACCACGTTTCTGGTTGGCTGTTGAATATATGCCGATCCTAACTGTTCGTAAAATACTATATTTAGTTTGGAATTTGAGTTTGTCTGACGTCATGGAAAATTATTTGTATCGAGATGTGATATAAACATTCTATGCTGGTATACTGTTCATCACCCTAGTGTTGTTATTTTGGTGTGGCACCAAAATGATTGGTTAGGAAACTACGGGTAGTTTATATTGGGCGTGATTAGTTTCGACTTATTACGACAGTCATTTTTCGACTAAGTGGCATTATACGACATATGCCAGATTGCTTGTTGACAATTTGTCGCACCTGCTTTAGCAGAAGACGTGACTATAAGGTCGCCACTTTCCCAAAATGTCAAAGTTTGTACAAGCTTCGTCATCATGGTATAACGTTATATGGTATGCTTCAATGGACACTTGATATATGTGAGCATTTGGAACACACTTGACCTTTTTTACCTTCACATTTTTGCGGAAACAATTAGACATTTTTTTGTGTCAAAAGGTTTGTACAAGTTTCGTCATCATATATAACATTAATATTACTTGATGGATTGCTTCGATATTTGGACACTTGATTCATGTAAGCATTTGGAACACACTCGTGCCGTCGTTAACATGACCATGACCTTTTTATGCCCCCGCCACTGAATGGTGAGGGGGGCATATAGTGTTACCGGCGTCCGTACATCCGTCCGTCCGGGCAAACATTGGGGGTTTAGGGGCAAGGGGGAGGAGCCTAAGAAAATAGAATACAATAGACTTAATCCGTATAGCGCCAAGTCCTTTGTAGTTTAGGGGCTATTCCTTTGATCTTTTAAAGTACAAATACCCCATAAACCCAAAATATTGGTACGTCCGTCCGTCCGTACGTCCCGAAACCTTAATGCTCGGGTAAATGGCTTATAATTAATGGCTTATAATTTCTGTTTCCTTTCTCTGATCTGCTTCACATTTCACTGACGCATTGCTACAATGGTCCTCGACCACCCTGTGAAAAATCCACATTCGTCCCTCCCCGCTAAGCCCAGGGTCAAGGTCACAGACTTTGTGCGTTCGAAACCTTAACGCTCGTGTAAATGGCTTACAATTTCTGTTTCCTTGCTCGGATCTGCTTCACATTTCACACACGCATTACTCCAATGGTCTGCTTCACATTTCACACTCCAATGGTCCCCTACCGCCCTGTGACAAATCCGTATTTGTCCCGCCCCCGCTAAGTCCAGGGTCAAGGTCACACAGGTTTGGTGTGTTCGAAACCTTAAAGCTCTGGTAAATGGCTTATAATTTGTGTTTCCTTGCTCGGATCTGCTTCACATTTCACACACACATTGCTCTAATGGTCCTCTACCACCCTGTGACAAATCCACAATCATCCCGCCCCCGCTAAGCCCAGGGTCAAGGTCACATACTTGGTGCAATTGAAACCTTGCACAGATCTGCTTGATATTTCTCACATGCATTGCTGTAATGGTCCTCTATTGCCCTGTGAAAAATCCATGATCGTCCTGCCCCTTCTAAGCCCAGGGTTGTCACATACTTGGTGCGTTTGAAACCTTAACGTTCGGGTAAATGTCTTATATTGTCTGTTTCCTTGCATGGATCTGGTTGATATTTCACACATGCATTGCTCTAATGGTCCTCTACCACCCTGTGACAAATCCACTATTGTCCCACCCCCGCTAAGCCCAGGGTCAATGTCACATACTTGGTGTGTTTGAAACTTGGGATAAGTGTCTTATAATGTCTGTTTCTTTGCATGGATCTGCTTGATATTTCACACACCCATTGCTCTGAAGGTCAGCTATTATGCTGTGACAACAGATCCATGGTTCTCTGGCCCTCTGTGTTTGTTTTCAAATATGCCTCGTTTTCTTTGGCTGCCAGTGGGGGCATTCGTGTGCCGATAGGCCACATTTCTAGTTTATCTTGACATGGTTGTGGAAACACTTTGCCATTTTTGTCCCGCCTGCTTTAGCAGAAGCGGGACATAGGCATAGCTTTTCCGTCGGCGTCGTCAGCGTGGGAGGCGGCGTCAACATTTCATGTTAAGTTTTTGCGTTTCGCTCAGTTTCCAGAAAACTAAGTCCTACAACCTCCATACTTGGTATACATCAATACTGTAGTGTAACGATCTCACACAGAGGGAGGCCATGTGACCTTGACCTAGTTTTCATGATTCAATAACCTACTTTTCACATGCATTCAACGTTAAGTTTTTGCGTCTAGCTCTGTTTCTCAAACTTAACGCTCGGGTCAATTCATTGTAACTTCTGTTTCCCTCAATGGAATGCTTCAATATTCCATACATGCATTTGTAACAACATCCCACATCATTCTACAGAAAGCCCATGGTGCCCGCTAACCCCAAAGGTCAAGGTCACTGACTTTGAAATTTCCGGGTTTGGAAAACTTAACGCTCGGTTTAATTTATTACAACTTCTGTTTCCCTTGATGGAATGCTTCGGTATACATCAACACTGTGGTGTAACCATCTCGCACAGAGGGAGCTCATGTGACCTTGGCCTAGTTTTCATGGTTCATTGACCTACTTTTCACATGCATTCAACATTAAGTTTTTGCATTTAGCTCAGTTTCCGGAAAACTATAAGTTCTACGACCTCCAAACTTGGTATACATCAACACTGTGGTGTAACCATCTCACACAGAGGGAGCCCATGTGACCTTGGCCTAGTTTTCATGGTTCATTGACCTACTTTTCACATGCATTCAACATTAAGTTTTCGCATTTGGCTATGTTTCTAAAACTCAACGCTCATGTTAATTCGTTGTAACTTCTGTTTCACTCAATGGAATGCTTTAATATTCCATAAATGCATCTGAAACAACATCCCACATCATTCTGCAGAAAGCCCATAATGGACGCTAACCCGAAAGGTCACGGGCTTAGAAAATTCCGGGTTTGGAACACCGGCATGAATCTACAGAAAGCCCATGGTGCCCGCTAACGTCAAGGTCAAGGTTACGGGCTTAGAAAATGCTCAGTTTTGAAAACTTAACGCTTGGGTTAATTTATTGTAACTTCTGTTTCCCTTGATGGAATGTTTTAATATTTCATACATGCATTTGTAAGAACATTCTGCATCATCTGCAGAAAGTTCATGGTTTCCGATAACCCCAAGGTCAAGGTCGCAGACTTCAATAATGTCTAGTATAGAAATTTAGCATCGGTCCCAGGAGATACATGTCGATGGCGGCATTCTTGTTTTTGTTTAGCTGTGTTTGTTGGAAAATAAGTGTTTTGGTTTCAGTTTATTATCCCCTCTCGTAGCAAAAAGGGGATATAGGGATACAAAAGTTGTCTGTTCGTCCGTCTGTCCATCACAAAAATTAACATTGGGGTTAATCTGCAATAACTTCAGTTTCCTTGATGGAATGATTTAATATTTCATAGGTGCATTTGTAACATCATCCTGCATCATTCTACAGAAAGCGAATGGTGCCAGCTAACCCCAAGGTAAAGGAATTAGAAAATGTTTGGTTTCGAAAACTTTACACTTCATTATAACTTCTTTCCCTCAATGGAATGCTTTAATATTTCATAGGTGAGCTATTGTTACCGCAATGTGTCCGTCCGTCCGTCCGTCCGTCCGTCCGTACGTGAACATTTTCAAACGTCTTCTCCTCGGTAACCATTGGGCCTATAGTCACCAAACTTCATGGTCATGGTATTTAGGTAGGGGGATTACAAAATTGTTCAAATGACGTCATTACGTAATCCAAGATGGCCGCCGTCTAAAAATAGCACAAATTCTTCAAAAATCTTCTCAAGAACCGACAACCGGATTTCGACAAAACTTGGTAGGAATGATCGATGTACAATGCTCTTTCAAAGTTGTTAAAATGGTGACCACGGGGTCAACAAATATTTGACCTAATATGGTCATGTCGTATATCAAATCGAAGGTATCAACGAGGCGATCACTCTGGGGCATTTTTTGTCGAAATCGGATGGTTATGTCATCCAAGATGGTCGCCGAAAGGTCAAAAGGTCGTACTTTTATTAGAGATTTCAAAATTCTTCTTCACATGAACCGCTTGGCCCATGGTAACCAAACTTAAAAGTTATCGTTCATGGGTGAAGCCTTTTCAGATTTATAAAATGGAGGTCATCGCTAATCCAAGATGGCCGCCGTCTAAAAATAGCATAAATTCTTTAAAAAATCTTCTTCTCGTGAACTGCTAGCCAGATTTCGACAAAACTTGGTAGGACTGATAGATGTACAATGCTCTTTCAAAGGTGTTAAAATGGTGACCCCGGGGTCAAAAATGGGTGTGGCCCGTGGGGTCAAATTGGGTGAAATTTTATTTTTGACCGAATATGGTAATGTAGAAATCAAATCAAATGTATCAAAGAGGCGATCGCTCTGGTACATTTTTTGTCGAAATTGGATGATCATGTCATCCAAGATGGCCACCGAAAGGTCAAAAGGTCGTTCTTTTAATAAATATTTCAAACGTCTTGTTTTCGTGAACCGCTTGGCCGATATTGGCCAAACTTCACGGTAATGGATATTGGGTCAAGCCTTTTCATTTTTGTTTAAATGGTGGTCATCGCGAACTGCCAGGCCGATTTTTACGAAACATGGTATGAATGATCGATATTTAACGCTGGTTCAGATTCCTTCAAATGGTGGACCCCGTGTCAAAAATGGGCGGGGCAGGAGGGGTCAAGTAGGGGTCAAATGTGACATTTGACCGAATATGGTGATGTCATATATCAAATCGAACGTATCGACGAGACGGTCACTCTGGAGCTTTTTTTTGTCGAAATCAGGTAATTACGTCATCCGAGATGGCCGCCGAAAGGTCAAAAGGTCGTTCTTTCTATATAGATTACAAACATCTTCTTCTCGTGAACCACTTGGCCAATATTGGCCAAACTTCACAGTAATGGTCAGTGGGTCAAGCCTTTTCATTTTTTGTCGCGCCTGCTTTAGCAGAGGCGCGACTATAGTCAGCGCTTTTTCCGTCGTTAAATGCGTTAAAGTTATTGTTTTTTCACAATATCTCTTTAACCCCTTGCCAGACATTGATAATATTTCATATCAATGTTTGTCTAGGGATGATGCTTCATTATGCACACCCCCACATCCAAAGTCTGAAGGTCAAGTTCATTTATTTACTTGTAATGTTCGCCGGTTTTGTAACAGAAATGCGTTAAAGTTATTGTTGTTTCACAATATCTCTTTAACCCCTTGCCAGACTTTGATAATATTTCACATCAATGTTTGTCTAGGAATGATGCTTCATTACGCACACCCCCACATCCAAATTTTGAAGGTCAAGGTAATTTATTTACTTGTAATGTTCACGGTCAAATGCCTCGGCAGGCGCGACACAGCTTCCGTGGCGGAATTCTTGTGTTAAAATGATGGTCATCGCGAAATCCAAGATGGCCGTTGTTGAAAAGTAGGTCAAATTTTCAAAAAATCTTCTCACGAACCGCCAGGCTGATTTCGACGAAGCTTGATTTGAATCGTCAATAGTTAACGATGTTTCAGATTCCTTCAAAGGTGGCCCCCTGTAGCCGATTTCATCAACATTGCAAAGTATACTTTAGTAGCAAAGTATACTTTGAGGGAGAAATTTTCAATTGTTGTCGCGCCTGCTTTAGCAGAAGCGCGACTATAGTCGTCGTATTTTCAGTCGTCGTCGTCCTCGTCGTCCGCGTCGTCGTCCGCGTCGTCGTCCGCGTCGTCGTCCCCGCCCATCGTCGTCCGCGTCGTCGTCCGCGGCGTCGTCCGCGTCGTCCGCGTCGTCCGCGTCGTCCGCGTCGTCCGCGTCGTCCGCGTCGTCCGCGTCGTCCGCGTTGTCCGCGTCGTCCGGTTTTTTTGTAAGGCAAATGCGTTAAAAGTTTTTTCACAATATCTCTTTAACCCCTTGCCAGCTAGACACTGATAATATTTCACATCAATGTTTGTCTACGGATGATGCTTCATTACGCACACCCCCACATCCAAATTATCAAGGTCAAGGTCATTTATTTACTTGTAATGTTCACCGGTTTTGTAACAGAAATACATTAAAGTTATTGTTTTTTCACAATATCTCTTTAACCCCTTGCCAGACACTGATAATATTTCATATCAATGTTTGTCTAGGAATTATGCTTCATTACGCACACCCCCACATCCAAATTTTGAAGGTCAAGGTCATTTATTTCCTTGTAATGTTCACCGGTTTTGTAACAGAAATCCGTTAAAGTTATTGTTTTTTCACAATATCTCTTTAACCCCTTTCCAGACATTGATAATATTTCACATCAATGTTTGTCTACGGATGATGCTTCATTATACACATGCCCACATCCAAATGCTGAAGGTCAAGGTAATTTATTTACTTGTAATGTTCACGGTCAAATGCCTCGGCAGGCGCGACACCGCTTCCGTGGCGGAATTCTTGTATGATAAATTTATTAATTTTTTATTATACTGAATTTATTACATTATCACAGCCAATTTGGCTGTGATAATGTAATAAATTCAGTATAATAATTCTGCATACTTTTAACCATGAAATATATGCATTTGTTAGTTCTGTATGAAATAATGCATTTCAGGAAAAATAAATGATTGCTCCCTCAAAGTATACTTTGCTAGTAAAGTATACTTTGCAATGTTGATGAAGTAGGCTACAGGTCAAAAAGGACGGGACAGGAGGGGTCAAGTAGGGGTCAAATTTCACATTGGACCGAATATGGTCATGTCATATATCATTTCGAAGGTATGGATGAAACGATCACTTAGGAGCATTTTTTATCGAAATCAGATGATTAGAGAATCAAAGGTGGCCGCCGAAAGGTCAAAACGTTGTTTATTATTTTATTAGAGATTTCAAACGTCTTCTTCATACAAACCGCTTGGCCATTGGTAACAAACTTCGCAGTTATGGTACATTGGTAAAGCCTTTTCAGTTTTGTTAAAATGGCGGTCATCGTTAATCCAAGATGGCGGCCATCTAAAAATAGCACAAAATTAAAAAAAAATATTGTTCTCACGAACCACCTGACCTGATTTCTACAAAACTTGGCAGAAATGATTGATGTACAATGCTTTTTCAAATTTGTTAAAATGGTGACCCCTGGGTCAAAAATGGGGTCAAATAGGGGTCAAATTTCATTTTTGACGGAATATGGTCTTATAATATATCAAATCAAAGGTATTGATGAGGCGATCGCTGTGGTGCTGTTTTCATAGAATCGGATGATTACATCATCCAAGATGGCCGCCGAAATGTCAAAATGTTGTTATTTTATTAGAGATATCAAATGTCTTCTTCATACAAACCGCTTGGCCATTGGTGGCCAAACTTCGCAGTTATGGTTCATTGGTAAAGCCTTTTCAGTTTTGTTAAAATGGCGGTCATTGTTAATCCAAGATGGCCGCCGTCTAAAAATAGCATAAATTCTTAAAAAATCTACTCGCGAACCACCAGACCGAATTTCGACTAAACTTGACAGGAATGATCGATGTACAATGCTTTTTCAAAGCTGTTAAAATGTTGACCTCTGGGTCTAATAGGGGTCAACTTTTTTACGGAATATGGTATAATACATAAAATCTAAGGATTGCAATAAAAAGTAGGCTGGAAGCATCCTGTTGTGGTCTCCAAACCTCTCAAAGTTGTGTAAGATATATCTGTACATATCGCGAGACAACTCCTACCCTGGTGACTCCTGGTGAAAAAATTCCACTCGCCCAGCTGGGCAAGTACAAAAAAAAATACTTGCCCAGGTCAAAAAGTTACTTGCCCAGTATTTTTATACGACCGTTTTTAAAAAACGGTACGTATTATGTTTTACCGCACGGCGGGCAGGTGGGCGGGCGGGCGGGCGGCTGAAGAAAAAGCGCATAGTTCGTGTACACAACTCCTCCGAAACCGTTCAGTCAATCGATCTGAAACTATACACACGTCTTCTACACATATTGAAGATGTGCACCTTGGTGTTTTTATGCCGAAAAAATATTTTTTAACAAAAATATCGCCTTTTTAGCTCACCTGAGCGAAGCTCATGTGAGCTATTGTTACCGCAATGTGTCCGTCGTCCGTCGTCGTCCGTGAACATTTTCAAACGTCTTCTCCTCGGTAACCATTGGGCCTATAGTCACCAAACTTCATGGTCATGGTCCTTAGGTAGAGGGATTACAAAATTGTTAAAATGACGTCATTACGTAATCCAAGATGGCCGCCGTCTAAAAATAGCACAAATTCTTAAAAAATCTTCTTCTCAAGAACCGCCAATTGGATTTCGACAAAACTTGGTAGGAATGATCGATGTACATTGCTCTTTCAATGTTGTTAAAATGGTGACCCCGGGGTCAAAAATGGGCGTGGCCCGTGGGGTCAAATTGGGGTCAAATTTTATTTGAAATTTTATTTACCGAATATGGTCATGTCATATACCAAATTGAAGGTATCAATGAGGCGATCACTCTGGTGCATTTCTTGTTGAAATCGGATGGTTATGTCATCCAAGATGGCCGCCGAAAGATCAAAAGGTCGTTCTTTTATTAGAGATTTCAAAATTCTTCTTCACATGGACCGCTTGGCCCATAGTAGCCAAACTTAAAAGTTATGGTCCATGGGTGAAGCCTTTTCAGATTTGTTAAAATGGAGGTCATCGCTAATCCAAGATGGCCGCCGTCTAAAAATAGCATAAATTCTTAAAAAATCTTCTTCTCATGAACTGCTAGCCGGATTTTGATGAAACTTGGTAGGAATGATCGATGTACAAAGCTCTTTCAGAGTTATTAAAATGGTGACCCCGGGGTCAAAAATGGGCATGGCCCGTGGGGTCAAATTGGGGTCAAATTTTATTTTTGACTGATTATGGTCATGTTATATATCAAATCAAAGGTATCCATGAGGCGACCACTCTGGTACATTTTTTGTTGAAATCGGATTGTTATGTCGTCCAAGATGGCCGCCAAAATGTCAAAAGGTTGTTCTTTTATTAGAGATTTCAAAATTCTTCTTCACATGAACCGCTTGGCCCATGGTTGCCAAACTTAAAAGTTATGGTCCATGGGTGAAGCCTTTTCAGATTTGTTAAAATGGAGGTCATCGCTAATCCAAGATAGCCGCCATCTAAAAATAGCATAAATTCTTAAAAAATCTTGTTCTCATGAACCGCTAGCCGGATTTTGACGAAACTTGGTAGGAATCATTGATGTACAATGCTCTTTCAAAGTTGTTAAAATGGTGACCCCGGGGTCAAAAATGGGCGTGGCCCGTGGGGTCAAATTTTATTTTTGACCGAATATGGTCATGTTATATATCAAATCGAAGGTATCAATAAGGCGATCACTCTGGTACATTTTTTGTCGAAATCGGATTGTTATGTCATCCAAGATGGCCGCCAAAAGGTCGTTCTTTTATTAGAGATTTCAAAGTTCTTCTTCACATGAACCGCTTGGCCCATGGTAGCCAAACTTAAAAGTTATGGTCCATGAGATTTCAAAATTCTTCTTCACACAAACTTCACAGTTATGGTCCATGGGTGAAGCCTTTTCAGATTTGTTAAAACGGAGGTCATTGCTAATCCAAGATGGCCACCGTCTAAAAATTGCATAAATTCTTAAAAAATATTCTCATGAACTGCTAGCCGGATTTCGACTAAACTTGGTAGGAATGATGGATTTACAATGCACTTTCAAAGTTGTGAAAATGGTGACCCCAGGGTCAAAAATGGGCGTGGCCCGTGGTGTCAAATTTTATTTTTGACTGAATATGCTCATGTAATATATCAAATTGAAGGTATCGATGAGGCGATTGCTCTGGTGCAATATTTGTCGGAATCAGATGATTATGTCATCCATGATGGCCACCAAAAGGTCCATTTATTCAAGATTTTGAACGTATTTTTCTCAGGAACCACATGGCCGATGCTGGACAAACTTCATAGGAAGTTAAGATCCTTGGGTGAAGCATTTTCAAATTTGGTAAAATGAGAGTCCTCGCTTAATCCAAGATGGCCGCGATCTAAAAATAGCACAATGTGTTTAAAACACATGAATTCAATGTCACATTCTCCTCTGGTGTTCATGGAGTCAGGTGAGCGAATTAGGGCCATCATGGCCCTCTTGTTAACTTAGCCATTTTTTCTTCATTTTTCTATACATTTCTATATACGGTACAGAGTTTGTGTACACAACTCCACCGAAACCTTTCAGTCAATCGATCTGAAACTATGCACACGTCTTCTACACATATTGAAGATGTGCACCTTGGTGTTTTTATTGCGAAAAAATATTTTTTAACAAAAATATCACCTTTTTAACTTAGCCATTTTTTTCTACATTTTTCTATACAATTCTATATACGGTACAGAGTTTGTGTACACAACTCCTCCGAAACCGTTCAGTAGTTCGATCTGAAACTATACACACGTCTTCTACACATATTGAAGATGTGCACCTTGGTTTTTTATGCCGAAAAAATATTTTTTAACAAAAATATCACCTTTTTAACTTAGCCATTTTTTCTACATTTTTAGCCAGGTTTTTTGAAGAAAAAAATCCAGGCTATTGGATTGGCAAAAGCCGGGCGGGCGAGCGGGCGGACGGCGTCCACAATCAATGTTAAGTTTTCGTTTTTAAGTCCATTTCTTTGGTACTGTAGCACCTAGGACCACCAAACTTTCACAGCTTCATAATCAAGGGGTGCCCACCACATATCACTATCCAACATGTTACTTTTTTTTTTAACTTGACCCATTTTTTCCGCGCAGTCGACTTAGCCATTTCCAATGTTAAGTTTTCGTGTTTGAATCCATTTCTTTGTTACTGTACCACCTAGGACAACCAAACTTTCACAGCTTCATAATCAAGGGGTGCCCACAACATATCACTTTTTAACTTAGGCCATTTTTTCTACATTTTTAGCCAGGTTTTTGAAGAAAAAAACCTCCAGGCTATTGGATTGGCAAAAGCCGCGGTTTTTGCGAGCGGCGTGGACGGCGTCCACAATCAATGTTAAGTTTTCGTGTTTGAGTCCATTTCTTTTGTTTACTGTACCACCTAGACCACCCAACTTTCACAGGTTCATAATCAAGGGGTGCCCACCCACATATCACTATCCAACATGTTACTTTTTTTTTAACTTCACCCATTTTTTCCGCGTTAGTCGACTTAGCCATTTTCAATGTTAAGTTTTCGCGTTTACAATGTTAAGTTTTCGTGTTTAAGTCCATTTCTTTCGTACTGTACCACCTAGGACCACCAACTTTCACAGCTTCATAATCAAAGGGTACCACCATATCACTATCCAACATGTTACTTTTTTTTTTTAAACTTCACCATTTTTTCCTCGCGCAGTCGACTTAGCCATTTTCAATGTTAAGTTTTCGCGTTTACAATGTTAAGTTTTCGTGTTTAAGTCCATTTCTTTGGTACTGTACCACCTAGGACCACCAAACTTTCACAGCTTCATAACCAAGGGGTGCCTACCACATACAACTATCCAATATGTGACCATTTTTTTACCTTCACCTATTATTTCTACGTAATTGACTTAGCCATTTTCAACGTTAACTTTTGAACGTACGTCTGGTTAGAGTTTTTTGGTTAAAACTTTTTCGTTATACTATATCTCTGCAACTGTTTCGCCCATTACCTTGAAACTTCACATGGGTGTTTATCATCATCCATATTTTCATTCTAACCCCCAACCGTGCGGCCCCTGTGCCCAATGTCAAGGTCAAATTACTTTGAATTTTTTTGTTAAAGTTTTTTCGTGTACTATATCTCTGCAACTGCTTCACCCAATACCTTGATACTTCACATGGGTGTTTATCATCATTGTCGCACCTGCTTGCGGAAAGCGCGACTGTGCCCAATGTAAGGTCAAATTCTTTAATGTTCAGTCATACTCTGAATGTTATGTCGTGTTTATCTATATCTCTTGCAAACTGCCCTTCATCAAACAATACCTTGATGCTTCACAATGGGTTGTTCTATCATCATTGTGCACCTGCTTGCGGAAAGCGCGATCCTGTGCCCAATGTCAAGGTCAAATTACTTTGAATTTTTTTGTTAAAGTTTTTTCGTGTACTATATCTCTGCAACTGCTTCACCCAATACCTTGATACTTCACATGGGTGTTTATCATCATTGTTGCACTGCTGCGGAAAGCGCGATCCTGCTGCCCAATGTCAGGTCAAATTACTTTGTATGTTAAAGTCGTGTACTATATCTCTGCAACTGCTTCACCCAATACCTTGATACTTCACATGGGTGTTTATCATCATTGTCACACCTGCTTGCGGAAAGCGCGATATCGTCAGCATTTTGGCATACGTCTGTCCGTTCGTCCGTGTGTCCGGTTAAAGTTTTTTGGTTAAAGTTTTTCCATCTACTATATCTATTTTTTTAGTGTCCATGCCTCGCCCCAAGGCGCGACATGCAGGCCACGGCCATCTAGTCTACAAAAAGTGGGTATAATTATGTTATCCAAGTGTCTATGCTTGGAAAAAAAATCCAGGCTATTGGATTGGCGAGCGGGCGGGCGGCGTGCGGGCGGCGTCCACAATCAATGTTAAGTTTTCGTGTTTGAGTCCATTTCTTTGGTACTGTACCACCTAGGACCACCAAACTTTCACAGCTTCATAACCAAGGGGTGCCCACCACATACAACTATCCAACATGTGACCATTTTTTTTACCTTCACCTATTATTTCTACGTAATTGACTTAGCCATTTTCAACGTTAACTTTTTAGCGTACGTCTGGTTAAATTTTTTGGTTAAAACTTTTTCGTTATACTATATCTCTGCAACTGCTTCGCCCATTACCTTGACATTTTCATTCTAACCCCCAACCGTGCGGCCCCTGTGCGCAATGTCAAGGTCAAATTACTTTGAATTTATTTGTTAAAGTTTTTTCGTGAACTATATCTCTGCAACTGCTTCACCCATTACCTTCATACTTCACATAGGTGTTTATCATCATTGTCGCACCTGCTTGCGGAAAGCGCGATATCGTCGGCATTTTGGCATACGTCCGTCCGTGTGTCCGGTTAAAGTTTTTTCGTTAAAGTTTTTCCATCTACTATATCTATTTTTTTAGTGTCCATGCCTCGCCCCAAGGCGCGACATGCAGGCCACGGCCATCTAGTCTACAAAAAGTGGGTATAATTATGTTATCCAAGTGTCCATGCTTGGAAAAAACCTGGCCTTCGTGGCTTTGCCTCGTTTCTTGTTCTATATACGGTACAGAGTTGGTGTACACAACTCCTCTGAAACCGTTCAGTCGATCGTTCTGAAATTATACACACGTCTTCTACACATATTGAAGATGTGCACCTTGGTGTTTTTATGTCGAAAATATATTTTTTAACAAAAATATCACCTTTTTAACTGAGGCATTTTTTCTACATTTTTCTATACAATTCTATATACGGTACAGAGTTTGTGTACACAACTCCTCCGAAACCGTTCAGTCGATCGTTCTGAAACTATACACACGTCTTCTACATATATTGAAGATGTGCACCTTGGTGTTTTTATGCGGAAAAAATATTGTTTAACAAAAATATCACCGTTTTAACTGAGGCATTTTTTCTACATTTTCTATACAATTCTATATACGGTACAGAGTTTGTGTACACAACTCCTCCGAAACCGTTCAGTCGATCGTTCTGAAACTATACACACGTCTTCTACACATATTCAAGATGTGCACCTTGGTGTTTTTATGCCGAAAAAATATTTTTTTACAAAAATATCGCCTTTTTAACTTAGCCATTTTTGTCGCGCCATTTTTGTCGCGCCTGCTTTATCAGAGGCGCGACTATAGTCGGCGCTTTTTCCGTCGTCGTCCGCGTCGTCCGCGTCGTCCGCGTCGTCCGCGTCGTCCGCGTCGTCCGCGTCGTCCGCGTCGTCCGGTTTTTTTGTAAGGCAAATACGTTAAAGTTATTGTTTTTTCACAATATCTCTTTAACCCCTTTCCAGACTTTGATAATATTTCATATTAGTGTTTGTCATGGGATGATGCTTCCCCACGCACACCCCCATATCCAAATTCTCAAGGTGAAGGTCATATATTTACTGAATGTTCACCGGTTTTGTAACAGAAATGCGTTAAAGTTATTGTTTTTTCACAATATCTCTAACCCCTTGCCAGACTTTGATAATATTTCATATTAGTGTTTGTCATGGGATGATGCTTCCCTACGCACACCCCCATATCCAAATTCTCAAGGTGAAGGTCATATATTTACTTTTAATGTTCACCGGTTTTGTAACAGAAATGCGTTAAAGTTATTGTTTTTTCATAATATCTCTTGAACCCCTTGCCAGACTTTGATAATATTTCACATCAATGTTCGTCTAGGCATTCTGCTTCATTACGCACACCCCCACATTCAAATTCTGAAGGTCAAGGTCATTTATTTACTTGTAATGTTCACCGGTTTTGTAATAGAAATGCGTTAAAAGTTATTGTTTTTTCACAATATCTCTTTAACCCCTTGCCAGACTTTGATAATATTTCACATCAATGTTTTTCTATGGATGATGCTTCATTACACACACCCCCACATCCAAATTCTCAAGGTCAAGGTCATTTACATTTTTTCTACATTTTTCTATGCAATTCTATATACCGTATTCATTCTAATAAACGCCCGGGCGTGGGCGATTAATAGGCAATGGTTTTTGGTCCGAGTAAAAAATGTCAAAAAGTGAAGAAAACGATTGGATTTGTAAACGTTACAGACGTTCTATGTACTCACGGTGTAGTCTTAGCAATTACTACCGTATCGGACATTTGTATTCGGATAATCTGTATGTTTGGACTGGTCCATTTCTCATTAGAATAATTACTTTAGGATCAGTAAGTATTCGGACATACCCAAAATCCGTAAATTTCTCAAAATATCTCAACAATAACAAAGGGACATCACTCTTCGCGTAACATATACTATCTGGTGAAATCGTCCCCAGACCAAAATCGACCCATACCAAATCATATTTTTTTATATTTTTTTTGATAATCAAGCAAGCCCATCATCACATCTGGTTCCCGGTTTTGCTGTACATTATTGTGCGTTAAACATTGACCGGGTACCGATATTAGAACCAGATAACGACTATAGTGACTCTGCAATAATTGTTAAACAAGGCGAAACTGTTGTGGGACATATTCCTGAAGGACTGTGTCGGCCATTGACAACATTATTTAATAACGGAGATATCTCCCAGGTGATCGCAGTTACTTCTGGGGAACCGCGACCCTCCTCTATCGGGACATTTGCAAGGGGAGGTGGCCTTGAAATTCCATGTTCCTACAGAATATTTGGACGCAAAGAACGAAAGGCACATGTCCGCACGTTACTAAAAAGGGAAATACGGAAAATTACAGTTTGACAGGTATGTCCATTTTTCTTTCCAGAGGAGGCCATGGGCATTTATTAGAGGTCCCAATTTGTGTAAAATCGGGCAGAAAATGTTAATTTTTTGGCCCAAAAATGGGGGGTGGGCGTTTATTAGAGTATGGGCGTTTATTAGAATGAATACGGTACAGTACAGAGTTTGTGTACACAACTCCTCCGAAACTGTTCAGTCGATCGTTCTGAAACTATACACACGTCTTCTACGCATATTGAAAATGTGCACCTTGCATGGTGTTTTTATGCCGAAAAAATATCACGTTTTTAACTTAGCCATTTTTTCTACATTTTTCTATACAATTCTATATATTCTACATTATTGTATCCAATTCCCTATCATTTCTACTTTACACTCTACTTTTCTATGTCTGCCTAAATTAGTATACATGTTTAGCACAACGAGATCAAGAAATAATGCTATAGACTTTCAAATTCTCATTAATGTTTCTTGCCTTGTTGACAGCTTCACATTTCTGCATCTTCGTTGTCTGGCCCATATTCGATGGGCGTATTTTGTGACTTGCGGCACTCTTGTTTTAGATAAAATGCTATTTCCAGTATTTGTATTGTTGCATCTTATTAAAAAAAAAAAACTTACATATATATGATCATTACCAAAACGTACGAGACATATTCACTATTATTGTTATTTATATTTTAAGTATTAAATGAACTTAAACAAACAAATAAATATTATTTATCGGGAGATAAACTTCGTCAAGTTTTTTCAACGTTTTTTAGCAGCGAGTGACATAGATTTTGTTTAATTTATAGTGGCTATGTTTGCATGCGCTGCGCGCTGCCTTAATTACTAAATTCAATGGTTTCAGACCCGGCGCCGACCAACTTTCGTCCCAAACCGTTATGTTCGGCGTCTGAAATGCGCGTTAACCCAACTGTATACGAGACGATATATGTGGCCGCGTATACATTAGTCTATACTCGCAGTCATTTTATTTGTTAGCCCGGCCGCGTACAGCCGACAAATAATTTGTGAATTAAACTTGTCCGATATGGACCGTGTTCAAAATCGCTAGCGATTCTACCCGTAACCGTGTACATAGACACTGCTTGAATCTTACTTCCCACAAATTGACGTAAACTGTAAACAACAAAATTAATGGTCGCTGAATTAATACTCATTACAATTTGTTCCCATGAATTACCAATTTGTTCCCATGGGAACGAATTGTTATTTCATGGGAACGAGTTGTTAAATTGAGGGAACAAATTATTTTGTGGGAACAAATTATTTTGTGGGAACAAATTATTTTGTAGTAACAAATTAATAAAAAAAAAAATTCTACGTTCCTACGAGGCTCCGTAAATGTATTTAGATAGTTCTGAGTGCACCAAGATTCATTTCTGTACTATGCAGTCATGGTCACTCGCGTAGTTACCATGGGAACCTCTAACTGCACGCTTGGGAGACCCCAGTGTGTCAGGTTTACAGTGTCCAGTCTTTGCATGCTAGCGGTGAAAACAACATCAACAAATAAAGGGTATGTTTCTTATTTCTCTTTGTAAATACATCTTGGATTTTCATTAGAATTGTGTCCCCTGGACTCGATTATAAAATTCCAAGACATATTCATGATATGTAGAGGGAGAAATAAAGGAAAATGTAATGAATTGTTGTCTACTATTTTTTAACTACAGTCAAACCTGTACTAATGACCACCTGGGAATAGCGGCTACCTGTCCACAACGGCCAGTTAAAAATCTCCCCGTCCAATTTTGTTCTTTATAAGACATTGGAATAATGGCCACCCACTAACTGCGACGAGCGGCCAGCTATTTTCATTCCCAAGCGGTATTTTTGTATGTGAACAGCGGCCATGTCTTGTTTGTCGGCAAAATAATAGCACCACAATCGCAATTTTCCTTTCATCACAATCTGGCCGCTGACATTTGAATTGCAACTGGTCGTGTCCAATTACTCATCGATTACATTCGCATATATTGGCACAACGCTCTTTTGAAAACATTTACCTTGCCCATATCAGTCGGTGTCATTTTGGCGACATTAACAAATTTCCATGAAAAATATTGCATAATTAACGCTATTAACGGTAATTCCCGATATGTATTCTGTGTCATGTACTCCAATAGGCATAATTAAATTCCACGTAAGTCATAAAACTTGCATCATTAGTTGTGTTTACACGATGCTGATTTTTCTTCAGTGACAAGACTGAGACTTAACACACCACGCTTGTCAAGTTTTAGTACGTGTAAATTTCACCCCGCGGGGCACAAACACAGCATTCAGCGTGTTTCAGCTTTCATCGGTATAACTATATACATGTATGAATAATATGTAGTTACACCAATGAAAGCCAAAACACGCCGAATGCCTGTGGGCACAAAGCCATATTGAAGATCAATACACGCGGTTGCTGACGTCAGTCACGTAGTCGACATTAGACTGGTACCCTGTCGGTTGCGCAGCCTAGCGAAACAATATTACCTGGTTCGGAAACCCGTCTAAAGTGACACGACAAACGTGTTTATATGAATTGGGTCTCTATCTCTGACAAATCCCAGGCGGTGGATTCGCATAGTCTGCCCATGGTTTAATGTTCCCCAATCTCTAATTAAAAACATCAATAATTAAGTCGGCAGACAATGCCAATTCGTCATCGGCCGAGTAGTATATAAGAGTCACAATGATACCACCACCCTCTAGAAGGCACCGGCATGGTGGTATCATTGTGGACTCTTATATACTACTTGTATTTCCCCCCACTATTCGGCGGGTATGTATGAGAAGAATGGAACATATTTTTCATCAACCGCGAGACCATATATTTATGACATGAGAAGATACACCCTATTAGAGATAAGAATCCCTATGTTATACTCAGTATATATATACAACATAATGGTTCTAGTTAAGTGTGCATGGTTGAAGACAGGTAGTCACGAGAGGTGTCATCGCACCGGTATTTACGAATATTGCAAACATCACCGTGCATGGATACGAAGAGGTTCCGTTTCGCCTCGCCCATGTCGGCATTGTGGGGTAGGGACCAAAGCCGAGTCATTGCTATGTCATGTCCACCATGCGGTGGCACTCAGGCTACTCATCGAATGGTTAACAAGGGATTACGTGCTCGCAAGTATTATCGTTTAGTAATAATTCAAATCGGAAAGTCAGTTAGAAAGATAGAATCGATCTGATAAGTCACGCGTACGTGTTTCTACAGCATTAAAACACTGTAAAAAAACATTATCAAACTAATTTTATAAAATTGGAAATTGAACAGAAAAAACAAGTAACAATATTATTAGAGAAAATGGGTAATACAATACAATTGGAATTGAAAGCTTTTAACGCCTGTGTTGAAGAAGTTTACGAAGAATACGGGGGTTATAGTCCTATATATAAATTCTATAAAATGAAAACACTAGGCGATATCGAATACATGAAATATCAGCGTAATTTATTACGCTCCGATAAAAACGTTGCATTTACAATATTATACCTACAATTATGCGAACTATACAAGAGGCAAATACAAACATTAAGACGGATAATGCGTATCGGATATGAAACTAAGGTGTATTATATAAAATTGTTAAAACCCAACGATTCGTTTACGAATATACGTTTATACGATATCGCTTATAAAGATATCGAAAAATTAGTATCGAAGGTATGTAAACGGGCTATCTGGAATTATTTTTCATCAACCTCGAGCGGTCTTATAGGAACGCCGTTGTCATACTTTGAGTGTATTTTTCCTTATCGATGGTATGTAAACTGGCAATCTGAATTTATTTTTCATCAACCTCGAGCGGTCGGATAGGAACGCCGTTGTCATGCAGTTGTTTACCATAGCGACCACATTTATAGTGATAGAAATAAAAAAGATTTAGCTCCAACCGCGGCGCGAACCCACGACCCTCGTCTCTATACATTATCGCCTGAACCCACACGACCACGAAGGCTGTTATGATAAACATTACCTGGTGTTGTACAATTATCGATTTACAC
>CM055271.1:84843707-84851207 GCA_029237695.1 Conchocele bisecta
CAATATACAGGTGCACCTGCATATACAGCTGCACCTGTATTTTTACAGGTGCAGCTGTATTTTTTACAGGTGCAGCTGTATCTTTTACAGGTGCAGCTGTATTTTTACAGGTGCAGCTGTATATTTACAGGTGCAGCTGTAATTTTTACAGGTGCACCTGTATATTTACAGGTGCACCTGTATATTTTTATAGCTGCACCTATACATTTAGTTTTGACCCCGTTCCTACACCATAAAAATATGTGCATTCGCGACGTAGTTTGTAAAGGGTGACATTTTCAGAAGACGCAGTTTTTTATTAATTTTCTACACGGATCCCACACATTGTATTTCACAAGAAAGACTTCAAAATACACATTGTATAACTTTAATATTATTTAGTTCATCGAACGCGTGAGCTGAATTTTTTCGATTAACTTTTGCAATTGTTAAAATAAAAGGCGCATTTACGACGTTGTGACAAAATGTGACACCTGTTGTAGCACACCATGAAATATAAGCGACTGTGAATTAACTAAGCAAACTAGTGACACATGTGTCTTTAACCCACACCACCCAGTGTATGATAACCATGATCAGATGATAATTATAACGATTAAACATTGTTTGAGTAAATATTGTGTTGAACCGAACCATAATACTATCCTGTGTCCATAATGTCTGCGAACAGGTACCGCATTGCATCAGTTAATGATACTGTACAGTGGAATCACATCCGTGTCGTAAATGTTCACCACTTCATTCTCATTACTTCTCATCATGCTCATCGGATATAGCACTCCCAATCACACAAAACAAATAGCCGACTACTTGTATGATTATGATATTTGACACCTTTTCAAAATGTCCGATCCATGTGCCGCTTTTGACATCACTGGGAAGAAAGTATAATACGTGTATAATACGACTATTTACAATGGAACTATATATGCAAATCATCGACATAAGTACCATTATATTGCGATCAGCCACCAACATAAGTATGCTCTAATATGAATGTGTGTATCTGGTGCTCTGTTGGTGGCCCACGGCAATTTGTCCGTCGGAACTAGATTTCGCGGAATGGGTGAGACATGAATTTATATTAGTATCAAGTTTGTTTTTTTTGCTTATATTTAACGGCGGCACTGGCTCTAGGACCTTGCATGCCGTCTCCCAAGAATGGGAGAAAGAACGGAGGTAGAGATGTTTTGAGAGAAGCCGGTAATTCGTATTTACAGAGCAACTACGAATTATCGGTACACATTCACAGCTGGGTGAACTGGAGCAGTGTGGATAAAGTGTCTTGCTCAAGGACACAACGCAGCGCCTCCGGTGAGGCTCGAACCCACGACCTTTAGATCAGCAGTCTGACGCTCTAACCACTAGGCCACTGCGCTCCACAGTATCAAGTGAAAAGTTTGCTAGTAAAGTGGTCAATAACTATATATAAATCTAGCATGACACATGCCGTAAGCATATTGATCACCAACCATGTACAAAGAGGAACCTGTTTGACCCGGACGAGATACAAAACGTGTGTGTTTAATTGTGTTGGAGTTTCACTGTAATGTATCTGTATCGCAAACCTTGCAGTGTGCAGTGAATTACAGTTGTAGCTCTCCAAATCGGACATCCGGGGACCTTCAAGAGTGTCAAGTTTAGAAATGTTCCACTATATGCCCAGTTTGGATGGTGCAAAGTATTTTACACATTATGACATTATGTAGAAAACAATTAGCACGGTTGTCCAGTAGAATTGCAACTGATTACCGTTGTATAACCTTTTAACCCTTACACTGCTGAATAAAAGTTTTGGTCTGCTGCTTATTTTTTCTTTCCCATTTTTCCTATCAAAACACATACTTTGACAGCACTTTAGAATTCTGTAAAACCATGTTTTTATTGATAAAACGGCAAAACATAAAACAACAGCAGACAACAATTTTCGTTCCCAGCATTGTAAGGGTAAATGGATTTATTCTAACATCATGTTTATCATGTTTATATGTATCATCGAAAATGGTCTATTCTAACATCATGTTTATCATGTTTATATGTATCATCGAAAATGGTCTACATGTAAGACAGAGATTTAAACTGTATTTCTTATAATCGATATAATCAAAGATATACTCTAATGTTCATAGTTTTGATCCAGAAATCATATATATATGTGACTGGAGAAATGGGGTTTGCGACCAATGTAGATCTAGATCAGCCTGTGCATCAGCACAGTCTGATCAGGATCTGCACTTTTCGACATTCCATCAATGAAACACCCGTCATGCTTCTAGTAAACAATATAGATATATATATAATTAGGATACGGGCCTGTGCTATTTGATCAGGATCTACATTGGTCACAAAGCAGGCCCGTAGCGGTGTGTAAAATAATGCCACGGCAGCCTTTTTAGCGGGAAAAATTCCTCGCATGGAGTGTACCGCGAAATTAGGCCGGAATTGAAGCTGACGAAAAAAAAAACGGGCCAAATCAATGCCACGGCAGGGCCGTGCTGCCGTGGTGGCCGCTACGGCCCTGCAAAGCTAAGCCCCATTTATCCAGTCACAGCGGCGTATATACTTTATCAATTGAAATTCCAAAATTCAAAGTAACAACGTATATTCGGCGCAGTGAGCATTGCGAGAGTGTGAATCATTGCCTCGAGACAGATTCTGCCAACTACAATTGGAGGAGACTGTCTACTCGTAAATCTAGAAACACCGCATACTTCAGTATTTTCACATGCAAATGAGGCATGATTTTTTTTTAATTATTTATACTAATTAAATTCGTCACCTGAAAAAAAATAATATTTTCGACAGATTATAAAGTATAATCATTGCACATCAAACAATAAATACAGAGAATAAATAGTAATATATGTTAACATTTTAAGGAAACACGGTTATCGCCCCTGATATCAGTGTGGAAATGTTCGTCTGATATAAAGTGTGTAATAATGCCACTCAATACGTGGGGTAATGGTGAATGAATATTTATTTTGTCAGAAAATATCATAAATGATGTCTCTGATATAAAGAACATTTTGTCTACGGAGTGGGCATTTACCTTTACATAGTTGAAAACCTGGTATGTAAGCAAACATATCATGTGCACGTACACAGCACACGATAATAGTTTATATGCCTACCGTTGTACAGAACTATCGTTTTCACTTCGTTTTCCTTTCAGTTTGGTTGCGTTTTTAAATCGTTTCAGTATATGTAAAGTTCAATAGCTGGTGCACATTTGCCAACGCATGTGTTTTAAAAGCCACATCCACTATTTCCTTTTCAATATATTTCAGAAAAATAATATCCCTATTCATTGATACACGCTACTCTCTTTGCATAGACCCGTTTGAAAAACGACACGTATTATTGTTACATGTACTTATTATCTCTGCAAGCCTACGTTCGATTAACTGGAAACTCCATAGACCTGTTTATCTTGATCTATATTTTCATTCAAAGCTCGGGCCCCACATTTGCAAACATAGAGGGCCAGCGAAGCGTGGATTTGTCACAGCACGAAAGCAGACCATCAGAGCAATGGGTGTGTGAACTATCAACCAGATCAATGTAAGGAAACAAACCTTATGAGACACTTACCCGAGTTGCGAATGCACCAGTAGCCGATTTCACCAACATTGCAAAGTATACGTTTCTAGCAAAGCATACTTTGAGGGAGTAATCATTGATTTTTCCGAAATGCATTATTTCATGCAGAACTAACGATTGCATATATTTGATGATTAAAACTATGCAGAATTATTATACTGAATGTATTATATTATCACAGCCAAAATTGGCATGTAATAAATTCAATATAATAAAAATTAATAAATTTATTCTAAAATTGAAAATTTCTCCCTCAAAGTATACTTTGCTAGGAAAGTATACTTTGCAATGTTGGTGAAATAGGCTACTGGTATGCGACCTTAACGTCCCGGGTATGGAAGGTGTTCGAGCCAATTCCCACCCTTAAATATGAGCCAAATCGAATCGAATCGACCTTAACTATAACGTTGGACTTAGCGGGGGCGGAACAATCGTGGATTTATCGCAGGGCCAGAAGAGGACCATTAGAGCAATGCGTCTGTGAAATATCAAGCAGATCCGCAGATTATATTATATACATACCTATTCCGTTATAACATGTGCGTCTACAACTAAGTAAGAAACCAAAATCGCTCATCTGGTCATTCGCCGTGATTTTGATTGTAATTACTTGGAAACCCGATACCCCGTGTGACCGTGCGATCTTTGTGTCGATGCAATTTGATATTGAACAGCAAATTTCCAGGAACGCGTCTCATTCTAGTTTTCAACATTAAAGTTCGGGTCCCATCTATTAGACACAAGCTGTTCTTTATAGGTTTTAAAGAGAGAATGAATAGTAGAAAAATATTATATCTAAAGAATGGATCGGTCGGTCGGTCGGTCGGTCGGTCGGTCGGTTGGTTTTGTTACGAAAATATAGTAATGTCAGCGAATTTAACATCAAGAAAAGGAGGTGGATCAGCTTTGGGATTAGCAAAAATATAAGGAATTTTTTGGGGAATTTGACTCCATAGATAGCTTCGAAATTATCTAACTAAGAAAACGAAAATTCCATTTTGAAAATCGATCCACTATTTCTGAAATTAGGAAAACGTTTCCATGTTAACATGGGGAAATTAGTTTTTCGCGATAAAATCAATATTGGAGCACGAAGTAAAAAGAAAGCTCATTCTTAAATTTTGATAACATTGAATATTATCGAACAAACTATTGTTTTTGCACTGTTTATATGGCCGTAAAAGTTGGGCAGGTTTCATGAAACAGAAGTAACTTAAATGAATACAGTGTTAACAATAACACATTAACCCTTAGACCGCTATCTTATTTTTTTTGTCGTCTGCTGTTATTTTCTATTTTCCATTTTTATCATCAAAAACACGCTTTGACAGCACTTTAGAATAATTTACAACATGCTTTGACAGCACTTCAGAATCATTTCCATTGGAAATGATTCTGAAGTGCTATCAAACATGTTTTTATTGAGAAATAAAGCAAGATATAAACACAACAGCAGACGACTATTGAACTCCCTATGCCCACTCATTGATGACATTTTCACCGACTGTTTATACATTTACACATGTGACCATACCTTTACCGGACTATTTTGTATGCATAACGCTCGACCCTCATTTAGTGAATTATTAACTACCTGCGCGTACAAAGCGCAATTCCTTTAAATACCACTCTCGTCAAAGACATTATATTGTACTGTTTTGCTTCACAACGAAGAGACGAGCAATTGATTGCGGACATATTTTCAGGAACGGATCGAAACACGTAAATATTGTTATATATATTGCATTTGCGGTTAAATGAAGGGGCGGGGACGAATACTAGGTCCACTGCAGCCTCCACTAACCTTTTCAATATTTTTAAATTTCTTTATTTAAAAATACTTGAATATTGTGCTTGAAATCAAGCAGCTTGATTGTCTGAGCCTGAGCTGTGTACAGCTCAGACTCAGACAATCAAATTGCTTTATTGCGAGTTGGCATTACCAGTAGATTTTCAGGACCGTTGGTAATATGGGTGACTAACACATGCCGTTGTGTAGTTGCCGAAACGTAAAACTTTATAATAAGGGCTACGGACGGTACGAGAATAAAGAAAAGTTATACATTAGTACGTTGTCGCAACTTACATATAGGGTTATTGTGTGTGCTTGTATGATGATGGGTAATCCGGCAGGGCTCTAGATAAGGTGCGTATTTGCGTAAATACGCAATTAAAATTGCCAAAACCCCAATTGAAATCAGAAGTAGTGAGTATCAAAAAGCAATGAAAAATTTGTGGTATCTTTATCATGTTACTGAAAACAAGAAACAGACCACATATAGCATATTTTCTTATTTTTCCATGAAAACACATATTGGTATTTCATTATAATTGTCTCTAAGGAGACAATTCTAATGAAATACCAAGATGTGTTTTCATTTAGAAGCTAACTATTCAATAAGTGCGGTCTGCTGATGTGCAAACAGTAGTGTGATTCTATTTTACACAACTAAACTTTTGAAATACCCAATTGCTTCAGAAATAATGGAGTGACAATACTCAATTACTAATTCCTTATCTGGAGCATTGGATAATCGTAAATTTGGCCTGAATTCAAGTAGCTGTGTTGCGGGCAACATGCCATAATACTGTAGGTGTTCGAATTTGTATCCCCTTACCGATATGCAAGAGGGGATATAGCGTTAGTCCATGTACGTACGTGTGTACGTACGTTAGTAACACATTTATTTTGTAATAACTTGTGATCCGCTTCAACGAGTTTGATAACAGTTGGCCACAAGTGTCTAGGGATGGTGCTTTTATTTGTATACGACCCACGACCGACCGCAAAAGGTCAAATACACTGAGGACTTATGTTCACCTTGTTTGTAAGGCAAACGACTTGGATTTGTTTTTCTTTATTCAATAACTTGTGAGCCGCTTCACCGATTTTGATAATATTTTGCCACAATGTGTGTCTACGGATGGTGCTTTGCTTTGCATACGACCCACGCCCGACGGCCCTAGGTAAAGGTCACTAAGAACTTATTTTCACCCTGGTTGTAAATCAAATGCGTTCATATTTGTATTATCAACGCTGCCAGTGAGGGGATTAGCTTAGTGATAACGACTCCTTTGTTTTAGTAGTACTACTAGCTATTTAGTTAACAATAGGTGCGTGTCAATCTGTTATAATTATTGCTTGCTAACTTGACATGATGGATATGTATAAGTTAAATAATGTATTGAAATTGAATATGGTTAGTAAACAGCACATGGAGGAAATGTAGGGGGCCGGAATTGGTCGAGCTGTATGCGAGACGTATTTCTGCCGCCTTAAATCGCCCACCCCTCCCTCCACACGCGCTGTTAACAATCCATATTCAACGAGAAGACATTATCTCGCTAATTTATCGCACGGATACGACGAAAACCTGAGATAAAATGATATAGTTTGTCAAATATATAGTAAGTTTAATACAATAGCTATTATTAAACAAAACAGTTTAATTACAGCATATATATATACATAATGGGTGTCCTGGACCAACCACATTATATATGATGGGTGTACTGGACCAACTCACTACGTTCGTACTGGTTCAGTCCATCCCATCATATATAGTGAGTCGGTCCAGTCCATCCCATTATGTATATATATAAGAGCTCTGTAGCATATTTCACCAACATTTCAAAGTATACTTTTCTTTTCTAGCAAAGTATACTTTGAGGGAGTAATCATTTATTTTTCCCAAAATGCATTATTTCATATAGAACTAACGTCTACATATATCTGATGATTAAAAGTATGCAGAATTATTATATTGAATTTATTACATTATCACAGCCAAAATGGCTGTGATAATGTAATAAATTCAGTATAATAAAAAATTCTCCCTCAACGTATGCTTTGCTAGATAAATATACTTTGCAATGTTGTGCCACTGATCTAACAAT
>CM055271.1:84856207-85327927 GCA_029237695.1 Conchocele bisecta
ATCTGTATAGCGGGTGGAATAGTGACACAATTATACACTTATTTAAGTCCTATAAAGAACATGTCAGGCCCACTGAGTAGATTTTGCCTTTCAACTAACTCCACTTCCAGTTCCTCCAACTTTCGTAATAAAATGAATATTGTTACATGACTGCCGTTGTTCAACACCGCTCAAAGCCGTGTTCAAATGTACAGCGCGTGCTGTTTGACCATGGCTGTAGACAATGCTCATTCCGATGCTAAGCCAACACCTACGCAATGCATGTGTCTCATGACGTTAATAGAACGCGCAATTACGTCACCAGACCGGTTCACAATGGTCGCACTGAACTTTTGAAATTGATGCGGCTTAATCACACGTGTACTGCGACCCCGGAACATGTATGTGTACATCAACTGTTTGAATGTAACGGGTTATCAAAGCACCAAAAGTACAGCATATATGCTCAAATTGCATGGTATTTCAGACGGAAATGTAACAATAACATCTGACAATGTCCAGCCGCGGTAAACGTTTGCCGTGACACTCGGGAACGGTTTGAACCCGCGGCCTACGGCCTTGGGTTTCAAACAGTTCCCTCGTGCCACGGCTGGACATTGTCGAACCTTATATTATACCAATCTTCCTGAAATAATTGTTTATTACTACATGTAATTAATACCATGGAAAATTTTGTTTTTGCAATGTGTTTGTATTCGTAAATATCGTGTATGATCACGTGGTACTAACAACAACAACAAGTACCGATTCAAAGTACGTATTCTTGTATAGTGTCCTTATTACGTAACGGATTTTTATGAAATATGGCGCATCAAACGCGTTTTTTGTTAAGCTGCATTTGGTGGTCTCTGTATTTTCGCCCAAACTTCTGTCGTTTTTGCGAAGAATCGATTTCCGTGTCGGAGACATAAGTCTGTGCCAAACTCCCTAGACCACCAAATACAGCTCATGAAGACGCGTTTGCTGCGCCATATTTCATCAAAATCCGTTGCACATTAACGAAAATATCAAATAATACTTACTTTGGAGTGGGAGGCGTTGTTGTTGTTGTAACCACGTGATCATGCACCTTGAATATGCTGGTTTCGTGAAACAGACAGGACGTAGTGATTGGTGCTGCGCACTGCGCCAGCCAAACATATACCATGTTGAAACAAGCGCCAGATACATGAATCACATTCAGCTCGTGCATAAGATATATTTAAGGAATAAAACCATTGGGCTGTTGCGTTTACTGGGGTTACACTACATTTGGTCTGTTTAAAGTGCGTGGACCAAATGTTTTTTAATCCCAATAAACGCAACAGCCCATGGTTTTATTAATTATATTTACACTGCATTTTCTGACAGATTCAGAAATGTAAATAAGCAAATATGGCCTTAAAATTAAGAATACTCTTGCTTTACGTCATTTTGTCGCAATTCATAGAACAGCGACGTTGCCGGACTTTGACGAATCGAACTTTGACGAATCAACAACGGCACGTGGTGTTAATATAATGCACTGGGATATAAACGCAATACGTTGTAATGGGCGTTTCCACTGTGAATTCAAGGACAGTGTAAATATAACTGCATAAACACATTTTCATCTACTAACCGGCAAGAAATTTGCGCCGGTGTCTAGACGACACATGCGTTTACGTGCCACCACCATTGATGTTTCCTATATTACCTATATAAACCAACAATTCATCACGTATCTGTGTATTCTCTGCTACTTACATAATCAGTATATATGTCTTGGTCGATTTCATCAAAATTGCGATGTATACTTATCTTTGAGGGAGTAATCATTTATTTTTCCAGAAATGCATTATGTCATATAGAACTAACGACTGCATATACATGTATTTGATGATTACAAGTATGCAGAATTATTATACTGAATTTATTACATAATCACAGCCAAAATGGATGAGATAATGTAATACTGAAATTCAGTATAATAAAAAATAATAAATATGTCCTTAAATTGAAAATTTCTCCCTCAAAGTATACTTTGCTAGATAAGTATACTTTGCAATGTTGGTGAACTATGCTACTGGTGAGGCCTAATATGTCTGTGGCTGGAATAGAAACTATATACGTCACGTGACAAAATGTATCTCGTCAGGAAACCAGTGCATATTTCGACGTGAAGCATGTCATACCCGTGCGGACTGCAGCATCACTGGTGGTACATGTAATTGTGTTGCGGTTGTTATGTATCCAGAGCTCCAGATAATGTGCGTATCGGTGTTATTTTACGCACTTATATTAGTAGAATATGCATTGATTATCAAAAGTGGGAGTACATAATACTCGCAGCAATGTGCAATAAACAATGCCATAAAGTTGAAAATTTACTTAATTGAGCTGCAAAAAAAGGTTTGCTTTTTTGCAGCTCAAATAAGTGAATTTTTAAATTAGTTTTATTTTGTTATCACTTGTTCCCTATTTAATAAGAGAGAAATTCAATAACACATTGGTAAAAGTAAAATACGCATTGCATTTGAAATATAGGGGCATAATACTCTTTAGATAAACACATATCTGGAGTTCTGCGTATCATGTGGCTGTGGCTGTAGAACTTGCGATTATGGGATTTGTGTAGCTCCTGATCAAATAGCACACCCATGTAGCCTTATCAGGCTCTATATTGCTTGACGGGTGTTTATTGGCGGAATGGCGAACAGTGCAGATGCTGACTGCACATGTTGGTCTGGACCCAAACTTGTTACAAATCCGATAAGCCCCATTTCTCCACTCACAGCCAAAACTGAAGAATTATGAACAATATATATAGTGAAGATTGTGATACCTTGTCTGCTTATCAAGGTGTATGATCACGTGGTTACAACAACAACAACAATAAGTACTGAAACTTCATAAGCCTTCCGATTAACGTACGTATTCTTTCATGTTGACTATCATGAAACGGATTTTGATGAAATATGGCGCATCGAATGCGTCTTGTTAAGCTGCATTTGGTGGTCTCGGTACGTTGGTCCAAACATGTGTCGTTTTAACGAAGAATCGATTTTCGTGTCTACGGACACGGACATCGATTATTTGCAAAAACGACATAAGTATGTGCCGAACTCCCGGGACCCACATATTCAGCTCGTTTGATGCGCATTATTTCATCAAAATGTGTTGCCTATTAAGGTAAATATCAAATAATACTTATTTTGGAGTGGGCGCGCTTTCAACACGTTCAGCCATTGTTGTTATCGTTGTTGTAACCACGTGATCATGCACCTTGCTTATACTACAAATAAACTGTGAATCAAGGAACAGCGAAGGGTGATCAAATTAAGCGTTGATGTTTCCATATAATAAACATTTTCTGTGATAGAGAAATTAAAATATTCGAATAATCAAACGAGTTTCAGTAATGAATAGAATGTTCATGAACCTACTTCATGCATCTCGGGCAACTCCGTGACCTTATTGGATAGTTGGGTGGCGTCAGTGCCTCGTTACAATGGCAGCTATCGATTTATTTGACAGGAATATACATATATACACACCACTAATTACAACATTTGTTTTTCTTCACTATGCATTAATTACATAAATATCCCTAGATAAACATATCAAAAGTCAAAAACATCTAGCCATTCTAAAGATTCTTAATTTGAATATTTTCAAAATGGCCGCCGAAACACTAAGTTATATCAAAGTATCTATATTAACTAAACGGCTTACAGACATGGATAGCCAAACGCTTTTCAAATATAGTGTGAACCTTTTAAACATCCAATATGGCTGTCAAATATAAAAAAAAAATACTAATATTACATTTTCTATAAGATACTAATTGTATTTGGAACCAATAATTCTAATGGTAGAAAATAATGCATGATTTGTATGTCCAATTTAACGTTTTCATAACTACATATCGACTTTGTCAAAAACTTGTGTATAATGGATTAATAGTCCATTTGCCACTCTACCAGACCTATGAATTGTCTATAGTACAAGGTTTGTTGGTGGCTTTACATTCACACGGGTGTCTTGAAACAATTCGGCTTGGTTGTCCTCTTGACGACCTTGGGCAACTTTTTCAATATGCAAATTAGTTGCCGCCATTACCGGAAACCCTATTTCCTGTCATAGGTCAATAACTATGCACTATAAATTCACAAAAATTGTGTCTATACCTATATTTTCAAGGTCAAGGATTACGATATTGGCATTTATAAAGTTGTTACATGCATACGCATTGTCGTGATTACCGAAAAACATTGTTTTTTTAGATAGCCGTACTACTATGTGGGATAATTTCTCAGAAATAGTTTCAATACATATGTTTTCATGGTCGATGATTACAATAAATGCATTTATAAAGTGATGGCATGTGTGCGCGTTCACTTTATGTATATGAGATACTGATATTAATATAGTATTATTAGTGTCGTGCATTCTTATGGACTATACACTGCTGGTCCATGAGTGCACTCATAGTAGTGCCTTATTCAAGACTCCGTAGCCACCGCTGAACACGTGCCATAATTACAATGGTACTGACGTTATATTAGTGCCCCCCCCCCCCACCCCTCCCCCCGCCCGACCACACACACTTTCTTGTTGGGGTATACTATATGATATGCCTTTGTTCATTTACTCATCATCATCAATATTTGGATTTTCTCAGTAGTCGTGCAGTTTATACAAATCCATCCTTTGTAGTAACCATAACTCCATAACTACCAATGCACTAACAAGTTTAAACTTTGGATTCATTAATAATTAGATAATTTATAGCTGCTGCAATTGCTTCGGTCTGATACCACGCGTTATTCCAGCTCCTCCACATCCTCCACATCCTGATCCACAGCATCGGCATCTACCTGACGTACACCTCCCATCCCATCTTCTTGTATAGTGCACATATTGCAACACCCATCGCCAGCTGTACAAACGCAATAGATGGTAACGACATCTAATGGCTGTGGCAACTACAACACTCTGTTTATCAGCCGCCTTTCACAACATCATCATTCCTAACATATGGTGAAGCAGTGAAGCAGGATGTCAGAGCCAATGCCGTGATGATCATTTACTTCACTTTCTTCTTGGCATATATAAGGTAGCGTGCCGCACCCATTGAGATTCCTGTTTGGTAACCATTCATAGCTGCAAAGAACCGCTTACCTGTTTCTAGGAGAGCAACTTTAGTGGCGTTTGCTTTACCCAGTACATCAAACAATCCTGGAAATTCGCCAGCCTTCAGAGCATTCAAAGCACTGACCATCGCCTTGCTGAATGGGTATGATACAGAGTCACTTAGATTCCATATGTATACATGTCGCATTGATGTCGATCACCACCCCATTCCAGCGTTCTATCTGGACACAACAGCTAGGAAGTAGTAGCTTCCAGACCCAGCAGACCAGTAGCACACATACATCTGTATCATCGCTGAGGATCCGGATCACAGCCATGTCCATTTCGGAAGCTTGCCTCATCGTGTGCAAAGCTGCTGGCATCCCGATAATCTATGGATATGTGATCACCCAGAGTGAGTATGGATATCACGCGGGTGAGTTCACGCTTGCTTGTTGTGCTTATTCTTTAGAATGGCATCACGATTGGGTAAGGGCCTGTTGATGGTCAGATTATAGTCAGTAAAACCATCACCTGAACGTCGCATCCGCTCGTGATCTTTGGCCGAGCTATCGTTGTACTTGTCAAAGACCAATATCTTCTCGGTGGAATTAGGGTAAATCGAGAGGCGGCGCTAAATGCTCACAACGATGACGGATACCACTCATCCGTGTGGCCAGACGATGTGAAAGAAAAGTTGTGCATTCACGATGACGATGTACGGATCTGGACCTCCAAGTTGTGGTATACCGCGATGATTGGCGAGTGAATATTTGTTTCCTTCACTCAAGCAGCCATACTCGTCGATGATAGAAGGTGGAACAGCATACAACTCGTACTGGAAAATGAGTTCCAGTTGCAACTGTCCGACCAACAAAAGACGGATGAAGATGGCCTCTAGGTCGAATACAGTTTTGCCACCAACCTTCACGCCTCTCTTAAGTTGCTCCATCGACTTGACTTGACTGTATATCTTGGCATGGAAGTGAAACGGCAATGAGTTGCGGAAGGATGTGGAAATTTTCGCTCCAATGACTAGTGAATCTTCCACATTTACATCTTTGTGAGCTACCTGACCATTGTCAATACTGTAGAGGACGTCACTCTTGACTTCCAACAGATGGGAATGCCTCGTTAGCTCTGTGGCAATCCGCTGCCGATCGTCACTGTTCATCGTTCGTCGCTTATCACCTTCCTCTTTATGCTTGCTTGGTGATAATGAGCAGTGCACTTCATCGGAGTACGACTGTTCCATAGCATCAGAAAGATACGTTGAGATCGGGAATGAATCAATCCATTCAGTGAACACCTCATGTGACAGCGTCAGGCCCTTCAGACCACCCTTTCCCGTAATGGAATACGCGATTTCAAAGGTAGCAATCTACCAGGCATCGGTTATTATTTAACTCTTTGCATGCTAGCGGTGAAAATATCCGCCAAACGAATTAGGAGTACATGTATATGTTTTATTTCTCTCTCTAAATATGTCTCAGGACTCAATTCTAATGAAATTCCAAGACATATTCATGATATTTACGGGGAGAAATACAAGAAAATATGATGAATTATTGTCCGCTAGTTTTAAATTATTTATAGTCTACAAGTTTCCCAACATGCAAAGAGTTAACCATAGATGTTGTAAAAACATTCACTACACACGCTTTACAAAAATAAAATTGTACCATTTGATGGTTATGTTATTTGTCTGATAGAACAACATGTTTTCAGGGTTCAAGATAAGGAATTAGTAATTGAGTATTTTCAATCCATCATTTCTGAAGCAATTGGGTATTTCAAAATTTTAATTGGGTAAATGGAATGGAATGGAATGGTGCTTAACGGCCCATCAACACAAAAGAGTATCATTTAGGGCCAAGCAATGTAGATGTAGAATAAAAATAATAGTAAAAATAGTTTGTTATATGAGGTACGCAAACAGATGATTAGGATAAAAATATTAATACGATGAGCAATAGAGATGAGTAAAATGTATACAATGGTAAAACTATAGTAATGAGTAACATATATACAATGATAAAATTAAATTTCTGATACAAGTTCGTTTCATGGAGAAAGCGAAGCAAACCTTCAATGTTCTCCACCTGGAATAGCTCTGCAAGTGAAGTAACATTGAAGTGTTTGCCTCGAATATCGGCAAAGTCGATACAATCCAGTATGATGTGTTGCACGGTAAATGCACTGTGGCATGGAATACACCATGGACGCGATTCACCTTTGAGCATATACGAATGCGTTAGTCGTGTATGTCCAATTATTTTAATTATTGAATTACATGTAGTTTGCTTTGAAATGAAAACATATATTGGCATTTCATTAGAATTGTCTCCTTGGAGACAATTCTAATGAAATTCCAAGATGTGTTTTCATGGAAAATAAGAAAAATATGCTATATTTGTGGTCTGTTTATTGTTTTCTGCAGCATGATACAGGTACCACAAAATTGTTATTGCTTTTCGATACTCGCTACTTCGGATTTCAATTGGGTCTTTCGGCAATTTTAATTGGGTATTTACGCAAATACGCAGCTTATCTGGAGCTCTTTGTTTTGTAGTTTTTTTTTAGATGATTGTAATGTAATGGTCTGAAATATGTTTTAGCATAGGAATAATAATAACATATAGTGTTCACATTTGTCATCACACAATCCATCGCTGGAAATGCTGGATGTATTTGAATATTTATGTTTGGTGCAGTGCGAGTCATTTTATCACGTATGCCCTTTCACCTCTACATTATTCACCATTTGAACAGTCACTGTCCGACTCAGCTTATCGGCGGTGATATTTCACACCGAGCTGAAGTAGAAGCTGGCCATTAGCACAAGTCTGTAAGAACGCCATTTGATGAAAATGTAAAATCTGTAATATATTGGAAGATGAATTTGATTTATTGTTCTTTTGCCCTATTTATAAAGATCTGAGAGACAACTATATACCTATATACTATAGACATAGGCGCAACTATGTTTAAATTAGTAGACAGTTTACAATCTGACCATGCAACTTAAATAAGACATCTTGGCGTATTAATAGGCAGGACATTTGAATACTATGTTTGCTTCAAAATAAACCGTGCTGCTTTTAAGTTTATCTGCTGAGCATTTACAACTACTCAATGCAAGTGACCTATATTCTATGGAAGCGTCCTAATGCCAATGCTAAAATACATGTATCTCATAATTAGGAGATACTAACTCCTAATTAGGACGTACTATCTCCTAATTGGAACTTATAATCTCCTAATTAGGAGTTAGTATCTAATAATTACGAGCATTGGCGCAGATAGTAAGTCCTAATTAGAATATAGTAAGCCCCAATTATGAGATACTAACTCATCATTAGGAGATAGTAAGTCCTAATTAGGGCGTAGTATCTACTAATTAGGAGTTACTATCTCCTAGGAGATCCCATTTTTTATCATTGGCACAGATAGTCAGTCCCAATTAGAATATAGTACGTCCTAGTTAGGAAATAATAAGTCATAGTTAGGAGATAGGAAGTCATAACTATCTCTTGACTAGGAATTAGTATCTCATAATTAGGAGATACTATATTTTAGCATTGGCACAGATAGTAAGTCCTAATTAGAATATAGTAAGTCCGACGTAAGAGATACTAACTCCTAGTTAGGAGATACTAAGTCCTTAATAAGAGATATTATTTCCTAATTATGAAATAAGAAATACTACTTATTATATACTAACTCATAATTAGGAGGAGATAATAACGAAAGCGAGAAATTACTGGATACTGGACGCTAGTCTAGTGACAATTTTTGTCGCTGAAGAACGGCCGGGAAAAATCGTCCTTTGACGGGGCATTTGGGCAGGTTTTATTACGGAAAACTAAACACATAACTTTTCATGAAATTTCCACCCTAAGGCCACACTTTGGTGCTCTAACTATTGACATGCACAGCTAAGGGGGAAAATGTTATAAAATCGTGTTTTGGGGCAATTTGTGCCCGATTTTCGATGGGAACAGCCATTAGGGTCGATAAATGGAACAGCCAGACACTTCACCATTTTATTTTCCGCAGTAAAAAATAGTCCCACATTTGATAAAAATATTTCTCAGCTACAGACTCTGTAATTGTACAAAGTAATACAAATAATACATAGGATTGATAAATAAAACCAATATTAATTAATTTAGATCAAGCTTTATCTACTTTTCTCAAAACGCGCTCATGCATACTTGCTTATGTCACGGTACGTAACTCACTGTGGGGAGGAAGTGTGTATTCGTGCCCGGCTAGCTCAGCCGGTTAGAGCGATGGTAGGTAAACCAGAGGTCCCGAGTTCGAGTCCCGGGCCGGTGCACATGTTTCTCACCCTGTGACATTTGGCACCCTGTCACATTTGACGCGAGGGACCGTGACTGATATATATTATACTACCCAAAATCTACCAAAAATATGTAATTCAGAGACAAATTAAATATAGAATTCGTGTACGAATTCCAATTTGGCGGGGGAGTATGTCACGGTACGTAACTCACTGTGGGGAGGAAGTGTGTATTCGTGCTCGGCTACCTCAGTCGGTTAGCGCGATGGTACGGTAAACCAGGTCCCGAGTTCGAGCCCCGGGCCGGTGCACATTACCTGGAATACTGTTTTTTTAACAAAAACTCTACAGGGGTCATACCAGTTATCCGGACAACATCTTTATCGGACACATGAAAATACCTTTTAATTGAGCACATTTGTTTGATCTTAATTTGCAACAAATACATGTACATCTGAGTCACGCAGGTGCTTGCTGTTTCCATGCCAGTGTGGAGAATGTATTGCCAAGGTAAACATTTTAGTAAGATTTGCTGAAAATATTCCTCAACCCTGTCCACAATTTGTTTCACCAACATTGCAAAGTATACTTATTAGCAAAGTATACTTTGAGGGAGACATTTTTAATTTTATGATAAATTTATGAACTTTTATTATACTGAATTTATTACATTATCAAAGCTATTTTGGCTGTGATAATGTAATTAATTCAGTATAATAATTATGCATACTTGTAATCATCAAATATATGCAGTTGTTAGATTTATATGAAATAATGCATTTCCGGAAAAATAAATGATTACTCCCTCAAAGTATACTTTGCTAGAAAAGTATACCTTGCAATGTTGGTGAAATCGGCTACAGGACGCTTCCATAATATTCCTGTCGTGTTGAAAACAAAATAAATAGTCAAAGCTTATCCATATTTTTCTACACTGAATATTATAACAAACGTAAATCTCTCTCAATCACTATTTCATAAATGACCACATGTATATGTTAGCTGCAGTTCTATGTGAGTAAGACCTTGTATTGCGTGTACACCACTAACTCTTTGGGACATTACACCTGTTCAAATGTGTCGTGAAATAGAATACTGTCTTATGCACGGCACTCAGCGTCTGTTGGCTTAATATGGTAACACATGCGGAGCGGTGTACTGGCACATCGCATGATTGATTGTCACTGCCCAAGGGTAAATGTCTTTGTGATATGAATAATAGAGAATAGTAGGTTAGTGCCGTGAATGGGAAAAAATATCTGGCAAGGCTGAAGAAACGGGATGGGCGATGCTCTACCGAGCACATCCTGTGTCCGTGCCGCGCCAGATATTTTTCCCATTCACGGCACTAACCTACTATTCTATTTATCCCGTCAACACCTACAAATGGCTCTTAAATGCAAAACAAATAACCCCAGTCACCGCACATATTCATACGCAGTGTTAGTGATTAGGTCGTATTGACAGGATATCAAAAATGTTTCACGGCACCGTGTGTGTTGACGGGATAAAAAAAACACAATGTATGCTATAGCTGCATGAATCAATGTGTATGTGAATTTGTATAAAACACTTAGCATGTACGACATCTTACAATAGCTTGTATAGTATCACACTATAATACAATATATATGTTTGCGTGGAGGTAAGCATCGTGGCTTGTTCGTCGAAGCAGTGCAGTTGCATAGGTATCGACGAACTGGACTGCTCGTTCTCCCTTGTTCCCCCATCTTTCCCCAGCGATACAATCTTATAAGTGGGTGGCAGGTGGGAGCACGCGATGGGTAATTTAACGATCGGGGTTCATCCTTATCGGAATCCCGACTGGAGACCTGGTTTGGCCCTCACATACGTCTTTGGCATTTTGTATGTGACAGTTGAATCTGGTTATACCCCTTACGTGAGTGTTACGATATTCGTAATCCTATTTTAGGGGAAGGGGCCAAATGACTTTCGTGTGGTATGGACCTGGCACCAGGTCAGGTTATTCTAATTTCAGGGCTGAATATATTTGTAAATATTTCGTTCTGATTTTGGGATTTTCCCCCAATACATCAGGTTAAAATGGGATTGAACCCGTTTGCCCGGCCTTACGTAACATTAGCTGTTGATAGGCAGTTAAACACTAATAAACAAACAAACAAACAAACAAACAAACAAACAAACAAACGATCTTATAAGTTATGTATCCGTGTATTACATATATGGTGGATTATGTATAGCCACGTGTCGGTGAGGTGGTTCATCTATGTGACAACTTTCTATGTCAGTTTGCGATGCTCGGATGAAACCATTAATGTTCAGCATTTAAAATGGCCAGACAATAACGTCTCATTTCGTTACAGAAGTAAGACCGTAACTTTTATACATACGTTTTATTTAATTTAGAACTAATTAAACATGATGTGTTGGTTTGCATGTTATGTATTGTGTTTCGACATATACCATGTGCTTACTAAATACAACGTATTTACACATACATGCAAAACTAAATCGTGTGACATTTCTCGCGAATATCAGGAAAGCCGAAATAATATTGATCATGATAGCAGTGATGTTCTCTTACTTTTCAATTTGCACAAATGCATGTTAATGCTCTGTAAATGACTCGGTGACGCGTATATACAGGGTGGTTCAAAATATATGTCCCCACTTTAAAGATAATAATTCAAACTAAAGTGTATTACAAACAAAAGTTTATTACAAAGTAATATATTGTAGCATTTTACTGATTATGTATTCTAACAAATGACGTCATTACTTTTAAGGTATGGCGTCACACTTTTCAATGTATGATATTACTGGTATTTCAAAGAATTCATGAACATTGGTCAACAACTGTTACGAATGTTGAAACGCGATCGATAGCATCGGGAAATGATAATGAAATGTTACGGCAGACTATTTGAACAATTAACATGATACAAAGGTAATATTATGACTGAAAGATGAATCATTAAACCGATACACATCTATTATACAGTGAATTGTTACATGCAAGTAGTAATTGGTTCATTGCGTCATATTTCTTTGAAAATGAATATTACAATACAGGACACATTCAATTAAGCAGAATGGTCACAAAACCCCACGTCTCCAGCCACAAATAACTTGTACACATTAAGTGATAATGATTGAGCAACACTATTTTTATACATGCAAACAAATCAAATACATATTATAATACAATGTTACATTTCACAGATGTTGTGCACATCTAATTTACACCATAGTATCGAAAAGATCAGCACAACGACCCTTGAAAAAGAACTATGTTTTACAAATATTGCAGCAGATGTAAAATAGTAATGTCTTTTGTCGCATTATCAGTTCATTTTGGCTACTAAGTTCAAAAAGATAGCGCCAACCTGATATACCGTCTCGGTAGTAAACACAGGACAACAACATTCACCAATAGTTGTAAGTGAAAGTGTTGCCTCATCCGCCACTTGATCATTTTGTTTTTGCATAATCAAACACAAACACTTTCATCCTCACCATGATCACATGAAATGATGACGTTGCATGCCCTAAATATAGTGAATAGTATGTGAGTGCCGTGAATGGGAAAACATATCTGGCAAGGCTTATGAAACGGGATGGGCGTGGCTCTGCCGAGCACATCCCGTTTCCGAGCCGCTTCAGATATTTTTCCCATTCACGGCACTAACCTACTATTCTATTTATCCCGACAACACCTGCAAATGGCTTTAATATGCAAAATAATATCCCCAGTCACCGCACATATTCATACGCAGTGATTAGGTAGTATTGACAGGTTATCATAAATGTTTCACGGCACCGTGTTTCATGGCACATACGCACTGTGTTGACGGGATAAAATACGACTCCATACTCCTGGCTGAAATGTTAGAAATATATAAACACACCGTGTTTGGTGCGATGGCTCTTAATGACAAGTGTGATATAAAATCCAAAACATGTTGTAATGGTGGGGGCCATACCATGAATGTGTTCCTAGATATGTCATTACTGTAAGCAGCCCTCGTACGTTGTGAAAAAACACCAGCAAGCAATCGGACCGCCTCTTGTTAAACATTTCTAGTTGGCATTGTCAACAGACGGTGGGCTAGGGCAATTCATGTACAAAAGCCATAGTTCTTGAGATCAAATTGTATCCCACTGCAATACACAATATTTTAAGTGGAACTGCTAATCATAAACTTTCCACCGAAGTCCGACTACTCTACTTGCACCAATCCGAATAGTATACATGTGATCAAACCTGGTGCCTCATTGACATAAATATCCGTGTATATACTGATGTCGATGAGAAAAACATCCGACAATTATGTATCGTCCGAGGGAGTACACATCAAGTCAGCATTGACATGTGACATTATAGCAATAGAAAATTGCAGCTGAAAATGTGTTGTCCTACACCACACTTTCACAGAGGTATCAAGCACATATGGACACATTTGTTTATGTCTGTCCAGTTAATAAGTTTATGAAAATATGGAATAATTGTAGTTTTCATTAGTACTATTCAAATTGATGGTGAAATACCCTTTGTAAATGTAATTTTGCCATTACGACTTATTTTAGGGGGTGACAAAAAATCAACTCTTTAAAAGGGTAAAAGTTATCTGGAGCTCTGACTGACTGAGGAACATGTGTACCCAGAGTATCAGAATAACTCTGAAATTGGCATGTTACATGCTTCTGCTTCTACAATAACTTGATACAATTATAACGTTAATTGAGACTTGTCGATCAATGGAATGGAATGGTGCTTAACGGCCCATACCCACAAAAGAGTATCATTTAGGGCCAAGCAATGTAGATGAAGAATAAAAATAATAATAACAGTAAAATAGTATGCTAGATGTGATTTGAGTAAAAATATTAATATGATGAACAATATAAATGAAAAACGTGTATAGAATTATAAAATTATAAAATTATAGAAATGAGAGACATGTATACAATGATAAAATTAAATTTTCAGATACAAGTTGGTTTCATGGAGAAAACGAAGCAAACCTTCAATGTTCTCCACCTGGAATAGCTCCGCAAGTGAAGTAATATTGATGTGTTTGCCTCGAATATCGGCAAAGTCGATACAGTTCAGTAGGATGTGTTGCACGGTAAATGCGCTATGGCATGGAATACACCATGGACGCGGCTCACCTTTGAGCATATACGAATGCGTTAGTCGTGTATGTCCAATGCGCAATCGACTAAGGACAACTTCATCCCGGCGTACATGTCTGTAGCCAGGAGTCCATTCGCCCAGAGTCGGTTTCACAGCATTAAGTTTATTATCTGTGAGCAGATCCCACTGGGTTTGCATTGTATCGGAGATGAATGAGTTGATGGATGATTTAAAATCATGATAGCAAACAGGAAAATGAGAGGTCGGTAGCTCCAGGGCAGCCTTGGCAGCACTATCTGCCCTGTCATTGCCCTTGATACCAGTATGGCTGGGGAGCCAACAAAAAATAATGTCCTTGCCAGACGAAAGTAAAATATGGTGTAGCTCCATGATTTGGCGGATAACTGGATGTTCAAGCTTCATGTTGTGCAAAGCTTGTAGTGAAGATAATGAATCGGAAAATAAAATTAATTGCTTTCTCCAAGATATTTTCGCGAAATCAAGAGCAAGTAAAATCGCCCTCAATTCTGCAGAAAATATCGAAGATTTGTCTGGGAGTCTGGATTGAAGATCTCCCTCGGGAACAGCGGCAGTAGCTGCTACCCGGTCCCCGACCTTTGGACCATCAGTGTAAAGCGGAGTGTATGTATTGTATCTGTCTTTAACTTCAAGAAAAAGTGATTTAAAAAATGGATGTGATCCAGATCCAAGCCAGCATCGTGTATCAAAGGATCCATTCTCTTGCCGAATGATAGCTTGAAGCTTGGTTTCTTATCGACAGTGTTATAAGCTGGATTAGATGGATTGGAATGTAGTTTAGTGGCGTATTGCAAAGGTAATTTGGTGCGTCTGTCGTGGGGAGAAGGCTCATTTGCTTCGGCATATAAGCTCTGTGTGTTAGACGTACGGAATGCACCCAGACAGAGTTGTAAGCCTTGGTGATGTATTGGATCTGGCAGATCCATATACAGTGCACCCGTAGTCTAGTTTTGAGCGAACATGTGCGATGTAAACGCGGTGCAGCACCTTTCGGTCTGCACCCCAGTCATGATTTGCTACCACTCGCATTAAGTTGAGTGCTTTCTGGCATTTAGCTTTCAAGTATCGTAAATGAGGTTTAAAAGTGAGTTTAGGATCAAAGATAAGACCAAGAAATTTCTGCTCCCGAACAACTGGGATGGGATGTGATCCCAGTTTAAGTTCGGGATCAGGGTGAAGGCCGCAAATTTTGCAAAAATGCATGCAGTTAGTTTTCGATTTCTAAAATTTAAAGCCGTTTTCTGTGGCCCACTTGTTAACTTTATTGAGGCTCAGTTGTAATTGGTGCTAAATAGTTTGTATGTTCTTTGATTTGTAACATATTAAAAAACCATCGACATATAAAGAGCAGTCAACACCTGGTTGCAGGCATTTTACAATATTATTCAGTTTAATGTTAAAAAGGGTAACAGACAATATACTTCCCTGCGGTACACCCATTTCCTGTTCATGTGGATCGGAAAGGGTTGTGTCGACTCGGACTTGGAATTGTCTGTCTTTCAAAAAATTAGAAATAAAATCAGGGAGATGACCCTTCAGACCGAGGTCATGAAGGTCCTTCATAATCCCATACTTCCACGTCGTGTCATATGCCTTTTCTAGGTAAAAAAATACGACAACTATATGCTCATTGTTAACAAAACCGTCTCGAATGAATGCTTCGAGTCTAACCAGATTATCGGCAGTGCTTCTCTGGCGAAGAAATCCAGATACTCAGATATCAGTCCATTGGATTCCAGAAACCAGACAAGCCTGTCGTTACTCATTCGTTCCATGGTTTTACAGACGCAGCTAGTAAGTGCCATGGGACGGTAACTTGATGGGTCGGTGTGATCCTTGCCCGGTTTGGGAACAGGTATGATTGTAGCTTCCCGCCATGAAGGCGGAAAGACACCTTTTTCCCAAATTGTATTAAATATTTCAAGGAGGTTGTCTAAAGAGTGTTCAGACAAATGTTTAAGCAGTTGGTAGTGGATATCATCAGGGCTAGCTGGTGTATCATGTGCTTTCTCCAGGGAAGCTTTTAATTCCCTCATAGAGAAAGGAGCGTTGTAATGTTCTGAATTGTCTGAATTAAAATTAAGTTTAGTTTTCTCCTGCTCAGATTTCACCTTCAAGAACTCTTCAGAATAATGATTGGATGAGGAGTTCCTGGAGAATGTGTCTGCTAATGTGTTTGAAATGTCTGCTTTGGAAGATACTTTATGTCCTGCTTTGTTGAGGTGATTGATGGAAGTCGATTTGCCTTTACCGTTAATCTTACGAATCATGTCCCATGTTGTTTTCATTTTAGATCGCGAGTTCAAATTGGAGACAAAAAATCTCCAAGTCTTTCTCTTACTGGCTTTAATTGTGCGTCGAGCTTTCACCCTAAAAAATCTATGAGCATTCAAATTTGCTGGTGTTGCGTTATTATTGATTTTACGAATAGACTGCTTAAGAGCAGTCATTGCCTCTTTGCATTCTTTGTCAAACCATGGTTTATTGACACGTTTGGGCTTTGCCGAGGTTTTTGGTATTGTCTTTTCTGCAATATCGTGTAAAAGGGACACGTAGTGTTCTAGTGGATCTTCCGCATCTCGAAAGCGATCAAAATCTAGTTAAATCATGCACATATTACGAAATGTGTCCCAATCGGCTTTATGTAATTTCCACCTCTGGACTCTGTCAGTGGATGGTGGTCCATTACGCTGTAAGAAGACAGGAAAGTGGTCACTCCCACATAGGTCGACACCATCTTTCCACGTAAAGTCTAAATACATAGAAGGATGACACAGAGTTAAATCCAGAGAGGAATATGAACCGGTTGCGGGATGTAAATATGTGCTAGATTTATCATTCAAAATGTTGAGATTGTGATCGGAAAGAAAATTTTCAATAAGTTCCCCATTTTTGTTTGTGTCTTTACAACCCCAAAGCATGTTATGTCCGTTAAAATCGCCAAGGAGAATGAAAGGCGAAGGGAGCTGAGAGACAAGATTATCTAGTTCTGATTTTAACAGGACTGGGATGGTGGAATGTAGATAGAACATAATGTAATAGTATTGTGCATCGTAACACTAACGGCCACAGCCTGAATATTAGTGTTAAGATTCACAAGACTATGTGGGGTGCTCAAATTAACGAGGATTGAGACTCCACCAGATGCGCGTTCAGCGTTATCTGAACACTTACTGTATAATGCATGTGATTTAAAAGAAAATGTATCGTCAACTTTCAGGAATGTTTCCTGAAGACAAACAGCAATGGGGTTGTGTTGAGTTAATAAAATTGTTAATTCATCACGATTTGCTTTAATTCCTCGACAGTTCCATTGGATAATAGTATTCATGTTTATGTAGGTGGAAGTATGGGTTTGCGGAGTAGAACAGGTTTGGCAGTTGGAGTGTCAGAAGACTCTTCAGTCTCCATCGAGTCCAACGACTCAAACCTGTTCTTCAGTGGGATGGGGCCGTCTGCCCCCTTGCCGTGATCGCACAGGAGACACGGCCATCATATGTTTTAAGGTATTTTTAGCCCGACCTTTAGGGCTTTTGGAAGGTGTGGCCTTTGAGGTCCCACCTTCCAAAGTAAATTTAGAGGTTGAGGCCTTTGGGCTCCGGCCTCGGGGAGATTGTGTCTGTTTAGACGATGAGTGAGATGTGTTGGAATTCTTGTAGTGTGGCGGATTATAGGGCCACGTTATTGTGGGGTGTTCAGCTGGTTTCCAAGAAACGTCAGTTTGGGTTGAAATACTTCTGCGTAAGAAAAGCCAGGGATAGGAGTTGCTGGCATTTCAATAATCTTCCTGGCTTCAGGGAATAATATGTTGCGTGTATGTTTCACGCGAACTATCTCCTTCTCGATCTTCCACTTCGGGCAGTCTTTCGAATATGCCGAATGGTTAACGCCACAGTTGACACAATGAATGGCCTCCACACAGTTGTCATTGGTGTGCTTGGCAATGCCACAGCGTGCACATGCAAGCTCTCTCTTGCATCTGTCTTTGTGGTGGCCGTACAGTTGACAGTTGTAACAGCGCAACGGGTTTGGTATGTATGGGTCTACTGTGACGAGTAACCATCTGGTTAGTTTAAGTTGTTTCGGTAGTTCAGTGAGGTTGAAAGTAAGAACGAAGGTATTAGTAGGGACTAGTTGTCCATTTACTTTTCTATTAATCCTTCGAGCATCAGCAACCCCTTGTGGCTCGAGTTGCTCGATCACTTCTTGCTCACTTACATGAGACATGAGCAAACTCCGGTGATCGGACAACTCCCTTGCAACTGTTCAAAGATTTATGCGGCTGGATGTCGACAGGAGTATCCAAGAACTTGGTACAAAGCAGTAGATTCTCTGCATGGCTCTTTATGGTGTTTAGGTAATATATGCATGCACCAATAGCTACTGCATGCACATAACCCAGTTATTCATCAGCAAACCCACCCCTTGTTAGTTCTCTGGGAACTGCAACCGCAATCTCTAGGAATTGCGATGGCAATTTCAAGATTAAGCCCGCAGACCACGTCAAGGTCAGGGGTCACCTGCGGGCAGGTTTGTGAAAGTGACATGACGTCCGGCAAGTTCGTATAGTCTGTCACACGCAGCAACACGTCCAGTGGTAGGTTGCCTAGTCATAGCGGTGACGGCGGTGACGTCGGCGCCGCCGACGATGGCGACCAGGCTATTGACACCTCCGCTGCTGCTGCGGCAGATTTCTTCGACGTCGTCGGCAGTACCTGCATTTTTTATCTCGCGAAACATTCGGGCTCCAGCGAGCTCACGTACGCAGCCATCGTCGTCGTCGTCGTCGTCGTCGTCGTCGTCGTCGTCGACGACGTCGTCGTCGTCGTCGTCGTCGTCGTCGTCGTCGTCGTCGTCGTCGTCGTCGTCGTCGTCGTCGTCGTCGTCGTCGTCGTCGTCGTCGTCGTCGTCGTCGTCGTCGTCCCACACAATCAACGATGGTGAGGGTGAAGCGGTAGTAGCGTTATTGCGAGGGATTAGTACCGACGATTGTGCGGGTGAATCGGAAGTAGCGTCAGTCAGCTTCACCGTCCGTCTCCTGCACAGCAACAGACATATCTGGCTGCCCGCATGTGAATGAACACGTACTCCAGACAAGTCTTCACTGTCCGTGTCTTCCACTAACAGTCGTCGTCTTACCCGTTGTCGTTTTGCTGCAGGCGGCGGCGTGGCATTTTTGGCATCAAAAACAAATTCCACGGACCCCATTAACTTCAGAAGCGCCGAAAATGACAGACCCACCGTTGTCTGTCCGTCGGAAATGGCTGTCTTGCCGTCACGTTGTACAGATAAACTGGACCCCGACGGCGACAGCTCCATGCGCGGCGTTGACGATGCCATAATGATGATGATGATGATGATGATGATATAATGTAACTTAAACTGGTAGGCGAACGTTCTCGAGAATACAATAACCTCTGAGTAAACTCCGATGTTGATAGATGTATGGAAACTATGAAAGTGGTTGTTGAAATAATCGTTTGAGTTCCTCTTTAATATGTCTCAACACGTGATTGAGCAAAGTGCCAATCACACCAAACCAAGTACGTGATCGATTAAAGTGTCAATCACACGGATATAGTTACGAACATAAGTGTGCAATTACTATTGAATCAGTTGCAAATTGTCACACGTGCTATAAACACCGCACTCCCAGTTGAATTGCACACACACACACACACACACACACACACACACACACACACGCACGCACACACGCACACACACACACACACACACACACACACACACACATGTATACTACAATCCTACGATAATACTGCGGAGCTCGCTGACATCAGACACACAGAAAATGTCAAATACCAAGGTATTAACTGGTATGCAGTAAATCGTGTGTGTGCGGCATTTGCCGCGGGAGCACATTTTGCATCACTGCAGTACCATAATTGAGACAAGCCATGTCATTTCGTACCTAATAAGATGTGCGCATTTTCTTAAAAATATATTTACAATTTTTTTTTTTAAAAATGCGGTATTTCCGCAAATGATGTCGACTGTGAGCGAAATATGCACAGCAAACGTGTGCGTAATTTCCCATTCGACATTTAATCTGAATATAGCAACTTTCGACATCATCGGTGGAAAATAAGTACAATATAGGTACAAAATTGAGGAATTTGTCCTCAAATTATAATTTTATGAGCAGTAACACTTACCTGAGAATATACGATAGGACATTAGCCCGTACCAAGTGTCTAACCCGTCAATGAGCGTCTACATGATCAAAATATGATCAAAAAGCGCTCTGATAAACCAGACCAACCACTAAGTCCACTTCAGTCTTCTTCCCGGCGAGAGTGTCAACACCCTGCCCAGAAGAAGTCCTGAGGGGAGGTGGGTCGGGACCTTCTCAGGTAAGTGTTACTACTCATAAAATTATAATTTGAGGACAAATTCCTCAATTTTATTTTGTCCCGTAACACTTACCTGAGAATATACGATAGGATATTCCCAGATTTCTAAGCCATTCCATCTGGAGGTGGGAGGACTTCCCTGGATCAGTAATCCCTAATGTCCGCCCTTCAGATCAGCTCCCTTCCTGGGAAATATCTGTACAAGTTCAAATCCCTCCATGGGATAAATGTAATGTACACTGTACAACAAATAACACTGCTTGTGTCCTAAAACACAATAATCCACATACATATAATACGGCAACCCACCTGGAAATAGGATGCACATCCTGCACTATATCACATAGTTTACTTCAGCACACTAACATCCAATTGTCTCAAGTAGAATCTCGTGAATGTCGTCTCTTTCGACCAATCCGCAGATTCCAAAATTTACTTTAATGAGGCCCCTTTATAAAGAGCCCATGAGGAGCCTATGGCTCGTGTCGAATGTCCCTTCACTTTCATATCTGGATTGTTGTATGCACTTTTAATCACTTTCACAATCCATGAAGACAATGTTTGTGAGGTAACTGGCTTATGTGGAGCATTTACTGCCAAGAACAACTTGCCTTGAGTGTTTCTGAACTCTTCTGTCCTTTTCAAATACACCAATAGTGCTCGTTTTGGGTCCAGTAACACATTCTCCTGGAATGCCGGCACAAATATTTTAATTCCAAAATGAGACGGCCTGTCATGTTTATACAATCCCTGTCTAATAAAGGTTACCCCTTTAGACTGTACACGAATGGCTCCAGGTTACATATCTTAATGGCACCTTCATCATAGGTTCAGATAATTATGACTGCAAACATTTTAGAATGCATGGTAGATCCCATTCAGGGAAAAGTTTGACTTGAGGTGGGCGTGAGTTGAACACCCCTTTCAACAGTCTAATGATGTGTGCATGTTGACCGACTGGTACATTATCGACAGGTGGTAATACTGATGAAAGCATTGACCTGTAGCCTGAAATTGTCCTATATTGCAGTCCACTGGTATAGAGATCAGAGAGAAAATCTGCTGTATTAGTCAAAGAGGCAGTATAGGGATCAATTTCCCGTCTAGAACACCAGCTATAGAACTTGCGGAATTTTGAAGAATAATCTTTCCGCGTTCCAGTTCTCCATGATGCTGAGAGCAATTCTCTAGTGTGTTTCGAAAAACCTTTCTTTTTTAAAGATCTGTCGATAGCAGCCATGCAGTCAGCTGGAATATTTCGGGATTTGGATGAAATATTCTTGTCTTTGGTTGACTTAGGAGATTTTCCACTGCCGGTAGCCTTATTATTGGGCAAGCTATCAGAAGTTGAAGCAGATCTGTGTACCATGGTCTGCGAGGCCAATGTGGTGCAATCAGCATTATTTGACAATTGAACTGAATCATGTGGTTCAATACCTTGGGAATCAGACATATCGGAGGGTATGCATATGCGTACATGTTTTCCCAAGGAATTGTCAGAGCATCCATAACTAGTGCCTGAGGATGTGGTAGCCATGAGCAAAATATTTGCGTCTTCCTGTTGTCCACAGATGCGAACAGGTCTATTGTAGGTTGTCCCCACCTGTGGAACAGTTTCTGAGCTACGGACATGTCCAGTGACCATTCTGTTGCCCTGATCAGAGTTCGACTCAACTGGTCTGCTAATACATTTAACTTTCCCGCAATGTGAGTTGCTTTTAAATGTATCTGATGCGCAATTGCCAGGTTCCACAATTCTACTGCTTTGTTGCATAATACTGGGGAATGTGTCCCTCCCTGTTTGTTTATGTATTGTACAACAGTCGAGTTGTCTGAACGGACCAATACATGTTGTTGTTTTATTTGAGGGAGGAAATGTTTTACAGTCAAAAACACTGCTTCCAGCTCCAGACAGTTTATGTGCAGCTTTGCTTGTTCCCGAGACCAGAGGCCCTGCACCATCTGACCCTTCATGTGACCTCCAAAGCCGGAGGTCGATGCATCTGTCGTCATGGTTACCGAGCTGACAGGTTGTTGATAGTAGCGACCCTTGCAAACGTTGACTGGGTCTAACCACCAACTCAGATGATATTTTAGATTTTGCGTAAATGGAATTGCCATTTCCAAAGCTTGTGCAGCTGGTCTCCAATGACGTAGTAAATGAAGTTGCATTGGTCTCATCTGTAATCGTGCATATGGTATCAGATCTATGCAAGAGGCCATTATTCCCAAGAGGTGCAAATAATCTCTTGCGGTTGCTTTTGAACCTAGTCTCAGAATTGTGTGCACTGCTTTCACCAGAGATGCATGCTTGTCTGGAGTAGGCGACACTGTTCCTGATTGCAATTGGAACAGACCCCCGATGTATGTAACAACTTGGTTGCACTGCTGATTTACAAGGAACCAGTTGTCGAGGTATACTGCTAGACGTATGTTTAACGATCTGAGATGGCCCGCCACCACTGACGAGATTTTCGTGAACACTCGTGGTGTGGCCGTCGGGCCAAAACATAGGACTCGGAACTGATAACACCGGCCGTTCTTCATAGAAAATCGAAGAAACTTTCTGTGATGTTTGTCAATTTCTATATGGAAATAAGCATCTTTCAGATCTAGTGAAATTGCCCAGTCCCCTTGTTTTACCAAGTTCAATACCTTTGACATGGTGTCCATCTTGAAATGCTGTTTTCGCATATACCCGTTTAATGGTTTGAGATTTATCACCGGCCTCATCCCCCCAGATTTTTTGGGGACCAGGAAAAACGTGCTGTAGAAACCGTCGTGAATTTCCTGATGCGGGACAGGTTCTACAGCACCTTTTCTCAGTAATTCGTCTACCTCCAAGTGTAAAATATTGGCATCTTTTGAAGACACAGTAGTGTGGCGAATGCCGGTTTTTGGAGGAAATTTTTCGAATTCCAGCTTGTAGCCGTCTCGAATTACGGACAACACCCATTGGTCTGGTGTTATTTTTTCCCAATTCCCGATGACAAATTTCAAACGAGCTCCTACTGATATCTGCGGAAACTTGCAAATGCGTGTATCGCTGTTTACCTTGCAGTCACTTCCTTGAGTGACGAAAAGAGCCGTGTCTGGCTCTGTTCGATGAACCTCTGCTAGAGCCGTACTGGTTTCTAGATCCCCGGTTGCCTTTGAAGAATGAGGAGTACCGAGACGTCTCCGGTTTCCTGAAGGTAGGCGCCGATGCACGAGACACACGTTTACTACCCCATGTGTCCGAGTAGTAATTTGTGTGCTCACTCTTCCTCTGACTACCAGCATATGCCTTGGTAGTCGTAGAGGCACGTACCTCTGGGAGAAATTCCTGCAATTGTTTTTCTCGTGTCTGTCTTTTAGACTCTGTTCCATGGAACTGCCGAATACCCCATCGCCAGTGAGGAGCAATGCAAACAGTTACCAACAGGTGTCAACCAAGGCACATTTCCTGTGGATAGCATGATGATATGCACCAGTGCGTGCAATTTGGTCCAGTGACTTTGTAGAAATTGCGAAAATATCGCGAACCATCTGTACAATCAAGTCCATGTTCGGGTCCTTGTTAGTTACATTTTTCAACAAGCCCTCGAGCGCCTGTTGTAGGTATAACGTCGTAATGATGCCCATCGGAGCTGCCGTTTGTCCCTAGGAAAGCTAGCTTTTTAAAAGTTCTGACCATGTAATTTCAAATGCTTGCCTGTAGCCGCTGCAGCTTTCTTCCCATACCGGTTCACTAATAATTGTTCAACGAAATTGTCTGTTTTGAACTTTGATTAACCGGAAAATGGATTTATAATCTTCCCGATATGCTGTCAAATTATTCGGGTTGTTAATGTGCAACGAACCATTCAAAATATCGCATTGGCTTTGGTCTAGCACTAAACCGGTGTCCGTCTCAATTTGTTTCGTGCGTGCATCATCACCAAATAGATTTTGCAGAATATTCATTGCGTGTTCATTTTGATTGTCATCCGACACATATTTGCTGAACCGTGTATCATAGTTCTGAGATCTTTCGGAGGCATCAGATATAACGGACCGAGAATCACATTCCGATGCAAGACCCAAGTCTCTCCGTTCCCTCTGGCCAGGTGCCAAGGATATGGAGTCAATATCACTGGTTCGCACATCATGTCCCAGGTTGTAGTCACGGTCGAGTGAATTTTCAAGTGAGAGCAGAGGTCTACGGTCCTCAGAATGGACATTTTCCTCAGAACTATTTTTTGGTGTTTCAAAGTGTTTTTTCACCATATCTGTCAAGGACGAAATTTGCTGCTGCAAACTACCCATATTCTGTTTCATATCTGCCAATTCATCCTTCGTAGACTTTGTAGACGACGATTTGTTGGCTGATTTCCGCCACAGCGTGGTCGATTGTCCGCCATTTTTTACCGGCGTGGCGTCCATTCTACTCTCGCAAAACTGTGGGTTGATTTATTAATCAAGCCTGTGCTGCTCACATTAAGGTATGTAAGGGCTGAAAGGGAAGGTGTTTGGTCCTTGTAAATGGATGCTGTTTGCCAGATAATCCCATACTTCTTCGCCTCAAAACATGTCACTTATGCGCGATATGGTCTCTCTTACTTGGAATTGATGAAGACAATTCCAAAGACAACGTTGTGCCATTTCATGGCTGGCGAACACGTCATGCGGAATATTGAAGGCTCCTGGAATGGAATTTGGAGCGATATGTTTATTGTGACCACTTTCATGAGGTATGGGCATAGCAAAGGGGGCATTATTGACATAACGTTAAAGCACAGACCATTCAAACATGGGCTTTGAGTCTCCATTCGTGCACTCAATTTGTCGGCGATATTTCTCATATGAGTGATTAGAATATCTCACACAGGAAGCAAGGTACTCACAAGGAGGAAATTAATCCACGAATTGCGGCAGATGGACAGGACAGGCTGGTACAATGTACTGCGAAATAAATTGGAACTCTGTATTGATCAGAAGGGCATCCAGACAGGGTTGTGAATATTATTAGCGGTTGTATAGAACCATCGTCGGTGAATGTACATGATGCAGTATCCATTGGTAGGCAGCAGAAACTGGCAAAAGGGATTTCGGAAAGCAATACCGAAGAAAGTTGAAACTATGTCAGTAACAAGGAAGCACATCAAGGTAGGGGAAACTAATGTTATTGACACTAACATGATATATCAGAGAAGCATGGGTCTCCAAGCAAGTTCAAAGGAAGTCGATTTGGAATCTGTGCTGTCCTATGAGTTGGCACCTGTTGCCACATCGATGTTCACAGATGCTGGAGACCTTAGAATTGCGACATCAAACTCAAGTAGAAATGTCAAGCCGCATTGCTGCCAGCAACAGTTCGTGCACGGTGATGGACTGCTGTGCCTTATTGTGGAAACCACACTGGCCAGCAAATGGGAAGGTCAAGGATTTTGTAGATAGTTTCAAGCAGCATGTAAGTAAACTGTTGGCAAACAGTGAAATATATCCTGTGTTTCACAGATATCGTGAGTACAGTAAAAAGTCTGTCACTCATCATACACGGGCTGGGAAAGAGGCCAGTAGGGTACATCAGCTTAATCTTAATACAGAGCTCGTGGCACAAAAGGCTGTGCTCCATGTCACAGAAAACAAGCTGCAGTTGATATATATCGTTTTTACAGATCTGAAAAATTACAAGGAATTCCACAAGATCCATACAAAACACCACATACTCGTGATCACAGGCTAAGCGAACACCCCGTTCGAGATATGTAATGGAGCTGCTGTTCACTTAAGACATGAAATGACTACCGCCTTGTTACTACATCATTATGCTGGGCAATCAATGACGTCCCCATTCATCATGAAATTTATTGTGCAAGGAAGAGCTGTGATAGATATTCATGCTACAGTAGGTAATCATGCACTAATAATACCAGACCTCCTGGCAGCTCACGTCCTGTCCGGTTGTGACACCGTTGCATCATATTGTGGTATTGGGAAAGGCAAGGTATTGAAAACACTTAGAGCTGGACACTCGATTTCTATGTTGGGTAACGTCACGGTGGGCATACCACAAGTTATCAACCAAGTAAACACAATTCATTGCAACGTGTTATGAACAGACAAACAGTAGTACAATGTCTGATGCTAGGTTGAAGGCATGGGCCGTAAGAACCGGGACTGGAACAGTAGCGCCCTACCACCCACTACAGAAGCGTTTGCTGGTAATGTAACATCTGCAGACGTATGTGTGCAAACAAGCATTGGTGCTTCAGCCGGTAAATCTCGATCCAACACAGTATGGATGGAAGAAAGATGAAAACACAAAATCTCTCTTGCCGTCGGTTGTACCGAGTAATGTAGCCGTTGCCCCCACAGATATATTGCAACTCATCAAATGTTCTTGCAGTACAGACACGTCATGCAAAACAATGAAATGCCGTTGCAGTAAGTCCAAACTTCCATGCACTGTATTTTGTGTATGCCGTGCGACCACCTGTTAGAATAGTAGCACTGGGTCTGTGACAACAGGAGGTGAAATGCAATGATGTCAATGCATACATATATGCATTCAAGAAAAACATTTAAATGTTTGCAATATTTTACGATATAACAGTCGTAAGCTGGTATATATTTCCAGTCGCTACACTATCATTACATTGTAGTGCAGATGAGAACTGGATTTGATTGTGATAAATGCGCTGATACTTTATGGCACACCAATGCCCGAGTATTCTGAATTATTGTACACAAGCACCGCGTATTGCCAACAAGGACATGTTTTGCGGCCATTTTGGATTTATTATATATATACTACTTGCAAATTATTAAAGTATTGAAAAGTATTCAATCATTTAATTATGACCATTGAATTGAGATTCTGAAGTTCACAGTTACTTAAATATTTCAGTACTTTTTTATTCGGTGACTAAAAATTTAATTTTGGCGGCCATCTTGAATTTATAAAAAATAAATAAACATGGTTGTGGATCATAATATATTCACAATATCTTACTAAGTGCGTCAAGCCCGTTATTTATTTTGAAAGTACAATATTATATGCACGATAATAGGTATAACAACGATATGTTGGCGGCCATATTGGATGCATGCTGAAAACTAGAAGGTCTATACTTACAAAATCGGCAATAAAAAAAAACTATGGTATTCAAAACCAGGTTAAGCTCCCGGCTGCCGGACTAATAGAGGTATACCAGTGTCACCAATGTAGCTAAGTGAATACGACCTGGATTTTGAGACTTTCAGAGCCACGCCTTTGCCAATCCCATAGTACGAGGCCACTGTGTCACATCCAGTGAGACCATGAGCAGCTAATAGATCTGGAATAATGTTTCTGTGCTTTTCCACTATTTCATTAATGTCAATAATTGCTCGACCGTGCCACGGAGAAACCATCTTTACTTGGCATGGAAGGTCACCTTTGTAGCAGAAATGTAACAACAATACAAATATTTCAGTGTCATCAGCAATTACTAAAGCTGCTTTGGCCCCCACACTGGACACTTGTTGTACTACAATGGTATCAGCTTCTTCGTGTGTAGTGATATCGTTTCGTTTGATAATTGGTCCACTGTTTATCTCGACTGGCACTGGGTCGCTGCTGGTTAAAACTAACTTATGTAGTGTGAAGTCATCCTTGTATGCTATGAGATCTTCACAGATGAGATCAATTAGTTGGGATTTGTTGGTAGTGACAGTCAATATCACTTTCTATGCGGACAGACGAGAACTAGTGCGCAATGCGTAGACCTTGCTAGCCCCTTTGTCCCTTCCGATTCTGGTCGATTCCTTGGTACTGCCTTCTCTATACCTGGATATACATGTATATGGCGGACTAATCATAAGATCATAAAAACAGGACGACAAAGTCTATGTTACTCCACTCAAATTCCTGAACATAGCTAGTATGATTAAATTAACATACATGTACTCATATGGCATTCAAAATAAATATGCACCACTGTTCTGTTTTCAGTTGGCAGTGTAGTTAAATAAGTGTTATATACCAAGATGCAGGGTATTTGTGAATACTGATAACTGTAATAGGTGTATTTACTGGCCATGTATGTGACACAAATTAACAGCTCGGCGCAATATCTTCTTCCTGTGTGTAGTATTCAGCGACTCCCAGGAGTGAATATATTGTGCCCGTATAAAATTATGCCTCTGTATTATACATACCGATCGAAAATGAAGTATAGACCGGTGGTTAATTTATATAGGGCTGCTAGAAATGAGTTTAGGGAGGCTGGCGTGTTACAAGCTGGAAACAGTGCTTATGTTGTTCAGTAAACCCTGCTGATCAAGGTTTGGCCTGTTTCCAAGATGAAATTTTCATATCATGCATATTAATGAGGTCAAAGGTCATTGAGTGCGTTTTTATTGAAGTCAGTACGAAAGACGTCACTTTTTGTATTGTAAACCATGCAGTTATGTTTTTTCTTCCTGATTTTGGTATACATTGATGAATTAATGCATATTTATTAGAATATAGCCTTTAAATGCATCTTTGAAGTTTCAGTCATAAAAATAAAATCAAAGTACTAAAAGTAGTGAAATTTTGTGATATTTGTTCTGCGAAAAGTGTATACATCTGCCGTTACCGCAGAATAATTATCAAAATGATTGTAAAGCATTTAAAATGATAATCTTAGAGTCCAATAATCCTAAAACAACAATACATTTATATTCTCTATACAGATAGAGTCAATGATATATCTGGGCTAGAATAATGTATAGTTGATATATTTGTTACACATACAATATCACGCACCGTACTTTATGATGTACATGTATATTCCTGACATACCAAGAGTTGTTAATTTCAAGATTGTCAGGAAAGTGTTTGTACAATCAGTTTATGTGTGGTGGTGGTGGTGGTGGTGGTGGTGGTGGTGGTGGTGGTTATGCATACGGGATGTTGGCAGAGAAAGGTAATCTTACGGCATTTGTAACTTTGACATAGATAGTTCCTTTTGCACGTTCACATATTGAACTCCTCAGCACATGCTACCAATACAGTATGGACAGTTATGTAGATGTCTCAAAATCTCAGAAACACTTAATCCCAACCAATCAACAGTCATAACTCTGGATGAGCAGCTGTACTGTAAAACTAAAGAACTACAATGGAGTGAGCCAGATACATGCAAAACATTGCTCTTAAGACTTGGTGGCTTCCATACTGCTCTCAATTGTATGCGAACAATTGGCAAGCATATGCCAGACTCTGGCCTGCTGGAGGTGATGGTGGAAAGTTCAGTGTTTGGAGAAAATACAGCGGTTAACAATATGGCCGCTAACTCTTACAACTGAACAATTCGCGCCCATAAGTTGGCATAAGAAGCGTTGCTTCGTATTCCCTGGCCACAGTTTGTAGAATGGTTAAGTAAATGAGACACACAAACTGATCCCGAATTGAATGACAATGTAGAATGTCTAGCCAAAATGATTACAGAGAAAGAACAGGTTGACCCAATAGCCGACAAGTTTAACTCAATTAAACTACTGCTGGGCAATAAGCACATGCCTCACCTTATGGAAGGGTTTCAGTCACAGCGATCACCAACTGTACGATATTGGCAACAGTACATGGATATGGTATCAACCCTTTTGCGATTCATCCGGGCAGAACGAGAAGGTGATTGGTTATTACATTTGTCGGCGTTGGCTTCTATGCTACCGTGGTTTGCCATCTATGATCACACAAATTACTCTCGCTGGGGTACTGTATACCTAGCAGATATGCATCAGTTGGAGTTCACACATCCATATGTGTACTTGGAATTCATGGCTGGAAAGTTTGTTGTGAAGCAGACTAAGCACAAATTCAACCAACTGTCAACTGACCAGGCCCTTGAACATGTGAACAAAATCAGCAAACTATCTGGAGGGCTTATCGGTATCACACGTCAGGACAGTGCACGAGACAGGTGGTGTCTGACATTTAACCAAAGATGTGAAATTATTTCAGCGAATACGTACGAAATGTTTGGTGTCCAAGACCGTGATGAAGAGTACTCTGTATGGGAAACAAAAGAGGCCACTGCAAGTCGGCTTGCTCGAGATGAATGAGATGTACAACATGTGAAGAACCAGTTTGATCGCTTCAATGTATTCAGCCCTGACACAGCAGAACTAGTTAGTCTGTCAACCCACTATGTTGTTCCCGAAGACATAGCATCAGAACTACTTACTACTGAACATAGCGGGCAGCATAAACTAAATACATTTGTCAGTAACCGACTAGTTGAAAGTACATCAACATTTCACGAAGCGCTTGCAAAGAACAAATCCCCAACAATTGCAACCATGTATATTGTAACTGTACAAAGATCAACCACTTAAAAGAAAGACATTAAAGGTGGTCCCAACCTCTTTCAGAGATTGTTAGTTGCTAAAGAATCTGGCCGTAGCATTAATCTTGAGATGCTTCTTAGCCACGAACTCTCAAATACACCAATATCTCTATCTGATACTGCCGGCAACCTTCGGCAATGCACCAACAAGTCTGACCTGTGCCATATATTGGATGTAAATGCAACTTCCGGCTTCATCATTGAAAACTGCCACACTGATCGACGGACACGCACTAGTGCAAGCAATAGGTCGCCCATCTAATGGAAATACATTTGGAGATTTAGCAGATGTCTTCATTGATTCAGTCAATAGAAGCATTGGGTCTAGAGTAGATGTTGTGTTTGATAGATACCAAGAGGAGTCAATCAAAGGTGGAACTAGAGATAGGAGAACTGGAACCAAAAGTAGACCAATTCGACGTCTTATTGACAGTCGTGAGGTACCATTGCCTGTAAACTGGAAGAGATTTATTGATTCCCCAGCAAATAAAGCCAATCTCGCAGACTTTTTGTCTAAGGAATTGATGTCATCGCAATCGCTCAAACAGCGTAGTCGTCTATGGATCGTGATGTACGTCTTCTGAAAGCGGATCATGAGGAAGCAGATACAATAATTGTTCTGTATGCCATAGAGGCTAGCATTCAGGGATATGAACGGCTAATAATTTCTTGCAAGGACACAGATGTCCTCGTTCTTCTGGTTCATTTTGCTTGCAAATTATGTAAAGAGGTGTGGATGAAAACTGGTAATATGAAAGCTCCTAAATGTATAGCGGTACATAACATTGCGATTGAAGAGGAGCTTCGTATCTGGCTTCAGGAGTGTCATATCAGAGCGGGCACAATACTGGCCACACATGCCAAAAGTCTGCTGATTTCACGGATGATCAAACATACACTACGTAGTATACATGTATCAGATACTAAACACAACAATGATCAAAATAAGTACTAATATGACTATAATTCACCATGCTTACGTTTCTGAATTGGTGATGCAAAGTCCATAAATGTGTCAATATTAATTAAAAAACAGTACTTTTAGCACTTTTATTACATTGATTTAACCTATAAATGTGTATAAACTGCATTGAGATAAATATTTATACATATGTTATCAATACCCAGATATATTACGCTGAAATAATACAGTGAAATGAAGGGTTGTTGATATTTCTGTCAAGAAAATGCACTCTGTGACCTTTGACCTCATTATCATGCGTAAAGGTCAAAATTTTGTATTTGTATTTTTTGGAAACAGGCATATTCTTGATCAGTGAGGTGTACTGATCAGTTTAAGCCTTGTTTCCCAATTGTAACATTCCGGCCTCCCTAAACTAATTTTTTCAAAATTAACCACTGGTCTAGTAGACATCACTGATCTTCAAGCGAGTGTGTATGTGCCCTCGGAACAGATCCAGATAATCTTGCACTGTCCCCGTTGCCGGCCATGGTACCACCCAGAGCACATAGCTTGAACCCTGCTCTAACCGAGATATTGACAAAAACAATTTTGGATGGAGGACATTTTGAAAATCAAGATGGCTGACTTAACTACATCACCCAATGTTATTATTTATATTCTTATCATGTTCACTGACCCTGAAAACCTAGGTATAGACACCAAAATTATGACTCCACGAGTCCCCCAGATCGAGCTAATGACAAAAGCTATTTTGGATGGCGGCCATTTGAATGGCCGCCAAAAAAAATGCTCAAGGGTGAGAATCCGCATCGCAGTGGATTTGATTCACCAAATGCCCAGTGATGAATAATCAACAATAAAAAATACCAGAATATTTTGGGTTAGGCCAAAAATCGGCCTCCCGCTACCAGGCTAACGCCGTAGCACGTGATTGTTGTGGATATGTCGTCTGCAATTTTTTTTTATTAATTTTGTCACTACATCTATTTATCATAAGTACACGAGAAAAGTGGCTGTGACAGGTGACATGAAGTTTATGGCATTCATGCCCAGTCTAGATTCTGATCTTCAAGCACGTTCCGGCAGTCAGGAATGTAATACATACATGTGTACGGTTTACAAGCAGAACATGTGACTGACTGACTGTCATACCCCCCGTTTCTCCGGTCACAGCCACAAATATGCAATTCAGTTGAAAAGGAAATCGCATCAAATAATGATTATATCAAACGTTAATAATGTATATACTCACGTTAGTAAGTGGTCACCGTTTTCCATGGACATCTGGAAATACTTCTTTTTGAAATATTAAAGAAGCCACGCGCGAACTTTGATTAATATACTTTTAACAAAATATATTTATATATAAGCTGCCAGTATTGGTATTGGCGTTCAAATAAAACATTTTCTTTGCGGACATGGCAATTAATATTTTATTTGCCGGAAAGTGGGAGGGAGCACAGGGTGAAGTAACGGACCGAGGTCTATAAATACATTAAATATGCATAAAAGCATAAATAAATGAAGAATTTTTTTTATTTTTTTTACCCCTTCCATCTAACCATTATAGGAAGGGGTCTAACTTTTTAATAGGCCGAACCCGCACGGGCTCGAGACAACGGACTTTCACGAAACGTCAACCGAGTTATATCATTGTCGCCTATTGCAGAAGTTGGGAGAATGTTAGTATTCCGCAACGATATATTCCCCGATGCGCTATGTCAACGCGTTTTCGAGCTATCGATTGTTTTGTTGTAAAAAAAATAACATCATTGCTAGGTCGGGAAAGAACGGACACATTTCCGAGGCCGATATTGCTATATAAAGGAGTAAACATCGGGTTGAAAATACACTTTTACGTCGTCCCGGCCCGTAAAGAAACATTTTGCATAGAGAAAACATTGTTTCCAATCGAACATTTGATCAAACCTACATTTATACCCGTCCTGTGCGTCACGACAGACAATTTAATCGCACAGACATTTCTATCATTTCTCGGGAAGCCATTTTGTATAAACATCGTGGGACAGGTTTATTCGCCGGAACTCGTGCACTTACTATGTGGTAAAAAAAAACGGAACTTTTATAAACGGTTATAATTGATATTTTATAATACCTATGTTCATGGTAAAAGTATCAAGTTAAAGGTATGTCTCTCTACTCAGATTTCAAGTTTTGTCAAAATATTTTTTTTTCTAATAAACATGTTTTGGCAGCATATGAGAATTGTCCGTGGGGCCAAATTTTATTTTTGACCGAATATGGTCATGTTATATATCAAATCAAAGGTATCAACGAGGCGATCACTCTGGTGCATTTTTTTTGTCGAAATCGGATGGCTATGTTATCCAAGATGGCCGCCGAAAGGTCAAAAGGTCGTTATTTTATTAGAGATTTCAAAATTCTTCTTCACATGAACCGCGTGGCCCATGGTGGTCAAACTTCAAAGTTATGGTCCATGGGTGAAGCCTTTTCAGATTTGTTAAAACGGAGGTTATCGCTAATCCAAGATGGCCGCCGTCTAAAAATAGCATAAATTCTTAAAAAATCTTCTTCTCATGAACCGCTAGCCGGATTTCGACGAAACTTGGTAAGAATGATCGATGTACAATGCTCTTTCAAAGTTGTTAAAATGGTGACTCCGGGGTCAACAATGGGCGTGGCCCGTGGGGTAAAATTGGGGTAAAATTTTATTTTTGACCGAATATGGTCATGTCTATATCAAATCGAAGGTATCAAAGAGGCAATCGCTCTGATACATTTTTTTGTCGAAATTGGATGGTCATTTCATCCACGATGGCCGCCGAAAGGTCAAACGGTCGTTCTTTTATTAGATATTTCAAAATTCTTCTTCACACGCACCACGTGGCCCAAGGTGGCCAAACTTCACAGTTATGGTCCATGGGTGAAGCCTTTTCAGATTTGTTAAAACGAAGGTCGTCGCTAATCAAAAATCATCCTTCTCATGAACCGCCAGCTACGCCCATTTTTTACCCCTGGGTCACCATTTTAACAACTTTGAAACAGCATTGTACATCGATCATTCCTACCAAGTTTCGCCGAAATCCGGCTGGCGGTTCATGAGAAGAATTAAGAATTTATGCTATTTTTAGACGGCGGCCATCTTCCCGAAAATGCGCGATCTTCCATCTCTGGGGGAGAGGTTGCGAAAAAGCAAGATTGGATAGGATAGAATCTCGTATTTTCGTCTCGCAATCTCGTGATCATACTTCACATTTTCGCGATCAATATATGCTCGATATCGCGAGAACGCGAGATTGTAAAATGTTTGACCCCGGGTCACCATTTTAACAATTTTTACATCGATCATTCTCCCCCAGAGATGGAAGATCGCGCATTTTTGCTTCATGATCTCATCAACATGCATGAGCAAAACTAACCCGAATTTTCTGTCTGTAATACGGGGAAAGTCGTCCTGCGTTACCTGCGTTTTATAATTCAGATTACAGCAAAATATATTTCCAAAAGCGGAAGGCGAGATGGCCACCGTCTAAAAATAGCATAAATTCTTAATTCTTCTCATGAACCGCCAGCCGGATTTCGGCGAAACTTGGTAGGAATGATCGATGTACAATGCTGTTTCAAAGTTGTTAAAATGGTGACCCAGGGGTAAAAAATGGGCGTAGCTGGCGGTTCATGAGAACGAAGATTTTTGATTAGCGACGACCTCCGTTTTAACAAATCTGAAAAGGCTTCACCCATGGACCATAACTGTGAAGTTTGGCCACCTTGGGCCACGCGGTGCGTGTGAAGAAGAATTTTGAAATCTCTAATAAAAGAACGACCGTTTGACCTTTCGGCGGCCATCGTGGATGACATGACCATCCAATTTCGACAAAAAAATGTATCAGAGCGATTGCCTCTTTGATACCTTCGATTTGATATATAACATGACCATATTCGGTCAAAAATAAAATTTTACCCCAATTTTACCCCATGGGCCACGCCCATTGTTGATCCCGGAGTCACCATTTTAACAACTTTGAAAGAGCATTGTACATCGATCATTCTTACCAAGTTTCGTCGAAATCCGGCTAGCGGTTCATGAGAAGAAGATTTTTTAAGAATTTATGCTATTTTTAGACGGCGGCCATCTTGGATTAACGATAACCTCCATTTTAACAAATCTGAAAAGGCTTCACCCATGGACCATAACTTTGAAATTTGGCCACCATGGGCCACGCGGTTCATGTGAAGAAGAATTTTGAAATCTCTAATAAAAGAACGACCTTTTGACCTTTCGGCGGCCATCTTGGATAACATAGCCATCCGATTTCGACAAAAATAAAATGCACCAGAGTGATCGCCTCGTTGATACCTTCGATTTGATATATAACATGACCATATTCGGTCAAAAATAAAATTTGACCCCACGGACAATTCTCATATGCTGCCAAAACATGTTTATTAGAAAAAAATATGTTTTGAAAAAACTTGAAATCGGAGTAGAGAGACATACCTTTAACTTCATACTATTACCATCAACATAGGTATTATAAAATATGAATTATAACCGTTTATAAAAGTTCCGTTTTTTTTACCACATAGTAAGTGCACGAGTTCCGGCGAATAAACCTGTCCCACGATGTTTATACAAAATGGCTTCCCGAGAAATGATAGAAATGTCTGTGCGATTAAATTGTCTGTCGTGACGCACAGGACGGGTATAAATGTAGGTTTGATCAAATGTTCGATTGGAAACAATGTTTTCTCTATGCAAAATGTTTCTTTACTGGCCGGGACGACGTAAAAGTGTATTTTGAACCCGAAGTTTACTCCTTTATATAGCAATATCGGCCTCGGAAATGTGTCCGTTCTTTCCCGACCTAGCAATGATGATAATTGTTTTACAACAAAACAATCGATAGCTCGAAAACGCGTTGACATAGCGCATCGGGGAATATATCGTTGCGGAATACTAACATTCTCCCAACTTCTGCAATAGGCGACAATGATATAACTCGGTTGACGTTTCGTGAAAGTCCGTTGTCTCGAGCCCGTGCGGGTTCGGCCTATTAAAAAGTTAGACCCCTTCCTATAATGGTTAGATGGAAGGGGTAAAAAAAATTTTTTTTTTCTTCATTTATTTATGCTTTTAGGCATATTTAATGTATTTATAGACCTCGGTCCGTTACTTCACCCTGTGGGAGGGAGGGTCCTCTGTGCGTGCCTGGATGTTTCAATTATCGAATCACACGATAGGAAATTCTAATAAGTGTGAAAGGTAGCCACTATACTAAACTCTGAGTTGCTATATACTAAGCTCGTAATTGTCGATGGGTGGTGGCAGCCTTTTGAGTACACCATTGTAGCTCGTGGCTATAACACATTGCTTCCGTAGATGTACTGTATTTCATGGAATTCTATACATGCATGTATGTCAAATGTGAGCTATCGTGGTTCGGTTGAATGTAACACGCCATTTGAAGACTAGATACAAATACACCATCGCCCACACAGGTGGAAGACTCGGACCTATGACACACAAAAATGCCTATTAAAAAAAATCCCATTACCCCACCCACTTGGTCTCGTACAGTACCATACGCTAATATAAAGGTGAGTATAAATAGCGCTATTATATAAAGAGCCCTCTCTTTTCCGGCTCGCACAAACACAATAAACATCGATTAAATGTATGAAATATGTCTCTGGCAATCGATAAAGGTATTAGGTGTGTGAATATACTCACTTCAAATCGCTGTTTCAGGTATTTATTGAGTTATTCGCGTTTTGATTACCCCATCCAAAGCGAAAATTGCGTGTACGAAAGAATCTCACACAGAATCGGAGGCCGTCCGGCTGGATTATCAGTCATATTTGGCCGATAGCTGATCGCCAACTCAAACTAAAGTCGTGCACCATGATCATATACATTAGAGACTCCAACCATACAAAGTTCGTTCAATTGTGATCGTTCGCCGATCTAAAAAACACTTTTTTCTATAATTTCGTTCATTATCTGGAACTGGGTCAATGCACTATCTTCCATAATACAACCACCGAAGCGTCTATGTAAGAACATCTCTGATTGGTTAAACCTAAAAATAGACGCGAGGACTTTCCCTTTTCAGGATAAATACCTTTATCGATTGCCAGAGACAGAAATCATACATTTAATCGGTGTTTATTGTGTTTGTGCGAGCCGGAAAAGAGAGGGCTTTTTCTATAATGGCCCTATTTATACTCACCTTTATATAGCATATGGTACTGTACGAGACCAAGTGGGTGGGGTAATGGGATTTTTTTTAATAGGCATTTTTTTTGGTGTCATAGGTCCGAGTCTTCCACCTGTGATCGCACACACCACTTATATACATACTGATTCAGTCAACAGTGTGTGTGTGATAAAATGTCCGGCTGTGACGACGGAAACGACGCCGACGACGGGTTCTGGGCACAGCTATTTGACACCGACCTTCCTCAGCCTGATGTGCAGCAAGAGGAATGTAGACTCGTTACGGAACTCGGAACAGACCCCGTCAACTGTACGTATGCATGCGTGCGTTGTTCCAAGGTATTCAAGTACAAAACGTGTCTAAAACGGCACGTAGAATTAGGAAAGTGCACCGAAGTAGCGGCCAGGAAAACGCATGCCTGTCCAACATGCTTGCGACAGTTTCTGAGGAAGGATAATCTTCAACGCCATTTGCGGAATATGTCATGCTCCAGCAATAAACACGCTCTACAGTGTGATAAGTGTAATAAGACGTTTGAAAAAAAAGTTTAGCCTTGATCGCCATGTGCGGAATATGTCATGCTCCAGCAATAAACTATTATTTTTATTCTTCATCTACATTGCTTGGTCCTAAATGATACTCGTTTGTGTTGATGGGCCGTTAAGAACCATTCCATTCCATTCCATTCGTATATTCTCAAAGGTACAAACACTTCAATGTTACTTCACTTGCGTCGGAGCTATTCCAGGTAGAGAACATTGAAGGTTTGCTACACTTTCTCCATGAAACGAACTTGTATTGGAAAATTTAATTTTATCATTGACATTGTATACATGTATATCATTTCTGTAATTTTATAATTCTATACACGTTTTTCATTTATATTGTTCATCATATTAATATGTTTACCCTAATCACATCTAGCATACTATTTTACTATTATTTGTATTCTTCATCTACATTGCTTGGCCCTAAATGATACTATTTTGTGTTGATGGGTCGTTAAGCACCATTCCATTCCATTCCATTCCATTCCATTCCATGAAACGAACTTATATCGGAAAATTTAATTTTATCATTGTATACATGTTTCTCATTACTAGAACGTTATAATTCTATACACGTTGTTCATTTTTAATATTGATTATCATATTAATATTTTTACCTTATCATCTGATTGATTACCACATGTAACATACTATTTTACTATTATTTTTATTCTTCATCTACATTGCTTGGCCCTAAATGATACTATGGGACCTCATTTTCCCATATACTACTAAACACGGGCAATAGCGCTCATCTACCTCGCAATGAATATGCTATAAATAGAACGCATAAAGCTGGCAGAGTAGGACAAACATTCAACAAACATTCAGTCTTACATTAAATGCAGTTTGCATTGTTATGAACTTACACTGACCATTATGCCAGTTTATTGATGCATGTATTTGTCCTACTATTGGAAACACACATTGGTGACGTATATGCAGACGAGCGCTATTGGACTATATCTGCTTCCAAGATTCATGTGTAACCTTTTAAAAAAAAAAAAAAAGATCATCCCCGGCGGGATTCGAACCCGCGACCTCTGGATTAGAAGTCCAGCGCGCTATCCACTGCGCTACGGGGACAGGGATACTTTACCGTTACCGTACGTTCTTCATAAAATAAACAGGCGAAGCGATGCAAGCGCTAGACTTGTTTGTGTTTCAAGAGTTTGTCGCATCAAAGTTTGTCAATCAATGTGAAATGGAACACAATGTGTTTCAGAACACCACCAGATATAACGTATAGCGCGCTTGATTTCATGAATTGTACCGCCGTTTTCGACGGGGTAACTCTAGAAAACACAGAATTTCATTCACCACAGAAAAAATGTGGAAAATCAACATTATAAATGTGATGTATCCTTTGTTTTTGTACATGGGGGTTAAATATGTCCAAAAAACGTATTACCTTTTGCCATCACACTTATAAGGTCAGCTAAACTACCTTTTATCGCATTAAAACTGTTGATTGTTTACACAGCTGTATATTGCGCCTTTTGCAGTAAACATTACATGACCTAGTTACTAGGTAGGGTAAAATTCGATATGTTTGTATGCTACTCAAGTTAGTTAGTTTTTAAAAACAAATCAACTGGGATGTGTAAAATTTGAGCATGCGAGGTTTATGTCATAATTGTGTTTTAAAGTAACATTGTCTGAACGATATATGCAATACACCACTGATTGTGTAAGAAACAATGTGGCAAACACTTGTAGTCAGCACTAACCAAAAAGAGGAATGTGTATCGCCGTATTCACATACGAGCATGACCAGGGCAGACACGAATGTAATGAGCAAAGGAATGGATGAAAATAATTATAGAAAGATTTTTAAGAATACACTGTTATATTTAATACACCCATTAACATGTTTAAGACGATTTGATATGTTGAATAAGATCTGCAGTACGAGTATGCATGATTTCCACGGCATCGGGTCTGGTACCTGGGAGTAATACTCGAGTAACAAAATCGTTCCGAAACCCATTAGACTGGGTAACGTAACAAGTTAGTGACGTCCATAACTTGAACGTCTGGGAAAAATGTAAATAATCGGAAATTTGTAATTCTGATAGCAAGTTTTTATCTGAATTTAATAGTTTTCCTACCTTATTGATTTATTTTGTTTGAAATTTGCTGTTCCACTGAATGAAGGAAGCACATGTCGTTAGGTGTTCCGAAACTTATTGATCGAGGCTACAATTAGATATCGCTTAACGTCAGACACTTTGTTCGAATATTTCGTTTCCAAACAGCGGGTAAACTTGCCTACAGTATATTCCACTGTTTGCTGCCGACAAACGTTTGGCTATTAAACACATTAAATTTAGAAAATATTTAAATGTATGTACTTTTTCGGCAATAACCGAATAATTCACTCTCCGCAAAAAAAAATATTGAGAAAAAATTATTTTCCTATGGGAATTGATCATGGGTGGAAAAGGATGAGGAGCTGGGGGAGGAGTCAAACACATTTGTTTGTTTAATTGACTCCGAAACCTGGTTAGATAGCTTGGAAATGATGTAACTAAGAATTATTCCCACACCGGCCTGCCTGCCTGCCTGCGTGCCTACGTACATACCTACCTACATACATACCTACATATCCATCCATCCACCCACGCACCCATGCATCTATCCGTACGTCCACCATTTCTTCCTTCAATTCCAGTCCGTCCGTCCTTTCGTCCTTCCTTAATTCTTTCATTCATTGCATTCATTCATCCATCCATGCATTCAGTGTAATTATAAGATTCATGGGTGGACACTTTGTTTAACCCATTCAAGTTTTCACCCATTTGTTGACACGGAGAACACTTTGAACTTATCAAAAGTCGCATAAATGAGAGACATAAATAATATACTAACTTAAAATGCTTGCATAAATTCAGTGAATCAATAGTTGCGTCTTATTCTGACTCAGATAAATGATTTGAGATTCGCAAATATATTATGTTTTGTATAGGGGCGAGATAAATTATCCATCATCAGCACTGGTTTGGGACTAAGAGTATTCCATATATACTCCGGTGTGTGACTCAGAGTATTCCATATATACTCCGGTGTGTGACTCAGAGTATTCCATATATACTCCGGTGTGTGACAAGGATATTCCACCCGAGTGGTCAGAATATGTTGTCAGAAATGAGGCTTTGCCGAGTTTCTGACGACATATTCTGACCACGAGGGTGTAATATCCTTAGTCACACACCGGAGTATATTTGGAATACTTTTTCTCGCATACCTACTAAGTCCAGAATCATGTTTAGCCATAGTACGCCATCAACGAACCACCATAATATAATACTAACTTTTTTTATTTATATGCTATTTCCAATACAACCACTCGATCACATTACCCGTATCAACAAATGGGTGTAAACAAAGTTTACACCAACAAATTAGAGTCTCCTACATTGGATCGAAACATTTAACACAGAACGGCCCATAAAAATACGGTCTGGAGACGCCCATGACATGATGTGTAAACCCAATTACTACATACACAAAATAAATAGGACGCAGTACGAGACAAACTCATATAAATATTGAAAATAGACCATATATCCTCGATTCAATTTTGTACAATAATGTTTACAGAATCTGTTTATGTTTTTATTTTGAGTATGTATTGCAATTCCAAGACGCTGTCTTCAATTACGCAAATATCAGTCCGCCGAAAGTTTCACTCCGACGGACATTGTCATTTCAACACGTTGCCGTTTTCAAGAAATTCTTGCTCACTGGATTATTAAACAAATATTCCAATCACTATCAACTGTCACTATACATATGTTTGGGGAAGAATCAACAACATACGAGGTAAATATTTTGCTGTCAATTACATGTGTTTTTTTAAATAATAATCATGTATTCAGTATTCGGCCAACTGATTTACTGACGACCCTTACACAACTCGTCCCACAAATTTACGCACATTTGATACAACTGGATAAAACATGAAAACAATAATAGCCTACATAACAAATCCAGAGCGACGTTGTTGACATTGTTGTCTACTGACAGTATTGTGTAGAGAGCGTGTGTTTGTAAACAATGCAGACGACGTTTGGAAGCCAATACACAAAAAGTAGTTCCGGCAGTGTGTGACAGGTCAGCCATGTGTGAGATAGCCGTGTGAGACAGAAAAATCCCACATGGGCGTGGCTTCGGAAATAACATTGAAATGGACTCTGGGTATGCGAGAAAAGGATATTCCACCCGAGTGGTCAGAATATGTTGTCAGAAACGAGGCATTGCCGAGTTTCTGACGACATATTCTGACCACGAGGGTGGAATATCCTTAGTCACACACCGGAGTATATCTGGAATACTTTTTCTTGCATACCTACTAAGTCCAGAATCATGTTTAGCCATAGTATGCCATCAACGAACCATCATGGTATAATACTAACTTTTTTTTCTTTATACATTGTATACTATCTCCAATACAACCACTCGATCGCATTACCCGTATTAACAAATTAGAGTCTCCTACATTGGATTGAAACATTTAACACATAACGGCTCAATAAAAATACGGTCTGGAGACGCCCATGACATCATGTGTAAACCCAATTACTACATACACACAATAAATAGGACGCAGTACGAGACAAACTCATATAAATATTGAAAATATACCATATATCCTCTGATTTACAGACGCCCCTTACACAACTCGTCCCACAAATTTACGCAAATTTGATAAAACTGGATAAAACATGAAATAAATAATAGCCTACATAACAAATCCAGAGCGACGTTATTGACATTGTTGTCTACTGACAGTACTGTGTAGAGAGCGCGTGTTTGTAAACAATGCAGACGATGTAGCACCAATCTTCAAAAAAGGTGAAAAATTTGACCCTGCGAATTACCGCCCAGTTTCTCTAACGTGCATTTGCTGCAAATCAATGGAGCATATCATTGTTAGCAATATTATGAAACATGCTGAGGCAAATAATATCATAGTTGACTCACAGCACGGGTTTAGAAGTCGCAGGTCATATGAATCCCAACTTGTTCAGTTTGTACATGATTTATCCTCCAACCTAGACAGGGCATACAATAAAGGTCATAGACAAACATATGTCATTATCATGGACTTCGCCAAAGCATTTGACAATTAAGGTTCCCCATCGTAGACTTGTACACAAGCTTAGCTACTATGGTATACAAGGATTGACAAACAAATGGATACATTATTTTCTTTCAGGCCGTACCCAAAATGTTGTTCTGGATGGTGTCGCTTCAGATTCTGCCGATGTGGTCTCTGGGGTTCCCCAGGGTTCTGTCCTGGGTCCAGTCTTATTCCTTCTTTATATCGATGATTTACCGGATAACATTCAATCTTCTGTTCGCCTTTTTGCTGATGACTGTGTATTGTACCGTAATATACATGACAATGCAGACTGCCAAGCTCTCCAATACGACATTGACACACTTGCTGAATGGGAGAAAACCTGGCTTATGCAATTTAATGCTTCCAAATGCCATACACTCAGAGTCAGTAGTCACCACACTAACTCCCGTATCACCCATAACTACAGTCTCCATGAAAGTGTACTGGAAGGCGTAACCTCTGCGAAATATTTAGGCCTAACTTTTACTGATAACCTGTCCTGGGGCACTCACATACAAAACGTTACTAGCAAGGCCAATAGGACACTTGGTTTTCTCAGACGGAATCTCTCACTTGCACCCAAAGCTACCAGAGATATTGCCTACAAAACAATGATTAGGCCCCAACTGGAATTTGCGGAAGCATCTGGAGCCCATATACAGTTTCAGACATTGGTAGAGTGGAAAAGGTGCAGAGAACAGCTGCTAGGTGGTGCTGTCGTAGGTGGAGGAACAAAAGTAATGTTGGATATATGTTGGAGGGACTTTCTTGGCCAACCTTAGCACAACGTAGGGATCACTCAAGCCTTCTGTTCTTCTATAAGATCCATAATGAGCTGGTCCAGATTGACAAGCCCAACTACCTTCATTTGCCTCAGCATCCTAGGTCCACCCGGTCTACGGCCAACCACCCATTCCAATATTCTAGACCATTGGCTTACTCGGATACATTTAAATTCTCCTTTTTTTTCCGAGAATCATACCACTTTGGAACTGTCTACCTCTCGATGCTGTTTCATCAGAAACAGTATCTGGGTTTAAATCCAAAATTTAAATTAACCCAGTCTGCTAATTGCGCTCATTTAGCAGACACCTACTTCTTGTAAATAGTTTTAAGTGGCAAAGTCTATCTTTGGTCTTTTTCTTTGGATCATATATATCTATTGTAATTATTTTATATTTGTACTTGATCAAAGCAATTTGCCACCATTCACCTGTCATAATGCTCCGAACGGAGCGAGTACAGTATCAATAGATAGATAGATAGATAGACGACGTTTGGAAGCCAATACACAAAAAGTAGTTCCGGCAGTGTGTGACAGGTTAGCCGTGTGAGATAGCCGTGTGAGACAGAAAAATCCCACATGGGCGTGGCTTCGGAAACAACATTGAAATGGACTCTGGGTATGCGAGAAAAGGATATTCCACTCCCGTGATCAGACTATGTAAGTATGTTGTCATAAACTCGAAAGCCTCGTTTCTGACACTCGGGTGGAATATCCCCAGTGCATATGATGGATACTCTTAGTCTCAGTACTTTCGGTATTTTGATTTGTGGTGTGGTTGGCTGAAATGCACTGGATCAAGTCCGGATGTAAACATAATCAAGATGGCTACACAAACTTGGATCCCTCCTCTGCCTCAGGGTTTTGAAGCTAGATGGGACCCGAATCAACGAGCTTAGTGAGTTTACTGTATCATTAACCAATATCGTATTTGTTTCCCTTTTTTTCACCGAAAATATAAGGCTATATTAATTGAAAACGGTTTGCAAATGCTGTTCCAAAATGTGCTATTTTGCAATACGCACTTTTCCATCGTTTCGTACCATAGACATTTCGGCCCATAGCTCGCAACTTAAAGTTGAATTTATAAGTACAACTATTATTCACATGTACGTCAACTTACATCCATAAAGTATAGGCAATATCACGTCGTAGCCCCATATGCAACTTAGTACACTAGGTTTATTCCGTAAATACTGATCCAAATACTTCGCCCAAAGACACTAGTCTTTAGTATATATATTCTTTATTTATTCAAGAAATGGTGTTTAAAATATGTAGAGAGTATATAGCAATTGACGGAATAAGTAGAATTAATTCCCTTGAATATTGCTATGGGGTTACGACGTGATATTGCCAAAGTATATACTATTGGAATGGCCATTATAGTCAAATGTGCCTTTGAAATTACAGTAGGTTAACCTAAGATCGGGAATATAAGACACGAGGGAAGCAAGTCAAAAAGTCAAAACAGCCCCTGGTCAAAACGGGGTGTCAGAGGTTCCGTCAACTGGAGGTTTCGTCAACTGAGAGGTTTCGTCAACTATGCCACCTGTTCGTCAATTAGGCAATTTAGAGTAAAACTCGCTAATGACCGAAACGTGCCATACAATTGATCAGATAATTGATGGTCATTAAAGTGGATAATAATGACAGATATTTGTTGATATTTCAAAGTATGTTTGGTTGTATATGGGCATTTAAAGGTAGATATTTTAAAGTATGTTTAGGTGTATATTTTGTGTATTTGTATATTTGTATATTAATTTGTATAATCACCCACGTAGATATTTTAATAACATTTTAAAGTATCTTTTGTGTATTTGTATATTATTTTGTATAATCACCCGCTTATGCAGCATTTGTAAACCATCAACAGATACACAATCTGCATAATTTCGGCATGTTGGGCCCATTGGGCCTGGAATTGGAAATAAAACTATATGAACTATGTAAAGTAATGTATTTTAATAACTTTTTAGAACATAAATACAGATTCCTGTAGCCGATTTCATCAAAATTGCAAAGTATACTTATCTAGCAAAGTATATTTGATGATTACAACTATGCAGAATTATTACAAAATGGCCAAAATGGCTGTGATAATGTAATAAATTCAGTATAATACAAATTAATAAATTTACCATAAAATTGAAAATGGAAAAGTATACTTTGCAATGTTGGTGAAATAGGCTACTGATCTGGGGTTACACTAGTCATATGTCAAAACGTACGTTTTCTCATATTTTACATACATGTTTACCACATAAATATCACATCCACGTATAATTCCTGATCTGGGGTTACACTGGTCATATGTCAAAACGTACGTTTTCTCATATGTTACATACATGTTTACCACATATATATCACATCCACGTATAATTCCTGATCTGGGGTTACACTGGTCATATGTCAAAACGTACGTTTTCTCATATTTTACATACATGTTTACCACATAAATATCACATCCACGTATAATTCCTGATCTGGGGTTACACTGGTCATATGTCGAAATGTACGTTTTACATCACGCATAAATACAACAATTCAATCTTCTTCGTCGTGGATGGCGTCTCCAGAGTCGATTGGTCCCAGTTCGGTGATGTTGCTGACTTCCCTCAGTAGCTGTGTGGTGCTGATCTCGTCGTCTTCGTAGCGATCCCATGCGGTGAACAGGCGTCCATGGATGTTGGCGTACTTCTTGCGGTGTAGTCGGGTCAGGAGGTTGTCGCTAACGAGTCGGATCTGTAGGTCTGCGATGGCTGCTTCCTGCTTCAGTAGTGGTACCAGGGTGTAGAATCCGAGGTCCGACTTCCCGGCGCGTTGTTGTGAGGAAGTTACAAATTGCCCACCCATTTATGTTTCAGCGCTTGTGCAGTTGACATGGATCAGGCAAAAAGCCGTCAAATGACAATTAGCTTGAGTGAATCATAAATAATCATCACGAATTAACTATTTGAATCATGAATAATCATCACGAATTAACTATTTGAATCATGATTAATCAACTACTTGGTGAAAATGCGAAATTCAATTAGCCGAGGTGTGATCAATACCAATGCCATTCAACTATAATCGCCTAATTGACGAACCGGTAACCAGTTGACGGAACCACTCGACCTTTCACTCTATTTTGCCTAATTGACGAAACCTCCAGTTGACGGAACCTCCTGAATTCGTCAAAACGGCCCCTGGTCACAACTGCCCGGATTTGGTCAAAACGGCCCCTGAGTTTTGGAAATTTGGTCAAAACGGCCCCTACTACAACGGCCCCCTATTATATCAGGCCTTTCCCCCGAAATAATTTAAGGCGCTGGGGTATTTCACTGTGGACGTCCTAATTTAACGAGTCATAATTATTAAATTGGGCATATACCCATATATCTCCTTAATACATGTTTAAACCTTATAATACGCTCTTATAGTGCTTGCAAGGATCAAATGGAACTGAAACAAAATATCAAAATTGGATCTTTTTATGCCACCGGGTTTCGAAGAAACGGATGGCATATAGTGTTTGGACCGTCCGTCTGTCCATCCGTCCGTCACACTTTTCGGTTAACCACTTTGTCACAGTTTCTCAAATATGCTGCAGGTGGCATCCGCGTTCGACAGACGCAGTTCTTGTTTATATTCTATCTGAAATTTATAGCGCTGGGGTACCTTGTTTTTGAAATTAAGGCGCTGGGGCACCCCAACGCTATAATGGGCTGGGGAAAGGCCTGTATATATTTGTTTTTCTACATATATATATATATACAGAGCTCCAGATAAGGTGCGTATTGGCGTATTTTACGCAATTATTTTAGCTGAATACGCATTGATTATCAATGTAGGACAAAACACCCTCGGACAAAACACCCTGAACTCAAAAATGACTACATGGACATAAGCCCCTCAATCGTTTTATCAGGTTGGACAAAACACCCTCAATCTTTCTTTCAGGGTGGACGAAACCCCCTCAATCGTTTTCTCAGGGTGGTCGAAACCCCGGATCAGGGTCTACACATGTTGCAATCCCATACAACATTGCACTATGTCTGTGCGAGTATGTCATTCATAAAGAACAAGGATCTACATCACGTTTCACCAATAAACCATTGTGGTATTTCGTACAAGTACAATAATGGATTCATATGTATGTGCAACCATTGTAGCAACATGTCAGCGAGCACATGTGTGCAATCTGACCAGTGTGCTACGCTGTTTGCCATTCTATACTACAGTATATGCTTGTGCTTTCAGCCAATACACCATTGTGGTACTACATACAAGAATGAGTTCACATTTATGTACAAGCAGTGTAGCCCCTGCTCACTTGCTTAAATTTGAAATCAGAAGCACCGAAAGAAAAACGTTTAAAACTTGAGTATCGTATATGTGCTTAGTTACACGATGTACACTATACTCGTAGTAGAAACAAAGTACATTTTTATAGTCGTCTCATAATCACTATGATCACATTTTTGCCAGACACATTTTAGTGAAATAGTTTTACTTTCTGGTAGCTTATCAGTGATCGTTTTGACCAGACTGCGGAAATTTACACTGTTCGCAAAGTGAATAAACCGCATTTTAACCGGACGAGCCATATTATGTTCGGTATGACAATTTGTAATAAATACTTTTGAAAAAAAATCACATGGCTTGGATACATGATAGGTTCCATCACGGATTTGGTAATATTTTAATCACCAAAATAAGAATCCACAAATGGCCATTTCAACTTTTTTGGCACGTACATGTAGTTCGATATTGCAGATCAAAGGGAAGAATTTGCCCTTTGTCTATTTGAAAGACAATTACTTGCTGCTTACGGAGTACAGCTGAAAACCGTATTGTCCGTTTGCACGTAGCGTGCAAGCGACACGGTGCTAATTTCACAATCGGCTATTTGATACGCCTATAATTACGTCCTGGGAGAGAAATTGGCGACGGTAATTGACAGGGTTTACCGTTGTACGGTATGCGGAATGTTCCAGACTGAAGAAGGAAATTATACAATAACGGTACCTTCTATTGGTTGTAACCAATATAGCTTAAATACTGTAGGTATAAACTATACTAACTTCTACACTGTGGAATAATGGTCGACTATGGTTGTCAGTATAGGTAATGATTACTAAACTGCCTCGATATCAATTGTGAACACAGCAACGATGGTCCCGTCATAACTTGGGAATTTATTTGATATGGAACGAAGGTTTCGTAGTGAGTATTTTATTCCCAGATGGCTTAATCAGATTCACGCAGCGCAGGACAATTTTCTCTTATCATACACTTGACCAAAAATGTGATGTTTCTCCATTTTTCCACTACCGTCCGGAGATATACATCTACATCTTTATAGATTTGCATACCCAGGTCGAAGATACACGACAGCCCATGTTGACGACTCCATCCAGGTTTTTTCTACATAGTCGATGAGTGGGGCAATCTGCTCTGAGCTGTTGAGGTCACGTAGGTTGGTCTAAACACTTTAGCCGCAATACTACATGTATCCCACCAATCGATAATTGGATTAATCCTGCTATGCAATCAATAAAAAATAAAACCATCAGACTAGTGACATCGTGTAGCGATTTTCACGAAAAATATGAAAATATTTTGTAACGAATACGGATAAAATGCGGTAATATAACACAATTTGTTTGTTGTTTTATTAAATTATATTATAATTAGCCAGGTTTTTTGAAGAAAAAAATCCAGGCTATTGGAATGGCGAAAGCCGGGCGGGCGGGCGGGTGGCGGGCGGCGTCCACAATCAATGTTAAGTTTTCGTGTTTCAGTCCATTTCTTTGTTACTGTACCACCTAGGACCACCAAACTTTCACAGCTTCATAATCAAGGGGTGCCCACCACATATCACTATCCAACATGTTACTTTTTTTTTAATTTGACCCATTTTTTCCGCGCAGTCGACTTAGCCATATTCAATGTTAAGTTTTCACGTTTACAATGTTAAGTTTTCGTGTTTAAGTCCATTTCTTTGCTACTGTACCACCTAGGACCACCAAAGTTTCACAGCTTCATAACTAAGGGGTGTCTACCACATACAACTATCCAACATGTGACCATTTTTTTACCTTCACCTATTATTTCTACGTAATTGACTTGGCCATTTTCAACGTTAACTTTTTAACGTACGTCTGGTTAAATTTTTTCCTTAAAACTTTTTTGTTATACTATATCTCTGCAACTGCTTCGCCCATTACCAGGGTTGGCCGGGAAATACCGGGGGCGGGAATTCCCGGCGGGAATTACCGGTATTTCCCGTCCCGGGAAATACTCCCCAAAGTGGGAAATACCGGAAAATATGAATTTGTATGTTCTTATTTGATAATTAAAGTTATTTAAATTAAGTTTTAAGCTCAGTAATAGTTAATTAAACAGTCAACAACTTAATAATTAGATATATGGGTTAATTACAATGCATAGATCTGTTTCATTCCCAACTAGGGGTACTCATCAGGTGGAATATTTGGCAACCATGACATTTATATTTTCGTTGTATTATTTTTTTGTAAATTACTCTTCATTTTGTAGGAAGCATCTGAGTGTCTGCTAGATACAATTCACAAGGAAAAGTCATCATGATCAGACTATGTTTAGACAACAGGCTGTTAATTGTGAACCTTCTCCCACACTAATATTCGGTATCAAGAAATGAGAATAAATGATCTTAGTATGCATGATGTGCATACACATAGTGTCTTACAAGTCTTATATGACTGACAATGTACTGTTGTTTTATGCTTTGTATTACTTATTTGCATTATTATTATGACATTTATTTAACGTGAAGACTATGGGCACGATGGTACGTATGAGATACAGTACCTAAAATCGTTAAAATTAGCCAAATTCCTACTAATGTCTACTTATTTGCATGTACATTGATGAGACTTTAATAAACCATCAGACTATGACAACAGGCTGTTAATTGGCAGCCTTCTCTCACACCTTTAGTGTCATACTGTATAATAAGAACCCAGGTGGTCTGTATATGGTGAAGTTGTAAAACAATTACACTTACACTGTACATGGATTATCAACAGGGATTTTCTCAAAATTCCAAAAGCAGCTTTTATTAGTGGCAGGTTACTATAGTAATGAGGGGTGTTCTCATATACAATAAAATAGACAGTTGGCAAATACTACATAGACTTGTATATAGGGAAGAAAATTGTCTAGAAAATAGTGATGTTTTTTTTCTCTAAATAAACTTATTATTTCTTTTTTTATTGCAGAATGTTTTACCTGTAGGCTTATCAGTCTACACAGATATAAACCATAGTAGATATAGGGGAATATAGAGACTCATCTTGACATTTTGGAATTAAAAAGACCACCAAGATTCATATTTCCCGGTATTTCCCAGTATATCCCGGTATTTCCCGCCGTCCTGGGAAATACTCTTATTTCCCGGGAAATTGCCAACCCTGCCCATTACCTTGAAACGTCACATGGGTGTTTATCATCGTCCATATTTTCATTCTAACCCCCAACCGTGCGGCCCCTGTTCGCAATGTCAAGGTCAAATTACTTTGAATTTATTTGTTAAATCTTTTTCGTGTACTATATCTCTGCAACTGCTTCACCCATTACCTTGATACTTCACATGGGTGTTTATCATCATTGTCGCACCCGCTTGCAGAAAGCGCGATATCGTCGGCATTTTGGCATACGTCCGTCCGTCCGTACGTCCGTGTGTCTGGTTAAAGTTTTTTCTTTAAAGTTTTTTCATCTACTATATCTATTTTGTTAGTGTCCATGCCTCGCCCCAAGGCGCGACATGCAGGCCACGGCCATCTAGTCTACAAAAAGTGGGTATAATTATGTTATCCAAGTGTACATGCTTGGAAAAAACCTGGCCTTAGTGGCTTTGCCTCGTTTCTTGTTTATTAAATTATATTATTTATCATTATACTACATTATACAAACTATATACTATCAAAAACTCTAACTTATAAATACATAAAATAAAAACTCTTTTTTTGGGGGGCTGTTTTGACCATTTATTTTGGACCGGGGGCCATTTTGACCAATTTAGGGGGGGGGGGGGGGGGGAGGGGGGGGGGGGGGGGGGGGGGGGGGGGGGGGGGGGGGGGACGGCGTTTTGACCAAATCCGGGCCGTTTTGATTGTAATGCGACACGAGGTACCGGTATTTCGGTGGTTTTCGGTAAAAAAAATGTTTTCCGGTTATTCCAGTGACCCTTTCAAACACCCGTAGCTAAAAAATAACACGTGTAAGAACAATAACTTTAAGCAACAATAACATTTGAACTTACCTTTAATCGTCTTTGAAGTTTAAACTGTCTGCATGCAGTCTTAGAATTACTTTTCTGCCAATTTGCAAACAGTAGCCTATTTCTAGCAAAGTATACTTTGAGGGAGAAATTTTCAATTTAAGGATAAATTTATTAATTTTTATTATGCTGAATTTATTACATTATCACAGCCATTTTGGCTGTGATAATGTAATAAATTCAGTATAATGATTCTGCATACTTTTAATCATCAAATATATGCAGTGGTTAGTTCTATATAAACTAATGCATTTCCGGAAAATAAATGATTACTCCCTCAAAGTATACTTTGCTAGAAAAGTATACTTTGAAATTTTGGTGAAATCGGCTACAGATCACTGAGGCGCTTGCCTGTAGACTAGTGTCATGTGCCAACACCTAGCTGCTGCTATCTACTGCATGTAACCAATATCCGGGAGCGTGTAGGCGACTAAAACTACGAGTATGAAGACTCTAAATGCGTTTGTGAACTAACCAGCTCATATAAATTCATCGACACGAAATGTGTGCCTGTGGCTAGATCTTAATTACGCTACTAAATTTGGGAACATTTACAGCTGTTTGTGATTAGACTACATGCAAAATGAAATGATGATGAAATGAATTTAGTACTTTGATTACAAACGTGTAATACAGAAAGGGGGAGTTATAAATGCTACAGAGATTATTATATGAAACTGGGTAATGCACTTTTGAAAACGAATGAGATGAAATGGAAACCACCTAGGAGTGTACGATATACGAAGACACTACTTCACCGTAGGTAGCACGCTGCGAGCTATCGTCTCACCCAGTACTAACGCGACCCATTATCTGCCTGTGAAGCTCCACTATGGAGAGTCTAGCTCACAAGCTGTCTACGGCCACTTCCACCAGTAGCCTATTTCACCAACATTGCAAAGTATACTTTTCTAGCAAAGTATACTTTGAGGGAGAAATTTTAGGATAAATTTATTAATTTTTAATATACTGAATTTATTACATTATCACAGCCATTTAGGCTGTGATAATGTAATAAATTCAGTATAATAAGTATGCATACTTTTAATCATCAAATATATGCAGTAGTTAGTTCTATATGAAATAATGCATTTCAGGAAAAATAAATGATTACTCCCTCAAAGTATACTTTGCTAGAAAAGTATACTTTGCAATGTTGGTGAAATAGGCTACTGGTATCAACTTACCCAACTCCGAGGAGAATTCGTATATACCACTGCAGTAGAGCAATGTATACAGTCCGTGGAGCTGTATAGTATCTACTGCTCGATAACGTGTCTTATCCAGTCCTACTGAAAATTACCCAGCATATGAAATGATGGTGTATGAAGTCTGTACACCGTGAGAAAATGAAATGTGAATCTTAATCAAGATTAATTAAACTATAACTAGCCCAGGGAGCACCGCTCTCGGAGACTAGCTCACAAGCTACATAAGGCAAGCCCTTCACTGACTACCAAATGATCACTGCTCCAAGGATAACTACTACATACCACTGCAAGGTACAACACACAGCTCCAGGAGCCAACATATTCGCCCAATGCTAACGCGACCCGGGTTGCTAAGCCCCGGGGAGCACCCTGGAATAGTCTCACAAGCAGTATGTTCCTCTTGCACATCGTCTCACTGTACAAGCTCTATCTGAAGCCCGGCAGATTCGCTTTGTCCAGTATCCTAGCCTCTACCCAATACTGGCAGAAATCCCAAATAGTACTAATAGTACTCTATCTCTGTCAATGTATTCTCTAAAGCTAGCTAGACAACCCTACAATGCAATTTACATCTTCAGTCTGCTTGTATGCTACCGAACTGTACTCTTTGAGAGTCCACTACCAACTGCAAATTGACTGCGTGTCCATCCATATATACCCGTGGAGTTATCCCTATTGACTTTTAGAAAACCTACAGAAAACTGGTAATTTCTCGACAGTTTCGCATATTTGATGCAGTTTGTCTATCTCTAACAAGAGGTCTTCTATAGACAAACGACATCATGTCTTGAACTGCCTGACATTACTCAAATAAATGAGTAATTTTTGAAAAGCTCAACCCGGAAGTGAAGCGTAAGTCAAATATTGTGAATGTCCACTAGCGACACTTGACCAGGGGAAGTAGCTCTAACTACCCGGCTGTGCTCGTTCTGGACGAAATGCAGATTTGGAATTCACTGTAGATAGGGCCTTTGTGTAAGCTTTGCAAGCTACCGAACATATGTTGTAGCGGATAATGACACTGCCGTACTTCTTTAATGTTTTTGACATTCATCATTGTACATTTTTGCGAAAGCTCCGAAACAACCGACATCCATTTGCTGAAGGATATGAGATGTGTGCAGAGGAAGCACAAACAATACAATGTTATTGTCTGCCGCCCAGTCAACAAGGTATGGCGATATATGTGACCTGTGCCCATCGTTCAACAAGAGGATGGTGTCATCTGAACTAGGCTTGCCGTACTTGAGTAAATGATTTTGTAGGTAGTCGAGGAATACAGTAGAGTTTGACCAGCCTGATTCAAAACTGTACCCTGAGCACCTACAGTACAGGCACCGCAAAACGCACATACCCCGCAATCGATAAAAACAATTGCGGCAATCGTGACCAACTGCGGCGTAATCGTTAAACATATCACCAACACATTGCGGCGTTTTGATCGACAGAAAATGTGGCGTTTTGTTTCATATTTTAATGAGTATTCATGCAATTTCTTTAAGGTCACATATCGTTTATTGCACAACTTTACAAACACGACGTAGAAATTTGGGAAATGTTGAATTAGGCTTGTTTAATGATTGTCACATTTCAAGAAATATCTCTCAGAAAATGTGTATGAAAGTAAAGGAACATGTCTGTATTGTAACATCGGCCTATACACATGTATTATCGGGTGAGTCGAAAAAAACGTTCCCAGACTTAATTTTCTATAACTCCTACACTACTCAATGTAAATAATTGAAACCTTGCATGCTGATTCATCAGGATGTTGTAGATGACTTGTATAAATATTATCATGATGAATCAAACAGTTCACAAATGACCTATCGTGCAATATATCGGGTAGAAATGTACCATATTGGTATTGTTCACATTGCTGTTAATCGTACCAACTTATGTGCATGATGCAACTACACATAATTGTCGATCGACCTGCCATCCTTTTCCACCACAGTGCTCATACGTTTCTTCCATGAAGAAATACTGCTTCTGATTTCAGCTAATGTCACTTTCTCCCAACCTATCTATGGACCTGGCACCAGGTCAGGTTATTCTAATTTCAGGGCTGAATATATTTTTTCTCGATGTAAATATTCTGTTCTGATTTTGGGATTTCTCCCCAATGTAGCAGGTTAAAACTGGATCAAACCCGTTTGCCCGGCCTTACCTGATCTTAGATGTTGATAGGCCGTTAAACACTATTACAATGTCAGCAATAACAAAGTGATTTCCGGAGAAGACATATTTTGACAATGCACCATACAGCGATGATATCAATAGATTGAAAGTGAAATTAAAGAATCATTTCTCGTTTCTATAAATATCAGATCCAACAAGAGATTTAACTCTTTGCATGCTAGCGGCAAAAATATCCGCCTAACAAATTAGGACTATATGTTTTATTTCTCTCTGTAAATATGTCTTGGAATTTCATTAGAATTGCGTCCTCTGGACGCAATTCTAATGAAATTCCAAGACATATTCATGATATTTATAGGGAGAAATAAAAGAAAATACAATGAATTCTCGTCTGCTATTTTTGAACTATTTATAGCCCACAAATTTCCCAGCATGCAAAGAGTTGAGCATAATTCTGAAAATATATCGCATGCATTTTAGTCTCTGTAAGTAATACAAACCACTTCCAGAGAAGACATTTTTTTGACGGACAAAAATACCCATGTGTACTTTATGGTACACAGTGTGATAATCGATGTAGATAAAGAAATACTAGGTCCAATACGTAAAAGCATATATAGTTAGAGTTGAAGCTATGTTATTAACCCAAACATGAGCTTCATCTTTCTTGGAAAAAAATACCAAGTTAAAACATATTCTAGAGAAGACATTTTTGACGGACAAATTGTCTTAACCCTTTGAACCCGAAAGCCCGCTATAGCGGTTTATGCAAACAGTGCAGATCCAGATGAGCCGGCTCGTAAGCCGTCTCATCAGGATCTGCACTTCTTGCAAGTAATTTTCATATTTCTTAGAACAAGAACACCCCCTTTTCATAAATGGACGAATCTGAAAATCATTTTGTGACCATTGGATTGGTCGGAACATTAGCATATCACAGTCCATTCCCGTTCCTTAGGGTTGAAAGGGTTAATGGAAAAATTGAAATTTCTCACTGAATTTTTATGCCCCACCACGATAGTGGAGGGGCATATAGTGTTACCCTTGTCCGTCCGTCCCGTCCGTCCGTCACGAAACTTCAACGCTCGGGTAAATGTCTCATAATTTCTTCATCCTTTGACCGATCTGCTTCATATTTCATATACACATTGCTCTAATGGTCCTCTACCGCCCTGTACCAAATCCACGTTCGTCCTGCCCCCACCAAGCCCAGGGTCAAGGTCACATACTTGGTGCTTCAAAAACTTTAACGCTCGGGTAAATATCTTATAATTTATGTTTCCTTCCATGGATCAGCTTCATACTTCATATACACATTGCTCTAATGGTCCTCTACTGTCCTGTGCCAAATCCACATTCGTCCTGCCCCCGCCAAGCCCAGGGTCAAGGTCACATACTTAGTGCTTCAAAAACTTTAACACTCAGGTAAATATTGTATAATTTCTGTTTTCTTTCACGGATCAGCTTCATACCTCATATACACATTGCTCTAATGGTTCTTTCCTGCCTTGTGTCAAATCGACGTTCGTCCTGCCCCCGCCCAGCCCAGGGTCAAGGTCACATACTTGGTGCTTCAAAAACTTTAACGCTCGGGTAAATATCTTATAATTTCTGTTTCCTTCCACGGATCAGCTTCATACTTCATATACGCATTGCTCTAATGGTCCTCTACTGTCCTGTGCCAAATCCACGCTCGACTTGCCCCCGCCAAGCCCAGGGTCAAGGTCACATACTTAGTGCTTCAAAAACTTTAACGCTCAGGTAAATATCTTATAATTTCTGTTTCCTTCCATGGATCAGCTTCATATTTCATATACACATTGCTCTAATGGTCCTCTACTTTCCTGTGCCAAATCCACGTTCTTCCTGCCCCCGCCAAGCCCAGGGTCAAGGTCACATACTTAGTGCTTCAAAAACTTTAACGCTCGGGTAAATATCTTATAATTTCTGTTTTCTTTCACGGATCAGCTTCATACTTCATATACGCATTGCTCTAATGGTCCTTTACCGCCCTGTGCCAAATCCACGTTCGTCCTGCCCCCGCCAAGCCCAGGGTCAAGGTCACATACTTGGTGCTTCAAAAACTTTAACGCTCCGGTAAATATCTTATAATTTCTGTTCCCTTTCACGGATCAGCTTCATACTTCATATACGCATTGCTCTAATGGTCCTCTACTGTCCTGTGCCAAATCCACGTTCGACCTGCCCTCGCCAAGCCCAGGGTCAAGGTCACATACTGAGTGCTTCAAAAACTTTAACGCTCAGATAAATATCTTATAATTTCTGTTTTCTTTCACGGATCAGCTTCATACTTCATATACGCATTGCTCTAATGGTCCTCTACTGTCCTGTGCCAAATCCATGTTTGTCCTACCCCCGCCAAGCCCAGGGTCAAGGTCACATACTTGGTGCTTCAAAAACTTTAACGCTCAGGTAAAAAAGAATTTCACTTGGAATTTGGCCTCATTTATTATCAAAGCGATATGTGGGGCATCCGTGTTCTATGAACACATTTTCTAGTTTTTATCATTCATTACAATACCATTCTAACATGGTAAACATTGCCTTCATTCCCCATTGCTTCATGAACATTTTTATTATTGGTGGAATTACAAGTACATGTATCAAAGAAATGAGACACCAAATTGTCAAAAAAAAGCCATTTAACGGTTATTTTGTCATGAACATCTTTAAATTAACGGACCAAGATATTAAATCAAGTAAATAAATACGACTCTAACTGCTACGTACGATGTTACTTCAACTGAAGGGAGCGACAAAGTAGGTGGATTAAAACCGTGGAATACCTTACACACGAAGGAAGTTGAATGAAATACTCCTGGGGCCCGTTTCACTAAACTTCGTACGACTAAAATGTTCGTAAGTGCAAATTTAGGATAGTCTGTAAATTTCAATTGATGGATTTACATGTATTGAGCGTAGGCTGGATATGCAGCCTATGTTCAATAAATGTAAATCCAATAATTGTTTACAAGAAAACATTGTTTATGTGTTTGCACTTACGAACATTTTAGTTGTCGTACAAAGTTTATTGAACACCCTGAAAGAACAATCACATATAGTCTGTTTCACGAAAGCTGCCCAAATTTTACGGCTATATAAACAATTCAAAAACAATATTATTTTCGATAATATTAAATTAAAGGAAAATTTAAGAATGAGCCTTCTTTTTATTTCGTGAAATTCGGTCAAATATTGATTTTATTACGAAAAATTGATTTGTCTATGGGAATTTAACATGGGTGGAAAAAGAGGTAAGGGAGTGTGGGAAATTGACTCCGAAACCTGACTAGATAGCTTGGATATGATCTAACTAAGAAAACAAAAGTTAAATTTTAAAAATCGGTCCAGTATTTCTAAAATTCAAAAAAATTTCCCCATGTTAAATCCCCATAGACATCTTCACTCCGTGCACTCCGTGAAGATGTCTATGGGGATTTAACATGGGGAAATTGTTTTTTCGCAATAAAATCAATATTTCACGAAATAAAACGAAGGCTCATTCTTAATTTTTCCTTTAATTTGATACTATCGAAAAAAATATTGTTTTTGAATTGTCTATATAGCCGTAAAATTTGGGCAGCTTTCGTGAAACAGACAGTAGTACTTGTATTACAGTGGCCTCGGACCTTCCAAACACTTGTCATTGCCAATCCAATATATTCAGTCCAAATTCGCTGAGCATTCAAGGACATTCAGAAGAAGTCTGGGCAGGTATAATGTTCTGACGTATACAGAGCTCCAGATAATGTGCGTATTGGTGTATTTTACACACTTATTTAAGCTGCATACGCATTGACTTTCAAAAGTGAGAGTACAAAATACTCACAACAATTGGAAAATGCTCGTTGATTTTCAGACTGAGGAGTGGAAATGCTGTAATAAAGTTGAAAATTCACTTAGTTGAGCTGCAAAACAGCAAACATGGTTTGCTTTTTGTAGCTCAAATATGTGAATTTATTAACATTTTTGTTGCGCCCGCTTGTGGAAAGCGCGATATAGTCGGCACTTTGACATACACTATATCTCTTTTTTTAGTGTCCATGCCTCGCCCCAAGGTGCGACATGCAGGCCGCGGCCATCTAGTTTTATCATTTATTTCTGATTTGATAATATAAACATTCAATAATCCTTTTGTATAAATAAAATACACATTGAATTTGAAATGAATGGGTATACAGTCGAACCTGTGTTAAAAACCACCTCCGAATAGCAATCACCTGGCTGTAAAGGCCACACTTGTTATCCCAATGGCACAATTACTATATAAATGACCCTGCAAATAAAGACCACCTGTGAATAAAGGCCAGATATTTTACTTCCCATGGCTGGCCTTTGTTCACAGGTTTGACTGTACTACTCTTTAGACACAAAGCTTATCTGGATATCTATATACAACATTTTGAAATGGGTTTAATATTTTCAGCTTTTTTATCAACCACCGTACAAAGCAGACGACATGGCAGGACCCGAGGTACCCTGCCGAGCCATCCGCCGCCCCAGCCACCCAGCACCACCAGGCTGCGCAGGTATGTGTCTCACATTAGGCTTCATAATCGACCAAACTTTGTAATCCATCAGCAATAAGCATAAGTATTCGGACACAATTTATCCTGGGACATATTTATACAGTGGAACCTCGCTAAACTGGACACCATGGGAGGCCCCCAGGGTGTCCGGTTCAGCAAGATTTCACTGTAAATCAGACATTTGATTATTCCGAGTCATAGTTGTGTGCTATGCGATAACGAACAGACATTATCACCTGAGATAAATTACCAAGAAACCCATCAAAATTATGATCACATATGTTTCTTGTACGGTTTAGAGAGGTTCACAGCAAGGAATGTCCAAATACTTATAGTCTGTTTCACGAAAGCTGCCCAAATTTTACGGCCATATAGACATTTCAAAAAACAATATTATTTTCGATAATATTAAATTAAAGGAAAATTTAAGAATGATCCTTCTTTTTATTTCGTGAAATTCGGTCAAATATTGATTTTATTACGGAAAATTGATTTGTCTATGGGAATTTAACATGGGTGGAAAAAGTGGTAAGGAAGTGTGGGAGGAGTCAAAAAACGAAAAAATTTGGAAATTGACTCCGAAACCTGACTAGATAGCTTGGATATGATCTAACTAAGAAAACAAAAGTTAAATTTTAAAAATCGGTCCAGTATTTCTGAAATTCAAAAAAATTTCCCCATGTTAAATCCCCATAGACATCTTCACTCCGTGTGAAGATGTCTATGGGGATTTAACATGGGGAAATTGTTTTTTCGCAATAAAATCAATATTTGACCAAATTTCATGAAATAAAAAGAAGGCTCATTCTTAATTTTTCCTTTAATTTAATATTATCAAAAGAAATCTTGTTTTTGAATTGTTTATATAGCCGTAAAATTTGGGCAGCTTTCGTGAAACAGACAGTAGGGTTGCGTATACCTTGCGTTTATCGCAATAACTGTACAATGTATCTATAATAGGCGTTTCCCAAAACAAATTGTGTCCAAATATTCAGGGTTATTACGGTAATTATTAATCACTCAAGACCTACCTGTACATCCTAGTCGGATACTCGATGGAGGTGATGTGTGTGCCACGATGAAAACTGAAATGTCATCGATTGCCATTTGCCATATTCTGCTTTCCAGCCTACTGTTGTTTTACACTACAGCACAGCTTTAAAATGAAAGCACATCGGTATTTGTTTACCCTTCTGTTAGGAATCTCAGGGATTCCGCTGGGGAAAATAAAAAAATTGCCACTTAAAAAAAAAATAAAACAATTGGTGATAAAAAAATTACAATTTTCGAGAAAAACATTTCCCCCGCCCCCCCACCTCCCCCCCCCCCCCCCCCCCCGAAAATTGTAATTTTTTATTGCCAATTGCGAAAGTGGCGATCACCAGCGGAATCCCGGCAATCTGAAAAAACATAAGAAAACTTAAAGTATTTAAAACCAATGTATTCAATTTGAAATAGAATTCGGTTGGCATAAAGGAATAAACAACAGTTTTCCAATACTGCTTGGATGCCTGATAGTTTGACCTTGTAAGTTTATGTCCCAATAAATTCTGAAAAGCTTTTGTTTATTTCTATATGATTTCACTTGGCACACTCATGAGGCAATCACATGCCATGTGATTTTGTACCTAAGAACATGTGCGATTTTTCATGAAATATAATTACAGAATCAGCGATATTTTCCGTAAATGTTGTCGAAAGATGACGAAATTTGACAGCAAGTGCCGCATTTACTATGAAAATTTCATCAACTTTCGACGTCATTTACGGAACATATCGTAAATCAGAGCTCCAGATAAGCTGCGTATTTGCTTAAATACCCAATTAAAATTTCCAAAAACCCAATTGAAATCAGAAGTAGTGATCAAGTATCAAAAAGCAATACAAAATTTGTGGCACCTTTATCATGCTACAGAAAACAATAAACACACCACAAATATAGCATATTTTTTTTATTTTCCATGAAAACACATCTTGGTATTTCATTAGAATTGTCTCCAAGGAGACAATTCTAATGAAATGCCAAGACATGTTTTCATTTCGAAGCAAACTGTTCAATAATTGCTGTCTGTTGATGTGTAAACAGAAGTGTGATTTTATTTTACCCAATTTAATATTGAAATACCCAATTGCTTCAGAAATGATGGAGTGACAATACTCAATTACTAATTCCTTATCTGGAGCGCTGGTAAATGTTGTAAATAGTGTCATGAGATATCATCGTATGTTGTTAAGTAAAAAATCACATGACATGTCTCATATAAAGTCTTGTTCCTAAGATGTCGGTCGCTGTTACATGTTTGCTTGCAACGATCTTCTTGAGTAATCATGTTCTTGCTGTGCATTTTGTACGAGTTCTTGTACTGTTCACTTGTTACATTTTTCTCTGTTGTAAAGAAGACTCGGACCTGTGGCACAAAAAAATGCCCATTACAAAAAAATCCATTACTCCACCCACTTGGTCGCACACAGTACTATCTTCTTTAAGATATGTAAGTAATGGATTTTTTGCAATGGGCTTTTTTTTGTGTCACAGGCCCAAGTCTTCCATTCGACCACATGTTTGTTTTTCAGAATTGTTAGAAACCGTTTTGGCAGGCGTACATACATGTACAGGGATTCCGCTGGCGATCGCCACTTTCGCAATTGGTGATAAAAATAAACAATTCTCGAAAATTGTAATTTTTTATTGCCAATTGTTTTTTTTTTTTGAAGTGGCAATTTTTTTATTTTCCCCAGCGGAATCCCTGCATGTATATGTGACGTTCATATGGACGTCACATAGGACTGCCAATACAGTTTCGAACTATTTTGATACACTGTCTTGTAATCATTGAAACTGGTAATGCCTTTATTTGTTGGTATAGTGTATGTTGTAGTTTATGCTTTGCCTTGTACATGATTTATGCACTGGTTAAATACATGTACCGTACTAATTATAAATATTCGGATGCAATTTATTCTGGGAAACGCACATTAATCTATGGTTTCTCACAGCAAGGAATGTCAAATATTTACAGTTAGTCTGGTTGTACTTGTTTATCACAATAACAATCTTTATCCCGTCAACACGGTGCGTATGTGCCGTGAAACACGCTGCCGTGAAACATTTTTGATATCCAGTCAATACTATTTTTGCATTTTACAGCCATTTGAAGATGTTGACGGGATACATAGAATAGTAGGTTAGTGCCGTGAATGGGAAAAAATATCTGGCGCGGCACAGAAACGGGATGTGCTCGGCAGAGCCTCGCCCATCCCGTTTCCTGAGCCTTGCCAGATATTTTTTCCCATTCACGGCACTAACCTACTATTCTCTATTTGTTTTGGGAAACCCGTTTCCCAAAACAAATGGTGTCTGAATATTTAAGGTTATTATGGTATGTTAACCCTTCCAACACGACAGACCTCAATATCAGCATTATTGCACACAGTGTAGATCCTGGGGACCGTTTCACTAAACTTTGTACGACAAAAATGTTCCTAAGAAGCATTATATAAATTCATTTTCCATATGAACGTAGTTCATTAATGCTACAATTTTCCACCTATATGTAGGGGTCAATAATTCCAGCACAAAAATATTTACACAATTCCGTAACATTTGATTGGTCCGTTGCAAGTCCCCGTCCAAAAATTTTATATCCCAGTAAACTCCATGCCAAACTACTTTCCATAACCGTCAGGCGCAGTTAAAATAATTCTTAAGAAAACGGAAAATAAACACATTTTCTTGATGAATTTATTTCAAATGCTGGAATTATAAGGAATGAATGGCCTTTTTTTTTTTATTTATCGGGGATATAAACTTGGAAAAGTCGCGGGAATACTGGACGAGGCCTTAAAAAATTACAATTTTCGAAAATTGTAATTTTTTATCGCTTCGTCCAGTATTCCCACGACTTTTCCAAGTTTATACCCTGATAAATTCCACAAAAAGGCCATTCATTCCTATATCAAATCTGAACAAATCCAGTGGGTGGTAGGTAGAGCATGCGACGGGTAATTTAACGATCGGGGTTCATCCTTACTGGAATTCCGACTGGATACTTGGTTTGGCCCTCACATACGTCTTTGGTGGGTGGTGGTCTGGCGAATGAGACGGCGTAAATTAACGGTATGGATTCCTCCTTATAGGAATCACGATTTGCCTGGTTTGGCCCTCAGGTACGCTTTTATCTTTGGCTGTTTAGTTACCTGGGAGTTGAATTGGGTTATTGCCCATTATAAAAGTAGTAACATTATTACTGATCCTACTGCTTTTGGGAGGGGCCAAGTGATTCTGGTGTAGCGAGAACCTGGCATCAGATTAGGATTATTCTGATTTCAGGGCTGAATATATAGTTTTGTTATTGTAAATATTCAGTTCTGATTTTGGGATTTTCCCCCCATTTGTACATGTACTTGATCATGTACATGTACTTGTACAGGTAATATATGGGATTTAGTACTAAACCCATTGACGCAGCCTTAAATGACCTTAGCTGTTGATAGGCCGTTAAATCCCAACAAACGAACAAACAAACAAACAAACAAACACAAACAAACAACACCACATACATTTTTGGCATTTTGTATGTGACAATTGAATCTGGTTATACCCCTTATGTGAGATTTTTGCCCCAATGCAGCAGGTTAAAACGGGATTGAACCCGTTTGCCCTGCCTTACATGACCGTAGCTGTTGATAGGCCAATAAACAAACAAACAAACAAACAAACTGGACAAAGCCACCAAACGACTTCCCACAAATCGGCCGCTAATGGGAACTTTGTTGTACATTTATGTTTTTCACTTACAAACTTCTTAGTCATACAAAGTTTAGTGAAAGAGGCTCCAGACGAGCCAGCTTGTAACAAGCCGTCTCATCAGTCTTCACGGAGGATATTTTTTAAAGGTATATTTTTGCAAATGTAAAATTCCAGTACTCGGGGATTTCCCTAGGATTGGTTAAATGTGGGTCCCAGGAGTCCCACATTTCATACACATATTTCATTAAAAATAAAATGAAAATTGTATTGATAGTCGTGAATTATCTGAACTGTTTTCTGTAAAGAACAGTCACACAGGTTCTCCCAAAAAGTTTAAAAATACTGTTAACTTTTGAAAATGATTAAACTGCATTGCCATGTTGTGAGGGTCGACGGGATGCAGAGCCAATTGTCAGTGTGGGTCCTCAGCCAATAAAATGCATCAGGGATGAAGAAAACAGGGGTCAGGGAAATCCCTGAGTACTAAATTTGACATAAGTCCCCAGCCTAAAATGACATCAAGCTGTTGACTGGCCGTTAAACATCATTAAATAAATTGACATACAACCGGGGGTTCGAAAATAAAAAAATCATATTATAAAGCGCAGTATAAAACAGAAAAAGTCATTCAACTTTTCGATTATGAAATTTAACCTGTAAGAGTCTCACAAATCGAGATATGAGCAAAAATAATTTTCTATTTTTGCCATTTTTAGTTTTAAAAAAATCATGGCTCAAAAAGGGGGGTTCGTACGAACCCCCTGAACCCCTGACGATGTCCTTGCCTTTTACAATGTATATATAATTGTGAAAAGGTTACATTTGTATTTTACCCGTGTATTGCCAAGATATATCCCTCTGTTTCCCGCTTTGTCTCTGAAGTACAGTCAAAACTCGTTTACTCAAAGTGAAATGAACTGAGGAAAATACTTTGGAGTTAACAAAAATTTGAGTGCACGAGAGTTAACCCTTACACCGCTATCTTAATTTTTTGTCGCCTGCTATTTATTTTCTATTTTCCATTTTTATCATCAAAAACATGCTTTGACAGAACTTTAGAATAATTTACAACATGCTTTGACAGTACTTCATAATCATTTCCATCGGAAATGATTCTGAAGTGCTGTCAAACCATGTTTTTATTATGAAATAATGCAAGATATAAAAGCAACAGCAGACGACAATTGTTGTGTGTAGTGGTCTAAGGGTTAATTGTATAAGAAAACATGTTATTGGGGCCATGAATTTAACTTTCAGTTATCAGTAGTTAGACTTAACCCTTTCAACCCTAAGGAACTGGAATGGACTGTGATATGCTATTGTTCCGACCAATCCAATGGTCACAAAATGATTTTCAGATTCGTCCATTTATGAAAAGGGGGTGTTTTTGTTCTAAGAAATATTAAAATTACTTTCAAAAGGTGCAGATCCTGATGAGACGGCTCGTTACGAGCCCGCTCATCTGGATCTGCACTTTTTGCATAAAAAAACCGCTATAGCGGGATTTCAGGTTCAAAGGGTTAAGAGAGAGAGTTTGAGGGTAACACGTGTGGACTGTATACAATGTATGTACATTGATCTGACAAAACTGAATGAATGAAATTGCTATAAATGTATAATTTAATTCTTTAACTCACTTCACTTCTACTATCAGCAGCTTTTGAGCGGGTGTGGGTGACGTATTCTGAGTATCTAAGTTAAACAGTTTGACAGGCAAAGTCTGAGCACAGACTTAACCCTTAGACCGCTACTCAGAACAATTGTCGTCTGCTGTTGCTTTTATATCTTACCTTATTTCTCAATAAAAACATGGTTTGACAGCACTTCAGAATTATTTCCAATGGTGTTTATCATCATTGTCAGCGCAATATCGTCGGCATTTTGGCATACGTCCGTGCGTCCGTACGTCCGTGTGTCTGGTTAAAGTTTTTTTGGTTAAAGTTTTTCCATCTACTATATCTATTGTTTTAGTGTCCGTGCCTCGCCCCAAGGCGCGACATGCAGGCCACGGCCATCTAGTCTACAAAAAGTGGGTATAATTATGTTATCCAAGTGTCTATGCTTGGAAAAAACCTGGCCTTCGTGGCTTTGCCTCGTTTCTTGTTGTCTAGTAGTACAAGGTCGTAAGTGCTATATACAGACTTATCATATAATAAAACAATTATTGACTAGTGAGCCATAGAATATAATCTGATATTCTATGGCTCACTAGTCAATAATTGTATAATATGTTCGGGCCAGTGAAAATTGCTTTCGGGCCCAGGCTCGAGGTCAAGGCAGCAAATGTCCAGACTGACCACTAACTGACCACTAACTTATTACTGGAATAATTATACCCCCCCCCCCCCCCCCCCCGCAACGAGTTGTGGGGGGTATACTGGAGTCAGGTTGTCCGTCCGTCCGTCCGTCCGTCTGTAAACTTAACATCAGAGAAATATTGTTATATATTGTTCTATTTCCTTCATCTAAAATGCTTAATATTTCACACATGTATTCCTGTAAGGCTCTACTACCATGCTGTGCTTAATCCACGATCGTCCAACTCCCGCTGATCCCAAGGTCAAGGTCAAATACTTAGTACAAAACTTAACATCAGAGAAATATTGTTATAACTTCTATTTCCTTCATCTAAAATGCTTGATATTTCACATGCATTCCTGTAAGGCTCTACTACCATGCTGTGCTTAATCCACGATCGTCCAACTCCCGCTGATCCCAAGGTCAAGGTCAAATACTTAGTACAAAACTTAACATCAGAGAAATATTGTTATAACTTCTATTTCCTTCATCTAAAATGCTTGATATTTCACACATGCATTCCTGTAAGGCTCTACTACCATGCTGTGCCAAATCCACGACTGTCCAACCCCCGCTGATCCCATGGTCAAGGTCAAATACTTAGTCTCTTTACAAAACTTAACATCAGAGAAATATTGTTATAACTTCTATTTCCTTCATCTAAAATGCTTGATATTTCACACATGCATTCCTGTAAGGCTCTACTACAATGCTGTGCCAAATCCTCGACCGTCCAACTCCCGCTGATCCCATGGTCAAGGTCAAATACTTAGTCTCTTTACAAAACTTAACATCAGAGAAATATTGTTATAACTTCTATTTCCTTCATCTAAAATACTTAATATTTCACACATGCGTTCTAAGGCTCTACTACCATGCTGTGCCAAATCCACGACCGTCCAACCCCCTCTGATCCCAAGGTCAAGGTCAAATACTTAGTACAGTACACTCATTTTCGTGTGGTCTTTTGTCACTGTGTCACCGCGGACAGAACGTATTTACAGTGGTCGATCACCGCGGGCATAGCCTGCCTTTCCCCCGCGATCGCTGTTTCAGACAGTGGGGTCGCGGTGACAGCATCCCCGGTCACTGCGATGCACTGCCCTAGCGTTATCACGGTGATTCGCCGTGATCGTTCACGGGGGATCACCGCGATTTCGTATTTACCTGTACATATATAGGCATGTACATTTGCAAAATAATACTTTTTTTTGTACGATAAACCATTAATTAAGTGCACGCATGTATGTGTGTACGTGTGCATTCGGCCTTCGACCAACTCGTCCCTCGGCCAACTCATAATAATACACAATAGCGACATGTCCAATGTTCATCAGCTGACAGTCGACAGGTTGCGGCATGCCCGTATGTAGCCGGGGGGGGGGTGGGGGGATTAGTTGTGCACAAGAAATCTCGCGATCATACTTCACGATCGCAACCTATGCGAGAAACCGCGAACACGCGAGGTTGTCACATGTCCCTAACAGGACACGTACACATTGTTTTAGGAGACGATTCTTATGTGCAGACAAGTCATGTTTTTATTAGCCAGGTTTTTTGAAAAAAAATCCAGGCTATTGGATTGGCGAAAGCCGGGCGGGTGGGCGGGCGGCGGGCGGCGGGCGGCGGGCGGCGTCCACAATCAATGTTAAGTTTTCGTGTTTGAGTCCATTTCTTTGTTACTGTACCACCTAGGACCACCAAACTTTCACAGCTTCATAATCAAGGGGTGCCCACCACATATCACTATCCAACATGTTACTTTTTTTTTATCTTGACCCATTTTTTCCGCGTAGTCGACTTAGCCATTTTCAATGTTAAGTTTTCGCGTTTACAATGTTATGTTTTCGTGTTTAAGTCCATTTCTTTGGTACTGTACCACCTAGGACCACCAAACTTTCACAGCTTCATAATCAAGGGGTACCCACCACATATCACTCTCCAACATGTTACTTTTTTTTTTTAACTTCACCCATTTTTTTTTTTTCCGCGCAGTTCGACTTAGGCCATTTTCAATGTTAAGTTTTCGCGTTTACAATGTTAAGTTTTCGTGTTTAAGTCCATTTCTTTGGTACTGTACCACCTAGGACCACCAAATTTTCACAGCTTCATAACCAAGGGGTGCCTACCACATACAACTATCCAACATGTGACAATTTTTTCACCTTCACCAATTATTTCTACGTAATTGACTTAGCCATTTTCAACGTTAACTTTTTAACGTACGTCTGGTTAAAGTTTTTTGGTTAAAACTTTTTCGTTATACTACATCTCTGCAACTGCTTCGCCCATTACCTTGAAACTTCACATGGGTGTTTATCATCATCCATATTTTCATTCTAACCCCCAACCGTGCGGCCCCTGTGCCCAATGTCAAGGTCAAATTACTTTGAATTTTTTTGTTAAAGTTTTTTCGTGTACTATATCTCTGCAACTGCTTCACCCAATACATTGCGGAAAGCGCGATCCTGTGCCCAATGTCAAGGTCAAATTATTACTTTGAATTGTTAAACTTTTTTCGTGTACTATATCTCTGCAACTGCTTCACCCAATACCTTGATACTTCACATGGGTGTTTATCATCATTGTCGCACCTGCTTGCGGAAAGCACGATCCTGTGCCCAATGTCAAAAGGTCAAATTACTTTGAATTTTTTTGTTAAAGTTTTTTCGTGTACTATATGTCTGCAACTGCTTCACCCAATACCTTCATACTTCACATGGGTGTTTATCATCATTGTCGCACCTGCTTGCGGAAAGCCCGATCCTGTGCCCAATGTCAAGGTCAAATTACTTTGAATTATTTTGTTAAAGTTTTTTCGTGTACTATATCTCTGCAACTGCTTCACCCAATACCTTCATACTTCACATGGGTGTTTATCATCATTGTCATACCTGCTTGCGGAAAGCGCGATCCTGTGCCCTATGTCAAGTTCAAATTACTTTAAAAAATTTTGTTAAAGTTTTTTTGTGTACTATATCTCTGCAACTGCTTCACCCAATACCTTGATACTTCACATGGGTGTTTATCATCATTGTCACACCTGCTTGCGGAACGCGCGATATCGTCGGCATTTTGGCATACGTCCGTCCGTTCGTCCGTGTGTCCGGTTAAAGTTTTTTGGTTAAACTTTTTCCATCTACTATATCTATTTTTTTAGTGTCCATGCCTCGCCCCAAGGCGCGACATGCAGGCCACGGCCATCTAGTCTACAAAAAGTGGGTATAATTATGTTATCCAAGTGTCTATGCTTGGAAAAAACCTGGCCTTCGTGGCTTTGCCTCGTTTCTTGTTAAGAAATAGAACAAAATAGGACAAACATCAGTAGTTCTTGACAATAAAAACATAATAATCGTCCTAGGAGACGATTCTAATGTACTGCCATGCCAATACATGTTTATTGAAAAGAAAACATATTTCGATACGTGTTATTGGTTGCTGTATCGCATCGTCGACCTATACACAAGATCGCGAAAACGCGAGACCAAATAGCGAGACGGCGAAAACATGATATTCTATTGTATTCAATATCGTGTTTTCGCCTCGTGATCTAGCGTTTTTGTGAATGCGATGTCGCGTTTTTGCCTCGGATTTTTCACGATGTGTTGAAATTGAGTTTTGCGCTTACATGTACGTACTGGAACCCCAGACAATGTCGCTGCCATTAACATGCAGTGGGCCTCACTATCGTGAGAACAAGCTGTGTCCAAGAGTCGTGCACCGCCCATACAGCGTAGATACATAATAGTTCCGTTTTCAAACGGCGTATAAAGAAAATATGCCGCTGTGCCCACCTATCCCAAACTAGCACATTTGCGACATATCATTTTCTGTCTAGCTGCACACCTGATGGTGTACAATCGTCTGTCGGTAATCCAGTTTCACGTGCAAAGTGTGACCTGGTGACCGACATTTAGAATTCGGCAGAAACAAACATATCAAAACAACGCTATGTAGTCGCTCACGTCCATCGCATCGCCGATTAATTGCTAATTACGCATTAGCTTGACATAGTGCATTTTCACATTTGTTTGGTTTCTTGATAAAGCAATGTTTGGCAGCACATGAGAATCGTCTCCTATGTCGATTCTTTGTAAAGAAATATAAATGTATTCATGTTTTCTTTTCACATTTGTTGATTTCTTAATAAAATAGGTTTGTCAACACATAAAAATCGTCTCATTAGACGATCCTAATGGGGTTTCTTTTATTAAACAAAAATATTTATTTCTTAATAATAACACATGTAAAGGCAACACATGAGAATAGTCTCCTATGACAAAACCATTTATATTCTGTACGAATATTAGCATTATTGTCAAGCCCGCCTGCGGAAAGCGAGACATAATGCACTTCTCACAATGACGTCCGGGTGTCCGTCCGTGCGTCCGTCCGTATTTTTAATTGTTGACAGTATTATCACCGAAAACCGGCGATGCAACATAGAATGAAATGTCGAATCTAGCCCATAGTCATTGGGGAAACTGTTAGAACGGACAAACAATTGACACATTCAAAAACTAGAAATGTGGCATTAAGAAACGAACGCACAAAGTCTGTGACATTGACCCTGGGCTTAACGGGGGCGGGACGAATGTGGATTTGTCACAGGGCGGTAGAGGACCATTGGAGCAATGTGTGTGTGTGAAATGTGAAGCAGATCCGAGTAAGGAAACAGAAATTATAAGCCATTTACCCGAGCGTTAAGGTTTTGGGACGGACGTACGTACGGACGCCGGTAACACTATATGCCCCCTCACCATATGGTGGGGGGGGGGGGGGGGGGGGCATAATAAACGATGCAATTTGTGTTTCTCGAGTCGGGTTCGATATGTTGAAGAGGAAATACGATCGATTACACACCGTGAAAATCTTGTTGGAACGTAAATGCCAATTGTCACGTACGATATTTCAGTTTACCGACGTTACGTCAGCTGCTATTTTAAGTATGTATGGTCGCTCGTTAGGGGCATTTCTTTACTTCTTTTAAAAGTAATGGGTTGTTGCCTAGGGGATAGAACACCTGACTTCAAATCTGGAGGTTGTGTGTACAAAGTAGTGAACACAGTGGTTCGTCGCATTTTTGCTGAGTCATTGTGTTGATGTACAAAGTAATAACACAGTCATTCGTCGCATTTTGCAGAGTAATATTTTCGCAAAACGCCGCAATTACTTACGATACAAAATGTGACGTGAAAAATAACATGCAAAACTGTACATTGGTAGGAAAACCTTGTTGCATATTTACCTGTAGCGCATGTAGACGTCACCGTGATACACGGTGACCGTCACCGGGAATCACCGTGAATCACCCTTAGGGCCTCGCTGGTTTCAGTCACGGTGACCATTTTCAACGGTCGCGGTGACGATCACCGCGAATAATCGTCACCGCGAATCACAGTGACATGTCCGCGCTGAGGAAGATCGCGGGGATGGGTGGGTCGCGCACGCAAAAAAATTGAGTGTACTGTATCTTTACAAAACTTAACATCAGAGAAATATTGTTATGACTTCTATTTCCTTCATCTAAAATGCTTAATATTTCACACATGCATTCTAAGGCTCTACTACCATGCTGTGCCAAATCCACGACCGTCCAACCCCCGCTGATCCCACGGTCAAGGTCAAATACTTAGTCTCTTTACAAAACTTAACATCAGAGAAATATTGTTATAACTTCTATTTCCTTCATCTAAAATGCTTAATATTTCACACATGCATTCCTGTAAGGCTCTACTACCATGCTGTGCCAAATCCACGACCATCCAACCCCAGCTGATCCCAAGGTCAAGGTCAAATACATGGTCTCTTTACAAAACTTAACATCAGAGAAATATGTTATAAGCTATTTCTAAAATTCTTAATATTTCATGCATGCATTCCTCTAAGGCTCTACTATCCTGCTGTGACATATCCCCGCTGATCCCAAGGTCAAGATCACATACTTAGTCTCTTTACAAAACTTAACATCAGAGAAATCGGTTATAACTTCTATTTCCTTGCTGGGATCTGCTTCACATTCACGTTCGTGCCGCCCCCGCTAAGCCCAGTCAAGGTCACAAGCCCACACACTTGGAAAATTTTACATATTTAAGGGTACCTGGGCCCTCGCGGGGGGGTATTCTGTAAGCCTCCCTTACTGACCAATCTAGTTATACCCCCCGCAACGAGTTGAGGGGGGTATACTGGAGTCAGGTTGTCCGTCCTCCGTCCGCCCCCCCCCTCCCCCCCCCCCTCCGGATAAACTTAATCATCAGAGAAATATTGTTATAACTTCTATTTCCTTCATCTAAAATGCTTGATATTTCACACATGCATTCCTGTAAGGCTCTACTACCATGCTGTGCCAAATCCACGACCGTCCAACCCCCGCAGATCCCAAGGTCAAGGTCAATTACTTAGTCCGTAAACTTAACATCAGAGAAATATTCTTATAACTTCTATTTCCTTCATCTAAAATGCTTAATATTTCACACATGCATTCCTGTAAGGCTCTACTACCATGCTGTGCCAAATCCATCGACCGTCCAACCCCCGCAGATCCCAAGGTCAAGGTCAAATACTTAGTCTCTTTACAAAACTTAACTTCAGAGAAAATATTGTTATAACTTCTATTTCCTTCATCTAAAATGCTTAATATTTCACACATGCATTCCTGTAAGGCTCTACTACCATGCTGTGCCAAAATCCACACGACCGTCCAACCCCCGCAGATCCCAAGGTCAAGGTCAAATACTTAGTCTCTTTACAAACTTAACATCAGAGAAAATAGTGTTATAACTTCTATTTCCTTCATCTAAAATGCTTAATATTTCACACATGCATTCCTGTAAGGCTCTACTACCATGCTGTGCAAAATCCATGACCGTCCAAACCCCCGCTGATCCCAATGTCAAGGTCAAATACTCTTTACAAAACTTAACATCAGAGAAATAAGTTATAACTTCTATTTCCTTCATTGAAAATTCTTATTATTTCACTTGTGCATTCCTCTAAGGTTGTACTATCATGCTGTGACAAATCTACGAGTGTCCAACCCCCGCTGATCCCAAGGTCAAGGTCACATACTTAGTCTCTTTACAAAACTTAACATCAGAGAAATATGTTATAACTTCTATTTCTTTCATGGAAAATACTTCATATTTCATATGCTGTGACAAATCCCCGCTGATCTCGAGGTCAACGTCACATACATACCGTATAACCTTGGCTTAACGCCCCCCTCCTAATAAACGCCCGCCCCCCCCCCCCCCCCCCCCCCCCCCCCCCCCCCCCCCCCCCCTCCCCCCCCCCCCCCCCCCCCCCCCCCAAATAAAAAAAAAATAAAAAAATTTTTTTTACCAGTGACCGCCAATTTCAAACACAAATAATCCTTAAATCCTTATTTGTGTTTGAAATTGGCGGTCTTTGGTAATTTCTTTTTTTGTTTTTTTTTTGTTTTTTTTTTTTACTGGCTAATAAACGCCCCCACCCCTTTTGTAATGTAAAATGTAACGCCTCCGGGGGCGTTAATTCGAGGTTATACGGTAGTCTCTTTACAAAACTTAACATCAGAGAAATCGGTTATAACTTCTATTTCCTTGCTCGGATCTGCTTCACATTTCACACACTCATTGCTCCAATGGACCTCTACCACCCTGTGACAAATTCACGTTCATGCCGCTCGCGCTAATCCCAGAGTCAAGGTCACAAGCCCACACACTTGGAAATTTGTACAAATTTTAGGGGTACCTGGGCCCACGCGGGGGGTATTCCGTAAGCCTCGCTTACTGACCAATCTAGATTATACAGGTAAATTATTATATTACATTTCCGTAAACTGTGTTGACAATATTGTGGCAATATGTGGACCTGTGCAGATATGATATGTAGATAAATATAGGACTATTAAAAACAATGCTGGGCTCCGGTAGCGAGCATTATTATTTTTAATTTTTAGCCAGGTTTTTTGAAAAAAAATCCAGGCTATTGGATTGGCGAAAGCCGGGCGGGCGCGGGGCGGCGGGCGGCGGGGGCGGGCGTGCGGCGGCGTCCACATCAATGTTAAGTTTTCGTGTTTGAGTCCATTTCTTTGTTACTGTACCACCTAGGACCACCAAACTTTCACAGCTTCATAATCAAGGGTGCCCACACATATCACTATCCAACATGTTGCTTTTTTTTTAACTTCACCCATTTTTTCCGCGTAATCGACTTAGCCATTTTCAATGTTAAGTTTTCGCGTTTACAATGTTAAGTTTTCGTGTTTAAGTCCATTCTTTCGTACTGTACCACCTAGGACCACCAAACTTTCACAGCTTCATAATCAAGGGGTGCCCACCACATATCACTATACAACATGCTTACTTTTTTTTTTAACTTCACCCATTTTTTCCACGCAGTCGACTTAGCCATTTTCAATGTTAAGTTTTCGCGTTTACAATGTTAAGTTTTCGTGTTTAAGTCCATTTCTTTGGTACTGTACCACCTAGGACCACCAAAAACTTTCACAGCTTCATAATCAAGGGGTACCCACCACATATCACTATCCAACATGTGACCATTTTTTTACCTTCACCTATTATTTCTACGTAATTGACTTAGCCATTTTCAACGTTAACTTTTTAACGTACGTCTGGTTCGAGTTTTTTGGTTGAAACTTTTTCGTTATACTATATCTCTGCAACTGCTTCGCCCATTACCTTGAAACTTCACATGGGTGTTTATCATCATCCATATTTTCATTCTAACCCCCAACCGTGCGGCCCCTGTGCCCAATGTCAAGGTCAAATTACTTTGAATTTTTTTGTTAAAGTTTTTTTGTGTACTATATCTCTGCAACTGGTTCACCCAATACCTTGATACTTCACATGGGTGTTTATCATCATTGTCGCACCTGCTTGCGGAAAGCGCGATCCTGTGCCCAATGTCAAGGTCAAATTACTTTGAATTTTTTTTGTTAAAGTTTTTTCGTGTACTATATCTCTGCAACTGCTTCACCAATACCTTGATACTTCACATGGGTGTTTATCATCATTGTCGCACCTGCTTGCGGAAGCGCGATCCTGTGCCCAATGTCAAGGTCAAATTACTTTGAATTTTTTTGTTTAAAGTTTTTTCGTGTACTATATCTCTGCAACTGCTTCACCCCCAATACCTTCATACTTCACATGGGTGCTTATCATCATTGTCGCACCTGCTTGCGGAAAGCGCGATCTGTGCCCAATGTCAAGGTCAAATTACTTTGAATTTTTTTGTTAAAGTTTTTTCGTGTACTATATCTGAAACTGCTTCAACAATACCTTGATACTTACATGGGTGTCATCATTGTGCATGCTTGCGGAAAGCGCGATCCTGTGCCCAATGTCAAGGTCAAATTACTTTGATTTTTTTTGTAAAGTTTTTTGTGTACTATCTCTGCAATGCTTCACCCAATACTTGATACTTCAATGGGTGTCATCATTGTCGCACCTGCTTGCGGAGCGCGATCCTGTGCCCAATGTCAAGGTCAAATTACTTTGAATTGTTTTGTTAAATGTTTTTTCGTGTATATCTCTGCAACTGCTTCACCCAATACCTTGATACTTCACATGGGTGTTATCATCATTGTCGCACTGCTTGCGGAAGCGCGATCCTGTGCCCAATGTCAAGGTCAAATTACTTTGAATTTTTTTGTTAAAGTTTTTTCGAGTACTATATCTCTGAACGCTTCACCCAATACCTTGATACTTCACTGGGTGCTTATCATCATTGTCGCACCTGCTTGCGGAGAAAGCGATCTGTCCCAATGTCAAGGCAAATTACTTTAAAATTTTTTTGTTAAAGTCAAGGTACAAATATCTCTTTGCAACTGCTTCAACCCAAATTACCTTTTTGTTAGTTTTTTTCCCGTGCTCCATTCATTGTAGTCCTGCTTGCAGAAACGCATCTGCAATGTCGTCAAATTACTTTGAATGTTTTTGTAGATTCGTGTACCCAATCTGCACCTTGCTTCATCAATCCTTATACTTCACATGGGTGTTTATCATCATTGTCACACCTGCTTGTGGAAAGCGCGATATCGTCAGCATTTTGGCATACGTCCGTCCGTTCGTCCGTGTGTCCGGTTAAAGTTTTTTGGTTAAAGTTTTTCCATCTACTATATCTATTTTTTTAGTGTCCATGCCTCGCCCCAAGGCGCGACATGCAGGCCACGGCCATCTAGTCTACAAAAAGTGGGTATAATTATGTTATCCAAGTGTCTATGCTTGGAAAAAACCTGGCCTTCGTGGCTTTGCCTCGTTTCTTGTTAACTTTTGTTTTCCTTTTTAGCCAGGTTTTTTGAAAAAAAATCCAGGCTATTGGATTGGCGAAAGCCGGGCGGGCGGGCGGCGGGCGGCGTCCACAATCAATGTTAAGTTTTCGTGTTTGAGTCCATTTCTTTGTTACTGTACCACCTAGGACCACCAAACTTTCACAGCTTCATAATCAAGGGGTGCCCACCACATATCACTATCCAACATGTTACTTTTTTTTTAATTTCACCCATTTTTTCCGCGTAGTCGACTTAGCCATTTTCAATGTTAAGTTTTCGCGTTTACAATGTTAAGTTTTCGTGTTTAAGTCCATTTCTTTGGTACTGTACCACCTAGGACCACCAAACTTTCACAGCTTCATAATCAAGGGGTACCCACCACATATCACTATCCAACATGTTACTCTTTTTTTTAACTTCACCCATTTTTTCCGCGCAGTCGACTTAGCCATTTTCAATGTTAAGTTTTCGCGTTTACAATGTTAAGTTTTCGTGTTTAAGTCCATTTCTTTGGTACTGTACCACCTAGGACCACCAAACTTTCACAGCATCATAACCAAGGGGTGCCTACCACATACAACTATCCAACATGTGACCATTTTTTTTACCTTCACCTATTATTTCTACGTAATTGACTTAGCCATTTTCAATGTTAACTTTTTAACGTACGTCTGGTTAAAGTTTTTTGGTTAAAACTTTTTTGTTATACTATATCTCTGCAACTGCTTCGCCTATTTCCTTGAAACCTCACATGGGTGTTTATCATCATCCATATTTTCATTCTAACCCCCAACCGTGCGGCCCCTGTGCCCAATGTCAAGGTCAAATTACTTTGAATTTTTTTGTTAAAGTTTTTTCGTGTACTATGTCTCTGCAACTGCTTCACCCAATACCTTGATACTCACATGGGTGTTTATATCATTGTCACACCTGCTTGCGGAAAGCGCGATCCTGTGCCCAATGTCAAGGTCAAATTACTTTGAATTTTTTTGTTAAAGTTTTTTCGTATACTATATCTCTGCAACTGCTTCACCCAATACCTTGATACTTCACATGGGTGTTTATCATCATTGTCGCACCTGCTTGCGGAAAGCGCGAGCCTGTGCCCAATGTCAAGGTCAAATTACTTTGAATTTTTTTGTTAAATTTTTTTCGTGTACTATATCTCTGCAACTGCTTCACCCAATACCTTGATACTTCACATGGGTGTTTATCATCATTGTCGCACCTGCTTGCGGAACGCGCGATTCTGTGCCCAATGTCAAGGTCAAATTACTTTGAATTTTTTTGTTAAAGTATTTTCGTGTACTATATCTCTGCAACTGCTTCACCCAATACCTTCATACTTCACATGGGTGTTTATCATCATTGTCGCACCTGCTTGCGGAAAGCGCGATCCTGTGCCCAATGTCAAGGTCAAATTACTTTGAATTTTTTTGTTAAAGTTTTTTCGTGTACTATATCTCTGCAACTGCTTCACCCAATACCTTGATACTTCACATGGGTGTTTATCATCATTGTCGCACCTGCTTGCGGAAAGCGCGATCCTGTGCCCAATGTCAAGGTCAAATTACTTTGAATTTTTTTGTTGAAGTTTTTTCGTGTGCTATATCTCTGCAACTGCTTCAACCAATACCTTGATACTTCACATGGGTGTTTATCATCATTGTCGCACCTGCTTGCGGAAAGCGCGATCCTGTGCCCTATGTCAAGTTCAAATTACTTTGAATTTTTTTGTTAAAGTTTTTTCGTGTACTATATATCTCTGCAACTGCTTCACCCAGTACCTTGATACTTCACATGGGTGTTTATTTCATCATTGTCACACCTGCTTGCGGGAAAGCGATATCGTCGGCCTTTTGGCATACTTCACATGGGTGTCACATGTCACACCTGCTTGCGGAAAGTGCGATATCGTCGGCATTTTGGCATACGTCATCGTCGTCGTTCGTCCGTGTGTCCGGTTAAAGTTTTTTGGTTAAAGTTTTTTGGTTAAAGTTTTTCCATCTACTATATCTATTTTTTTAGTGTCCATGCCTCGCCCCAAGGCGCGACATGCAGGCCACGGCCATCTAGTCTACAAAAAGTGGGTATAATTATGTTATCCAAGTGTCTATGCTTGGAAAAAACCTGGCCTTCGTGGCTTTGCCTCGTTTCTTGTTTTTTTTTTCAAATTATTTTTCAATTTTTAGCCAGGTTTTTTTTTTAAAAAATCCAGGCTATTGGTTGGCGAACACCGGGCGGGCGGCGGGCGGGCGGCGTCCACAATCAATGTTAAGTTTTCGTGTTTGAGTCCATTTCTTTGTTACTGTTTTTTTTTTAACTTGACCCATTTTTTCCGCGCAGTGGACTTAGCCATTTTCAATGTTAAGTTTTCGCATTTACAATGTTAAGTTTTCGTGTTTGAGTCCATTTCTTTGTTACTGTACCACCTAGGACCATCAAACTTTCACAGCTTCATAATCAAGGGGTGCCCACCACATATTACTATCCAACATGTTACTTTTTTAGCCAGGTTTTTTGAAAAAAAATCCAGGCTATTGGATTGGCGAAAGCCGGGCGGGCGGGTGGGCGGCGTCCACAATCAATGTTAAGTTTGAGTCCATTTCTTTGTTACTGTATCACCTAGGACTACCAAACTTTCACAGCTTCATAATCAAGGGGTGCCCACCACATATCACTATCCAACATGTTACTTTTTTTTTAACTTGACCCATTTTTTCCCCGCAGTCGACTTTTTGCGTTTACAATGTTAAGTTTTCGTGTTTAAGTCCATTTCTTTGGTACTGTACCACCTAGGACCACCAAACTTTCACAGCTTCATAACCAAGGGGTGCCTACCACATACAACTATCCAACATTTTTTTTACCTTCACCTATTATTTCTACGTAATTGACTTAGCCATTTCAACGTTAACTTTTTAACGTACGTCTGGTTAAAGTTTTTTGTTATACTATATCTCTGCAACTGCTTCGCCCATTACCTTGAAACTTCACATGGGTGTTTATCATCATCCATATTTTCATTCTAACCCCCAACCGTGCGGCCCCTGTGCCCAATGTCAAGGTCAAATTACTTTGAATTCTTTTGTTAAAGTTTTTTTTGTGTACTATATCTCTGCAACTGCTTCACCCAATACCTTGATACTTCACATGGGTGTTTATCATCATTGTCGCACCCGCTTGCGGAAAGCGCGATATCGTCGGCATTTTGACATATGTCCGTCCGTCCGTACGTCCGTACGTCCGTGTGTCCGGTTAAAGTTTTTTTTTCGTTAAAGTTTTTCCATCTACGCTATCTATTTTTTTAGTGTCCATGTCTCGCCCTAAGGCGCGACATGCAGGCCACGGCCATCTAGTCTACAAAAAGTGGGTATAATTATGTTATCCAAGTGTCTATGCTTGGAAAAAACCTGGCCTTCGTGGCTTTACCTCGTTTCTTGTTGTCTAGTAGCACAAGGTCGTAAGTGCTATATACAGACTATTATCATATAATAAAACAATTATTGACTAGAGAGCCATAGAATATAATCCGATATTCTATGGCTCACTAGTCAATAATTGTATAATATGTTCGGGCCAGTGAAAATTGCTTTCGGGCCCAGGCTCGAGGTCAAGGCTGGACAAGGCGAGGCATTTGATTCCGCGGAATTCTTGTTTACTTATCATCTCCCTTTATTGTTTCATGCACTGATTTCGTGTCCGGATCATAACTCGAACACCCATTGGAATATTTTCATTAAACCTCACACATGAATAGACCACGACCCAAAGGTGTGTCGCGCGCAAGAATGACAACTCTTGCATCGTTAATTTTTTTCACTTATCTCCCTTTGTTGTTTCATGCACTGATTTCGTATCCGGAGCATAACTCGAACACCCTTTGGAATATTTTTTATTAAGCTTCACACATGCATAGAAGACGACCCCAAAGGTGTGTCGCGCGCAAGAATGACAACTCTTGCATCGCTAATTTTTTAGTTATCTCCCTTTGTTTTTCCGCGCACTGATTTTGTCTCCAGAGCATAACTCGAACACCCTTTTTTCAAACTACATGTGTATCTGGGGAGGGGGATACACATGCACTTGTCGACAAGCGTCCATTTCTAGTTCTAAAGTGCTGTCAAAGCATGTTTTTGATGATAAAAATGGAAAATAGAAAATAAACAGCAGACGACAAAAAATTAAGATAGCGGTGTAAGCGTTAATCAGCCCACTTCACCGGTTTAGTTCATAGAGCAGTATGGGCTTGGTCACGGTGGAACAGCTGAAAGCGTTAACATGACAACCATATATAAACAGTTTGGACCTATATATACTAAAGTTTAATTGGCCAAGCCCTGATCTCACGCTGGACCAATCAAACTGTATCATTTTGACACCGTAATTCCCTTCATTAAACTAGCCAGCTTCACCATTTTATTTGTTAACATGATCACCATGTTTACACTAAGCATGTTGGGCCTACAGTTGTAAAATATTCTTAAAATATTCCCTTCACTAAACGAGCCAGCTTCACCATTTTAGTCCCTAAACCAGCATGGACGCGGCCATGACGGCATGACTGAGAGCGTTAACATGACCACCATGTATAAGCAGTTTGGGAGCACGACGACTCGGACGGATGATGACGATCAATGGGAAGACTGGCAATCTGAATCGGAAACGGAACTTCCGTTTAGCGACACTTTTGGTGTATGTATGAGGCCATCTTTGTAGTATAATATCAACAAGTGTGTGTGTGTTTCTTTGTTATTTTTTACTATATAGAAAAATATCCGGCAAGGCTCAAGAATTTCTTTATTTCTCATCAGAAGTATATGTTGTAACCACTCATTTGAACCGTCTCGCCGAGACGGTTCAAATGAGTGGTCACAACATATACTTTCGTTCAGAAATAAGGAAAATAGAAAAATCTGGCAAGGCTCAGGAAACGGGATGGGCGAGGCTCTGCCGAGCACATCCCGTTTCCGTGCCGTGCCAGATACTTTTTCCCATTCACGGCACTAACTTACTATTCTATTTATCCTGTCAACACCTACAAATGGCTGTAAAATGCAAAAATTGTATTGACTGGATATCAAAAATGTTTCACGGCACCGTGTTTCACGGCACATACGCACTGTGTTGACGGGATAAAATTGTAACATTTGTAGTGCTGTTTTTATCTTCTTTAATCACTGTGAATGCATTTATTTGAGATCATTTCATTATATTTCAACAATCATTTGCTTGTCAATGTTTTCTCGAAAAGATGGTCGTACTTGGAATACTTGTTGGGTGGACTTTCTCTCAAAATTGATCCTACAGCTGGCTAGCTGAAAGCAAAAGGAGATTTTTGTCGAGCCCGCTTGTGGAAAGCGAGACGCAGTGATCACAATGATCACAACGTCCGGGTGTCTGTGCGTCCGACCGTCCGAAATATGTGTTAAAGTTTTTAAATACCTTATATCTCTACAGTCCTAAGTCACATTGACTTCAAACTTCATATGCTTATTAGTCATCATCCATATTTATACCCCCCCCCCCACCCCCCCCCCCCCCCCCCCCCCCGCAACGAAGTTGTGGGGGGGTATACTGGAATCAGCTTGTCCGTCCGTCCGAGTTTCTGTGTTTCCGTGTTTCCGTCCGTCACAAAACTAACAATTGTAAATTTCCTTTTAACTTCTCTTTCCCTTTGCGGAAATCTTTCATATTTTACCCGCCCTTTCTCTGACACTCATACATCATTCTGCAACAAACCTACGACCCCCATTTATGCCAGGGGTCAAGGTCACGGACTTAGAAATTTAGAAAAAAACGAAAACTTAACAATTGTAAATTTCCTTTCCTTTTAACTTCTCTTTCCCTTTGCGGAAATCTTTCATATTTTACCCACCCCTTCTCTGACACTCATACATCATTCTGCAACAAACCTACGACCCCCATTTATGCCAGAGCTCAAGGTCACGGACTTATAAACTTAGAAAAAAACTAAAACTTAACAAATGTAAATTTCCTTATAACTTCTCTTTCCCTTTGCGGAATGCAGTGACATTTTACCCGGCCCTTCTCTGACACTTATACATCATTCTGCAACAAACCTACGACCCCCATTTATGCCAGGGGTCAAGGTCACGGACTTAGAATGTCTAGTTTGCTTTTTTCGACTGGAACCACCATCGCACTCTCCATATGTGCTGACATAGTCTTTTATCTGAAAATGATAGTATGCGAGCTGGAATTCATTCTAGGTCAGGGCTGACGCGGGGGGGTATTCCGTAAGCCCCCGCTTACTGACAAATCTAGTTCATGCTGTATCCCACTCATGCGGCCCCCGGTGTCCAAGGTCAAATGACTCTAAGAGATCCGTGATACGGTCATAGCAAGTTCTTTCTCTGTTAAGCGTCCGCGTGCAGGTAGGTTTTGAAAGTGGTTCTGTGAAGAAGAAAAAAACACAACGTGTATGCTATTTTACTCTATTTACTGGTGAAGTAATATGAAAACTGATCGGGGGACTTGTTCAAGTATTAAATCTGTTCATGAATTTCCACTTAATAAGTTTAATAAGAGTATTTTCTTCTTTTTTCGAAAGTTTTCTGGCTGAAATTTAAATTTATGTTAAAAACTTCCTCAACCCTGCAAGCAGAGCTCCAGCTAAATAAGTTTGGAGGTAAATTTCTTATTTCTCCATCAAAAATGGCAAGTTGGACGATTCTAAAGGACTCCCAACTTGCCATTTTTGATGAAGAAATAACAAAATTTCACCACAAGTTGGTCAAATTACGCACCTTAACTGGAGCTCTGCCTGCAAGGCCAAGGTCAAATGACTTGCGTTAAATGTATTTGTTGGTAAAGTTTTTGAGGAGTTATTCCATCAGTGTTGCTGATTTCCTGCCTGGCACGTGCTACATGTATGTTGGGTTAACAATCCGATTGTTAGTATTATACTGAGATGGTCTCTACATTTACACATAGAATTACTAACATGCTTATTAAGTCACTATGTCTCAGATATGCCTAGAAAGTGAGGGAAAAAAAATAGGGAAAATAGTTTTAATAATTATTGTAGATTTGTATTGTACCTGTCGCCTGTGTTTATTTTTTATAATACTGAAAAATAACTAGCGTTTGCAACGCTAGTTATTTTTCAGTATTATAAATATGTTTTTCAATTGATGGTTACTAATTTAATTAATTTCATTTCATTTCACTGATATCTATAATGGGAACCTCTTTCTAAATTTGGTACATCATTTCACAACAAAATATAAAGACATTTCACAATGTTTCCTTACTGGTACATGTATCTAGCGAAAATGACAAATTATGACAAGCCAAATTATCTCCCCTGCTTGTCAAAGTTTCTGATAACATTTACTTGAATATAGCACATGTCTTTGGGACTGTGATGATATAAAATGGTGCGATTGATATAATATATGTCATTTACTGTGCATGAAGCGAGACACCAGTAGCCTATTTCATCAACATTGCAAAGTATACTTTACTAGCAAAGTATACTTTGAGGGAGTAATCATTTATTTTTCCAGAAATGCATTATTTCACATAGAACTAACAAATGCATATATTTCATGATTAAAAGTATGCAGAATTATTATACTGAATTTATTACATTATCACAGCCATTCAATGGCTGTGATAATGTAATAAATTCAGAATAATAAAAATTAATAAATTTTTAAAAAAATTGAAAGTTTCTCCCTCAAAGTATACTTTGCTACTAAAGTATACTTTGCAATGTTGGTGAAATAGGCTACAGGTGTTTGATATCTGAAACTTCATCTGAGACACGGTCACTTTACAGTGTTTCATAACCGACTGCTTGGGCACTTACTTACTAACAAACTATATGCATACACTTGCGCGAAGTTCTAATTGGTCACCCTAAACTTGGGATGTTTTTAGACAAATACAATATGCAATCAGTCAGGGCCTATCAGTTAATATTCGACCCATCAGGAATTAGTAATTGAGTTGTTACTCCATCATTTCTGAAGCAATTGGGTATTTCAAAATTTTAATTGGGTAAAATAAAACCACACTACTGTTTACACATCAACAGACAGCAATTATTGAATAGTTTGCTTCAAAATTAAAACATGTCTGGGCATTACATTAGAATTGTCTCCTAATGAAATGCCAAGATGGGTTTTCATGGAAAATAAGAAAAATATGCTGTATTTGTGGTCTGTTTATTGTTTTCTGTAGCATGATGAAGGTACCACACATTTGTTATTGCTTTTTGATACTCGCTACTTCTGATTTCAATTGGGTTGTTGGCAATTTTAATTGAGTATTTACACAAATACGCAGCTTATCTGGAGCCCTGACCCATAATTTGTTAACTCTTTGCATGCTGGGAAATTTGTGGGCTATAAATAGTTCAAAAATAGCAGATGACAATTCATTATATTTTCTTTTATTTCTCCTTATAAATGTCATGAATATGTCTTGGAATTTCATTAGAATTGTGTCCAGAGGACACAATTCTAATGAAATTTCAAGACATATTTACAGAGAGAAATAAAACATATACTCCTAATTCGTTTGGCGGATATTTTCGCTGCTAGCATGCAAAGAGTTAATGCATTATGCGATCACTCTAAAATAATTGATCAAGGTAATGATTTGTCTAAAAACGTCTCAATTATAGGGTGACCAATTAGAACTTCGCGCAAGTGTATATGTTTTTGTACGCATAGAATTACTAACATGTGTCATGTGTATATTTGTATCTGAACCAATATGCATCTATGCATACTGTATCGTTTGCATTTGAATTCACTTGGAAACCCCACAAGTGAACGTGGTCCAAACGCGCATTTCTTGTATTCATATTAGCCAACGACATCCCCGTTTTCCCAGTTTCAAACCGGGTTACTGGACTGGTAGGTCATTTGCAGCATAAAAAAAACATATTTTATACCCTTAAAACGCTGAATTTAATGTTGTTGTCTGCTGTTTGTTAGGGGGCATTTAGTGTTACCCTTGTCCGCCCGTCCCGTCCGTCCTTCTGTCTATCCGTTCGTCAGTCACCAACCTTGTAACTCGTAACACTTTTAAACCGTACTAGCTACAAACCTGAAACTTGGTATGTAGATTCCTGAGTAGATGCGCAACGTTTATTTTGATTTTTGATTCGACACCGGGCTCATGGAATATCTCCCCCTTTTTTACTTAGAATTTTCCGATTTTGGCTTGTAAGTCGTAACACTTTTAAACCGTACTAGCTACAGACCTGAAACTTGGTATGTAGCTTCCTTATTATGGGTATATGCGCAAAGTTTATTTCGATTTTTGATTTGACCTCCGGGTCATGGATTATTTTCCCCTTTTCAACTTAGAATTTGGCAATTTTGCCTTGTAACTCGTAAAACTTTTAAAACTTTTAAAACCGTACTAGCTACAGACATGTAGCTTCCTTATGAGGAGTAGATGTGCAAAGTTCATTTTTGATTCGACCCCTAGGTCATGGATTATCTCCCCTTTGCATTTGGAATTTTGCCTCGTTTACTATCAAAGCGATATGTGGGGCATCCGTGTTCTATGAACACATTTTCTAGTGTATTCATTTGTTCTCGTTAAAACATGGTTTAACAGCACTTTAGACACATTTTCAATAGAAATGATTCTCACATGCTGTCAAACCACGTTTTGAATTAGAAAGAAGACAAAATATGAAACAACAGCAGATAACAATGTTTGTTTCCCACCTTTTAAGGGTATATAGCACTGTGTGACTTTAAGGGAGAAATTTTCAATTTTTGGATAAATTTATTAATTTTTATTATACTGAATATATGACATTATCACAGCCATTTTGGCTGTGATAATGTAATACATTCAGTATAATAATTCTGCATACTTTTAGTCATCAAATATGTGCAGTTCTTAGTTTTATATGAAATAATACATTTCAGGAAAAATAAATGATTACTCCCTCAAAGTATACTTTGCTAGAAAAGTATACTTTGCAATGTTGGTGAAATAGGCTACTGGGCCTACAGTGTACACTGTTTGCCATTTATTAAATGAGTCATTATTATACTTCCCGCAACGAGTTGTGGGGGATATACTGGAGTCTGGTTGTCCGTCCGTACGTCCGCCCATCACTAAACCTTAACTCTCGAGTAAATGGCTTATAATTTCTGTTTCCTTGCTTGGATCTGCTTCACATTTCACACACGCATTGCTCCAATGCTCCTCTACCACTACCTTTAATATGTCAGGCCCACAGACTTGGAAAAAAATCTACATACATGTATTTAGGGGAATCTGGGCCCACGCAGGGGGTATACCGTAAGCCTTGCTTACTGACAAATCTAGTTACTTCAGCTGGCAAACACATTAAACTTTTTGACGTAAAAAGCTTTTGCAACTGATAATCTGATCTGGGTTGACCCTGTTTATCATGTAGTTGGTGAAATACCTGTCATAATTTGAAAGTGGCTATATACAGAACAGGGATTCCGCTGGGGAAAAAAATTGCCACTTTTTTTGTTTGAAGTGGCGATTTTTTTCTCTCGAAAATTCTAATTTTTTATCGCCAATTGTTTATATTTATTGCCAATTGCGAAAGTGGCGATCGCCAGCGGAATCCCTGACAGAACTCTGCTTTTATGGTCCGCTATTATGTTTTCTTACATGCATAAATGTATCAAGCACCTTTGTGTCTAGACAGTCTTCAAAGTATTAAACATAATTTCCAGTCAAATGATGACTGTGTAGCTAATAATTCCAGCACAAAAATATTTACACAATTCCCTAATATTTGATTGGCCTGTAGCAAGTCTCTGTCCAAAATTTATATCCTAGTAAACTCCCACGCCAAATTACTTTCTACAGGTGCGCTGTCAGTGCTGTCAATGTAAACAAATGGCTACCGTTTGTCCAAATAAACACATTTTCTTGATAAATTTATTTCAAATGCTGGAATTATAAGGAATGAATGGCCTTTTTGTGGAATTTATCGGGGATATAAACTTGGAAAAGTCGCGGGAATATTGGACGAGGCCTTAAAAAATTACAATTTTCTAGAAAAAAAAAAAAAAAAAAAAGATTTTTTTTTTTTATTTTTATTTTTTTTTTTTTTCGAAAATTGTAATTTTTTATCGCTTCGTCCAGTATTCCCGCGGCTTTTCCAAGTTTATACCCTGATAAATTCCACAAAAAGGCCATTCATTCCTATAATAAAATTATTAATGTCTGTTTATATCCCCAAGTATTATGTATAAACTGCCACCTATCTACTGGCAAATTTCAATATTGATTTTCAAACCTACCAATCAATATCACATACTGCAGTAAGTAGTCTAATAATAGATTTAGAAAGTGAACACTCTGTTCAGTTTTGAGTGCCATACACAAACAATATTCAGCTCTTCATACAGCAAGAAAGTCAGACATATTGAAATATCATGTATTTGTGGTCCTACTAAAGGTTGCTTTTAAATAGTAAATCATTCAATACGGGTCTTACAAGCAGGAAAATGGCATATTCATATATACTGGTAAGCAGAGTTCTTGTTTAGTTACTTTAACTCTTTGCTTGCTGGGAAACTTGTGGGCTATAAATAGTTCAAAACTAGCAGACAAAAGTTCATCATATTTTCTTGTATTTCTCCCCGTAAATATCATGAATATGTCTTGGAATTTCATTAGAATTGAGTCAAGAGGACTCAATTCTAATGAAATTTCAAGACATATTTACAGAGAGAAATAAAACATATACATGTACATTGTACTCCTAATTCGTTTGGCGGATATTTTCGCTGCTAGCATGCAAAGAGTTAACTAACAAGCTTTATAGATTGTAATACAGCTGCAAGAATGTGCTAGTTTTCGTTTTACAATATAGAGAATAGTAGGTAAGTGCCGTGAATGGGAAAAAATATCTGGCAAGGCTCAGGAAACGGGATGGGCGAGGCTCTGCCGAGCACATCCCGTTTCCGTGCCGCGCCAGATATTTTTTCCCATTCACGGCACTAACCTACTATTCTATTTATCCCGCCAACACCTACACATGGCTGTAAAATGCAAAAATAGTATTGACTGGATATCAAAAATGTTTCACGACACCGTGTTTCACAGCACATACGTACTGTGTTGACGGGATAAATTACATTACATTACAATATTTCTAACACAACTTTCAGTTTATTAGAGGTGTAGTGTATACTGATAACCTTTCAGGCTTTCACTGTAGTTCATAACCACATCAAATATACATGTACAAAATCATGTAAATCTGCTCTAAATGACAATGTATTTTATTAGCATCATTCTGCACATAGCTAGTACAGGTGCACATTTACATCAAAATCTGTGTCTGTTGTTTTAACACGACAACAAGACAGAACAGGAAGTTAATCTACACAAAGGATGTCGCTAACATTATAATATTGTGTAACAATAAAGATTTTACATTAACACCAAGCAGCTTTCGATATTGTTAGCAAATGAATGAGTCAGTGAAAGAAATTATCAAACCTTTGTGTGTATCTATCTACCTGTCGCCAATGAAGAGACTGAAAATCATTTAAATTGTTTAAAGTGGAAATTAATGGTGAGTATTGTGTCAGTTGGTGATGGAGTGACTTCCTTGAAAGGTTAGCTCATTCCTTATTCATGTAGTTGCCAGTGGTGGGGCATGCTTGGTGTTTGTGTTTTTCTGTTGCAGTAGATTGGTCTGTTTGTTTTCAGAGACGCTCGTCTTGGTGATAGGATGGTAAACTATACTGTTTTAGGCATTCATGCAATAGAGACGGACAAAACATTATTGGTATAACAGTGGCGTGGCCAGGGGATGCAAGCACAGGTGACCGTATCGGGATAACATTTCCAATCAAGATCAGTTCAAAAAAAAAAGAAAATCCCATAGATAAATGGGATTTTCTTTTTTTTTGGAACTGATCTTGATGAGAATCTTATCCCGATACTGTCACCTGTGGATGCAAGGGGTACGAATGCACCCCCTAAAATTTTGTCATGTGGGTATTTTGTACTTTAATTTACCTTTTTCTGAGGGATATAACTACAATATATGCGAAAAAATGTAGCTTTAACTCTTTGCATGCTGGGAAATTTCTGGGCTAATATAAATAGTTAAAAAATTGCAGACGACAATTCATTGTATTTTCTTTTATTTCTCCTATAAATATCATGAATATGTCTTGGAATTTCATTAGAATTGAGTCCTGAGGACTCAATTCTAATGAAATTTCAAGACATATTTACAGAGAGAAATAAAACATATACTCCTAATTCGTTTGGCGGATATTTTCGCCGCTAGCATTCAGAGTTAAAATCAATAAAATCGAGGAAATTTAATGTAGAAATCAATATTTTTTCTGGTGAAGGGATGGAATTGAATTCACAGTTCACACCTCCTCGCCAAGAACCGGGCTACGCCACTATAATTATGATATGCAGTATTAGTCATTTACATAAAAGAAACACACACAAATTATATTCTTACAAATAGAGTTAAAATGTTTTATACATTTACACTATAGAAACACTGGATGCAAAATGGTTTGCTAAATTTGTTTCATGTCAAAATACTAGCTACAATAATTCGCCTACGATATGTTATCGAGGAGAGAATATCGCAGTGAGGTAGCAATTTTGTTTCATGTCGAATACATGCACAAATTGATTGGTTCTAAAATGTTGCCTTTCAAAATGTTTTCATTCCCCCATGAAATGTGTTGTTACCACTCGTAATAAGATGAATCAGTGGTTTTTGTGACAAAGCACTGTCAATACATGACCATCATCTAACTAGTTTTCCACACAGTTATAAATAGAAGATGGTAGTGTACGAGACCAAGTGGGTGGGTTTTTTTTTAATAGGCATTTTTTTGGTGTTTTAGGTCTGAGTCTTCCACCTGTGGTTTTCCACCATTCAAAGCTGTCTTTTTGTTTTGCTAGTTGGGTTCTATATTCTAGGTATGTTGTTACTCAGCTTTCCCTACCTAAACTTATTAATTGTATTAATCTTGCAATTCATGTAAAAATATATTACATCAGCCCATCTCAGTCTAAGGATGTAATAATTTTTCTTGAACAAATCTCATTATTTTGTTTATTTCTCAATAAATGTATACGTTGTTACCACTCGTTTGAACCGTCTCATTGAGACGGTTCAAATGAGTGGTAACAACATATACTTTTGAGATGAAATAAAGAAAATAGCGATTTTTTTCTCAGTAGTTTCATACTTCATTGTATTATAATTGTATCCCGTCTGTATTGGGTTAAATAAAACTTTCTACACAGTTCATGCCTATTGGTATGCAGTATGTATATGCATGTTTCTCTATCAAATGTTTCTTTATTTTTCTTACAGACTGAATATACTCATATGTATACATGTACATGTACATATATATGTATGTATAAAGAATAGATACCAAACTAAAATGACTTTAATCACCTCGTTCGTGGCACAAAAGGACTCTTTTTTTTGCATGAGGAAGTCAAAAATATACCATGTTGTCAAACTATTTTTAAAACTGACAACAAATAAAGTTTGGCTTAGCTGAAAAGTCATGTAAAACCTTTCCCTGTTCTGGCTAATTATTGTGTTTTGAATTCATGTTATAAATGACAAATGAGATATCTTGTGCAGAATTGGAAATTTTATATCTGAATTATGAAAATTTAAATTCTACACACTTCATGACCAGATTTATTTTTTTCACATTCATAAACATATTTTCAGGTTGGAGAATTTGGCGTTATGCAGAGGAAACCCTGCATGTCCAATTTATGACGGCAGTAATCGTGTTTCAAGTGGTTTCAATACTGTACAGTTCAATACTGAATTATTATTTTAGCTCTTTGTATGCTAGCGGTGAAAATATCCGCCAAGCAAATTAGGAGTACATGTATATGTTTTATGCAATAATGTTTCTTGAATAAATCTCATTATTTTGTTTATTTCTCAATAAATGTGCCGGTATAAGTTGTTACCACTCTCTGTAAATATGTCTTGAAATTTCATTAGAGTTGAGTCCTCAGGACTCAATTCTAATGAAATTCCAAGACATATTCATGATATTTACAGGGAGAAATACAAGAAAATATGATGATTTCTTGTCCTCTATTTTTGAACTATTTATAGCCCACAAGTTTCCCAGCATGCAAAGAGTTAAGCACATCCAATACGTATAAAATGTGAAGTAGGATGGAGATTCATAGTTTTGACAGCTTATTTCTCTCTCGTTTGATGTACATGTAGTGGCTTCCATTGCTTTTCTGCTCGTCATCATGAAAATAAATATGCCTTTGTTATAGCATGTACTTGCATGAAGCATGTTGATACCTAATACATTTGTGACGTGCACGACCAATATAGCCCCGTATCATGGCGCATTTATCAGTATGTGAAGGTGGCAAGAGGTCAATGATAGTTGTTTATCACACTCCATAATTATTGTGCCCCCTATGCGATGATAGCAAGGGGGGTATATTGCGTTGCGCTTCAGGTTCCGGCCGTCCGTACGTCCGTCCATTTACGAAGGAAAAGTCAAAAACTTTTCATTTATTACATGAAGGATTGCTTTAATATTTGGACAGTTCATTCATCAGAGCATGTGTGATGCCCTCGCACGAGCAATGACACGACCTTGACCTTTGTGACCTTCAAAATGGTGTCTTCCTCCATCATGCAATATCTTCAATATTAGGATTGCTTTAATATTTGGACAGTTCATTCACCTGAATATGTGTTACGCAATCGTACCACCAATGACATGACCTTGACCTTTGTGATATTTGAAATGGTTCTGAACCACTTAGCCGTTTTCTTATGTCAAAAAGTTTTCTTTTTAGCTCGACTATTCGAAGAATAAGTAGAGCTTATGTTGTCACCCCGGCGTCGGCGTCGGCGTCGGCGTCACCGTCACGCCTTGGTTAAGGTTTTTAGTCAAGCTTGTATATGGAATACTACTGGCCCTACACCCACCATACTTGGACAACTTCATCTCCTAGTGATGTACATCAATAACCCCTGATCTATATTTGACCTTCACCTACATTTCCTCTTGAATTACTTAGTTAATTGCCCTTGGGTTAAGGTTTTAATCAACCTTGGTTAATGGTTTTTAGTCAAGCGTTGTATATGCCAAAAAAAAACAATACTACTGGCCCTACACCCACCATACTTGGACAACTTCATCTCCTATTGATGCACATCAATAACCCCTGATCTATATTTGACCTTCACCTACATTTCCTCTTGAATTACTTAGTTAATTCTCCTTGGTTACGGGTTTTAGTCAACCTTGGTTAAGGTTTTTAGTCAAGCTTGTACATGGAATACTATTGTGCATACAGACATCATACTTGGACAACCTTTTCTCATAGGGATGTACATCAATAACCCCTGATCTATATTTGACCTTCACCTACATTTCCTCTTGAATTACTTAGTTAATTCCCCTTGGTTAAGGTTTTTAGTCAAGCTTGTATATGGAATACTCCTGGCCCTACACCCACCATACTTGAACAACTTCATCTCCTAGCGATATACATCAACAACCCCTGACCTATATTTGACCTTGACCTACATTTAACCTTGAATTACATAGTTAATTTCCCTTGGTTAAGGTTTTTAGTCAACCTTGGTTAAGGTTTTTAGTCAAGCTTGTACATGGAATACTAGTGTGCTACAGACACCCCATACTTGGACAACCTTTTCTCATCGGATGTACATCAATAACCCCTGATTCTTATATTTGACCTTGACCTACATTTTCCTCTTGAATTACTTAGTTAATTCCCCTTGGTTAAGGTTTTTAGTCAAGCTTGTATATGGAATACTCCCTGGCCCTACACCACCATACTTGGACAACTTCATCTCCTAGTGATGTACATCAAACAAACCATGACCTATATTTTGACCTTGACCTACATTTAACTTTGAATTACTTACTTAATTCCCCTTGGTTAAGGTTTTTAGTCAAGCTTGTACATGGAATACTATTGTGTTTACTAACACCATACTTGGGCAACCTTTTCTCATAGCAATGTACATCAATAACCCCTGATCTATATTTGACCTTGACCTACATTTCCTCTTGAATTACTTACTTAATTCTTCTTGGTTAAGGTTTTTAGTCAAGCTTGTAGATGCAATACTCCTGGCCCTACACCAACCATACTTGGACAACTTCATCTCCTAGTCATGTACATCAATAATCCCTGACCTATATTTGACCTTGACCTACTTTTATCCTTGGATTACTTTCTTATTTCCCCTTGGTTAAGGTTTTTAGTCAAGCTTGTATACTCAACAAAACTAGAAACGTCCCTGTTTTATAGCCGGTGTAGCTCTGTCTATGTATGTACCACATGTTCAAAGTACATGTATTTTAAACCGTGGCGATGTTCAGAATCCGATACACACGGTTTACATAGCGGCCAGTGACCGGAACGTTGATTTCCACTTTTTGCACGTGCACGCTATACTTGTCATCGATAAGGTGATTCAGTTCATGTCGTACCATTCATGCGATAGGGGCTATTCGGAAAATTAAAAAACTTTTAAAATTTTTCACTGTTTTCGATATGCCACGGCTTTCCGAAAACGAGCGAAATCAGGCAATTGGGATGCTTGCGGGTGGGATGGCCGCCAGGGCGGTCGCGCCTCGGTTTGGTTGCTGTCGGAAGACGATTGATCGTCCTTGCAGCCCGGTACCAGCAGACTGGGGCTGTTCACGACCGGCAGCGACCTGGTAGGCCTCGTGTAACGACGGCTAGAAGCCGATCGTTACATTACGTTGACGCACTTACGTCAACGTCGATTGGCAGCCACAGTCACTGCTAGGCGATACGGTGTCTCAGGGCAGACCATTCGCAACCGGTTACGTCGTAACGCCCAACCAATAATCCGGGCACGCCGCCCGTACACTGTCAGATAATGACCCAACGTCACCGTGCTGCCAGACTGTTATGGGCGCGACGTCATCTGAACTGGAGAAGGGCTGACTGGAACCGAGTTTTGTTCACCGATGAATCTCGGTTCACAGTTAGTCATGCTGACGGAAGATTACCGGGTATACAGGCGTAAAAATGAAAGATTCACCGATTGTTGCATTGTTGAGAAGAACAGGTTTGGGGGAGGGAGCGTAATGGTCTGGGTGGTGGGATCATGGGAAACCGGAAGACAGATTTGGTTGTTGTACAGGGCAACATCAATGCACAACGTTATGTTGCAGATGTGCTAAATGCACATGCCTTACCATTTATCCGTCAGCATGGTCCTGGTGTGACATTGATGCACGACAATGCCCGCCCTCACGTAGCCAGGGTCACCACTCAATACTTACAGCAAAACAACGTCGACGTCATGCCATGGCCCGCGGTCTCCCCGGATCTCAATCCCATTGAGCACATATGTTCGCGATCTTACACGGGCGTTACAGCGGGAATGGAGGAATTTGCCCAACGCACTGGTATTGCGTTACGTCACGTCGATGCGGCGTAGGATCATTGCATGCATTCATGCAAATGGTGGCCACACTCGGTACTAACGAGATTTACTGAATTTGCCACATTACTTATTGAAATTCCATCTCTAAGCATTAAGTAACACATTTCTGAGTTTTTGTGATTTTTGATTTTGACCCCTACCGCCCTTGGCCGGTTATCTCTCGAATATTTAACAAGATATCCAAATGCAATTTATTGGCTTTGATACAGAAATGAATGAACTTGTTTTTCCATTTTGATTTTTAAAAGTAACCCTTTTGGTTTTTGATGAATCTTTCCTTAAACATGGAGGGACGTTTCTAGTTTTGCTCAGTATATATGGAATATTCCTGGGCCTACAGCAACCATACTTGGAAAACTTCATCTCCTAGTGATGTACATCAATAACCCCTTTACCTATATCTGACATTGACCTACATTTAACCTTGAATTACTTACTTAATTTCCCTTCGTTATGGTTTTTAGTCAACCTTGGTTACGGTTTTTATGCAGGCCGCGGCCACATTGACCTACATTTAACCTTGAATTACTTACTTAATTTCCCTTGGTTAAGGTTTTTAGTCAACCTTGGTTAAGGTTTTTATGCAGGCCGCGGCCACCTTGTTTGTCAAGCTATGTGTACATCGACAACCCTCGTAGTCGAGCTATGCTGTTCTCCTACAGCTCTTGTTTTATACGCAATCTCTAATTAGAGCAGTATGCCATGGGGGGCATATCGATGTTTTACAAACATAATGTCTAGTTCTAATAAATGTTTCAAACATAAACATGCACTACATTTACACAATTTTCAGATACATCACAAACCATTACAATCTGGATTAAATTTATTTTGTTGTCTTCTTTTTATGCCACCGGTCTCGAAGAGCCGGGTGGCATATTGTTTTTGGACCGTCCGTCTGTCCGTCCGTCTGTCCGTCTGTCTGTCTGTCTGTCTGTCCGTCCGTCACACTTTTCGGTTAACCACTTTGTCACAGTTTCTCAAACTGGCCATAGCATCTACATAAGTTGCTTAATCGCTTCAATACTTCAACACTTCATTCATTGGTATGTGTGCCACACCTGCCTTTTCATAATTTATATGTCCTTCGCCTTTTGACCTTCACCAGGTTACTTAAATGACTTAACAATTTTGGTTAACCAGTTCGTCACAGTTTCTCAAAATGGCCATATCATCTACATATGTTGCTTAATCGCTTCAATACTTCAACACTTCATTCATTGGTATGTGTGCCACACCTGCCTTTTCATAATTTATGTGACCTTCGCCTTTTGACCTTCACCAGGTTACTTAAATGACTTAACAATTTTGGTTAACCAGTTTGTCACAGTTTCTCAAAATGCCCATATCATCTACATAAGTTGCTTAATCGCTTCAATACTTCAACATTTCATTCATTGGTATGTGTGCCACACCTGCCTTTTCATAATTTATATGACCTTCGTCTTTTGACCTTCACCAGGTTACTTAAATCACTTAACCACTTTGTCACAGTTTCTCAAATATGCTGCAGGTGGCATCCACGTTCGACAGACGCAATAAAAACATTCTATTTTCACCGTTGAATTTCTGCACATATTGAAAATCTTGCTTCAGTGTGTTTAACCCTTTCAGCACCACATGCCTCAAGCCGATGCTTGCAGACTGTGTATGTCTGAATTGCATTTTATCCCGTCAACACAGTGCATACAGGCTTTCAAGCGTTCCTATTTTTCCTACTTTTTCCTACTTTTTTTTATTTTTTTTTTTTATTCCTACTTTTTCCTACTATTTCATCAAAATTCCCAAAATTCCTACTTTTTCCTACTTTTTCATTTGAAAAGCTAAAAAATTTAAAAAACTATGCTGTTCTGATCTGTTATGAGATTTATTTACAGAAAAAAGCTGTGCATGTTATATAGAGTGCTCTCGGGTGTCTTCTTCTTGTGGCCTTGATGTTTGTGATACCTCGGATGCCTGCCAGTTCGGAACAGCATACTGTATTACAGTATTCTCAGGTGAGTGTTGTAATATACTCTTGCTAAGTGATTTTACCCCCAGGTACAGCCTTTTCTTTGAACATTTATGTGCCAGATTAACTGATCCAAACAATTGTGCTGCAGTAGCCCCTGCTTCTCATAAATGATGAGTTAAAGGGGATGGCATTTTCCCTGTGTGCCACAGCATCAAGTACCAGATTAGGATGGTGAGAAAGCTCCTTCGCACCTGCTCTGGGACTTCTGCCAACCTACGACGTCACTTGCACACATTCTATACAAATACAGTGACGCATGCCGTCGCAGGCTACTTATAACGCTCGACACTGCCAACTTCAGACAATGGTTATATTATTTTGATACATCTTTAAACGATTTCACTCTTCGACTATTTATGTTTATAGCGAAGAACATTGTACATGTTTAATGTTTAATGCTAATACATAATATTGTATATTGTATTGTATACTTTCTAATTAGGAATTAAAATCTGTGTGTAAAAGGTATGGTAAAACACTGTGATGTTTATATGAGTGTTGCATTGGGAATTTTGATTCAGTATATTGAGGAACAAATTATATTTCAAATAGACGTGCATGTATTTCAAACTGCTGCTGTTTCAATACTAAATTGATTTGAATTAAACAACCAAGTTAAATGGGCAATAAATTTATGCAATTTAAAATAGTTTTTTACATTGAAGTTTTCTGAAGTAGTTTATAATATGCACATGTTTGAATGGCATTTTGCGTCACTTTTCATATGACATCGCCATTGACATCGATTGAAAATCCATGTTTTGGGACTGGCACATCTCATGAATGGATGAGTCGAACAAGACGAGATAGCTCAAATTATTCAGCAGTTGCAACTACATTTCTGAAGCTACCTTGCACAGTCCCCTTGGTATAAATTAAAAACAAAATATGAAAATACATGATAGTCTATGGGAAATGTATTTTGTCCTTTAAATACACGGCACATTGATATATTTCTAGTCGTCATAGGCTACACATTAATATATTAAGTAAATTGGGCCATCAACTGAGAAAATGGACCTCATAACTTTTCCATCCAGCTGAGCTTACACATGTGTAGTTTGATCAGACTCAACACTGCTTGCCAGACCCATATCTTAGCGCCGTGTAATGGCATGCCGAACAGTGTACACTGAGATCAGACCTTATAACCTCATCAGGCGCGGATACAGGTGGAGGGGGGGTCCAGGGGGTCCGGACCCCCCCTGCTCCCGGCAAAAAAAACAAAACAAAAAAGAAAATCTACAATACTCGAATAGTTGGATGACTTTTTTCGTGGCCTAGGTGTCAGGAAATCGCATCTGCGGCGATCTGGCATTTAAAAATTTCATGGGGGAGAACCCCCAGACCCCCCAACTTTACGATTTCGCGCGCGCGCAGGTCAGGTACGCCAAATTTTAATTACAAACCCCACTCCCTGCAATTATTTCTGTATCCGCGCCTGTTCATAAATGCTGATATGCTGGTTGAAAACCATAAAAGGCATGCTCTTAGTGTTGGTGTCCATATTGCTGTAAAATGTTAGTTCAAAGAATAAAAAAAATAATTTCAGACTGGCAGCGTCCGTAATGTTGAAGACACAAGGCCACAACAAGAAGACATCACTGAAACACCATGTTCCGAGTAACCGTGAGTACAAGAAATGTTCAAAGTAAAAGTCAAAGGTAAGAAAATATGAACAAATGCTCCTACTTTTTTATCATAAATTCCTACTTTTTCCTACTTTTTTCCTACTTTTTGCGAAAAAATTCCTACTTTTTTTCCTACTTTTTCACAAAAGGTCACCAGAGAGCCTGTGCATATGTGCCGTGAAAAATGGTGCCGTGAAACGTTTTTGATATCCTGTCAATATGACCTAATCACTGCGTATGAATATGTGCGGTGGCTGGGATTATTTTGTTTGCATTTTAAAGCCATTAGTAGGTATTGACGGGATAAATAGAATAGTAGGTTAGTGCCGTGAATGGGAAAAATATCTGGCGCGGCTCGGAAACGGGATGTGCTCGGCAGAGCCTCGCCCATCCCGTTTCCTAAGCCTTGCCAGATATTTTTTCCCATTCACGGCACTAACCTACTATTCTCTATATTCTCTATTCTCTATTCATTATATACTGACACCAAAAAGAAACGCAACAGAGGATTGGTTTCAATATTTGTTCAACACATTGCGACTTCTTGTAAAGAATTTGAAATTTAATGTAAGTTCAATATGTCTGCTATCAGTTAGATGCAAAAACAATGATCACGAGCTGCCAAAAACAAGCATAACGACACTGACCTTGGCACATGGGTATTCCGGAATAATGTCAAAATCGGCAGCACTCCGTATCGAATATGTCCCCCATCTGCAGCAAGTCCAGTACGTACGCGTCTTGTAATTGGGTTCGACAGACGGTTTACCTGAGCAATAGGAATGTTCTGCCATTCTTCAATCAACGCCTGACGTAGCTGCTGATGGTTTGACGGTGGATTTTGACGTCGCCTTAGTCGTCTGTCCAGAATATCCCAAATGTGCTCAATTAGGGAGAAATTGGGCCTTTAAGGTGGCCAATTCATCACGTCGATGTTGTTTGTGTGTAGAAAGTCCATACTTAGCCTTACTACATGTACATGAGCGTGTGCATTGTCTTGTTGCAAGACGACGCCATTGTCCCGTACACAAGGCACTACGAACGGTTGCAAAATATTGTCACAATACCTTTGAGCTGTTAAGGTCCCATCAATGACAACAAGCGGTGCCACCCCACACCATAACACCACCTCCACAGAACCGATCACATTCTACCACGCAGAGTTTGCTCTTACGGCGGAAAACATGTTGTCGACGGTCAGTCCTGTACAGTAGAAACCATGACTCGTCTGTGAATAGTATCCAGCGGTGAAGAGGAAACAGCCACTCCATTCTAGCATGACTTCGACGTCGTGTAAGAGACAATGCTATGTATGGACGATATGGCTTGAGGTCGGCCATAGCAAGCGATTGGGCACAGTGGACCTGCTTATTCTGTTGTTGCGAGTCCCAGGTGTGTTGCAGTTTCTGTGTCAGTAAGAAATCGATGACGTAAATGTGTCAGTCGAATGTTACGGTCCTGTTGAGGGGATGTTAACGCTCGGACGTCCGCTCCGAGGATGGTCAGCCGGCGTTCCTGTCTGTCGGACGTGTCGATAAAGATGGGAAATGGTACTGCGGTTCACATGTAGAACTCTAGCAACCATAATTCCAGCACAAAAATATTTACACAATTCCCTAACATTTGATTGGCTCGTAGCAAGTCTCTGTCCAAAATTTATATCCCAGTAAACTCCCACGCCGAACTACTTTCCGTTACTGTGAGGCGCAGTTAAAATAATTCTTAAGAAAACGGAAAAATAACACATTTTCTTGATGAATTTATTTCAAATGCTGGAATTATAAGGAATGAATGGCCTTTTTGTGGAATTTATCGGGGATATAAACTTGTAAAAGTCGTGGGATTACTGGACGAAGGCCGGAAGGCGTTCGTCCAGTATTCCCGCGACTTTTCCAAGTTTATATTCCCGATAAATTCCACAAAAAGGCCATTCATTCCTATATTTGGCGTCAACCGTTCCATAGCTTCTAACACATTTCATCAACTTCAGTCGTATGACTTTTCTGTCCCAATCCTAAATGAACGTACTGTGCTAGCTTTTACGTGAACTAGATAACACAATGTACGTATGCAAAGGTAAAACCGGTATTTCAACCTACGTCCACTCGAGCATAAACAATTTGGCATATGCTGACAACAATGCGATATTCGGATTTATGGAGAAGAGGAAATAACGTATACAAAATTTGAAATATACTACCCTGATATGACGAAAAATATAGCCTATTTACTTTGTTGCATTTCTTTATGATGCCAGTATATTATGTTCGGTGCCTTCTCATAGCAGGCGGCCGAATTTGACTGCTACTGACCAGCCCGTATATTACAGGACCGGGACCTCAAATTGGACATTGCCAAAGTACACCAGCTGAAGCAGATGTATCCCTCCGCCCCTGAGGACGTCATCAAGTCGTCACTCCTGAGGTAAAGGAGACACTCAATGTGATTTTTTACCTAATAATGTCTGTGACATCTCGTGAAAAATATTTACAATATTCAATTTCAATTGAAATTTTCATACCAAATGCGCATACCAATTGCGGAATTCTATTCCCATAAGAAGTTCTTACAACGTCATTTACAGAAAATATTATTGCAGTTTCAAAATTTACAATATTTTTCATAAATGACGTTGAAAACTGATAGAATTCCGCATTTGCTGTGAACATTTCATCATCTTATGACGTCATTTACAGAAAATATCGCAGTTTCTTTAAATAAATTTCATGAAAAATTGCACATGTTCTTGGGTACAAAATCACATGGTGTGTATCAAATATACTCTTGATATATGTGGCTGTGACTGGAGAAATGGGACTTACGCATTTTGTGAGCAGTGTAGTTCCAGATCAGCTTGTGCATTGGATCTGCACTGTCTGCTATACCATCAATGAAGCGCCCGTCCTAGGGGCCGTTTCACTAAACTTCGTTCGACTAAAATGTTCGTACATGTAAGTGCAAAATTATGATAGTCTGTAAATTTCACATTAACAAAGTTTTCTTGTAAACAATTATTGGATTTACATTTATTATGCTCAATAAATGTAAATGCATCAATTTATAATAATAATATTTTAGTCATGTATTCCGTCCTGGGGGCCGTTTCACTAAACTTCGTACGACTAAAATGTTCTTTAGTGCAAAATTATGATAGTCTGTAAATTTCACATTAACAAAGTTTTCTTGCATATGCAGCCTATGCTCAATAAATGTAAATCCATCAATTGCAATTTCCAGACGATCGTAAATTTGCACTTACGAACATTTTAGTCTTGCGAAGTTTAGTTAAACGGGCCCCTGTTTCTGACAACCAATATAGATCGTTACCAGGCTACACGAGTGTGCTATTCAATCAGGAGCCACTGTGGCCTATTTCATCAACCTATCAACACTTGATCAATCAGGACCAGTAGCCTATTTCACCAACAATGCAAAGTATACTTGTCTAGCAAAGTATACTTTGAGGGAGAAATTTTCAATTTAAGCATAAATTTATTATTTTTTATTATACTGAAAATGGCTGTGATAATGTAATAAATTCAGTATAATAATTCTACATACTTTTAATCATCAAATAAATGCAGTCGTTAGTTCTATATGAAATAATGCATTTCGGGAAAAATATATGATTACTCCCTCAAAGTATACTTTGCTACATAAGTATGCTTTGCAATGTTGATGAAATCGGCTACTGGTCACAACTGGTATAAGCCTGCTTTCTGCAGTCACAGCAATGGATACATTGGCAATAAAATGTATGGCCACAAAACCGCTTGTCAAGGAGATTAGCCTTGTGATAACAATGCCATTTCTTGGTATGTAAATACATTAAATATGCCTAAAAGCGTCAATGAAAAAAAAAAGCTAAACAATTTTTTTTGCTCCCTCCATAGACTCCATAATGGAGGGAGTAAAAAAAATTACCTTTTTTCTTCATTTATTGATGCTTTTAGGCACATTTAATGTATTTGTAGACCTCGGTCCGTTACTTCAACCTGTGTGTATAACAAGGAAAGGCATCGGGTATATACCGGTATATAGAAGTCGGCTGTCTCTGTCATTGAATATTCATGTGCATACATCCAAGGTCAAAGTCACACTTGGAGGTCAAAGGTCAAATTTTGTATCTGCCTCAAATGTTTAACAGGAGGAAACGATGTGTTGCATTCAATACCCATGTGCATATATCCAAGGTCACGGTCACACCTGCACGTCAAAGTAAAAATGCTCATGAGATTTTGTTTCCACTCTATATATCTAAACCGATGAATGGATTGTCAAATGATTTACCATGACATGATGCGTCCCGTTCAACACCCACATGTCTACATCTCGGATCAAGGTCATGATGTGTCACATTGAATACACATGTGCATACATCCAAGGTCAAAGTCACACTTGGAGGTCAAAGGTCAACTTTTGTATCTGCCACAAATGTTTGTACATAGCCACATGGTCATGGTCACTTGCGGTCAAAGGTAAAAAATTGACATTAAATTTTGATTCCGAGCTATGAAACTCTGATATTGAACCTGTTCATGTGTAAAAGTGATTTATTTGGGGTATTATGATCACTCATGTGATAGCTCTAGTTTGTCCTTATGATCGATCATTACACAGGAACAAGAACCAGCTATTTATTTACTTCGCAACAGGAACAAGCAATCTATGAGTCCTTATTCATTACACAGCAACCGGAACAAGCAATCTATGAGTCCTTATTCATTACACAGCAACAGGAACAAGCTATTTATTTGTCCTTATTCATGAAACAGCAACAGGTGCAAGCCATGTATTTGTTCTTATTCACCACAGCAAAAGGAACAAGCTATTTATTTGTCCTTATTCACCTCAGCAACAGGAACAAGCTATGTATTTGTCCTTATTCACCACAGCAACAGGAATAAGTTATTTATTTGTCCTTATTCATGAAACAGCAACAGGAACAAGCTATTTAGTTGTCCTTATTCATTTCACAGCAACAGGTCGGTCGGTCGGTCGGTCGGTCGGTTGGAAATGTTTCTCATGATGAGAAGGTGTGTCGCGATCAATAACCACGCACCTACGTCCAAGGTCAAGGTCACGGTTGAAGGTCAAAGGTCAAACCTATTGAAATTCCCTTCCGCTCTATATCTTCTACACCGATGCATGGATTATCAAATGGCTTGGCACAAATGTTTCTCATGATGAGAAGGTGTGTCACGATCAATAACCACGCACCTACGTCCAAGGTCACAGTTGAAGGTCAAAGGTCAACCCTATTGAAATTCCCTTCCGCTTTATATCTTCTACACCAATGCATGGATTATCACACTATGCCCAGGGTCAAGGTCACAGACTTCATGCGTAACGCTCGGCTAAATGGCTTATAATCAAAAATGCCTCGTTTTCTTTGGCTGCCAGTGGGGGTATTCAAGTGCCGATAGGCCACATTTCTAGTTGTCCTTATTCACCACAGCAACAGGAACAAGCTATGTATTTGTCCTTATTGATTACACAGCAACAGGAACAAGCTATTTATTTGTCTTTATTCACCACAGCAACATGAACAAGCTATTTATTTGTCTTTATTCGCCACAGCAATAGGAACGAGCTATTTATTGGTCCTTATTCATGATGTAGTAATAGGAACGATGTCTATTGCTATTGGTCGGTATTCATTGTAACAGCTATTTATTTGTCCTTATTCAATCCACAGCAACAGGAACGAGTTGTCACTGACGGCCACCCAGCTGCGTGTGTCTGGGTATGAGAAGGAGGATGAAGGTGGCTCCCACCCACCCCCGCGGATCACGGACATGTTGGAGCGGCTACATGCCATGTTCCCCACCGCCAACAAGGACCTCGTCAAGGATCTTCTCGAGGCGTGAGTCTTACACGTCGCTGTGACTGGGGAAATGGGGCTTACAGGATTTGAGACTCCTTATCACAGGCAATGTTGAATATCCCCCACCCACTTGAATTCATGTAGTATCTATACAGATTGAATACAATGGAATTATTTTAGTAGCCCTGTGCTCCTTATCAAATAGCACACTCCTCTTGCCTGATAACGATCTATATACTGACATTCTCCAGGTATGATATGCCATGTGATTTTGTACCTAAGAGCATGTGCAATATTTCATGAAATATAGTTACAAAATTTATGATAGTTTACGTAAATTATGTCGAAAATTTTCACATTTGCTATGATAATTTCGTCATCTTTCGATTTAATTTACACAAAATATCACAGTTTCTGTAAATATATTTCATGAAAATCATTGGTAATGTCTCATATGTGGCTGTGACTGTAGAAAGGGGCTTATAGGATTTGTTACCAGTGTATTATAGGAATGAATGGCCTTTTTGTGGAATTTATCGGGGTATAAACTTGGAAAAGTCGCGGGAATACTGGACAAAGGCCGGAAGGCCTCGTCCAGTATTTCCGCGACTTTTCCAAGTTTATATCCCCGATAAATTCAACAAAAAGGCCATTCATTCCTTATAATTCCAGCATTTGAAATAAATTCATCAAGAAAATGTGTTTATTTTCCGTTTTCTTAAGAATTATTTTAACTACGTCTCACGGTTACAGAAAGTAGTTCGGCGTGGGAGTTTACGGGGATATAAATTTTGGCCGGAGACTTGCTACGGGCCAATCAAATGTTAGGGAATTGTGTAAATATGTTTGTGCTGGAACTATATCGATATACACAATACCAAGCTAACTAAGTGTGAAGTTTATCAGGCCAGAGTTCACTAAACTTTGTAAGACTAAAATGCTCGTAAGTGAATTTCACATTAATAATGTCTTCTTGTAAACAATTAATGGATTTACATTTATTGAGCAAACCAGGCGAGTAACTTTTGATATCAAGTTTATCAGGCAAGCCTAGGAAATGTGTATGTATATGAGACGAGCCATGTGATTTTGTACCTAAGAACATGTGCGATTTTTAATTAAAAATATTTACAAAATTGACTATTTTCCGTAAATGTTGAGTTGAATGTTGACGAAATTTTCATAGCAATTGAATTCCCTATTTGCGATGAAATTTTCGTCATTTACAGAAAATATCACAGTTTCTATAAATATATTTCATGAAAAATCGCACATGTTCTTGGGTACAAAATCACATGGCATGTCTCGTATGTGGCTGTGACTGCAGAAATGGTATTTGTGGATATTCAAACTTCAACTGTAGCTGATTTCACCAAAATTGCTAAGCATACTTCTCTAGGTAAGTACACTTTGAGGGAGTAATCATTTATATTTCCAGAAATGCATTATTTCATATAGAACTAACGACTGCATGTATTTGTCTTGATGATTAAACATGTGCAGAATTATTATACTGAATTTATTACATTATCACAGCCAATCAATGGCTGTGATAATGTAATAAATTCAGTATAATAAAAATTAACAAATTTATCGTTAAATTGAAAATTTCTGCCTCAAAGTGTACTTAGCAAGATATGTATACTTTGCAATTTTTGTTGAATATTCTGTAGCCTATTTCACCAACATTGCAAAGTATACTTATCTAGCATTTTGGCTGTGATAATGTAATAAATTCAGTATAATAATTCTGCAAACTTGTAATCACCAAATGTATGCAGTCGTTAGTTATATATGAAATTATGCATTTCGGGAAAAATAAATGATTACTCCCTTAAAGTTCACTTTGCTAGATAAGTATACTTGGCAATTTTGGTGAAATAGTCTACTGATCTGTGACCAGTGTAGCTCCTTATCAATTACCATTCTCCTGGGCTGATATTCGTGGGTGGTTGGTCGTGTGAACGCGACGGCATTAATTAACGGTAGGGATTCCTCCTTATAGGAATCACGATTTGCCTGGTTTGGCTTTCAGGTACGTTTTTTTATCTTTGGCTATTTTGTTACCTGGGAGTAGTAATATTATTACTGATCCTACTGCTTTTGGGAGGGGCCAAGTGATTCTGGTGTGGCGAGGACCTGGCATCAGATCAAGATTATTCTGATTTCAGGGCTGAATATATAGTTTTTTTATTGTAAATTTTCAGTTCTGATTTTGGGCTTTTCCCCCCATTTGTACATGTACTTGAACATGTACATGTACTTGTACAGGTAATATATGGGATTTAGTACTAAACCTGTTGACCCGGCCTTAAATGACCTTAGCTGTTGATAGGCCGTTAAACCCCAACAAACAAACTTGCCTGCCAACAAACAAACTTGCCTGATAACAATCTATCTTCAATGTTACTGATTTCTTGTCACACCAGTAGCATATTTCACCAAAATTGCAAAGTTTACTTTTCTAGCAAAGTATACTTTGAGGGAGTAATCATTTATTTTTCCCGCAATGCATTATTTCATATAGAACTAACGACTGCTTATATTTGATGATTAAAAGTATGCAGAATTATTATACTGAATTTATTACATTATCACAGCCATTTTGGCTGTGATAATGTAATAAATTCAGTACCGGTATATTAAAAATTAATAAATTTACCCTAAAATTGAAAATTTCTCCCTCAAAGTATACTTTGCTAGAAAAGTATACTTTGCAATGTTGGTGAAATATAGACTACTGGTATTGACTCAGCCACCTTGTCATGATGATGTGTTATATATGGACAAACCCGCCCACCTGCCCCCAGCTGAAAGTTACAATCTTAGTTTGTTCACAAACTTAACATCAGGGAAATGTGTTCAGTTTGGTACGGTAAACCAGAGAACCACCGGGTTCGAGCCCCGGGCCGGTGCATATTTTTCTCACCCTGTGACATTTGGCGCCCAACGAAGGACCGTGACTGATATATATACTACCCAAAATGTACCAAAAATATGGAATTCAGATACAAATTAAATATAGAATTCGATGACGAATTCCAATTTGGCGGGGAAGTATGTCACAGTACGTACCTCACTGTGGAGAGGAAGTGTGTATTCGTGCCCGACTAGCTCAGTCAGTTAGAGCGATGGTACGGTAAACCAGAGGTCCCGGGTTCGAGCCCCGGGCCAGTGCACATTTCTCTCACCCTGTGACAAGTTGGTCAGTTTCCTTTCACGCTACTTCTTGATATTTCACACATGCCTTTCTCTAATGGTTCTCTATCATGCCATGAGAAACTCATAACCCAAAGGTCAAGGCCACAATCTTAGTGCATTCACAGACTTACCATTGGGGGAAATTTCTTTTAATTGCTGTTTCCTTTCACGCTGTTTCTTCATATTTATTTAAACTAAGCCACTACCAGGCGTGCTTCATTGACTTCTGTTCAATATGGCAGGGGGCGTACCCATATTTTACAAACAACCCTGAATATTTGGACACAATTTGCTTTTTGGGAACCCCTATTAAATAGGGTGTTTCCCACAAATACATTGTTATTAGACCATACTAACCCTAAATATTGGCACGCTCACTGTTGTGGGGTACAATGTACTTTTATATGTTTCCCCAAATGAATTGTGTCCGAATATTTAGGGTTATTATGGTTAACCCTTAGCCCGCTACTCACAACAATTGTCATCTGCTGTTGCTTTTATATCTTGCCTTATTTCTCAATAAAAACATGGTTTGACAGCACTTCAGAATCATTGCCAATGGAAATTATTCTGAAGTGCTGTCAATGCATGTTGTAAATTATTATAAAGTGCGGTCAAAGTATGTTTTTGATGATAAAAATGGAAAATATGAAATAAACAGCAAACGACAAAAATATAAGATAGCGGTGTAGGGGTTAATGTGGCGATTTTATCCCGTCAACACAGAGCGTATGTGCCGTGAAACACGGTGCCCTGAAACATTTTTGATATCCAGTCAATACTATTTTTGCATTTTACAGCAATTTGTAGGTGTTGACGGGATAAATAGAATAGTAGGTTAGTGCCGTGAATGGGAAAAAATATCTGGCGCGGCACAGAAACGGGATGTGCTCGGCAGAGCCTCGCCCGTCCCGTTTCCTGAGCCTTGCCAGATATTTTTTCTCATTCACGGCACTAACCTACTATTCTCTATATATTGTGGTGCAAGTCTGTGATTAATTGTGACCTTGCGGGAAGAAATGGGTCTTATAACCTTTGTGACTAGTGTACATTCTGATCTGGGTCGGGTGTTATTATGGTTAACCCGTAGCCCGCTACTCAGAACAATTGTCGTCTGCTGTTGCTTTTGTATCTTTCCTTATTTCTCAATAAAAACATGGTTTGACAGCACTTCAGAATCATTTCCATTCTGAAGTGGCGTCAAAGAATGTTGTAAATTATTCTAAAGTGCTGTCAAAGCATGTTTTTGATGATAAAAATGGAAAATAGAAAAAAAGATTTTTGTTCCAGGTGTGACAATGATGAGAAGAGTGCCCGCGAGTCGCTGGTGTCCATCGGCTATAAGGCCCAGTACCCCGCCACCCACCAGAGCTCGTCGCGAACTACGTCCCCCGCCCGCCGCCCCTCCCCCGCCCGCACACCCTCGCCAGCTCCGGTCGTCTCTCCCAAGAAGACTTCACCCGCAAAGCCGAAACTCACAGCGATGGAGAAAAAGAAATGTACCGTATTTATTCTAATAGTAGTCCCCCTCTCTAATAGTAGCCCCCCTCCCATATTTGCATTCTAAATATGTTATTTTCACATACAAAAGCCATTTAAACAGCGATGGAGAAAAAGAAATGTACCATATTTATTATAATAGTAGCCCTCTAATAGTAGCCCCCCTCCCATATTTGCATTCTAAATATGTGATTTTCATGTACAAAAGCCATTTAAATGGCTTTTGTATGTGAAAATAACATGTTGATCCTATTTTCAAAGTTTTGATCCCCACGAATTGCATAGCCTCGGGGGCGTTTATTAGAATAAATACGTTCTGTGTCTTAGTTTAGCTCCGATTCACTGTAGTTTGTCATTAGGATCCCATTAACCCTTACACCCCTAAGTAATTGGAATGGATTTTGATATGTTAATTTTGGACCAATCCAATCGTCACAAAATGATTTTCAGACTAGTCCATTTATGAAAAGGGGGTGTTTCTATTTTCAAAAATATGAAAATTACTTGCAAAAAAGTGAAGATCTGGATGAGACGGCTCGTCACGAGCCGGCTCATCTGGATCTACACTATTTGCCAATACCACTATACAGGAGTGGGTGGCAGGTGGGAGTATGCGACGGGTAATTCAACGATCATCTTTCATCCTTACTGAATTCCGACTGGAGACCTAGTTTGGCCCTCACATACGTCTTTGGCATTTTGTATGTGACAGTTGAATCTGGTTATACCCCTTATATGAGTATTACGATTATTAGTAATCCTGTTTTAGGGGAAGGGGCCAAGTGACTTGGCATGGTATGGTTATTTTAATTTCAGGGCGGAATATATTTTGTCTCAATGTAAATATTCCGTTCTGATTTTGGGATTTTCCCCCCAGTGCAACAGGTTAATGGGATCGAACCCATTTGCATGGCCTTACTGGACCTTAGCTGTTGATAGGCCATTAAACGTCAATAAACAAACTGAAACCTAAGAAAACGTTTGAAAATCGATGCACAATTTCCGAATTTAGAAAAATTTCCCCATGTTATCCCCATAGACATATTCACTGTGTGAAGATGTATATGGGGATTTGACCTGCGGAACTTGTTTTTTCGCAATAAAATTTGAACCATATTTCACGAAATAAAAAGAATGCTCATTCTTAAAGTTTGCTATAATTTAATATTATCCAAAAAAACAATATTGGTTTTGCATAGTTTGTATAGCCGTAAAATTTGGGCAAACAGACAGTAGTGTATGTACAGTCGAGCAGAAGGTAAAGTCCAAGTTCAAGGGTATGGACGATTCCTGTCAAGCCCATCAATATGGCTCAAATGGCCTCAATGTGTGTCTAGGGATGATAATAACAATGCCTTTGTTCATGGAATGGCGAACAGTGCAGATCCTGATCAGACTGCGGATGCACAGGCTGATCTGGATCTACACTGGTCGCAAAACCCATAAGCCCCATTTCTCCAGTCACAGCCGTATATTTACAGTTGAGCAGAAGGTGAAGGCCCAGTTTAAGGGTACTGATGACTCGGTGATCCAGATGGCGTGTGAGGTCTGTAACTATGACGACTCCAGGGTCAAGGCCGTTATGGAACGAATGATTGAGGGGTATGTACAGCTATAACTGGGGCTTACTGTAATAATTTGGACACCATTTGTTTTGGGAATCCACTGTGAAATAGGGGTCTAAAATACCAAATTTATATCCAAATACATAATTACTGTGACAAACCAGTACAACCATACTACTCCTAAATATTGGGACACTCTTTTTTGTAGGAAACCATATATTTATCTCTCTCCCATATATGGGGAGACATATTGTTTTTGGCATGGTTGTTCATCCGTCCCGTCACAAAATTTGTGTCGCTCATTTCTCCAAAAGTAGTTGAGTGAGTCGCGAAATCTTTCAGGAATATTTGTCATCGTCTGAAATTGCGCACCTTTAGATGTGGATTCATCCAGTGTTCGCAGAGTTATGGCCCTTGATTTAGTTAAATGTGGCGTTTTTCAACTTATGTCGCACATAACTGAAAAACTAAGTGAGCTACAGTCATGAAACCATATAGAAATGTTTATCAACAAGTGGAGTTGTGTAACTGGTGATTTTGATGCAGATTCATAGAGTATGGGCGGAGTTATGGCCCTTGACTTAGTGAAAATTGCTGATTTTTAACTTGTGTTGCCGGTAACTCAAAAAGTATTTGTTTGTCACTATGTGAAGTTGTGCACCTGGTGTTTCTGATGTGGATTCATCTAGTATTGGCAGAGTTATGGCCTTTGACAAGAGTCAATTGCATATGTCTCTTTTTATTTTATTATCTCCCAATATACAGCTAACTTAAGCAGAAAAATCAAGGTAGCTACATGTATGCTGTTGTTGCCTTAAATTCTACTTTCTAAGGTTCAGTAGCCTATTTCACCAACATTGCAAAGTATACTTATCTAGCAAAGTATACTTTGAGGGAGAAATTTTAAATTTAAGGATAAATTTATTAATTTTTAGCCAGGTTTTTTGAAAAAAAATCCAGGCTATTGGATTGGCGAAAGCCGGGCGGGCGGGCGCGGGCGGCGGGCGGCGTCCACAATCAATGTTAAGTTTTCGTGTTTGAGTCCATTTCTTTGTTACTGTACCACCTAGGACCACCAAACTTCCACAGCTTCATAATCAAGGGGTGCCCACCACATATCACTATCCAACATGTTACTTTTTTTTTAACTTGACCCATTTTTTCCGCGCAGTCGACTTAGCCATTTTCAATGTTAAGTTTTCGCGTTTTCAATGTTAAGTTTTCGTGTTTAAGTCCATTTCTTTGGTACTGTACCACCTAGGACCACCAAACTTTCACAGCTTCATAATCAAGGGGTGCCCACCATATATCACTATCCAACATGTTACTTTTTTTTTAACTTCACCCATTTTTTCCGCGCAGTCGACTTAGCCATTTTCAATGTTAACTTTTCGCGTTTACAATGTTAAGTTTTCGTGTTTATGTCCATTTCTTTGTTACTGTACCACCTAGGATCACCAAACTTTCACAGCTTCATAACCAAGGGATGCCTACCACATACAGCTATCCAACATGTGACCATTTTTTTACCGTCACCTATTATTTCTACGTAATTGACTTAGCAATTTTCAACGTTAACTTTTTAACGTACGTCTGGGTAAATTTTTTGGTTAAAACTTTTTCGTTATACTATATCTCTGCAACTGCTTCGCCCATTACCTTGAAACTTCACATGGGTGTTTATCATCATCCATATTTTCATTCTAATCCCCAACCGTGCGGCCCCTGTGCGCAATGTCAAGGTCAAATTACTTTGAATTTATTTGTTAAAGTTTTTTCGTGTACTACATCTCTGCAACTGCTTCACCCATTACCTTCAAACTTCACATGGGTGTTTATCATCATCCATATTTTCATTCTAATCCCCAACCGTGCGGCCCCTGTGCGCAATGTCAAGGTCAAATTACTTTGAATTTATTTGTTAAAGTTTTTTCGTGTACTACATCTCTGCAACTGCTTCACCCATTACCTTCAAACTTCACATGGGTGTTTATCATCATCCATATTTTCATTCTAATCCCCAACCGTGCGGCCCCTGTGCGCAATGTCAAGGTCAAATTACTTTGAATTTATTTGTTAAAGTTTTTTTGTGTACTATATCTCTGCAACTGCTTCACCCATTACCTTCATACTTCACATGGGTGTTTATCATCATTGTCGCACCCGCTTGCGGAAAGCGCGATGTCGTCGGCATTTTGGCATACGTCCGTCCGTCCGTCCGTTCGTCCGTCCGTCCGTACGTCCGTGTGTCCGGTTAAAGTTTTTTCGTTAAAGTTTTTCCATCTACTATATCTATTTTTTTAGTGTCCATGCCTCGCCCCAAGGCGCGACATGCAGGCCACGGCCATCTAGTCTACAAAAAGTTGGTAAAATTATGTTATCCAAGTGTCCATGCTTAGAAAAAAACTGGCCTTCGTGGCCTTGTTTCTTGTTATTATACTGAATTTATTACATTATCACAGCCATTTTGGCTGTGATAATGTAATAAATTCAGTATAATAATAATTCTGCATCCTTTTAATCATAAAATATATGCAGTCGTTAGTTCTATATGACATAATGCATTTTGGGAAAAATAAATGATTACTCCCTCAACGTATACTTTGCTAGAAAAGTATACTTTGCAATGTTGGTGAAATAGGCTACAGATAACATGCAGTAGTGCTGTGGGGGAGACATATGTTTTTGTCTGAAAAACAACCCTCTACTGTCTGTTTCACGAAAGCTGCCCAAATTTTGCGGCCATATAAACAATTCAAAAACAATATTTGTGTTTGATAATATTAAATTAAAGGAAAATTTAAGAATGAGCCTTCTTTTTATTTCATGAAATTTTGTCAAATATTGATTTTAGTGCGAAAAAAATATTTCCCCATGTTAAATCCCCATAGACATCTTCACATGTCTATGGGGGTTTAACATGGGGAAATTTTTCAGAATTTCAGTAATCCTGGACCGATTTTCAAAATTTAACTTTTGTTTTCTCAGATCATTTCCAAGCTATCTAGCTAGGTTTCGGAGTCAATTTCCAAATTTTTTCGTTTTTTGACTCCTCCCACACTCCTCTACCTCTTTTTCCCCCATGTTAAAAATTCCCATAGAGAAATCAATGTTTCGTAATAAAACCAATAGTTATATTTGTCTTTCAGATTATTTAGTTTGTTATGCCCCCAGTCGCATTAGAGCTGGAGGCATATATTGTTTGGACTGTGTGTCCGTGAGTCTGTCCGTCCATCCGTGTGTCCGGCACAAGAGTTCGCCGGAGTTTCTCAATTTTGTCATAACTTCTATATTCCATGAAGAATTACTTAAATATTTCAGCACAGTACACATGTGGACAAATGCCACATATATATGTTGCCTGTAATATGACCGTGGCCTTCGTAACTTTGATCTGTTTCCCACATTAAACATTTCACCAGAGTTTCTCAATTCTGTAATAATTTCTATATCCTTGAAGGATTACTTTAATATTTCAATACATCATATTTGTGCACAAATGTCACACAATCATGATGCCCTTAATATGACCTTCTCCGTTTGACCTTTACAACTGTGCTTATGAATAATTTTCACTTTTGGTTATTAAAGTAACTTTGCCACAGTTTCTCCAATCTGCCACCGGGGGCATTCGTGTACAGACAGGCCATATTTTCTTGGTACCAATGCAGCTGCAGCCTATTTCACCAACATCGCAAAGTATACTTTCCTAGCAAAGTATACTTTGAGGGAGAAATTTTCAATTTTAGGATAAATTTATTAATTTTTATTATACTGAATTTATTACATTATCACAGCCAATTTGGCTGTGATAATGTAATAAATTCAGAATAATAATTCTCCATACTTTTAATCATGAAATATATGCATTTGTTAGTTCTATATGAAATAATGCATTTCATGAAAAATAAATGATTACTCCCTCAAAGTATACTTTGCTAGAAAAGTATACTTTGCAATGTTGGTGAAATAGGCTACAGGTGAGGAGATGGTAGAGAATGCATGCTATGACTCCTTAAGGATTCATATGTTAATGGCGAATCTTACAGATCCGGTGTATTAAGTTTGCTGTATTAAATTTATCGTTTACCCTAGTTTCTCGACCAATGAAAGAACGGCATTTCGTCTCAATTAATCGCATATTGAAACGTTTTCACCAATAAGTATTAAAATCAATCGTTCATTAAATGTTCAGAGCTATATTTAGAACTGATTGTATTCCTTGTTGTCATCGGTTCAAGAGACGCAAAGCATATTACCGCCCACACACGCGCTCCTTCGTGTCACACCACCAATCACATACTAGTATAGCGATTCAAAATCACTGTTAGGGGCGGAGCTTCGCTACTGGGCAGAGTAAACGATAAGTATGTTATAGTTCACATATTGAATTTTTAATCAATTAATTTCTCGCTCGCTACAAAATTAACTTATTAAAAATCCACTATATGAAACTATAACTATTACATCTTGTTCTAAAATTGAATAGGAGCCTTTTCTCTGGAATTACATCCTTTTGTGCATAGCTGCCATAATTGACACATCAAAGTTGACACAAAATTTCAGAGATCATATGGGATGGGTTGCGGCCTAGGTGTTAGAACACCTGACATCCAATCCGGAGGTTGTGGTTTCAAACCATGCCATGGGCATCAAAAATAGTTTCATAGTACATGTATTTCCATTCCACTGATCTGTCGGATGAGACTGTGAACTATGGTCCCTATGGTAATTCACTAATAATGATTTATAAATAAGTCCTGTTTTCCAATATGTCTTCAGGGAATCGCGGCCCAGCACGAGTAGAACACGATCCCCATCTCCCCGCCCTTCGATGTCCTCACCCACTCCAGCCTTCAGCCCAGGCAGCCTCGAACCTGTCGAGTTTGGATACGATGAACCAAGGTAACGTACAAGGAGTGAACAATAACATTCTGAATTTGTGCTGTATTTATATTTGTTAATTGGAAATTTGTTAAATACCTTTGAATTTCATAATTGTGATGAACCAAGGTAACGTACGAGGGGTGATCAATACATTCCTAAATTGTGCCGTATTTATATTTGTAAATTGGAAATTTGTTAAATACCTTTGAATTTCATAATTGTGATGAACCAAGGTAACGTACGAGGGGTGATCAATACATTCCTAAATTGTGCCGTATTTATATTTGTTAATTGGAAATTTGTTAAATACCTTTGAATTTCATAATTGTGATGAACCAAGGTAACGTACGAGGGGTGATCAATACATTCCTAAATTGTGCCGTATTTATATTTGTTAATTGGAAAGTTTGTTAAAATACCTTTGAATTTTCATAATTGTGATGAAACCAAGGTAACGTATCGAGTGGGGGTGTATTCAATACATTCCTAAATTGTGGGCCGATTTATTTATTTTTTGTTAATTGGAAATTTAATTTTTAAAATTACCTTTGAAGAATTTCATAATTGTGATGAACCAAGGTAACGTACGAGGGGTGATCAATACATTCCTAAATTGTGCTGTATTTATATTTGTAATTACCATACTTAACTTGGAAATTGGTTAAAAACCTTGACATTTCATACTTTTGATGAACCAAATAACGTACGAGGGGCGATCACATTACTCTGTGCCAATGGAAGCATTTGTATTAATGCTCTCACGCTTGTTTGTAATCGTTGTAAAGTAAATAACTTTTATTATAGGAATGAATGGCCTTTTTGTGGAATTTATCGGGGTATAAACTTGGAAAAGACGCGGAATACTGGACGAAGGCCGGAAGGCCTCGTCCAGTATTGCCGCGACTTTTCCAAGTTTATATTCCCGATAAATTCCACAAAAAGGCCATTCATTCCTTATAATTCCAGCATTTGAAATAAATTCATCAAGAAAATGTGTTTATTTTCCGTTTTCTTAAGAATTATTTTAACTGCGCCTCACGGTTACGGAAAGTAGTTCGGCATGGGAGTTTACTGGGATATAAATTTTGGACAGACACTTGCTACGGGCCAATCAAATGTTCGGAAATTGTGTAAATATTTTTGTGCTGGAATTATACTTGAATAAACTCAAAAATTGTGCTGTATGTATTTGTGCTGCATTAATTTATGTACATATCCTTGGTTAGATATGTTGAAATATAATACTTTTTGAATCAAGGTAATGTACAGGGGTGGTCAAGAAATGTCAGAAATTGTGCTGTATTTATATTTGTGCTGCAATAAAGTATGTACAACTCGATCTCTGTGTGATATCTTACCATGGTATTAAAGTACGAGGGGTCTACAATATGTTCAGAGAATTGAGCTGTGTTTCCTTTATTGATTTGTTTACATACATAACTCAAACTTGGTGAGATACTTTGAAATACATATATGAACCAAAGTGCTGTGTTTCCTTTTGTTAATTTCCATACATAGCTTAGAAATTGGTGAGACACCTTAAAATTTCATATTTGTGATGAACCCAGGTAAAGTACGAGGGATGATAAATAAGTTCCATGAATTGTGCTGTATTTCCTTTATTAATTTATAAATTGGTGAGATACGTTGAAATACAATAAAAAAAATTAACCAAGGTGGAGTATGAGGGATGATTCATAAATACTGATAATGGTTCTGTAGCTCCTTTATCAATTTGCATACATGTACATAACTCAAATCTATATGTTGCAATGTGTATGATCACGTAATACTAACAACAACAACAAGTACTGAAATTTCCAGAATCCATATGATTCAAAGTACGTATTCTTTTATAGTGTCCTTATTACGTAATGGATTTTGATGAAATATGGCGCATCAGACGCGTCTTGTTAAGCTGCATTTGGTGGTCTCTGTATTTCTGGCCAAACTTCTGTCGTTTTTGCGAAGAATCGATTTCCGTGTCAGGGGACACGGAAATCGATTCTTCGCAAAAACGACATAAGTCTGTTCCAAACTCCCTGGACCACCAAATGCAGCTCATGAAGACGCGTTTGCTGTGCCATATTTCGTTTCATATTAAGGAAAATATAAAATAATACTTTCAAGATTTCAACACTTTCAGCCACTGTTGTTGTTGTTATAACCACATGATCATGCACCTTGTGTTGGCTGCTGGCTAAATAAGATACCTTACGGCATGTCTGCCAATTATAAATCCTGACCATGCTTCACGTTCACACAGCTGGGTAAGAATCTTCTTGCTGATGGCCGTCAGACTATTGTCATGATTGTGATTTTAGCATAGCGAAGAGCGTAGGACCTACCGCAATAACCCTAAATATTCGGACACAATTTGTTTTGGGAAACCCCTAAATAGGGGGTTCCCAAAACAAATTGTATCCTAATATAGTTTTATTGTGATAAACCATATATTTACACGTATTTCCCAGAATAAATGAGGACCAAATATTTAGGGTTATTACGGTGATTAAATCAGACTACACATATGCACAGGTTGATATGAGGCTACACTGCCGCATACGTCGTAAGGTCTCTTTTCTCAGCCAAGGAGCCATTTGTCTTCACTAAACTTCGTACGACTAAAATGTTCGTAAGTGCAAATTTAGGATAGGCCTATGCACAATAAATGTAAATCCAATAATTGTTTACAATAAACCATTGTTAATGTGACTTGTACAGACTGTCATAATTTTTCACTTACCGGTACGAACATTTTACGATGTGTAGTGAAATGACCCCCTGTAGAACAACAGTAGCTTATGCACACTCGTGTTCACCATATACATGTATGGACAAACGACATGTTTCCTTCGACCAATCACATCACTCGCTACGGCTCGCCTCCAGAAATTATATATAAAGTATCATGTGTCAAATGTATGAACATGTTTATTTAACCAGGTGAGCTGATTATCTTGATATCATGCCTTCGTAAACAAAACTTGGTTAACTGCACTCACTCATTTGTTTAGCATAAGGACCTAATCACTTATGCATTATTTAACGATAATCAGCTCACCTGGTTAAATAAATGGTTTGTAAAGCTATGCCAAAAAATGGGGCTTACGATATCCAGAGTTTGCCAGTACCATAAACACCAGCAAGCTCTTGGCCATGTTTGATATTGTTATCACATTTAACTCTTAGACCGCTACTCACAACAATTGTCGTCTGCTGTTGCTTTTATATCTTGCCTTATTTCTCAATAAAAACATGGTTTGACAGCACTTCAGAATCAATGATTCTGAAGTGCTGTCCAAGCATGTTGTAAATTATTCTAAAGTGCTGTCAAAGCATGTTTTTGATGATAATGGAAAATAGAAAATAAACAGCAGACGACAAAAAATTAAGATAGCGGTGTAAGGGTTAATGCGATAATGATAAATCAAATATTGAAATTCTAGGAAAACTACCCGTTACGCACCAAAAAAACATGTGACAACTAACAGGTAGGTCATTGTATTTTTCCCTGCCGTAGTGCCAGAGCTTAAATCCTAGACATGTGGCAGTTTCTGCAGAAATGGGGCTTATGGCCATCGCCAGCTGTGTAGATTCCGATCAGAATGTGCTATGCTGTTGTGTCAGATTCTGAGAGAAATGTTGCTGTTATTGTTATTGCCATAAGCCCCATTTTTTCTCCCATTACAGACATAGACATAGGCAAATATATGAGACATGCCATGTGATTTTGTACCTTCAGACATAACACACCATTCATAAATAAAGGAAAAAGTTGACAAAATTTTCAGAATACATGCTCTGAAGCTTTTTGTCAACATTTAACGCCATTTACGGAAAATATTGTAAATTTTGTAAACATATTTGATGAAAGTACGCAGATGTCCGAAAGTGCCAAATCACATGGCATGCCTCATATAGGAGGTATGCTATTGTACTATATATCCCTGCATATAAGAGGTAAGCTAGAGCCACAGGTTGAAATATGCCTAAAAGCATCACTAAATGAAGAGAAAACATTTTTTATTTTTTTTACTCCCTCCATATAGACTCGATATGGAGTCCATATGGAGGGAGTAAAAAAAAAGTTTAGCTTGTTTGGTATACTATCAAAGCCTCAGCGGGATGACATGTGTGCCACGGCCATCTAGTTTGATGAGACAATGGAAAATAGAACATAAACAGCAAACAGCAAAAGTTAATTCATCAGTGTAAGGGTTAAAGAGGTGGGGCTAAGTGACTCCGAATATATGTTTTTGATTTAACTATTCAGTTCTCATTTTCCCCTCATCCGTACATGATGAATACAGGATTCGAGTTTGCTAACCCAGCCTAATATGACCGTAGCTGTTGACAGGCCATTACTATAGGAATGAATGGCCTTTTTGTGGAATTTATCGGGGTATAAACTTGGAAAAGTCGCGGGAATACTGGACGAAGCGATAAAAAGTTAGAATTTTCGAAAAAAACTTTTTTTTTTTTTTTTTTTTTTTTTTCGAAAATTGTAATTTTTTAAGGCCTCGTCCAGTATTCCCGCGACTTTTCCAAGTTTATATCCCCGATAAATTCAACAAAAAGGCCATTCATTCCTTATAATTCCAGCATTTGAAATAAATTCATCAAGAAAATGTGTTTATTTCCCGTTTTCTTAAGAAGTATTTTAACTCCGCCTCACGGTTACGGAAAGTAGTTTGGCGTGGGAGTTTACTGGGATATAAATTTTGGACAGAGACTTGCTACGGGCCAATCAAATGTTAGGGAATTGTGTAAATATTTTTGTGCTGGAATTATAAACCATTAAATGAATAAATACATTCTGGTCCGGTTTTCAATATCTAAGTTTTGCTTTCTTAATTAAATCATTTCTAGTCACTACAGTTATGTTTCGCGCCCATTTCCTGACCAATCAAGAAACATTGTTGCGGTATAGCAATTCATTAATCAGTATTAATGATTGATTTATATGAAATATTTGCCTTCCAAAACTGAAAAAAAACAAATTGCTCACTCTCTCTGATATTGCAAAAACAAGTTTGGCACTTACTATGGGTCATTTAATAATGCTTTATGTCATAAATGGACGCAGAATATGTTCAATACTCTAATATTTTTCAAATCCGTTTAATTTAATTTAGTTATCAAAATAACTAGGTACATGTATAAAATCAGCCTTTCATCAAAATCAAAATTGCATATCTACCTGTTTTCCATACAGTCCAAGTTCGTCTGCCACCAGTGCTAGACCGAGTACCAGTTCATCTAGACCGAGTACCAGTTCATCTAGACCGGGTACCAGTGCATCTAGACCGGGTACCAGTACATCTAGACCGAGTACCAGTGCATCTAGACCGGGTACCAGTGCATCAAGACCGGGTACCAGTGCATCCAGACCTGGAACCAGGACAGCTGCGTCGACGGCGTCTGCTACTTCACAGCAGAGCAGGGCAAAAAATGTCACGCAGTAAGTGGGTTTAAAATGCAAGAAACATAAATTGTCGTCTGCGGTTGTTTTATTTTATTTTTCTCAATAAAACATAGTTTGACAGTACTTTAGAATCGTTTTCAATGATTCTAAAGTGCTGTAAAACCATGTTTTTTTAGGAAGAAAAATGGTAAATAAAGAAAAAAACAGCAGATTATAAAATGGGTTAACCCCTTCAACCCAACGTAACTGGAATGGACTGTGATATGTTAATTCTCCGACAAAATGATTTTCAGACTAGTCCATTAATGAAAAAGGGGTCCTTTTTATAAAAAAAATATGAAAATTAGTTGCAAAACGTGCAGATCCGGATGAGACGGCTCATAGTGTTGAAAGAGTTTATTGCAGCACCCGGCATGTGAAAGTGTAATGGTGTGTGAGCACAAGGATTAAAAATAATATAAAACACACCATGTGATTTTGTACCTAAGAACATGTGTGATTTTTGTCGAGCCTGCTTGCAGAAAGCGAGACATAGTGATCACAATGACGTCTGTGCGTCCGTGTGTCAGTCCGTCCGTCCGTTCGTCCGAAATCTGCGTTAAAGTTTTTAAATACTTTGTATCTCTGCAGTCCTAAGTCACATTGACTTGAAACTTCATATGCTTATTAGTCATCATCCATATATTCATGCTGTATCCCACTCATGCGGCCCCTGTGCCCAAGGTCAAATGAAAAATGAAGTTTGCGTTAAATTTTTGTCAAAATTCATTACGCAAACATTGTATTAGCGAGCCTACCTCACTATACCCCCAGTTACCTATGTAAACAGGGGTATGATGAGGTATCCGCGCAATAGGTAATGCGGTCAAATAGGTCACAATGCAGTGACTATTTTCGATCAATAACTTATGTTGTAAGCGATTGTAATGTGTATTTTCAATATTTATATTATTAAAATGTATCTATCGATACCCCTTTAAGTAATATTTGTATATTTTAAATATATTGATGTTCTCATGAAGTGCATGAATATAAGTATTAATTAATCCAGCTTATATTGAGGAAAATCACACAGCCTTAAAACATAGTGCTGGAGTATAAACCATAGTATCGTATATTATTCATAAGTATATCACTATTAAACATTAATTACAATATGTATGCATATTATTAAAACAGTAGATGCTACCAGCTGTTTCGCTATATGTGATTTATAACAAATATTTTTTTTTGATTACGTCCGCGTACGGATTTCTGTCACACAAAGCGCCATTTTCAGTTCATATTTTGACCTGTGTATATGAACAGGACTAAATTTAAACAACGCTCGATTCCGTCCTATTCAAATTTCTCTGCAGAATGTTCAGACTAACTACATAAATAATGCTGCGAAATAAGTGTTTTAACGGTTGTAACATGGTCATCACTAAAAGGAAGAAACCACTCGTCGTATTATTTAAAAATAAGATTTACCCGAGACCTCATGGTGGCCGCCATTAATCCAGTGTAAACAATAGACCGTGTGATCCCATTCCCTGAGTAGCCGCTGCTTAGTGAAACGGTGTGCTAATCATGATATTATTTTCCCCAATAATTGGAAACGGTTTGAATTTCTCGGTAAAAACTACGAAAGTCATACAAAATAACGATGTATATTTAACATTGGATACGCGTAAACAGTATTACTCTCTCATCGGATCGTCAGTTGTCGTCGATAGCGATTTAACGTACTGATCTGGTCTTAATTTATTGTCAACTTTCAACGCCATTTACAGAATATATGGCTAATTTTGGAAATAAATAACGGCAAATTACGATGACGTCTGCTCTGAAATATCTGTCAACATGCGGACGTAATTTAAGGAAATCGATTATATTTTAAGGCTACATCTGTGACTAATTACGAATTTATGTATGGTCTTTGGCTACACCCGACACATTACACAGATCTAGTTGTAAATACACGTTGCTTTGTGTGGGGGAAAAAATCGATAATGCGTAGTTGTGTGTGACGAGGTGTTGATCTGATGACACCACATAGCTGTGACCCTTAGGCAATGTTTTGAAATTGACGTGTCGTTTTGATGTGTGCCGCAACACCTCACTGTCGGAGACAACATGACAATTAACGATATACTCTCGATTATACACAGATCTATTAGACGGCTGATTATTTAAAATAAAGAGTAGTTCAGTACACCTTCGCCGATATTGTTTTTAGAAAATCAGTAATATTTTCCGTAAATGGTGTTGAAAATTTACAAAATATATAGCCGCATTTCTCCGATATTCGTTTAGAAAATCACCAATATTTTCTGTAAATGGTGTTGACACAAAATGCAGCGTTCACGCGGAATTCAAAATAAAATAAAAAAATAATAATTTAATAAATAGACGCCGATGGCTACTGTGTTTGCGGCCAGTGAATTCTGGTCGTGGTAGCCACAGGCGCAGTTCGAACAGTGTTGTGAGCAGATGGAGGACAATAATTATTTCAAATTCATAAAAAAATGTTTGCTGTCCGAAAATTAATTAATTGTGACAGCCAAAAAAATAGATTTTGGGACAGTAAAACATTATATGGCATAGACAGTATAGACAGTACCTCAAACTTAAAAAAACAGTAACAAACTGTCTGTGTATATATTACTTAAACTTAAAACATCAGTAACAAACTGTCTGTGTATATATTACTTAAAGACAGACACTTTCATTGTTGGTAAGTTTCTATCAATTTATAGGTATTTTTATTAAAATCATAAAATTGTGAAAATATTAAAAAATATTAAAATCACAAAAATAATATATATGGAGAAAAAAAATTATACCACGTCGAAGTTTGAACCACTGACCCTTTCGGGAATCGGTAATTAAATCATTGAAGTCGGTGACCTTAATCTCACGACTATTGCGCCATTTACGACAATCACAGTTATACAGAAGTGCTATCAGTATTACGCCACCATTTGAACGTAATAATTATTAAATTATTTGCAACTCCATCTACAACGATACCGTTACAGAGATACGCTATTGAGACAACATGTATTAGTACCCATAACATAACAAAGTAATGTATCAATATATATCACAGGAGATAGCTTAAAACTATATATACTAATCATAAACAGAACAATCCGCTTGGCTCGTATGAAAATAGTTCGCGTGATATTGATTATCTCCCTTGCCGAAAGTAGTTCAGTGATTTATTAATTCCAAATAAGACGTGTTTGCGTAATGTTTGCGTTAAGTTTTCAGATACTTACTATCTCTGTAACCGTAAGTCAGACTTCCTTGAAACTTTGTATGCTTATTGGGCATCATCCATATATTCATTCTGTGTCCCACTCATGCGGCCCCTGTGCCCCAAGGTCATGGCCAAATGACTTAGAAGTTTGCATTATTATAAAATCTGCGTTAAACTTTTTACATACCTTATATCTCCACAGTTGTTACTCCAATACTTCCTTTTCATCATCCATATTTTCATTCCATAGCCTGCCCATGTGGTCCATTGGCCCAAGATCAAGGTCAAATGACTGAAAGTTGTGTTAATGTTTTTACATACCGTATATCTCCACAACATTTACTCAGATTTACTTCCAACGTCCAATACTTCTTATTCAGCATCCATATTTTCATTCTATTGCCTGCCCTTGTGGTCCACATGCCCAAGGTCAAGGTCAAATGACTTTGTAATTTGTGTTAAAGTTTTTACATACCTTATATCTCCACAACACTTACTCCGGTTTACTTCAAACTTCAAATAATTCTTTATTATCTTCCATATTTTCATTCTATAGTCCACCCATGCGGCCCACTTGCCCAAGATCAAAGTCAAATTTGCGTTAAAGCTTTTACATACCTTATATCTCCACAAACCTTAATTCAAACTTCAAATAAATACACTCTGACCATCAAATGCCTTGGCGGGCTCTGGGGGCTGTTTCACTAAACTTTGTAAGACTAAAATGTTTGTAAGCGCAAAATTATGATAGTCTGTAAATATCACATTAACAATGTTTTCTTGTAAACAATTATTGGATTTACATTTATTGAGCATAGGCTGCATATGCAGCCTATGCTCAATAAATGTAAATCCATCAATTGAAATTTACAGACGATCATAAATTTGCTCTTACGAACATTTTAGTCGTACGAAGTTTAGTGAAACGGGCCCCTGAAACTTGGTATGTAGCTGCTTCCTTATGATGAGTAGATGCGCAACTGTGCCACCGGATGATTTTTTTGCCCCTGGTTCATGAAATACAGTTAGAGAAACTGTGATCTTTTCTGCCAATGATGTCGAAAGCGAAATTGAAACATTTTGCCATCTTTCGACTTCATTTGCAGAAAATATCTGCCTATTGTCAACCAACAATGTAACAGACAAATAATTATCTTAGAACAACTAATATTTAAATATTTCCTTGGCCTGTTTACTCCCATTCTAGGATGAGTAAGGATATTCTAAGCTCCACACTTGAGACACTAAATTGTCTCACTGCTAACCTCCGAAGCTGCAGAAACCCTGATGGCCAATCAGACCCTCTCATTTCCGATGACCAAACTGATTCAGCGAATCAGAATGCGGATGAGTTAGCCAATGGAAACAGGTTTAAGCATGTGTGTTGTCTGCTGCTTAAACATTTAGTTGCTGAGAAACCAGAATAGACATTTAAAGGGCTTGCGTCATATATTTAGCTTTGTGGTTTATAACCTTTAGCCCTTAGAACGCGAGAATCGAAAATTGTCGTCTGGTGTTGTTTTATATTCTGTCTGGTTGGGCTCTCGTGTACGTCATTGAAATTCTTGTATGTGAATCTGGTTATACCCCTTATGTGAGTATTATGATTATTCATAATCCTATTTTACGGGAAGGGGCCAAGTTATTTTGGTGTTGTATGGACCTGGCACCAGGTCAGGTTATTCTAATTTCAGGGCTGAATATATATTTATTTTGATGTAAATATTCTGTCCTGATTTTGGGAGTTTTCCCCCTAATGCAGCAGGTTATATTACAGGATCGAATCCGTTGGCCCGGCTTTAATTTACCCTGCCTGTTGATAAGCCGTTAAACACCAATAATTCAAATTTATTCTTCTTTTTCAATTAAAACATGCTTTGACAACACTTGAGAATCATTTCCAACGGAAATGACATTCCAACGGAAATGATTCTCAAGAGCTGTCAAAGCATGTTTTTGATCAGGAAATTGGAAAATATAAAATAAACATCAGACAACAAAATTTAAATCATCTTCGTATGGGTTAAAAGCTGCTTGGAGAATGAGACGATGTTGGTCGAATGACATCATGTGATGTTACCGAATAAGTCACCGTGATGAAGCAACATGAACCAGTCTGAATTCTTTTAAGTGAAACGCACATTATACATTTTGTTGCTTTACCTGTTACCAGTAGCCTATTTCTCCAACATTGCAAAGTATACTTATCTAGCAAAGTATAATTTGAGGGAGAAATTTCCAATTTAAGGATAAATTTATTAATTTTTATTTTACTGAATTTATTACATTATCACAGCCATTTTGGCTGTGACAATGTAATAAATTCAGTATAATAAGTCTGCATACTTTTAATCATCAAATATATGCAGTAGTTAGTTCTATATGAAATAATGCATTTTGGGAAAAATAAATGATTATTCCCTCAAAGTATACTTTGCTAGATAAGTATACTTTGCAATTTTGATGAAATCGGCTACTGATAAATGCGAGTGTGTTTGATATACACATTATCAGACTTTTCCTACACTTTTCCTAGCCTTGCCTGATACACTTGATACCAAGGGCTCTTTTAACTACTGTCTGTTCCACGTTTTGCTGCCGACGAACATTTGGCTATTAAACACATTAAATCTAAAAAATATTTAAAATAAGTACTTTTTCATCAATAACAAAAAAGTCGCCCTCCCCAAAAAAAATTTAATATGGGGGAGTCAATTTCCAAAACTTTTCGTTTTTTGATCCTGAAGGATCAAAAAACGAAATATTTTGGAAATTGACTCCGAAACCTGGGGAGATAGCTTGAAAATGATGTAACTAAGAAAACAAAAGTTAAATTTTGAAAATCAGTCCACAAATAAAAAAAATATTTAAAAAAAAATCTATTTTTAGCCCCCATGTTAAATTCCCATAGGAAAATCTTTTTTTCGCAATAAAATCAATATTTGATGGAATTTCATCAAATACCTTTTTTTTGGGGAAGGTGATTTTTTTGTTATTGATACAAAAGTACTTTGAAATATTTTTTAAATTGAATGTTTAATAACCAAAATTTCGTCGGCAGCAAAACGTCGAACAGACAGTAAACTTCGTATGACTAAGTGTAAATCTAAAGCTTCCCACAAAATTCGCATTGACAGCCGATTGTGGTAACCTTTGGAGAATTTGCTCATATTTAATGACTTACCTGTAGGTAGGGGTGGGTGGCAGGTGGCAGGTGGCAGTATGCGATGGGTAATTTAACGATCGGGATTCGTCCTTACTGGAGCATATATAGCAAATGCATATATTTCATGATTAAAAGTATGCAGAATTATTATACTGAATTTATTACATTATCACAGCCAAATTGGCTGTGATAATGTAATAAATTCAGTATAATAAAAATTAATAAATTTATCATAAAATTGAAAATTTCTCCCTCAAAGTATACTTTGCTACTAAAGTATACTTTGCAATGTTGATGAAATCGGCTACTGGTTTGGCCCTCACGCACGTCTTTAGCATTTTGTATGTGACAGTTGAATATGGTTATATCCATTGAGAAAAAATATATTCAGCCCAGAAATTAGAAATAACCTGACCTGGTGTCAGGTCCATACCACACAAAAATCACTTGGCCCCATCCCCTAAAATAGGATTACGAATAATTGTAATACTCACATAAGGGATATAACCAGATTCAACTGTCACATACAAAATGCCAAAGACGTATGTGAGGGCCAAACCAGGTCTCCAGTCGGAATTCTGGTACGGATGAACCCCGATCGTTAAATCACCCATCACATGCTCCCACCTGCCACCACCAAAAAGAAAAAAAACGTTGTACAAACATTTTTATCGTACAATTTATCGCCCCAGAAGTCATTTTCCTGGTAGTCTATGTATCCTGCCTCAGTGAGCTTCATATATGTTATCTCTCGGTGCATGTGCATCTTCAGCATTTGTATCATACTTCAGAGGCCTGTTTCACTAAACTTTGTACGACTAAAATCTTCGTAAGTGCAAATTTAGGATCGTCTGGAAATTCCAATTAATGGGTTTACATTTATTGAGCATAGGCTGCATATGCAGCCTATGCTCAATAAATGTAAATCCAATCATTGTTTACAGAAAACATTGTTAATGTGAAATTCACAGACTATTATAATTTTGCACTTACCAACATTTTAGTCGTAAGAAGTTTAGTGAAACGGCCCCCAGGAACGGTAGCCTACTGTACTAACCCTAAATATTCAGAAGTTTCAATATTCAATAGTAGTTTCTAACCCTAAATATTCAGTCACCATTTGTTTTGGAATACCGCTATAAACTAGTAGTTTCTCAAAACAAATTGTTTGTTTATTGGTGTTTAACGGCCTATCAACAGCTAAGGTCATTTAATCCTTACACCGCTATCTTAATTTTTTTTCGTCTGCTGTTTATTTTCTGTTTTCCATTTTTATCATCAAAAACATTTCTTTGACAGCACTTTAGAATAATTTGCAACATGTTTTGACAGCACTTTAGAATCATTTCCATTGGAAATGATTCTAAAGGACTGTCAAACCATGTTTTTATTGAGAAATAAGGCAAGATATAAAAACTGTAATAAACCAGTACAAGAATAGTAACCCTTACTATTGGGGCACTCTTTTTATGGGAAGTCTTCTTTTTTACCCCCAGAATAAATGGTGTCCGAATACTTATGGTTATTATGAATGCGATGAAACAAAATTGTCATTTTGCTGTTGTTTCACATTTTTTCTTCTTGCTCAATAACAACGTGGCTTGACAGAATCGTTTGCATTGGACATGATTCTAAAGTGTTGTTAAAACATATTTTTGGTGATACAAATGGAAAATAAAAATAGACAGCAGATTATACCAGATAACAAAAAATGTCTTTCAACATTACAAGGGTTAAAGGTACATTCCCACTCAGTAGGCATAGAATGTTCTTTATATCAGAGACATTTTCTGGCAATATAAACATTCATTCACCATTACCCCATGTATTGATTGGCATTATTATACATTTTATATTAGCAGTCAAATTTCACGCTGATATCAGGGGCGATAACCGTGTTTCCTTAAAATGTTAATGGGCATTAATATTTATTCTCTGCATTTCCTTTTTGATGTGCAATGATCATACTTTATAATCTGTCAAAAAAATAAATTCAGGTGACACATTTAAATAGTATAAATAATGAAAAAATAGCATGCCTCATTTGCATATGAAAATAACCTGATACCACCGCGTGCCACTATCAGTAAAATAGACATTACTAAATCATTATATCTGAACAGCAGGCACTCATAATTGTTAGAACTGGTGGAATAGTGATACAAATATACACTTATGTAATTCCTTTCAAGAACAGTGTGTGCCTACTGAGTGGGCATGCACCTTTAAACCACATCACATGCATCATGTATGTTCTCTAATTAACCCATTTCAGTCTATGGATACGATAATGTTTTTTAAAAAAATCTTATTATTTTTATATATTTCTCCATAAAGGTATATGTTGTTACCACTCATTTGAACCGTCTCATCGAGACGGTTCAAATGAGTGGTAACAACATATATTTTCGAGATTAAATAAAGAAAATATGATTTTTTCCCTCTAAAAAGTCTCGTACTACCGTACTATAATTGTATCCCGTTTTTAATGGGTTATTGTCTCGCCCACGATAGGCGGCGTCCTCCCATTGATGGCTGTCCGCCCAGTGTCATTTGTGTGACCTTGGTGACCGTGACCTTCTTACCAATAATTTTCAGCTTCTTCATATTGTGACCTTGACCTTCAAGGTGATCGCCTTGTTTAGTGGGTGAGACATCCACCCCCAGTGATCGCCCTGTCTATATATCAGCCTTGGAATTCCTACGTGTTTCCTAGCCTTTCCAGCCTAGCCTTTGCTGATAAACTTGGTATCAACAGACTAGCTACTGTGGTATACTCCATATGAAACACGCCATGTGATGTTGTACCTTCGTACATCTGCGTACTTTCATTAAATACGTTTACATAACTTACAATATTTTTCATAAATAAAGTCAGAAGTTGACAAAAAAAATTCAGAGTTCCGCATGTACTCTGAAGATTTTGTGAACTTTTGACGACATTTATGGAAATTTTGTAAATTTTGTAAACGTATTTCATGAAATCATGCAGATGTACAAAATAACATGGCGTATCTCATATACAATACACACTAAACTGATTTTCTATAGTAGCACCCTGTTGTACTAGTCAAACATTATTCTAATGCACTCTATAAATATCACGCAATCTGATTGGCTGATGGTCATACATTACAGGTATATCATTGTTGATGAACGGTCGCAAATTTCAATATGTATTCCTACGCCAGTAGTAAAGGAGTGCATTAGAAATAGGTTAACCGCATTGTAATTTTGAAATTTGCGGCGTATATCAGAAAATGATAGGTCGGAAAACATGTTTAATGGCTCCGCTAGCGTGTCGCCATTAAACAGATTTTCTGACCTATCATTTTCTGATATACGCCGCAAATTTGAAAATTACAATAAGTTAACCCTACATTACAATACAGTTAACCCTATATTACTATACAGTTAACCCTATACTGGTCAAACATTGATTACCGGGGCATCATGGCCGCCCTCAGAATTCTTTGCAGGTCAAATATGTTGAGTGTATTGACAACATACATGTTCTATTCCAGCCATGACGTGCATGTCCCCACTGTGACCCGCCACCAGCCTGCGCCAGGGGCCTACATGTCTGAGAACAGAACCCCGGCTAAAGGACCTGACCCCTGTCTCAGGGTCGGACCCAATAAGGAGCTTCTGCTGTAAGTTACTGCCAGTTCTCACATTTGAGACACGCCATGCGATTTTGTACCTAAGAACATATGCGATTTTTGTCGCGCCCGATTGCGGACAGCACGATATAGTCGGCACATTGTGTACGTTCGTACATACATCCATATGTACGTTCGTACATATGCGCGTCCGGGTTAAAGTTTTTGCTTAAAGTTTCTTTTGTAGTTAAAGTTTTTTGTAATACTATCAAAACCTATATGAAGAAATCACATCAGTTACTTACAGAATACCGAGCTAGTGTCTTTTGATATGAAGTTTATCAAGTTTATCAAGCCAGCCTCGGAAATGCTACCGTTTCCGAGCCAAGCCTGATAAACTTGATATAAGAAGACAGTAGCCTGGTGCCTGGTATTATATTTATCAGGTACCTTTTCGGTAACGTCACGTGACGATTTCCGAGCAATGGAACGTCAGTTTTCACTTTGTTTAACCCGGGTTATGTTATCAGTCCGTACATATTCGGTCGATACAGGGCAGGTTACCTGATAAATTGCAATGATGTGTTTCCTTGGACCAATCAAATTATTTTCTCAGACACACCCTTTGAATTTGCGAGAAAGTCACATTTACTGTGGCCCGCCTGTGAATTTCGCACCGATCTTGGCCATATTTTACGCTTGTTTCTTATAAAGTATCATGTGGGAAATGTAAGAAAATGTTTATTAACCTGGGGCCCGTTTCACTAAACATTGTACGACTAAAATGTTCGTAAGTGCAAAATTATGATAGTCTGTAAATTTCACATTATCATTGTTTTCGTGTAAATAATTATTGGATTTACATTTATTGAGCATAGGCTGCATATGCAGCCTATGCTCAATAAATGTAAATCCATAAATTGAAATTTACAGACGATCTTTAATTTGCACTTACGAACATTTGAGTCGTAAGAAGTTTAGTGAAACGGGCCCCTTGGGAGCAGATTATCATGAAATAACGCGCTCGTGATTGGGTCCTAGTTAGTTTCGTTAGTTTAGCGGAAGGATCAAAACACTCGCGCATTATTTCAAGATAAGTAGCTCACCTGGTTGAATAAGCAGTATGTCCATTACTGTGGACGGATGGATTGATTGTACATTTAATATATAGTTATTGCATGGTCATTCGGGGAACAGTCAAAACTATTGCCCAGAGGTGTTGTGGACGACCCGTGGCACTATTGCCCGGAGGCCAAAGGCCGAGGGCAATAGTGCATCGGGTCGTTCACAGCACCGAGGGGCAATATGTTTTGACTGTTCCCCAAATGACTATGAAATAGCTGTTTTATTACCCAACCTGTAATATACTGTATGTGATACAATGAACGGGAATTTGGCGTGGGGCGCATCGACTGACCAATTTAAATTACGTTTATGATTTAATTTTATGATGTAATCTTCCACAAAAAGCATGAAGTCATGATTTTCAGGGTGAAATTGTTATGACTATTGCCCAGGTACGCGGAACTATTTCCCAGGCACGGGGAACTATTGCACAGGCACGTCAAAACCCAGGGAATTGTCAAACTATGGAATATCAACTCGTATAGGGAGTTGGGTAACAAAAAACGCTGTTTACTGGTCTACATATTTAACCTTTAAAAGGTGGCAGCAGAATATTGTCGTCTGCTAAATTTTCTTAATGGTGTTATTTGTTGATTCTAAAGCTCTGTCAAATTATGTTTTTGACGAAAAAAATGGAGAATAAAAAATTTAATAACAGCAGACAACAAAATTTAATTCAGCATTGTAAGAAATTGTTAACCCTTACAATGCTGAATTAAAATTTATTGTCTGCTGTTTATCTTATTTTCCATTTTTCTCATCAAAACCATGTTTTGACAACACTTTAGAATCATTTCCAATGGAAATGATTCTAAAATGGTGTCAAACCATGTTTTATTGAGAAAGAAGACAAAACATAAATCGACAGCAGACGACAATTTACGTTTCCCGCATTCTAAGGGTTATTCTGCTCCACTGGATGGTGAATGGTCAGACTGTGCAGGCTAGAAAACAAGCTCATAGTTACATATGAGACACACCATGTGATTTCGTTGTACCTTTGGAAATCTCTGTGATTTCATGAAATACATTTAAAAAAAAATTACAATATTTTCCGTAAATGGCGTCAAAGTTGACGAAATTTCCCCAGAGTACATGCGGAATAGTACTCAACTTAGTCGTCAACTTTTGACTTTATTTATGAAACATATTGTAAATTTTGTAAGCGCATTTAATGAAATTACGCAGATGTCCGAAGGTACAAATCACATGGCCTCTCTTATGTATTTTTGTATTCGTGTTCCAGGACGGACTACACATCAGCGAAGGGACCCAATCCAGAGCTCCGTCAGGGGCCAGACTCCGAGCGTGTTCAGGGGTCGCTAGGGGCCGTGGGGCCGGACCGCAGCCTGTTTTGTGGTCCCCAGTTTCAGCTGAGGCAAGGGGCCAGCCCCGCGGGTAGCCCCACCAGGCAGACTATCACCGCACTGTAGACGACTAGACCTGCCTATTGTAGAAATGTGGCTTATCTGACTGTCACCGTCCTGTAGACGACTGTTCCATATATGCGGCTGTGACTGGAGAAATGGGGCTTATGGTACTGCCATCGCTTTTTTTTTTCACTTGAATGATTTTTTTTCAACTGGCATTCAACTTCTGTATGATGATGTAAGTTTCGCCATGTCTGCTAAGTGGTCTGTGTATTGACTTTGAACCATATTCATGGTTATTGTAACATATTGTGCATTTTAATTTTTTTAATATTACATATAGTCCATGTATAAATCTATGAATCATACAGATATTGGTCAGACCATTTACAACGTAAATAGAGAATACCTGGGCCCGGTTGCTCAAAACCTCAGTTAGCTTAACAGACTGTTAAATCCTTAGCAATGCTAAGGATTTAACAGTTACTGTTAAATCCTTAGCAATGCTAAGGATTTAACAGTCTGTTAAGCTAACTGAGGTTTTGAGCAACCGGGCCCAGGCTAGTGTCTTTTGATATCAAGTTTATCAGGCAAGGCTAGGAAACGCGTAGGAATTCTGGGGCTTGCCGAGGAATTCCTACCGTTTCCGAGCCGAGCCTGATAAACTTGATATCAAAAGACACTAGCCCGGTATTCTATTTATCAGTTACGTTTTATGCTCGAAAATGACCACAGATGACGTTATCTCTGGACAGAACGAGGACATGTTTACGTTGCGGCATTACATTGACGTCATCAGTAACGTCACGTGACGTCATCCGACCACTGAAATGTCAGTTTCACTTCTTTGTAACCCGGATGTTTGTGTCAGGTCAATGACTGATACAACAATATGTTATCAGTTAGTACGTATTCGGTCAGTACAGGGCAGGTTACCTGATAATTGTGCTTATTATTGTAATTTTATATTATTCAGCATAGGCTTTTACCTTAACCAGTTACAATTGGAATATACTTTTTATGTGTATGAATTTTTTCTAACATTTTATTTTTAGTTTTGTTATTTCTCAATGAAAGTATATGTTGTGACCACTTATTTGAACCGTCTCAATGAGATGGTTCAAATGGTGGTCACGACATATATTTCTATGCACATATAAAGAAACTATCGGGAGAGGATTTAAATAAGCTTGCTTTCAATCTAATCCCATTTGAATAACTATTGTATCTGATTAACAACGTTAATCAAATTGTATACAATATACAAATAAAATATGTTTAAACCAAATCCCAAAAGCCATTAGTTTAAGCCATTTTGTTCGCAGAAAATCTTAAATACTGGTATTTCACCAGTATTTAAGATTTTCTGCGAACAAAATGACGTATCCTCAGCATGAAATGAGCTTGAATAATCATTTCTCCACTGGATCTACACTGTTTGGTGACATTAAGATTGTGGTCTGTAGTGTTGAAAACGTCAACCCTCATTATGAACTGGCTCATCTGGGTCTACATTGTTCACCATGCTACCATTGTGTTCTTTAACCCTAATGGGTGGCAGGTGGGAGCATGCGATGGGTAATTTAACGATTCATCCTTACCGGCCCTCGGGTATGTCTTTGGCATTCTTGTATGTGAGAGTTGAATCTGGTTATACCCCTTATATGAGTATTACTTTTAGGGGAAGGGGTCAAGTGACTTTGGTGTGTTATGGACCTGACACAGGTCGGGCATTTCTGGGCTGAATATATATTTATTTTGATGTAAATATTCCGTTCTGATTTGAGGTTTTCTCCCCAATGCAGCAGGTTACATGCGGGATCGAACCCATTAAATGACCTTAGCTGTTGATAGGCTGTTAAACACCAATGAATAAATCAATCGTTTACCCTAGAGGGCAGAAAGCCAACTTGTGCAAACACTGTAGATCCAGATGAGTTGGCTCATGACAAGCCGTCTCGTAAGGATCTGCAGCATTTGTCAATATTATTCACTTGTGAAAAAATCAGCATTTTATCATGCAGTGAAATGTTTAGAGGCAATGATGAACTCTTGAACTCTGGAATACAAGGCTGTTTTCATTGTCATTTAAAAATTTGCTGCCGTAAATTAGGTTATTATATTTCGGTGGACAAGGAAGATATGAGAATTATCATTGTCTTTGATTTGTATAAAGGGGACATGAGAGAATGTACTGATTAGTATTTTTGATTGCACCACAGTCTCATGTAGCGCCGTCAACTATTGATTTCCAGAATAAGTCGTAGTTAAGCGCACTACACCCTAGCCGGATACGAGTCAGGAGAATTTGGGGGGTTAATGGAGGTTAATGTTGAAAGGGTTAATCCTTTCACCTGCCCGTTATACAATAAACCTTCTTGTAAACTTGTAGATCCAACATGAGACAACTATTCCAGATCCAGTGATTTAGTATTTTTCATGTTTTAAAAAATCATCAGAGCTCCAGATAAGTTTTTGTATCTAAAGATAAGAGTATAAGGGGAGTATTTGATGATAATTTTGCGATAATTTTCTACAATTACCGAGTAAAACCTATGTTGTTGGTACTCGTTAGAATCGCCTCGGCGAGGCGATTCTAACGAGTACCAACAACATATATTTTTATCATGAAATAAGAAAAATTATCTCAGAATTATCATCAAATACTCCCCTATCTGTTCTTCTGGTGTACAATGCACATGAATCCTTTAAAAGAGTATTATACCCCAAGAGTTCTATGTATTATTGATTAACATGGAACAAATGATAATTTCTTTTTAAAAATTCACTTATTTGATGCTGCAAAAAGCAAACACTGTAAATTGTCAACTTTATTACAGTATTTTCACTACTCAATTTGAAAATCAATGCGTATTTTCACATTGCTGTGTGTATTTTGTACTCCCACTTTTGATAATCAATGCGTATTCTGCTATTAAAAGTAAGTGTGTAAAATACGCCAATACGCACCTTATCTGGAACTCTGAAACACTATTGACTTTAATGGAATGGGTTAAACATTAGCATATTACGTATATCACATATAGTACTGACAGAGCCCCAGATAAGTTTTTGTATCTAAAGATAAGAGTATAAGGGGAGTATTTGATGATAATTTTGCGATAATTTTCTACAATTACCGAGTAAAACCTATGTTGTTGGTACTCGTTAGAATCGCCTCGGCGAGGCGATTCTAACGAGTACCAACAACATATATTTTTATCATGAAATAAGAAAAATTATCTCAGAATTATCATCAAATACTCCCCTATCTGTTCTGATATAGCACGTATTGATGTACTTTACACATGTATTTTAGCTGAACATGCATTGATTTTAAAAAGGTGCGAGTACAAAATACTCTTCACAATTTGTAAGTAATCATTGAGTTTCTAAATGGGGAGTAAAAACTCATCTAAGCTGCCAAAAAAAGGTTTGAATAAAATGTACGCTTTACCCAACCCAGTGATAAGAAAATCTAATGCGGTGTACAGGAGAAAATCATGTTGTACCTATTTTATACTGGAAATATATGTGATGAATTCAGTAATCTATTTGCAAAAATAAAATACATGATTGCAAACAGTGTGGCAGGTGGGAGCATGCGAGGCATGGGCGGATTCAGGGGGGGCGGACCCGGCGCGCCCCCCCCCCCCCCCCCCCCCCCCCCCCCCCCCACCCCTAACATTCGCCCAGTAAAGATTTTTTACAAGTTACAAGGCACGTTTCATGCCAAGTGCCATGTATTCCATGCATTTTTCTGCTCCGCTCCGCTCGGTCGACTATTTTGCAATACTTGACTATATTATCGAACGAGCTTAGCTCGTTCGATAATATAGTCAAGTATTGCAAAATAGTTACGCCCCCCCTAACCCGAAATCCTGGATCCGCGCCTGCGATGGGTAATTTAACGATCGGGGTTCATCCCGACTGGAGGTTATTCTAATTTCAGGGCTGAAATTCTTGATGTAAATATTCCGTTCTGATTTTGGGATTTTCCCCTCAATGCAGCAGGTTAAGATGGGATCGAACCCGTTTACCCGGCCTTAAATTGTCAGTCTGGGAGTATGATACTCATTGGAGCTCTTGGGCCCGTTTCACTAAACTTTGTGCGACTAAAATGTTCGTAAGTCCAAAATTATGATAGTCTGTAATGTAAATTTCGCATTAATAATGTTTTCTTGCATATGCAGCCTATGCTCAATAAATGTAAATCCATCAATTGAAATTTCCAGACGATCTTAAATTTGCACTTGCGAACATTTTAGTCGTGCGAAGTTTAGTGAAACGGGCCCCTGGTATTTACCTTCTATAGTCATAATTTCTGTACATAAGCATGATATTACCGTATTTAATGTAATAGTAGCCACCCTCCCATATTTTCAGTAAAAATATGTTATTTTCACATTGTATAGTAATTTCAAACATCAACATTTTTTTTGTCACACTAATACATAAACAAATTCAGAAAATTGCATAGCCGGGGCGTTTATTAGAATACATATGGTTCTCTTTTTTTTTTAGCGTACATGTATTTGTTACCCCACGGTGTTGTATCACAGGTGGAAGACTCGGAGCTATGACACCAAAAAAAATGCCTATTACAAAAATCCCATTACCCCACCCACTTGATCTCATACAGTACTATCTTATATATAGAAGAGAGTATATAGAAGATAGTACTGTATGAGACCAAGTGGGTGGGGTAATGGGATTTTTTTAATAGGCATTTTTGTTGGTGTCATAGCTCCGAGTCTTCCACCTGTGTGTTGTATGTATAGCTTCATAAGCATGATGACTGACAGTCAATGATTCTATTTATACTGAAGCAATTTAAAAGCTCAACAAGCAGGTAAACTTGTTATTTATTCACCCATTACATGCAGTGGAACCTCTCTAAACCGGACACCAAGAAAACATATGTGATCTCATTTCTCAGATAATACTGCATGTTCATGATTGCAAAAGACACAAGTATGTCCCAGAATGGTCATATGCCTGATTTACAGTGGAACATCTCTAAACCGGACACCCTGGGGACCTCCCAGGGTGTCCGGTTTAGAGAAGTTTCACTGTAATTGGGCAAAACATTTTATTATAAGGATAAATAGCAAATAACCCGGAATCGTTACACCAGTCATATGGTACACTGCGGTCACATGGTACACCAGTCACATGGTACACTGCGGTCACTGATACACCCATGTCACAATGGTACCCACTGGCTGGGTCACATGGTACACCAGTCACTTGGTACACTGCGGTCACATGGTTACACCGTTCACATGGTACACGGCGGGTCACATGGTTCACTGCGGTCACATGGTACACCAGTCACAATGCATGGTCACACCTGCGGTCACCGGTTAACCAGTCACATGGTACACTGCGGTCCACATGGTAACACCGCGGTCACATGGTACACTGCGGTCACATGGTACACCAGTCACATGGTACACTGCGGTCACATAGATAATCATTTACGGGTGTCCAATAACACGTCTACCACATTGTTGCGTTTTTAAATCGTTTCAGTATATACGGGGCACAATTGTGTTTTATTCAGTATTTATCGATATAAAAAAATGAATTACATGTATTCATACGTGGAGTGCCGGTCTATTTGATTTTATTTTCCATGTAAGACTTATGCCACTGTAGAGTACATTGTACATGAATCACCGTATGCATTTAGGCTATGCTCTGATAAAATGTGTTATTGCGGAGCTCCAGATAAGGTGCGTATTGGCGTATTTTACTCACTCTTTTAGCAGAATACGCATTGATTATCAAAAGTGGGAGTACAAAATACTCACAGCAATTTGAAAATATTGATTTTCAAATCGAGTAGTGAAAATACTGTAATAAAGTTGAAAATTTACTTACTTGAACTGCAAAAAGCAAACAGTGTTTGCTTTTTGCAGCTCAAATAAGTGAACTTTTATATTTGTTCGACGTTTTATCGTTTGTTCCCTATTTATAACGGAAATCAATAATACATTTGTAAAAGTAAAATACGCATTGAAATTGAAATCTGGGGGTGTAATACTCTTTAGATACAAAACTTATCTGGAGCTCTGATATTGCAGGCAGGCTGGCTGATGGACAGACTCGTCTGGGGCCACATTGGCCACAAATGCATTTACTCTAGATGGCTGTTCACATAACGTAACACAAACTATTACAAGCTAACCAGTGATTTACCGTGATTCTGGAGAGATTTATTTCCTTGAAGTAAATATTTCCTCCTAGACGTTCGCGAGATGTAACTTACGTCACGTTTTGACGTCATTTCCGGTGAAGAAACAAAATGTTATAAGCTGGCACAATGGCAGTTGAATAAACTCTATATAATTCCCTCGATTGGCCACATGTACAAGCCATGTGATTTTATACCCAAGAAGATATGCAATGCATAGAATCTTAACATTTCTGTTAATGTAATATGATCTATAAACTTGTTTAATAAATATCATCTCATTTAAGATCGTCTTTGTATGTCGGTACAACGGCCAGTGGTATCCTATAGCCATATTCTAGGTTTATATATACTAAACCCATTGACCCGGCCTTAAATGACCTTAGCTGTTGATAGGCCGTTAAACCCCAACAAAGAAACACCCAGTAACTGATGATACAGTGGAACCTCGCTAAATCGGACACCCTGGGAGGCCCCCAGGGTGTCCGGTTTAGCGAGGTTTCACTGTAAATACCCCCTCGGACAGGTGGATGCGGGACACGACCCTGTTGACCCGTCTGCGTGTAGACTCCCTGAGGCTTGTACCTCTATGTCAGAAAAGCGGACGTTAAACCCTATTCACTCACTCACTCACTCACTTCACTGTAAATCATGCATTTGATTATTCCGAGCCATATCTGTGTGTTAATCGACCACAAACAGGCATTATCATCCAAGATAGATCCCCAAGACACCTATCAAAATTATGATCAAATATGTTTCTTGTTGTCCGGTTTGGAGAGGTTCCACTGTCGTATAATGTTGATACAGTTTTGCACGTGTACTGTATATACCCTTGTATTAAGTCATACTGTGTATTTATTATCCAATTTATTTGTTGTACCTTTTATTTGCAATAAACCATGTTAACAATAGTCTGTGTACTTGCTTCTATATGCGGGTGGGCGGTTGGTTGGGAGCATGTGATGGGTCATTACAACGATGGGGTTCATCCTTCACGGAATCCCGATATCCCTGGTTTGGCTTTCGGGTACATTCTTGGCCTCCTCGTTACTTGATAGTTGAATGATGTTATACCAACTTTTATCACACCCGCTTGCAGTCGGCGAGATATAGTCGCCGCTTTTGGCGTGCGTCATTTGCATTAAAGTTTTTTTAAGAACCAAATATCTCCACAACCCAGTCCGATCGACTTGAAACTTCACATACCTCTTTATCATCCATATTTTCATTCTATAGCCCACCCGTGGGTGGCAGGTGGGAGGGAGCATGAATAATTTAACAATCGGGAGTCATTCTTATTGGTATCACAAATGAAGGCAGGTATTGGCCCTCGGGTACATCTTTGGTGTTCTGCTATGCGAGGGTTTAATCTTGTTATACCCCTTGTACGAGTAATATGATTATTCCTAATCCTATTATTTTTAGGGAAGGGGCCAAGTGACTTTGGTGTGGTATGGACATGGCACCAGGTCAGGTTATTCTTAATTTCAAGGCTGATCGATGTAAATATTCCTTTCTGATTTTGGGATTTCCCCCCAATGCAGCAGGTTACATGCGGGATCGAACCCGTTGGCCCAGCTTTAAATGACCTTAGCTGTTAATAGGCCGTTAAACACTAATAAATCAAAATCAAATCTATAGCCAACCCATGCGGCCGCCATGCCGAAGGTTAAGGTCAAATTAGAACTGGTGGACTGGTGGCGGTGCGGGTGGCAGTGACTAGATGTGTAACCCTGTAGGGTTTCCCAGTATAGACGAGCGTGAAGTCTGTGTTTTCTTCGTCCATGTGGGAGAGATATTCTTCCTCTTCGGGCGGGAGATATTCCTATTCGTCCACTGGCGGGGGTCTTTCTTCCTCTTCTTATTCTGTACTTCCTGTGTAGCTGCTCGCTGGCTTGTTAAAATGTGTTTAATCTGATTGCTCTTACCAGGTGCATACATACTGGGACCGTCAAATACCTTGGCAGGCGTGATATGCTGGCCGTGGCCATCTAGTATTATTATATGTACTTAAATAGTGAGATTTAATATATGCTTAGTTTACTAAAACCCATCGGCGAATTGTATGTGGAACAAATAGCAGAATAACAAAATGGTCACAGCCCAACAAAACAGGTTTATTTCATTTCTATGAAGTATAGATCCAAAGAACCTGTCACATGGACAGTTGTTCATATTGTTTACTAGAGGTCTAGTGGATGGTTTATTGAATAAATGGAGAACAGTGTAGAGCCTGGGCATACTGCAGATGCAACAACTGGTCAGGGCATAGCTCCAGATTAGGTGCGTAATGACGTATTTTACGCACATATATTAGCAGAATACGCATCGATAAAAAATGTGAGTACAAAATACTCACAGCAACGCGACAATACGCATTCATTTTCAAAGTGAGTAATGAAAAGACTAATAAAGTTGAAAATTTACTTGGTTCAGCTGCAAAAACAACTTGTTTGCTTTTTGCAGCTCAAATAAGTTATTACGTTGCTTATTAATATTGAAGAAGTGGGTGGTTGGTCGGGTGTACGAGACGGTGTAAATTAACGGTAGGGCTTCCTCCTGATAGGAATCACTATTTGCCTGGTTTGGCCCTCTGACAGGTACGTTTCTATCTTTGGCTCTTTTGTTACCTGAGAGTTGAATTGGGTTATTGCTCATTATAAAAGTAGTAAGATTATTACTGAATCCCAAGATTCCCTGTTTAAATATGAATCCTTAATGATGGATTCGTCATTAACCTTCGTTTCGCTGAATTAAACTTTGTCGTCTGCTGGAAATGTTTTATTATCAATATTTCTTGACAAAAACCTGTTTTGACAGCGCAGGGCTGTCAAAACAGGTTCTTTTGTTAAGAATGAAGGTAAAAATGAAAAACAACAGACAACAATTTCCGTCTCGTGCGTAGTGAGGGTTAAAACACCCTCCCAATGTCACGATGCACAACGTCCCAGCAACAGCTATTAAGGTCTTATAGAGACAGGACCGCAGTTTAAAGTGAAAGTGAATGTGTTTAACTTCCCAGCAACAGCTATAAAGGTCATATAGAGACAGGACCACAGTTTAAAGTGAAAATGAATGTGTTTAACTTCCCAGCAACAGCTAATGTCATATAGACAGGACCACAGTTTAAAGTGAAAGTGAATGTGTTTAACTTCCCAGCAACAGCTAATGTCATATAGACGGGACCACAGTTTAAAGTGAAAGTGAATGTGTTTAACTTCCCAGCAACAGCTATAAAGGTCATATAGAGACAGGACCACAGTTTAAAGTGAAAATGAATGTGTTTAACTTCCCAGCAACAGCTAATGTCATATAGACAGGACCACAGTTTAAAGTGAAAATGAATGTGTTTAACTTCCCAGCAACAGCTAAGGTCATATAGAGACGGGACCGCAGTTTAAAGTGAGTGAATGGGTTTAACGTCCCAGCAACAGCTAATGTCATATAGAGACAGGACTGCAGTTTAAAGTCTCATCCGACAGACCAGTGGGAAGCAAATACTATGAAAGTAGTTTTGATGCCTAAGGCGAGGTTTGAACGCATAACCCCCGGATTGGAAATCAGGTGCTCTAACCCCTAGGCCATAATCCATCCCTACGATACAGAAAGAACAGAATATACAACAATTGAGCCTGTATTTCATGAAATTCTCATAATTGTGTGGCTGTGACTGGAGAAAGAAGGCTTATGGCCAATTTGACCAGTGTAAACCCAGACCAGCCTGTGCAGTCTGATTAGGGTCTGCACTATTCGACATTCAGTCAGTGAAATACTTGTTTAACCCTTTCAACACCACAGGCCTGTATAGTGGTATTGGCAAATAGTGTAGATCCAGATGAGCCGACTCGTGACGAGCAGTCTCATCAGGATTTGCACTTTTTGCAAGTAATTTTCAGTTTTTAGAACAAAAACACCCCCATTTCATAAATGGGCTACCTGGTAGTCAGATAATAATTTTGTGATAATTGGATTGGTCCAGAAATTAACATATACAAATCCATTCCAATTACTTAGGAGTGAAAGGATTAATAAACAGTGGAGATCCCTATCAGGCTGCGGGAATTTGCAGATTGGGAGCTAGACTGGTCAGAAATGTCATAAGCCGTATTTCTCCAGTCACCGCCACATATTAACATTTATAATATTAAAGTCAAAGTGGGCATGAATTTAATTTTTGTCAGCTTTTGAAAATCTTGGCTACTCTCTACACCAATTACAGTGTCACATGGTTTTAGCATATGCTCTGAAAATTTTGTAAGCTTTTGAAAATCTTGGCCAAATCTTGACGTTTAATAGCCGATTATGTGGCATGATTTAAACATTTATCAGGGGCCCGTTTCACTAAGCTTTGTACGACTAAAATGTTTGTAAGTGCAAAATTATGATAGTCTGTAAATTTCACATTAACAATGTTTTTTTGTAAACAATTATTGCATTTACATTTATTGAGCATAGGCTGCATATGCAGCCAATGCTCAAAAAATGTAAATCCATCAATTGAAATTTCCAGAGATCCTAAATTTGCACTTACGAACATTTTAGTTGTACAAAGTTTAGTGAAACGACCCCCAGATGTCTATGTGGGTGTGGGTCTCCCACACTGCCAGTGGCCAATACAGTTATCACGGAGTCACATAGTTTCTTGTGTATCAGATGTGGCTGTGGGCGGACGTCATACTTCGTCCTCGTTGAGCAGCATGTTTGGGATACCGTTGGTGACGGGGAATTTACGGCCGGTCTCGGGACACACCAGTTCCCCCTCCACCACCTCCACCTGTGGGTAGACAAAGACACAGACATCGTTTTATTTATTTAATGGCATTTACAAGCCAGTCAACAGCTATGATCATTTTAGGCTGGGTTAACCACATGTGGAAGACTCGGACCTGTGACATAAAATGCCAATATTAGCTGCTACAGAGAGGGGGTTGTTGTAGAGAGGTGGCTGTTCGGTGAGGTTCGACTAAATAAAATCAGGAGCTAAACTCGACACGACTCGTACAAACCAACACCTACCTGCATAAGGACGTGGTGTGTTTTCTTCAGGAAGTCGTTGTTGGTCTCGTACTCTGGCACAACATCTTCTGGCAGTCCCTCCGCGTGGCCCACCTGACATACAGGACAACATATATCAGAGTTCCAGGTAAGGTGCGTAATTTGATAAACTTTGAGGGGGGGATTTTGTTATTTCTTCACCAAAAATGGCAAGTTGGGAGTGCTTTAGAATCGTCTCATTGAGACGATTCTAAAGAACTCCCAACTTACCATTTTTGGTGAAGAACTAAGAAAAATACCTTGAATATTTGGTCAAATTACGCATCTTAACTGGAGCTCTGATATATGGTCATCAGTTAACCCTTTCACCTATAAGCGACTGAAATTGATTTTGATATGTTCAGTTTTCAACCAATCCAATGGTCACAAAATGATTTTCAGACTAGTCCATTTATGAAAAGGGGACGTTTTTGTTCTCAAAAATATTAATATTACTTGCATCTGGATGATCTACATTATTTGCCAATACCACTACACAGGTCTGTAGTTTTGAAAGGATTAAACGCATTGTGTATCAGATATGTCAGACCTACCTACATATGTAGCCAACTTCACCAAAATACACTTAATAAGTACACTTATCTACCTACATTGTAAGTACACTTTGTGGGAGTAATTATTTATTTGTACAGAAATACATTATCTTATATGGGAATATTATGTTTATATTTGATGATTAAAAGTATGTAGAATTATCATGATTATTATACTGTATTTATTACATTATCAGAGCCATTGTTTTTGTTAGAAAATATACTGATACATTTATAAATTGCTCTTTAGCAAAATAAGTGTACTTAGCGATTTGGGTGAAATTGGCCGCTGATACACTGTACCTACAAAAGATACGGTCATAGATGGCAGGAAATGAAGACTGTCATCTGCTGTTGTTGTTTATCAAATATGATAAAAAAGGAATGAGACCTGTAGCCTATTTCACCAACATTGCAAAGTACATGTATACTTTGAGGGAGAAATTTTCCATTTTAGGATAAATTTATAAATTTCAGTATAATAATTCTGCAATGTTTTAATCATCAAATATATGCAGTCGTTAGTTCTATATGAAATAATGCATTTCAGGAAAAATAAATGATTACTCCCTCAAAGTATACTTTGCTAGAAAAGTATACTTTGCAATGTTGATGAAATAGGCTACAGGCTAGAATTTCAGAGCAAATTGAAACCTCTGGAGGAGCCTGTACAAAAACATATTCCTTACAACCAGCTCCTACATTTATGTGTGTCTGCGACTGGAGAAATTAGGATTATGACATTTGTGGATATTCAAACTTCAGTAGCCTATTTCATCAACATTTCAAAGTATACTTAGCTAGCAAAGTATACTTTGAGGGAGAATTTTTCAATTTTAGGATAAATTTATTATTTTTTATTACACTGAATTTATTACATTATCACAGCCATTTTGGCTGTGATAATGTAATACATTCAGTATAATAATTCTGCATACTTTTAATCATCAAATATATGCAGTCATTAGTTCTATATGACATAATGCATTTCAGGAAAAATAAATGATTACACCCTCGAAGTATACTTTGCTCGAAAAGTATACTTTGCAATGTTGGTGAAATAGGCTACTGATCTTCTGGCGACATTCTGAAGCCTGTTAAGTATCAAACTACAAGTTAGCAGAAGCATTTCATTGACTGGATGCGCAGGCTGATGTGGGGCTACACTGGTCACATAACCCATAAGCCCCATTTCTCCAGTCACAGATATAGGGTGAATTTCTGCATAGGCCCTTGATGCAACATCTGTTTCTCACCCAGGATCCATATACAAATACAATGTTGTGTACAATAATACTGAGGCCCGTTTCACTAAACTTTGTACGACTAAAATGTTCGTAAGTGAAAACTTATGTTACTCTGCAAATGTCACATTAACATTGTTTTCTTGTAAACGATTATTGGATTTAAATTTATTGAGCATATGGATATGCAGCCTATGCTCAATAAATGTAAATCCATCAATTGAAATTTCCAGACGATCCTAAATTTGCACTTACGAACATTTTATTTTTACAAAGTTTCAGGTCTCCAGATAAGGAATTAGTAATTGAGTATTGTCACTCAATCATTTCTGAAGCAATTGGGTATTTCAAAATTTTAATGGGTAAAATAAAATCACACTACTGTTTACACATCAACAGACAGCAATTATTGAATAGTTTGCTTCGAAATGAAAACACGTCTTGGTGTTTCATTAGAATTGTCTCCTTGCCAAGATGTGTTTTCATGGAAAATAAGAAAATATTGCTATATTTGTGGTCTTTTTATTATTTTCTTCAGCATGATAAAGGTACCACAACATTTTTATTACTTGTTGATACTGTTTTTGGCAATTTTAATAGGGTATTTAAGCAAATACACAGCTTATCTGAAGCTCTGAGTTTAGTGAAACGCCCCCGCTCCCCAGCTCTGTTAGCTGTGCATTGTACAATACCTCATTTGCAGCTTTTCTCAGTGCTGGCCAGTCTATTTTTGGAATCATCCTTGCTGTGAACTCTGGGTTAAAGTCCACCTCCTTTACCTCTACTGTCTTGGCCTGCAAATACATTTACATTCAGCAACAATATAGCCACATGTGAGTATCAATATTGATATAGTCACCACACCCGGGCACATCTGAATTGTTTTGTACATTGTTTTGAAAGGTGTTTTATGTATATACAAACAATAATTCCAGCACAAAAATATTTACACAATTCCCTGACATTTGATTGGTCCGTAGCAAGTCTCTGTCCAAAATTTATATCCCAGTAAACTCCCACGCCGAACTACTTTCCGTCACTGTGAGGCGCAGTTAAAATAATTCTTAAGAAAACGGAAAGTAAACACATTTTCTTGATGAATTTATTTCAAATGCTGGAATTATAAGGAATGAATGGCCTTTTTGTGGAATTTATCGGGGATATAAACTTGGAAAAGTCGCGGGAATACTGGACGAGGCCTTCCGGCCTTCGTCCAGTATTCCCGCGACTTTTCTAATGTTAAGTTTTGTAAAGAGACTAAGTATTTGACCTTGACCTTGGGATCAGCGGGGGATGGACGGTCATGGATTTGGCACAGCATGGTAGTAGAGCCTTACATGAATGCACGAGTGAAATATTAAGCATTTTAGATGACTGAAATTGAAGTTATAATATATTTCTCTGATGTTAAGTTTTGTAAAGAGACTAAGTATTTGACCTTGACCTTGGGATCAGCGGGGATTGGACGGTCGTGGATTTGGCACAGCATGGTAGTAGAGCCTTACAGGAATGCATGTGTGAAATATTAAGCATTTTTGATGAAGGAAATAGAAGTTATAACAATATTTCTCTGATGTTAAGTTTTGTAAAGAGACTAAGTATTTGACCTTGACCTTGGGATCAGCGGGGGTTGGACGGTCGTGGATTTGGCACAGCATGGTAGTAGAGCCTTACAGGAATGCATGTGTGATTAAGCATTTTAGATGAAGGAAATAGAAGTTATAACAATATTTCTCTGATGTTAAGTTTAGTAACGGACGGACGGACAACCTGACTCCAGTATACGTCCCCACAACTCGTTGCGGGGGGCATAATTAGAGCTAATGTGTCCGACCCGAAGCTACAGTACACTCAGCGCGACTTTTGCCTTCTGAAGTTCTCTCACCCGACCCCGTGATCAGATGGAGAGTGGACGTAAAAATTCCTCCCACCGTGTCGGGTGGAAATCCCATTCGGCGCGGTGGAGAGGCAAAATGTCCACCGTGGGACAATTTTCAAGACCGAATCTCCGACACACCGCGTTCCCCCGTGTTAACCCACGGCGCATCACCGTGCCAGTATACAGGTAATACGGGCAGCGAAGAGAGCATTTATGGCCGAAGTACTGGAGATTTGTCCCCCCCCCCTCACCCATGACCCACCGTGTTAACATACGGCGCATCACCGTGCCAGCATACACATTTATTACGGTAAACGAAGAGTGTAATTTTGTACTTTGAAAAAGTAAAATGTAGAACCGAAGGAATGCAACTTAACATTACGATTTAATTTTGTCCGTCCCGTCGACAGGCGAAGGTACGTTACAAAGAACCGAATATTTTGAGGAATAATGTACGTTCCTTCACAACAGCTGACGTAACGGCGGAAAAAGGTAAACGGCCTACGTGACAATTAACATTTACTTCCAAGATGTTCATGTTGTAATCGATCGCATTTCCTATCGACCATATGGAACCCGATACCAACAGCACAAATATTCGTGTTTAGAATTTCTGTTTGAAATCGTAACACTGATTTGTTGAATCACATCCAATCAAACCAATACTAAAAGCACACAAATACACATTTCGCGGAAATAGAGACGATTCTCATCTGCTACCAAATCTGTTTTTATTAAGGAATAAAACGAATATAAAAGCATCAATATTTATTCTATCAACATATATTTTGACAACACATAAGAATTAATCGTCTTAGGAGATGATAACAATCGTTTTAGTAGACGATTCTCAAGAGAACTATTTATATTTCCTACAAAAAAAGGTTTTGACAAAACTTGATAAATCATCTTAGGAGACGAAGTGAGACGATTCGCATGTGCACAGTGCAGTCAAAACCTGTTATGTTAAGAATAAGTCGCGTTTTCGTTTTGCGCTCTCGTGACCGCGCATTCGCTATCTCAACCAATGCCCAATACACGATATTCTAACATGTCCTTAACAGGACACATACAAATCGTCTAAGGAGACGATTCTCATGTGCTGCTAAAACACGTTTTCTGTTTGAAATCGTGACACTAATTGGTTGAATCACATCCAAATCCAACCAATATTAAAAACATACAAACACATATTTCGCGGAAATAGAGACGATTCTCATCAGCTACCAAACCTGTTTTAATAACGGAATAAAATTAATATAAAAGTATCAATATTTTTCTATCAACATATATTTTGACAACACACAATAATCGTCTTATATATTTTTATCAAGAAATTAAAAACAGGAAAAAAATCTACCGGTTCAACAAAAAAACATATTTTGACAAAACTTGAAAATCGTCTAAGGAGACCATTCTCATATGCACAGTACTGTAAAAACATGTTTTGTTGAGAATATGTTACATTTTCGTTTCAGCTCTCGCGATCACGCTTCGCGTTTTCGCTATCTCGACCTATGCGCAAGATCGCGAAAACGCGAAACATGTTTTGTTGAGAATATGTTACATTTTCGTTTCAGCTCTCGCGATCATGTTAAATAACACGACACATGTTTTGTTGAGAATACGTTACATTTTCGTTTAAGCTCTTGCGATCACGCTTCGCGTTTTCGTGATCGATCACGCTTCGCGTTCTCGACCTATGCGCAAGATTGCGAAAACGTGAAAAAGCGAAACATGTTTTGTTGAGAATATGTTACATTATCGTTTCAGGTCTCGCGATTTCGCGATCTCGACCTATGCACAAGATCGCGAAAGGAGACGATTCTCATATGCACAGTACTGTCAAAACATGTTTTGTTGTGAATATGTTAAATTTTCGTTTCGCAAAATTGTAACATGTCCCTGATAGGACATGTACAAATCGTCTCAGGAGACGATTCTCATGTGCTGCCAAAACATATTTTTATTAAGAAATGGAACAAATGTGGACAAACATCAATATTTTTGACAATAAAAACATGGTTTGACAAAACACGAGACGATTCTGATGTGCTGCCAGTACATGTTTATTGAGTAAATAAAGATTCCGTTACCTTTTTTTGAGATTCTGCACCTTCTCTCCGACCAATAAAATGGAAGAAATATTGTTATCAAACGCGGTGAAAATCGCTATGCTATAAGAGAGATAAGTTCCATTCCATTAATAAATATGTGTAGAGTAATTGATCGTAAATGTGCTGCTCTTGTGTCGGCGTGTTTCAAAGGTCCGATCGACACAACTTAACCTTTAGATGTCATTTTGTAACCTTTGATGTCTCACTTTCCAACACCGACACACGTCCCAGTAGGTCACCGCACATGCTTATGATGATGTATGATGTGATCGGACAAAACCGGGCTTATTGCCTATGTGACTAGCGAAGACCCAACACGTGTTCACCATCAGTAGATCGTAACATGTCCGTTTTAGGAGACGACTCATATGCTGCCAAAACATGTTTATTAGAAAAAAATAATATTATTGTTTTGACAAAACATGAGAATTGCCTCCTAAAACACGAGAATTATAATGGTGTTCTGTTAGTGTCATGTAACAATCTCGCATTTACTCGATCTCGACCTCTACACGAGATCGCGAAAACACTAGGCCAAATGATGGTTGGACAATCACATCACGTATACCCTTCTGTGAGAAATAATAGCTACGATACACAGAGCCGAACTAGAGCTTCGTAGTATCGTCATCAAAATAATGTTTTACAGCACATGATAATCGTTTCCTAAGGCGATACTACAGTGTCCTGTTAGGGCCAGTTACATTCTCGCGTTTTCGCGATCTCGACCCATGCGCCAGATCGCGAAAACGCAAAGTGAGATCACGAGGTGAAAATGGGACATTATATTATATTCAGTCGTGCGTTTTTGCGATCTCGCCTCGCGTTGGAATTGCGTTTTACTTGCATGCATGCGTAAAGCGAAATTTCAAGACGTATCCATTTTATACACACCATGAGCAAAAGCGGAGGGCGATTTCGTGATAACCAAAGCGCGAGATGATTCTCATGTTTTTAGGAGACGATTCTCATGATTTGTTCTTGTTAAGAAATATGTTTGTTTTTGCTAATAAACATGTTTTGGCAGCACATCAGAATCATCTCTTAAGACAATTCACGTGTTTCGTCAAACAATGTTTTTGTGAAAAAAATATTGGTCTGTTTGTGAACATGAGAATCGTCTCGACCGATGATTCTCGTGTTTTTAGGAGACGATATCATGATTTGTCAAAATACGTTTTTAAGATATAATTATGTTTTTTTTCCCATAATAAACAATGACGAATGAGTTTGTCGAAACGGAGGTCGGTCATAAATTTAACCAATAATAACGGGGCCGATACGATTTCTAATTACTTCTAGGGTAAATAAAAATATCTCTTTCAATTTACCGATCTATTAACTGTGGATAGTATGACCATACTTATGCTGTCTGCAAACTTCGATTGGGGAAACTCGATATATATATATTAGCATTGGCATTGTTAATAAGCTAGGTTGCTTTTCTCGTCGAAAAAAAACCACATAAAAATATGTCTAAATAGTGTAAATTCTTGGGTACTACTTTATTACTGTACAGGTAAGCCAGCCCGGCTTCCCGGTGGAATGCGGGGTCGTACCACTGGGGAAACACCGTGGCCGTTCTATGGCTATTCGAAGTTTGTCCAGCTTGCACAGCTTGGGGAGGCACATAACTCTCACCGTGATTTCCCACTCTGAGAAAATTCCTCCCACGGTGTCAGAGTGGGAAAGGCAAAAAGGCAAAAAGGCAAAAAGCACTCTGAGCGTACTGTATATATACAAACCTTACTAATAGTAATATTATAATTAACAAATCAAATTGAAATGGCATTATGGCATTATGTTAATGTCAATGGATGCTCTGACGGGGCTAATGGATTTTTCTAAGTCTCTGAGAACCAAAGTACTTTCTTTTATGGCCTTACATTTGGTACAAGTTGATGTTGTATTTATAAAGAATAATCCACGGAAACCAATGACACTAAAGGAAACAGTCAGTATACGGTGCTTACCTGTATTGCTAACGGAAATCCTTTGGTGACACCTTTGATGATGTTCGATGTGAGCATATTATGTGTCAACAATTTCATTATGTATGCCTTGCTGCAAGAAATAGATATGATAGTTTTCGTTAATCGTGTGTGTTTTTTGTTGTTGTTGTTAGAGCAGGTGTCCGTAAGGAAAATTACAAACTTATTTTAAACGAAATACAGTACGCAATTAAATACATTATTTTCCTGCTAAACTGACTTTTGATTGTCAATAAAATTACATAGTTTGCATTCAAATTATATTATTATCATTTTATATCTATAACATATCGTTATAATGAGCCATTTAGTATGTAATGTATTACATTTCGTTAAAATTTATATATAGCAATTTGTGAAACGCATTAACCAATATGTCAGCCTCCACGTAAAACGTGTTTATTATTTACAACCACCCACCTTTGACTGATAAGTGAAAGTAGTGATCTGGTGATGGCGAAGTCAGGCGGCGGTAGACTGTTTGAGACGGACCTGGATTTCTGTCCGCGGTGCGGTACGGTGCTGCCACTGCCGGGTCAGGAGGACGTGGTTATGTGCCAGCTCTGTCAATTCACCATCAATGTCACAGGTGTGCATAGTTGCTGGAAGTAACTTAGTTGTGAACTGTAACTTGCAATCTACTCCGGTATTGTCCGTAGCCAGACTACAGACGGTAAGGAGTAGATTGCAAGAATTACCGTTCGCAATTAGAAGTACGGTAACTCTCCAGAATACTCGCGTATCGTCCGGACAATACAGTACTGTCGGTAGTATTCTGCAGAGTTACTTCTCTTAACTAAGGACGTAATGTGTGCATAGACATAGCAGTATGGCCTAATCACTCATGTTACCCTGCCGCTCAGATCCATATATCCATATGGCTTTACTAACGTTGATAGCAAAATAAATGATAATGTCGCTCAGATAATGAAAAATAGAAGTTAAACATGATATAGAGATATGTCATGTTAGTCTACCATTCAGTCAATCAGTGTGTAGCGGATACGTTGCCAGATTAGCAATCCAACAATTTTTCAATCTCGTACACATTTAATGGCGATAAAGCAGTATATTGGAATCAATCACACCGACGGGACATCTGTTTATAAATATAACTTTGTACTTACTGCAACATTTAATGATTAATTGTATCCGGGGATTTGACAGCGGGCAGCGTCTGCGTCCGCCACAGACACTTCTTGTCCGGAGCATAACTCGAATACCCTTTGGAATATTTTCATGAAACTTCACACATGCATAGACCACGACCCGAAGGTGTGTCGCGCACAAGAATGACAACTCTTGCATAGCTAATTTTTCAGTTATCTCCATTTTTTGTTTCACGCACTGATTTCGTGTCCGGAGCATAACTCGACCACCCTTTGGAATATTTTCATGAAACTTCACACATGCATAGACCACGACCCGAAGGTGTGTCACGCACAAGAATGACAACTCTTGCATAGATAATTTTTGAGTTATCTCCCTTTTTTGTTTCGCACACTGATTGACCATAACTCGACCACCCTTTGGAATATTTTTATGAAACTTCACACATTCAATTAGACCACGAACCGAAGGTGTGTCATGCACAAGAATGACAACTCTTGCATAGCTAATTTTTTAGTTATCTCCCTTTTTTGTTTTCGCACACTGATTTCCTGTCCGGAACATAACTCGACCACCCTTTGGAATATTTTCATGAAACTTCACACATGCATAGACCACGACCCGGAGGTGTGTCACGCACAAGAATGACAACTCTTGCGTAGCTATCACACATGCATAGACCACGACCCGGAGGTGTGTCGCGCACAAGAATGACAACTCTTGCGTAGCTACTTTTTTAAGTTATCTCCCTTTTTTGTTTTGCGCACTCTACAAACTGGACAATAATGCATGAAGACCCGTTTTCTCGTGTGCTCTGTACACCTTACCTGTAGAGAGAACAATAGAGACTGGGAGAACCATTCACCTGTGCATGTGCTAGCATGTGCTAGCATGTGCAAATGTCCAGTCTTGACCACTCACCACAGGTAATTTATACAGGTAAATTACTACATTGGATATTACATTTCCGTAAACTGTGTTGAAAATATTGTGGCATTATGTGGACCTGTGCAGATATATGTAGATAAATATAGGACTATTAAAAACAAATTCTGGGCTCCAGTAGCAAGCATTATTATTTTTAATTTTTAAACTTTTTTTATTCATTTTTTTTTTCAAATTCTTTTTCAATTTTTGTCTAGTAGCATAAGGTCGTAAGTGCTATATACAGACTATTCACCTGTGCATGTGCTAGCATGTGCAACTGACCACTGACCACTTACAGGTAATTTATACAGGTAAATGATTATATTACATTTCCGTAAACTGTGTTGAAAATATTGTGGCAATATGTGGACCTGTGCATATATGATATGTAGATAAATATAGGACTATTAAAAAACATTCTGGGCTCCAGTAGGGAGCATTTTTTCTTTATTTTTTTTAAATTTAATTTTTTTTTTCCATTTTTTTTCCCATTCTTTTTCAATTTTTTAACTGACCACTACCTTATTACAGGTAATTTATACAGGTACATTATTACATTTTCGTAAACTGTGTTGACAATATTGTGCAGTATGTGGACCTGTGCAGATATATGTAGATAAATATAGGACTATTAACAAAAATTCTGGGCTCCAGTAGCGAGCATTATTTTTTTTATTTTTTTTTGTTTATTACATTTCCGTAAACTGTGTTGAAAATATTGTGGCATTATGTGGACCTGTGCAGATATATGTAGATAAATATAGGACTATTAAAAACAATTCTGGGCTCAATTCTGGGCTCCAGTAGCAAGCATTATTATTTTTAATTTTTAAACTTTTTTTTTTCCATTTTTTTTTCTCATTTTTTTTTTCAAATTCTTTTTTAATTTTTGTCTAGGAGCATAAGGTAGTAAGTGCTATATACAGACTATTATCATATAATAAAACAATTATTGACTAGTGAGCCATAGAATATAATCTGATTTTCTATGGCTCACTAGTCAATAATTGTATAATATGTTCGGGCCAGTGAAAATTGCTTTCGGGCCCAGGCTCGAGGTCACGGCGGGACAAGGCCAAATCCACGTTCGTCCTGCCCCCGCCAAGCCCAGGGTCAAGGTCACATACTTGGTGCTTCAAAAACTTTAACGCTCAGGTAAAATATATCTTATAATTTCTGTTTTCCATTCACGGATCAACTTCATATTTCATATACGCATTGCTCTAATGGTCCTCTACCGCCCTGTACCAAATCCATGTTCGTCCTGCCCCCGCCAAGACCAGGGTTAAGATCACATACTTAGTGCTTCAAAAACTTTAACGCTCAGGTAAATATCTTATAATTTCTGTTTTCTTTCACGCATAAGCTTCATATTTCATATATGCATTGCTCTAATGGTCCTCTACCGCCCTGTGCCAAATCCACGTTCGTCCTGCCCCCGCCAAGCCCAGGGTCAAGGTCACATACTTGGTGCTTCAAAAACTTTAACGCTCAGGTAAAAGAAAATTTTGACTTGGAATTTGGCCACATTTATTATCAAAGCGATATGTGGGACATCCGTGTTCTATGAACACATTTTCTAGTTTATTAAACTTCACACATGCATAGAAGACGACCCAAAGGTGTGTCGCACGTAAGAATGACAACTCTTGCGTCGTTAATTTCTTAGTTATCTCCCTTTGTTGTTTTTCGTGCACTGATTTCGTGTCCGGAGCATAACTCGAACACCCTTTGGAATATTTTCATGAAACTTTACACATGCATAGACCACGACCCTAAAGGTGTGTCACACAAGAATGACAACTCTTGCATCACTTATTTTTTAGTTATCTCTTTTTGTTTTTCCGTCACTGATTTTGTCTCCGGAGCATAACTCGAACACCCTTTTTTCAAACTACTTGTGTACCTGGGGAGGGGGATACACATGCGCTTGTCGACAAGCGTCCATTTCTAGTTTAATATATATTGGTGAAAGTGTTGATTAATTGAGATGAAATGCTGTTCTTTCATTGGTCGAGAAACTAGGGTAAACAATAAATGTCTGTCCATGGTAATAGCTGGGACAAAATGTGAGATTTGTATATTGGGTACCACCAGGGGCGTAGCCAGGAGGCAAATGGTGTGCAGGTCCGGGAAACAAATGTCGAGCGAGCATTGCGAGCGAGGCCGCTAGTGGGTTCGGTGGGCATTGCACTGATTATGGGCATGGTAATGCCATTTAAATTTGTTTGGAAAGTTTAGGTACGCATAATTGGCAGACACCATCGTACATAAAACCACAGTTGATTATCTTCAAACCAGACACACTGGGTTTTCCACTGTATTAACCCTTAGACTGGTACACACAACAATTGTCGTCTGCTGTTGCTTTTATATATTATTGCCTTATTTCTCAATAAAAACATGGTTTGACAGCACTTTAGAATCATTTCCAATGGAAATGATTCTAAAGTGCTGTCAAAGCATGTTGTAAATTATTCTAAAGTGCTGTCAAAGTATGTTTTTGATGATAAAAATGGAAAATAGAAAATAAACAGCAGAGGGCAAAAAATTAAGATAGCGGTGTAAGGGTTAATAAAAATTGCAGATTTCGATGGAATAAAGATTGACACAAAATTGGAGCTGAATGCCACCGAGACGTTGCTAGGGAAACAAGAAGAGGCTGACACAGAATTAAATGGACCAACGGTATTACTGCATAACTTCATCTCATTATATATTAAACAATCAAACTGGCCTGCTAACGTTAAAGGTACATGCCCACTCAATAGACACAAACTGTTCTTTATAGGAATTAAATAAGTGTATACTTGTGTCACTATTCCACCAGTTTTAAAAATTACAAGTGCCCGCTCTATAGATATAGTCATTTAGTAATATTTATTTTACTTATAGTGACTCGCGGTGGTATCAGGCTATTTTCATATGCAAATGATGCATGATATTTTTTAATTATTTATACTAATTAAATGTGTCGCCTGAAAAAATAATATTTTTATATGATCATTGGACTTGAAAAAAATATACAGAGAATAAATAGTAATGTCTGCCTGTGATCCAAAGACATTTCATAAGTTGCTGTAAGGAACTTGTGATTTTCCAAGTTTGGTAAGACTGGGCCCGGTTGCTCAAAACCTCTGTTAGCTTAACAGACTGTTAAATCCTTAGCGATGCTAAGGATTTAACAGTCTGTTAAGCTAACAGAAGCTTTGAGCAACCGGGCCCTGGTTATCTATCGTACATTGTATCAATGAATGCTGGGGCCCGTTTCACTAAACTCCGTACGACTAAAATGTTCGGAAGTGCAAAATTATGACAGTCTATAAATTTCACATAAACAATGTTTTCTCAATAAATGTAAATCCATCAATTGAGACTTCTAGACAAAATTTGCACATTTTAGTGGTACAAAGTTTAGTGAAACGCACCCCTGGTCTGTAGCAACTACATGCACATGTGATTTTCAAGTTTAATAACCTATTTTAGACTCGTCGTAAAACTTTGGTTCTCAGATATCTCCGCGTCAGAAAAAATCCCTGTGCGTTAAACATTTTCTCGTCATGGAGAAATAAAATTGTACTGTAAACTCGCGACATGATCAATAAAAAACACTACCATGCAAAAATATGTTAAATCCAATCATGTGACAAAAATCTGGTGATTGTTCACATGTAGTAACTTTAGAAAACATATGCATCTGGCGACTTGAAAAATAATCAGAGACGAACATCTCAAACATAAAAGAATATATTTGAAAAATCCACCCTCCCACGTCACATTCTGCAAACCCTGTGTCTGAGAACCAAAGTACTTTGTTATCAGTAATGTCATTCATTCATTACTTCTGATTTTGCATGTTTGGTAACGTATTTGAGACTTGTTTTCTATCCGTAATGTCATTCATTCAATTATTTCTGATTTTCCAAGTTTGGTAACGTATCTGAGACTCGTTATCTATCAATAATGTCATTCATTCAATTTCTTCTGATTTTCCATGTTTTATAACGTATATATATATACAATGTGAAGAAATGTGGTTCGATGTAATTGTCAGGCGGACAGGAAGTGTGGGAAGTGTGGCAATGACAAGATGATCTACACGACACGACAGACGCGGTCCGCTGACGAGGGCCAGACCGTCTTCTTCACCTGCCCAGTCTGTAGGTGAGTCTATTGCTTAGCGGGCCATTAATTGCCTGGCTCCAGTTGCTCAAAACCTTCCTTAACCCTTTCAACTCTACATACCTCTTTAGCTGTACTTGCAAACAATGTAGATCCAGATGAGCCGGCTCATAACGAGCCATCTCGTCAGGATTTGCACTTTTTGCAAGTCATTTTCTTAATTTTTAAAAAAACAACAAACACCCAATTCATATATTTAGAATGAACCCATGTCCACTGAGGACTTATGTTTACCTTGTTTGTAAGGCAAATGTGTTCGAAGTTTGTTTTGTTCTTTTTTATTATCAAAGCTGCTTTATAATAACGATGCACTTGTTCTAAAATATTTCAGTGGAAATCAAACTAACAATATAGACCCTGATCCTGATCAGACATTGTACATCCAATTTGTAAACCAAAATACAGTAAACTTCTGTCTTTACCTCACAATTACACTCTACAGAATAACCCTTATCATTGTGTTGTCTGCGGTTTTTTTTTCACAATAAAAACAGAGGGGGTGAGACTATTCAGGATAATATATCCTGAAAGCAGGATTTGAGGTTCCTGATACAGTGGAACCTCTAAACCGGACACCAAGAAAACACATGTGATCTTATTTTTGATGAGTTTCTTGGTCATTTATCTCAGGTGATAATGTCTGTTCGTGATCGCATAGCACACAACTATGGCTCAGAATGATAGAATGCCTGACTTAAGGTGAAACCTCTCTAAGCCGGACAACCTGGGGACCTCCCAGGGTGTCCGGTTTAGAGAGGTTTCACTGTAATTACATAAAATACTTTTATGCATTTCTGGGTTCAGAAATATCATATATGTTTGTTTAGCCATTTCAGGATATATAGAGGATATTCATATTTTTGCAACGAATATGACATATATGTTCATCGAGTGGTGTGAAATGCCCATATTTCACGAGTGGACATTTCACACCACGAGATAAACATATATGTCATATTCGTTGCAAAAATATGAATTTTCTATTTATTATATACCGCTCCATGGAAATTAGCAGTTTTTTTTACAGTATACGGTAATGAATGTGTATTTGCAGCCTATTTGTAGTCCGGCACTGCAAATGCGCGTTATGAATATAGATAGCGGACGTAGTCATATTTTCACCGGAAGTTGTTTATTTCATCGATGAGAACATATGACTTTTATTTACATTTTATTTACATTGTATAACTATGTATTTCATGGGTAGGTATATAATAAATGGTATTTATTCCAACCACTGAAACAGGTCCTGTCTGCACATAATAATTATCTGCATGGGAGATGATTTTGATGCACCTGTTCTTGTCAATTAATTTTCCAACATTTAACTCTTTCACCCCTAAGTGACTGGAATGGATTTTGATATATTAATTTTCAGACCAATCCAATCGTCACAAAATGATTTTCCGACTAGTCTAGGGGTTATTTTTATTCTACAATAAAGAGAATTACTTGCAAAAAGTGCAGATCCTGATGAGACGGCTCGTCATGAGCCAGCTCATCTGGATCTACACTATTTGCAAAGACCGCTATAGAGGTCTGTAGAGTTGAAAGGGTTAAGGGTTAACTTAAATTTCTTCCACTTTCCAGGAATCAAGAAATAGAATACTCCTGATGGCTGTTCCGAAGACCGTTGCTACTACCGTAACTACGGAAACATGGCAACACTTCCTGCTGGATGGGGCACCATCTAATGTCACTGATCAAATGGTGCTTATGGCAAATAAACAAAAATTAATTTTTCAATAACTCGTGAACTGCTTCACCGATTTTTGATAATATTTGGCCACAATGTGTGTCTAGGGATGGTGCTTTGTTTTACATCTCCGACTGTCCGAGGTCACTGAGGACTTGTGTATCTTGTTTGTAAGGCAAAATGCAAGAGGGGATATAGCTTTATTCCATGTACGTACGTTAGTAACACCTTTCATTTTTCACTAACTTGTGAACCACGTCACCGATTTTTGGTAATATTTGGCCACAATGTGTGTCCAGGGATGGTGCTTTGTTTTACATACCACCCATCACCGACCGTCCGAGGTCACTGAGGACTTATGTATCTTGTTTGTAAGGCAAAAATGTTAAAAAAAATCCTGCTTTTGTTTTATTATCAAGGCTATCGGTACTACCCACGTTCGACCGCCGGTCAAGGTCACTGAGGACTTGTGTTGTTTTTTTTTTCTTTTCTTTTATTATCAAGGCTGCCAACGAGGTGATAAGCTTCGTTTAAAAATGTAATTTCTAGTTCTTTATATTCGGATGTGACTGGAAAAATGGGGTGTATGGGGTTTGTCTCCAGTGTATGTCCTGATGAAATCAGGCCCGTACGCAACCCCCATAACCATTTTATTTTTAACCCGCAGGCCTGTATAGTGGTATTGGCAAATAGTGTAGATCCAGATGAGCCGGCTCGTAACGAGCCGTCTCATCAGGATCTGCACTTTTTGCAATTAATTTTCATAATTTTGAGAACAAAAACACCCCATGTTCATAAATGGACTGGTCTGAAAATCATTTTGTGATGATTTAGATTGGTTGCAAAATTAACAAATCAAAATCCATTCCAGTTACTTAGGGGTGAAAGGGTTAATCTGCGGAGGTCTATCTCTGGATGTGCAAAAACAATGTTTAGCCCTTCGTGCCGTCGATAATGCACCCCCCTAAAATAATTCCTGAGTACGGGCCTGGAAATAATATACTTGTGTCGCCTGATAACGATCAATACGGGTGACGGGTGTTTCATTGATGGAATGGCAAACAGTGCAGATCCTGCTTAGACTGTGCATAAGCTGATCTGGATATACACTGGTCGCAAAACCCATAAGCCCCATGTCTCCAGTCGCAGTCACATATGTGACTGGGGTTTATGATAGTATGGCCAGCATAAATCCTGAATTAGGACTGGAGAAATTTTCCTTCTGGCATTTATGGTCCGTGTAGCTCCTGTAGCCGATTTCATCAAACTTGCAAAGTATACTTATCTAGCAAAGTATACTTTGAGGGAGTAATCGTTTATTTTTCCCCGAAATGCATTATTTCATATAGAACTAACCACTGCATATATTTGATGATTAAAAGTATGCAGAATTATTATACTGAATTTATTACATTATCACAGCCAAAATGGCTGTGATAATGTAATAAATTCAGTATAATAAAAATTAATAAATTTATCCTAAAATTGAAAATTTCTCCCTCAAAGTATACTTTGCTAGATAAGTATACTTTGCAATGTTGATGAAATAGGCTACTGATCTGGAGCAAGTGGACTGATGCATTTGAATTTTTGAAACATACAATATCCTGTGTCAGAAGTTCAGTGGTCCGTAAAATAGACGTGTAGAGACTGGTCAATTATGTACCGCGTGTATTCACCTACTTGGCAAGCATGTCGATGCAGAGCTGCAGATAAGCTGCGTATTTGCGTAAATACCCAATTAAAATTGCCAAAAACCCAATTGAAATCAGAAGTAGCGAGTATCAAAAAGCAATAACAAATTTGTTGTACCTTTATCATGCTACAGAAAACAATAAACAGATCACAAATATAGCATATTTTTATTATTTTCCATGAAAACACATCTTGGTATTTCATTAGAATTGTCTCCTTGGAGCCCCATTTTCCAGTGACAGTCACAACTCATATAAAATCCATTCAAGAAGTATTGTCTATTAATGACTTGTTTTTATGCCATCGGGTTTCGAAGAAACGGGTGGCATATAGTGTTTGGACCGTCCGTCTGTCCGTCTGTCCGTCCGTCCCACTTTTTGGTTAACCAATTTGTCACAGTTTCTCAAATATGCTGCAGGTGGCATCCGCATTCGACAGACGCATTTCTTGTTTTTTGCTGTAATGTTTCCGTTTTATCAATAATGCTTTGTGTTTTATGGACACACTGTAATAACGGATTATGGTAATAAAAACACAACAAATCAAATAAGCATTCATAACTTTTAATATCATGTTTCATGATGGAATAAATATTACTGAACAATATATATATGTATAATATATCTTCTTAATAAAGCATAATGTCATTATTCTATTGGACAAGCATCTATGAGGAGTACTGGAAAATCTATTGGGTACTGGGGACAACTTCACTAAACTTTGTACAATAAAAAAACTTTGTTTAAAGATTTGTTTAACCCTTTCATTCCTAAGTAACTGGAATGGATTTTGATATCTTAATTTTGCAACCAACCCAATCATCACAAAAAGATTTTCAGACATGTCCATTTATGAAAAAGGGGTGTTTTTGTTCTCAAAAAATATGAAAATTACTTGCAAAAAGTGCAGATCCTGATGAGACGGCTCGTCACGAGCCGGCTCATCTGGATCTACACTTTTTGCCAATACAGACCTGTGGTGTTGAAAGGGTTAAACTTGCATCTTCCATTAATATGGTTCCTCGATGCTAATTATTTCCATCTACATACATGTATATGTACACATCATTAATCCATTATGTTTGTGTGAATGAAAATTTTGAAATATTTTCAGATTTTTCTTATTTCTCAATGAAAGTATATGTTGTGACCACTCATTTGAACCGTCTCGACGAGACGATTCAAATGGTGGTCACAATATATACTTCCGATGAGAAATAAATAAAAATTAAAATTTTCATCAGTAAAATGGTGTATCTTCGTAATGTAATGGGTTAAATGTGAAAGATTTGCCAACATTGTGTATCCATGTGAATGTTGCGATAAATTTCAATTTAATTAGTTGTACGAAGTTTAGTGAAATAGCACCTAATGAAATACACGCTACTGACAAAATCTACTGGGGCCTACCTGGCTTTAGCATTACATTCATCATCACATCTCCGCAGAGCTCCAGATAAGCTTCGTGTCTAAAGCGTATTTTACCCCCCTTAATTCAAATTATATGCATTTATTATGTGACGTTTTTTTCCGATATCACATAGGGAGTAAATGACCAACTACAAAATGTAGATGGCTGTGGCCTGCATGTTGCACCCGCCGAGGCTTTGATATAACACAAATTTAACAATATTTAACCCGGACGGACGTACGTACGGATGTACGTACCCCAATGTGCCAACGCTGTCCGCAAGCGGGCGCGACAAAAATGACCAAAAGAAGAAACAAAGTTGATTCTTTTTGAGCTGGAAATTAATATAAGTAACAGGGATAACTGGCAGTGCAGTCTTTATGAAGGTCGCAATACCAGGTTCTCTAAACATGGCTCTTGTGATTGTAACTGGAGAAATGGGGCTTATGAGATTCGTGACCAGTGTAGCTCCAGATCCTGCAGCCTCCTCGGGATCTATGTCATTTACTAGAAACAAAGAGAATGAGTGGTGAACTGTGTATCTGCGCCGGCTGATCAGGGTCTACACGGTTCACCACTCATTCTCTAAATGCGCCAGCTGATCTGGGTCTAAACTAGCCGTGACAGTCATATTCTGTATTTCTCCAGTCACAGTCACGTACAAGGTGAATGAAGTAGATTTAATAAATAATACATCTAATCTGAACTAAAAGCACTTGTTAACGACTAATTGTATTGATTAAATGGGGTATTACATTGCCATCTATACGTTATACAGGCTGCCGGCTGAACAAAGGGACCTTACAGCAGTTAAAACTTGTGTGGATGTCGATCGTCTTGCACAGGTGCACAGTTGGAAACATAAATATATGTCATTTCCAATAACCTCCGAAGGCAAGCACGTCCGGCTCATAACATCCGGTTTACTGCCACACTATGGACGTCACATACGACTGCCAATACAGTTTCACACTATTTTGATAAAGACCATGTGGTCGAAAATTTAATAAAAAGAGTCACTTTAAAACAATGTGCATAAATATATGGTTCCCCCACAACAGTGAGCATGCCAATATTAGGGTTGGTGGTCTAATCACAATAACAATATATTTGGATAAAATTTGTTTTGGGAATAGGGGTTTCCAAAAGCAAATTGTGTCAGAATATTTAGGATTAATACGGTAATTGGTAATTCTAACAGCAGGATGGCTCTGATCAGGTTGATTAATGGTACATTGCCATCTATACATTATACGGCTGCCGCTGAATACAGGGTGAGTTGTAAGTTCCCCTTTATCAGCCTGCATCTGAATACATGTACACAAGCTGGATTTGCATAAGTAGCCCTTATAGTTTTATGTTTAAACTTTTGATGCATACGAGACACGCCATGTGATTGTGTAACATCGGACATTTTCATTAAATATGTTTACAAAATTTACAATATTTTCTGTAATGGAAGTCAAAAGTTGACAAAATTTTCAGAGTACATGCGGAATTATTTCCCGCATGTACTCTGAAAATTTTGTCAACTTTTTATTTTATTTATGAAATTTTTTTTTTAACGTATTTAATGAAATTACACAGATGTCTGAAGGTAGACAATCGCATGGCGTGTCTCATACCATGTACATTTGATAAATTTTACCACAAGGTGTGTTTCCTGTTATGTGACCTATTATACTTTTTACCCCCGACCGTAATTTATTTGAAAATAAGTTATTTTTGGTTTCAGGATTTATTTACGGACAGCATTGCTGGGGATAAGTTTATATTACATTTGTATAACACCATGTCAACAGAAATATCGCAGTACAAAAAGAAAAACAAAAGCTGACCGATTGACCCTAATTGACCCGTAACAGGAAGCACAGTTGTTTTAGGCCTAATGCAATCCTCTCTATTTGTGCAAATCGTAATTTGTGCAACTATTACGCCATTTTAAATAAATTTATTGACCCATGACCATAAAATATTCAGAACACCGTCTCAAAATTTGTACTCTCAATCAGACAGTTTTACACCTCAGACTCGACCGAGACTTCCTGATTTTGAGCACAAGAACTGAGTATATGCACAGGTGGAAGACTCGGACCTATGACACAAAAAAATGCCCATTAAAACAATTAATTACCCCACCCACTTGGTCTCATACAGTACTATGCTCTATACTATGCCTTCCACCTGTGCGTGTATGCTCCCGAAAGTTTTCTAATCATGGACCCTGTTCTCGTACAAAAATGAAAATACACATGTAAAATATTGAGCCATTTAATGAAAGCCGTCATCTTGAATTTACACCCACAATTAATCTATAGTAGCACTGGGACTCAATTGTGGCTGTGACTGGAAACATGCAGCTTATGGATTTGTGACCAATGTAGCTCCTGATCAAATAGCTTACTCCAACAGTCAGTGAAAAACTTTGCAAGTCTATGAAGTTCGTAAGTGCAACATTTAATTTTTTAATAACATTTACACCGATAGCCGTTATTGGCAAAGCTTTAGTGGGTGCGTCCCTATGTAATGATGTGTACATATAGGTGCAAAATTGAGCATTAGTTGAGCACCTTGATGTAAAAATCAAATAAATAAAAGTATGTTTACAACCAAAAATTAGTTCAGTGAAACGGGCCCCTGCTATCTACTGTCTGTTCCACGTTTAGCTGCCGACGAAATTTTGGCTATTAAACACATTAAATATATTTAATTGTAGGTACTTTTTCATCAATAACAAAAACCCTCCCCAAAAAAAAAATAATTATGAAATTCCATCAAATATTGATTTTATTGCGAAAAAACAATTTTCCTATAGGAATTTAACATGGGGGCTAAAAATGATTATTTTTTTCATATTTTGTTTATTTGTGGACCGATTTTCAAAATCTTCTTAGTTACATCATTTTCAAGCTATCTCGCCAGGTTTCAGAGTCAATTTCCAAAATTGTTGGGATTTTTTGAGATTTTCCCACCAATACAGCAGGTTAAAACGGGATTGAACCCGTTTGCCTGGCCTTACATGACCTTAGCTGTTGATAGGCCGTTAAACACCAATAAGCAAACAACCAAATGGAAAGTATACCTCTGAACGGTTTGTTTACACGAATAAGCACTTTCGGACCGCGAGACCGGTCCGAGATGTGTTTATGCATGTAAACCTTAGAGTGCATGCGTAAATCTGACACAGGTAATTGTTATTGTGTTTACACTGTTAGTGACTATTCCTGATCTTCTGAATATTCGTGGTAAGGGTCATATAATAACACAATTATAGTCTTTCGAGTCGGTGTACACGAGATTTACGGATCTTCAAAAAGTGATGTTCACCTGAACATCATTTGTCTCAGGTCCATAAATCTCATGTACACCGACTCAAAAGACACTAATTGTATATTGTACGTCATGGTCGCCAGATTGCGAAAGTCGTCCAGGACAGCAGTTTGGGTCGCCAGACTGCTGTAAATTTAATTAACTAAGACAAACAATAAAATCAATATTTGATGGAATTTCATCAAATACATTTTTTTGGGGAGGGTGACTTTTTTGTTATTGATGAAAAAAAAGTACTCTCTTAAATATTTGTTAGATTTAATGCGATTCATAGCCAAATGTTTGTCGGCAGCAAAATGTGGAACAGACAGTAGAGCCGTGTACAATTATATAGCAGATTCAGAGCTGGAGTGGTCACAAATTAATGCTGTACGCCCAGTTTTTCCAGAAAGTCATAAATGCTGAATGCAAACGGCAAGATGTAGGTTCTCATTGCTGTAATATAAATAAATAAAGCACACATATAAAATATAAGAAACAGGACGGAATTCATGACTAAAATATTACAATAAAACTATAAATGTATTCATAGATCACGGATATCCCCAGCTACAGTGAAACCTCTCTAAACCGGACACCCTGGGAGGTCCAGGGTGTCCGGCTTAGAGAGGTTTCACTGTAAATCAGACATTTGATCATTCTGAGCCATAGTTGTGTGTTATGCGATTATGAACAGACATTATCACCTGACATAAAAGACCAAGAAACTCATCAAAAAATAAAATCACATTGTTTTCTTGGTGTCAGGTTTAGAGAGGTTCCACAATACTGATTTGATACTGCATTGTAAATGAAGAATGTATACAGGCATGTGGTGTTGAAAGGATAAATGTACTGGTAAATTGGCACAAAGTGTAGATCTAGATGAGCCGACTGTATATATATAAACAATGCAAAAGCATTATTAATTTCGATAATATTAAATTAAAGCAAAATTTAAGAGTGAAGATGTCTATGGGGATTTAACATGGGGAAATTTTTGAATTTCAGAAATACTTCAAAATTTGTTTCCTTAGATCATTTCCAAGCCATCTAGCCAGGTTTCGGAGTCAAATTTCAATTTGTTTTCATTTGTTGACTCCGCCCACAGCTCCTCCACCTCCTTTTCCCCCATGTTAAATTCCCATAGACAAATCAATATTTCATAATAAAATCAATATTTGACAAAATTTCACGAAATAAAAAGAAGGCTCATTCTTAAATTTTAATAAAATTTAATATTATCGAAAAAAATAATGTTTTTGCATTGTTTATATAGCTGTAAAATTTGGGCAGGTTTCGTGAAAGGGTTAACTAGTAGAGAAATACAGATCTGGACATTGAATTGGCAAAAATGATACTCCCATTTCTCGAGGAGTTCTAGTATGCTCTCGCAAAGCTATACCATATACAGTGGAACCTCTCATAAACTTGACACATAGAAAACACCTTTGATCTTATTTTTGATGAGTTTCTTGGTCAGTTATCTCGGGTGATAATGTATGTTCGTGACCGCATAGCACATAGCCATGGCTCCGAATGATCGAATGCCTGATTTACAGTGAAACCTCTCTAAGCGTCCCCAAGGTGTCCGGATTAGAGACGTTTCACTGTACTTGGAAAATGTTTCCTCAATCTAAGACTAATTCAATAAAAGGAATAAGGCCATACCTTCAATACAACAGCTAGGATTACAATTCTGGTGCTATATGTGGCTGTGATTGGAGAAATGGGGCTTATGGGATTTGTGACCAGTGTATCTCTAGTAGCCTATTTCACCAACATTGCAAAGTATACTTTTCTAGCAAAGTATACTTTTCTAGCAAAGTATACTTTGAGGGAGTAATCATTTATTTTTCCCACAATGCATTATCTCATATAGAACTAACAACTGCATATATTTGATGATTAAAAGTATGCAGAAGTATTATACTGAATGTATTACATTATCACAGCCAAAATGGCTGTGATAATGTAATAAATTCAGTATAATACAAAATAATAAATTTGTCCTAAAATTGAAATTTTCTCCCTCAAAGTATACTTTGCTAGATAAGTATACTTTGTAATTTTGATGAAATCGGCTACTGATATCAAATATGCCCAATCCTGTAGTCTGATCATGATCTATGTGATATGTTGGAAGCATGCATGATGGGTGTTTCTTTGATGGAATAGTGAACAGTGCAGATCCTGATCAGAATGTGCGGATGCACATGCTGATCTGGATCTACACTGGTCACAGAACGCATAAGCCCCATTTCTCCAGTCACAGCCACATATCATATATTGTATAATTTATAACATACAAAATAGTATGCAACGGCAAAAGGGAATTTATTTAATGGTGTTTAATGGCCTGTCAACAGCTATGGTCATTTTAGGCCAGGTTAAGAGGGTCAAATCCCATGCTACCTGTTGTGATAGGGGTAAATCCCAAAATCAGAACTGAATATTTACAGAAAAAAAAATAATATTCAGCCCTGAAATTAGAATAACCTGGTGCCCGGTCCTCACCAAATTGTGTAGAACGGCAATACATAAATGTGGCTGTGACTGAAGAAATGGGGCCTATGGTACTTGCAACCAGTGTAGATTCAGATCAGCCTTGCATACACAGTCTGATCTGGAACTACACTAAGTCAGTGACACACCTGGCCTGCTTCTAGCAAACAATATATGACCTTAACAGGCCACAGGAGAGTGCTAAAAGATCTGGAGCTAGACTGGTCGTAAATCCCATAAGCCCCATTTCTCCAGTCACTACCACAAATAACAATAATACTAGAGCAAGTGAGCACGGATGCCCCCGGCCGACGCCTTACGAATTTTCGATGAAGAAAATAGAAGTTAAATAACATATTTCTCTGATATTAAGTTTAGTGACGGATGGACGGACGGATTTACCAACATTTGGTATAATGAGCTATCTCCATTGTTATCAAGGAAAAAGCTTTAAGATATAATGAGCTTACTCAATAAGTCCTATGATTGTGTTCCTAAGTCTATAACTCGTAAAATGTTGGTCCAGATAACCTGACTCCAGTGAAACCCCACCCCCACTAAGTCTATAACTTGTAAAATGTTGGTCCAGATAACCTGACTCCAGTGAAACCCCACCCCCACAACTCAATAACACACAACATAATAATTGGTCCCTGTTTACAATGAACAAGGGGCCTGTTTCACTAAAACTTTGTACAACTAAAATGTTCGTAAGTGCAAATTTAGGATCGTCTGGAAATTTCAATTGATGGATTTACATTTATTGAGCATAGGCTGCATATGCAGCCTATGCTCAATAAATGTAAATCCAATAATTGTTTACAAGAAAACATTGGTAATGTGAAATTTACAGACTATCATAATTTTGCACTTACGGACATTTTAATCGTACAAAGTTTAGTGAAACGTCCCCCAGTTTGAGAATCAATGCATCACATGATCATTCTACTGTCTATGTGTTTTCTTGTATATAAATGCAAATTATAAAATAATGAAAACCTGTTCATGAATTGATTAACTGATGAAATATGGTTTAATGTCTGGCCTGGTCAACGGACCAGAAGTACATGTATCGGTATATGTATTCCCGCCACATTACAATGTACTGATGTCTTACTCAACGAGAAGAATTCACATAATCTCACATTGAGCTTGTTTTCTAATCCGTATTCACAATGTATTCTATTTGAAAAATAAATATTGTATAATCAATCTAAAAGATTTTTCTAAACCATTTTGTTTGTTGGTGTTTAACGGCCTATCAACAACTAAGATAATTTAAGGCCGGGCCAACGGGTTCGATCCTGTATTCAACCTGTTTAATTGGGGGGAAAATCCCAAAATCAGAATAGAATGTTTTCATCAAGAAAAATACATTCAGCCCGGAATCTGGTTATACCCCTTATATGAGTAATAGTGGCTTTTTGTGTGGTATGGACCTGGCACCAGGTCAGGTTATTCTAATTTCAGGGCTGAATATATTTGTTCTCGATGTAAATATTCTGTTCTGATTTTGGGATTTTCCCACCAATACAGCAGATTAAAACGGGATCGAACCCGTTTGCCCGGCCTTACATGACCTTAGATGTTGATAGGCCGTTAAACACCAATAAGCAAACAACCAAATGGAAAGTATACCTCTGAACGGTTTGTTTACACGAATAAGCACTCACGGACCGCGAGACCGGTCCGAGATGTGTTTATTCATGTGAACAAACCTATTGCTCACCTCATTAGAGCACATGCGTACATCTGACACAGGTAATTGTTATTGTGTGACTAATTTATATATATAATTCCTGATCTTCTGAATATTCGTGGTAAGGGTCATATAATAACACAATTATAGTATTTCGAGTCGGTGTACACGAGATTTACGGATTTTCACCTGAACATCATTTGTCTCAGGTCCATAAATCTCATGTACACCGACTCAAAAAGACACTAATTGTATATTGTACGTCATGGTCACCAGATTGCGAAAGTCGTCCAGGACAGCAGTTTGGGTCGCCAGACTGCTGTAAAATTAATTAACTAAGACAAACAATACACATCAACATGATTAGCATATGCAGCATGGTATCCACTATATGTGCTCCTAGTCTAACTACTTGTAACTACGTGGAGATGATTCTAAAGTACTGCCCAACCATGTTTATATTCGGAAAGAAGACAAATTTTGTTTCCCCGTGTTCAAATGGTTAAAGACAATTTAGAAGACGCATGCATCACAAATGCCTCTATAACTTTTGAATACTCCCTCTATACACAATACAGTCAACTTCATACAATCCAATCAATGCTGTTTTCACAATGCTGAGCCAATTTTGTGTATTCTGTTATCAAAGAATAACCTGCAATAATAACTAGATATTATGTTTGTAAAACATGGATATACCCCCATGGCATACTGGACTCTAACTGGAGAAACTCTTACAAAACTTTTTGACGCAAATGTACACTGACGGACATACAGACGGACGGATGTACAGAACCTCAAGAGCAATGCAATACGCCCCCCCCCCCCCCACCCTGCTATGGCATACGGGGCATAATAAGTGTATATTTTTAACCCCGAGAATTCGGAACCGAAAATTGCCGTCTGCTGTTTTTCATATTTTGTCTTTTCTCTCAATAAAAACATGGTTTGGCAGCATTTTAGGATCATTTCCATTAGAAATGATTCTAAAGTGCTGTTAAAGCAAGGTTTTCATGAGGAAAATGTAAGATACAAAATAAATAGCGGACAACAAAATTTAATTCAGCATTGTAAGGGTTATTTGGGTTCCAAAAGGCAACAGCGGACATACAATTATTCTGCCACAAGTCAGAATATTAATTATGGACATAACATATAAACACAACAAGGTGATTGCTGTTGAATGTCTCACCCACGAAAGTCGGGGTCAAGGTCACTGTTATGATACCGAGTTGATAGCCATCACTGTTGGGAAGCTATTGATGACGACTGGTAATGACCCGACTAATGGATCGGGAGATGTTCAAAATGTTGATGTACGTACAAAATTGAAAAAAAGTGAAAGTGAATGGGTTTAACGTCCCACCAACAGCTATAGGGTCATATAGAGATGGGACCACAGTTTAATGTCTCATCCGATAGACCAGTGGGATGGAAATACTATGAAAGTATTTTTGATGCCCTAGGCAAGGTTTGAACCCACAACCTCTGTAGCCTATTTCATCAACATTGCAAAGTATACTTTCCTAGCAAAGTATACTTTGAGGGAGAAATTTTCAATTTTATGATAAATTTATTAATTTTTATTATACTGAATTTATTACATTATCACAGCCAATTTGGCTGTGATAATGTAATACATTCAGTATAATAATTCTGCATACTTTTAATCATCAAATATATGCATTTGTTAGTTCTATATGAAATAATGCATTTCAGGAAAAATAAATGATTACTCCCTCAAAGTATACTTTGCTAGTAAAGTAACCTTTGCAATGTTGATGAAATAGGCTACAGGTGTTCTAACCCCTAGGCCACAACCCATCCCTGCACAAAATTGTAAACCTACTAAGATGCCGCCACCGGAATGGAGACCGCTTTCTCACTTTCCACTAATGTGCATACAAAATTGTTGATGCCTACTACGTGGATGCCAGCAAGGCCCATGCTGGAATTGTGATGTTGATGTCTCACTTTCCTCTAACGTGTGGGTGGCAGGTGGGAGCATGTGATGGGTAATTTAATGATCGGGGTTTATCCTTACCGGAATTCCGACTGGAGACCTGGTTTGGCCCTCACATACGTCTTTGGCATTTTGTATGTGACAGTTGAATCTGGTTATAACCCTTATGTGAGTATTACGATTATTCGTAATCCTATTTTAGGGGAAGGGGCCAAGTGACTTGGTGTGGTATGGACCTGGCACCGGGTCGGGTTATTCTAATTTCAGGGCTCAATATATTTCTTCTCGATGTAAATATTCCGTTCTGATTTTGGTATTTTCCCTCCAATGCAGCAGGTTAAAACGAGATTGAACCCGTTTGCCCGGCCTTACATGACCTTAGCTGTTGATAGGCCGTTAAACACCAATAAATAAACAATTCCTCTAACGTGGGTGAGACAAAACTGGACAGATGGATAGGTGTTGTAAAAAAAAACCTCATGAAGAAAATGGTCACTAAGCTTCGTACGACTAAAATGTTCGTAAGTGCAAAATTATTAACAATGTCTTCTTGTAAAAACTTATTGGATTTACATTTATTGAGCATACGCTGCATATGCAGCCTATGCTCAATAAATGTAAATCCAGCAACTGAAATTTTGAGACTATCCTAAATTTGCACTTACGAACATTTTAGTCGTACGAAGTTTAGTGAAACGGGCCTCTGATTACAATGGAGTTAATACAAATATAAAATAGGTCTTGATGAACAATCAATAGGTTAGTGACTTTTGGATCAGTGTAACTGCTGATCAGCAGAATGATAATGCCAGATGTACATGTATTTATAACAAAGGCTTGAATTTTCCTGCAACTCGATACCGGGTATGGAAGGTTCTTGGAGACAATTCCCACCCTTAACCCTTCCTACGCTGTTGACGGAAATTGCCGTCTTCTGTTTTTCATTTTTGCTTTAATTCTTAACAAAAAACTGGTTTTGACAGCACATGAGAATCGTCTCCACTGGAGACGATTCTCATGTGCTGTCAAAACCAGCAGACGACTACAAAACCAGCAGACGACTACATTTAATTCACCGTAGTAAGGGTTAAACAAGAATATGTGGTCTGTCATGCACTTAGGGCCCTATAGGTGATTTGAGAAACTTGCATCAACTTCCAAAATATAAAAGGACGGACAGACAAGATGGACAGACAGGGCGAAATCTATTGGGCACACCGCCGAATCTCGGCGGGGCCTTAATAAAAGATAACTCGCTGTAACTAAATCGCGAATGGTGTAGACCCTGAACAGACTGAATGAATATGCAGTCTGATCAGGGTCTACACTGGTCAGTAACAAACTAAATATCCCCATTTCTAAACGACAAATGCAGTAAGCTTGGGACTCGTTTCACTAAACTTTGTCCGACAAAGAAATTTGCAAGTGCAACATTTGAGTTTAGAATAACATTTCAGGGGCGGATCTGGAGGTGGTGGGGTTCTGGGGTTGCAACCCCCCCCCGTAACTCTTGCAATTACTATCACTAGGGTGAGTTGATTGCAAGAGTAACGTTCACAACTTGACAACACACGCCAAGAACAAATGAGAAGCGAATCAATAAAAATCTTCGTACTTCTTTTTTATCGTACAAAGTTTAGTGAAACATGCCCCTAGTTTCAAAATAGTGTAGCCTACAGGTATGGAATTACGAGCTTGCTAGGTTAACATGAGACAAAACAGTTGTTAACTAACAGATATGTGGCTGCGACTGAAGAAATGGGGCTTATGGGTGATGCGACCAGTGTAGATCCAGATCAGGCTGTGCATCCACACAGCCTGATCAGGATCTGCACTGCTCGCCATTCCATCAATGAAACATCCGCCATGATTCTAACAAGGAGTATATATCGTTATTAGACTGTAGAAGTGTGCTATGTGATCAGGAGCTACACTGGTCATAAATCCCATAAGCCCTATTTCTCCAGTCACAGCCATAAATAGGTACATGGAAAATGTGATATTTCTGCCGCAGACATCACTGTATGGAGCAAACTTTGCTGGATTTGTCTTTCTGTAACGTTTTCACCACCTCCACCTTTAGAGATCGCCGTTTGTTTGCTGCAACAAAAAGGCAAGCATTTTCATTAGGTTTGATGTCCGACACATCTTTCATTCACTTAATTGTGAAAAGTGCAGATCTTGATTAGACTGTGAGGATGCACAGTCTGGTCTGGGAACATACTGAACATACTAAAAAATTTGGAAATTGACTCTGAAACCTGGCGAGATAGCTTGAAAATGATGTAATTAGGAAAACAAAAGTTAGATTTTGAAAATCGGTCCACAAATAAAAAAAATCTATTTTTAGCCCCCCCTGTTAAATTCCCATAGGAAAATCTTTTTTTCGCAATAAAATCAATATTTGATGGAATTTGACGAACTTTTGGCTATTAAACACATTAAATATAAAAGATATTTAAAAGAAATTACTTTTTTATCAATAACATAGATCCCCGAGTTTGATGATTACTATGATATTGCAAAAAACGATCTAGGGAATTTAACCATGGGGGCAAAAAATAATAAAATCTTTTTTTCGCAATAAAACATTTGATGATGACGAAACTTTTGGCCATAAACACATTAAATATAAAAGATATTTGCGACGATCCTATAAGGGAAAATAAGCCTCAAAAAGTTTTGTTTGATGAAACCTCTAAAAATAGATTTTATTGCGACGATCCTATGGGAATTTTTTAACATGCTAAAAATAGAATAGGAAAATTCGCAATAAAATCAATATTTGATGGAATTTTATCAAACAAATTTTTTTGGGGGAAGGTGAATTTTTTGTTATTGATGAAAAAGTACTTACTTTTAAATATTTTTTAGATTTAATGTGTTTAATAGCTAAAAGTTCGTCGGCAGCAAAACGTGGAACAGACAGTAGTGTAATAAATATGCAAATGAGGCGGCAACAGAAAACATGCTGGCTGATTAGTACAGCTTCAATTAATGCCTATTAGCTTATACAATAAATATAATCTAACATTTGTGTCGATTTAATATGATATTTATTAAACTTGTTAACTAATTTCATAAGAATCTCGACACAGCCTCGTTTCTTATGAAATCAGTAAACTTGTTTAATAAATATCATATTACATCATCACGCATGCAAGATCCTCTATTTCTCCAGTGACAGTCACATATACAGATTTATCCCGTCAACACGGTGTGTATGTGCCGTGAAACACGGTGCCATGAAACATTTTTGATATCCAGTCAATACAATTTTTGCATTTTACAGCCATTTGTAGGTGTTGACGGGATAAATAGAATAGTAGGTTAGTGCTGTGAATGGGAAAAAATATCTGGCGCGGCACGGAAACGGGATGTGCTCGGCAGAGCCTCGCCCATCCCGTTTCCTGAGCCTTGCCAGATATTTTTTCGCATTCACTGCACTAACCTACTATTCTCTATAAGGACTGAAGAAATGGGGATCACGGGATTTGTGACAAATGTAGATCCTGAACAAAATGCAAACTTGTGTAGCCCGATAATGATCTGTATTGCTAGTTAGAAGCATGACTGGCGTTTCATTGATGGAATCGTGTACAGTGCAGATCCTGATCAGACTGTGCGGATGCACAGGCTGATCTTGATCTACACTGGTCGCAAAACCCATTAGTCCCATTTCCACAGTCACAGCCACATATACAGATGGGACTGCATTGCAAGTTCAGCACTGAATTACAATATCCTGATCTATAGCCAGGCACACAAGTGAAAAGTGAATGGGTTTAACATCCCAGCAACAGCTAAGGTCATATAGAGACAGGCCCACAGTTGAAAGTCTCATCCGACGGACCAGTGGGATGGAAATACTATGAAAGCATTTTTCCCGACTAGGGTGAGGATTGAACTCACAACCTCCGGGTATTGAAGTCCATTGCCATATCCCAAGGCCCAGCCCATCCCTAGGTTGAGGATTGAACTCACAACCTCCGGGTATTGAAGTCCAATGCCATATCCCAAGGCCCAGCCCATCCCTAGGGTGAGGATTGAACTCACAACATCCGGGTATTGAAGTCCAATGTCAAAACCCCTAGGTCCCAGCCCATCTCTAGGGTGAGAATTGAACTCGCAACCTCCGGGTATTGAAGTCCAATGCCATATCCCCTAGACCTCAGCCAATCCCTCCAGCCACACTAATCATTGGCCCAGTAACATTCACCTCTAAATAAGAATCCAGGTAAAACTGGATTAATAGTTTACACATGTGTACCCTTGCAACTTTTGCAACATAATCTGTCAAGAAATAAGAATTTTGCTTTACATCAGCAAAATGTTGTACCACCACATTGACGGGATACCAATTCAAAGTTTTAATACATTTGCTGCATTTTATATTTATTTCTCCAAGAAAGTATGTTGTGACCACTCATTTGAACTCAAATGAATGGTCACAACTTATAGTGCAACATAATAAAAAATACATTTTTATTTCATCAACAAAATGGTGCATCCCCATATGACACACGTCATGTGATTTTGTACCTTCGGACATCTGCGTAATTTCATTAAATATGTTTAATACATGCAGTATGTACTCTGAAAATGTTGTAAACTTTCAATGTCATTCATGGAAAATGTTTTTGTAAACATATGTAATGAAATTAAGGTACAAAATCACATGGCATTGGTCCACAGGAGTATTACGTGACACCTACCTTCTGTATATACTGCCCGGTCAAACTGACCCGCTGCCAGTGGCTGGTTACTGTAATGGGAAATCCGTGACAATGAATACAGAACATGTTTGAAACTAGATTTGTGAGTACCGTATTTATTCTAATAGTAGTCCCCCTCTCTAATAGTAGCCCCCTCCCATATTTGCATTCTAAATATGTTATTTTCACATACTAAAGCCATTTTAAATGGCTTTTGTATGTGAAAATAACATATTTGGATCCGAATTTCCACGTTTTGATCCCCACGAAGTGCATAGCCCCGGGGGCGTTTATTAGAATAAATACGGTATGTTATGGCGTATGGAATACCCATGCATAGGCCCTGACAGCAAATTTTCAAATGTGGCGGTGACGGTCACATCAGTGAGGGTCATAAATTGATCACAGTATGATATAGGATGGTTGGAGAGGAATTTAGTCGGTGACTGTTTCACCTTAGGACTTGCGTGTGTTGGAGGGTTGTGGATTTGTCACAGCACGATAGGCTCGTTTTTACATGAAATATAATAAAGATAGTCCTGAAAAAGAAACAAAATATTGTTTTTAAAAATGTTTGTTTAACCCTTTCAACACCACAGGCCTGTATAGTGATATTGACAAAACAGTGTAGATCCAGATGAGCCGACTCGTGACGAGCCGTCTCATCAGGATCTGCACTTTTTACAAGTAATTTTCATATTCTTGCAAACAAAACCACCCCATGTTCATAAATGTACTGGTCTGAAAATCATTTTGTGACAAATGGATTGGTTGCAAAATTAACATTAAAATACATTCCAGTTTCTTAGGAGTGAAAGGGTTAACCATAAAAATAAGAGAAAAGTTTCTTGAAACAGACAGTGAAGCGTCAACATGGCCAACATACCATTCTCTGGCGGGCTTCACTGCGGCCTCAAATATGGCAAACACGGGCCGATGGTCGGAGATCTTGAGGCTGATTGGCGAGTCGTAATACGTGCACACTATCGAGTTCTTCTTCTTCGCTCGGAACAAAACTCGGTCCTGGTTATGATAAACAATTACAGGTGCATGTGAGTTAACCATTTGAATGTGGGAAACGAAAACTATTGTCTGCTGCTGTTTCATATTATGTCTTTTTTCGCAATAAAAATATGATTTAGCATTCCATTGGAAATGATTCTAAAGTGCATTCAAAATATGTGTTTGCTGACAAAAATGGAAAATAAAAATAAACGGCAGATGACAAAATTAAATTTTAGCATTTTTAATGGATTAATTTCAAGCGAGCACTAGAGAAATTAGTTCATTAAAAATTCAATGTGAACTAGAAGTATTTTATTGTTTGGTCCACCCCTTCGCATGCACTTAGTTTTATTGGACGTGGCCTGGCCCGAAAATACACATTCGAATTGTGATACTATCACATGATTGTTGACACCGAAGCATGCATGCACACGTGCGCGTCAAGAGAACTTCAAGGTGACAAATATACCATTTTATTTATTGCGAACAATTAATGATTAACTTAATAGACATTTAATTAATTTAGATAAAACTAGAAATGTGGCCCGTCGGCACACGAATGCCCCCGCTGGAAGCCACAGAAAACGAGGCACATTTGAAAACACAGAGACAGAGAAGCATGGATTTGTCACTGCATGGAAGCAGACCATCAGAGCAATGGGTGTGTGAAATACCAAGCAGATCTGTGCACGGAAACATAAATTATAGGACATTTCCCGAGCGTTAAGGTTTCGGGACATAAGTACGGATGGTTAACACTATATGCCCCAACACCATTCGGTGGCATAACAATCCAAAATGTGGTGCTTTCATTGGTCAAGAAACTAGGGCAAACAATAAGTGCTATTATAATTTAGAAATCAGACAATGATACTAAGCGACATTTCCACTTGTGCGGATGGAAATAAAGGCCCTAGTCCCATTCAGTATCCATATAAACAGACATGCACCACATGTATTATTCATGCAAATAACCAGCATACACAAATAGTTTCTTTCATAGCATGTAACAGTAGTTTTCAGATAAGCTAACAAGAGTACCGAAGGTCACAATATACGCCCGTCGAGGCAAGGCAGTCAACAAGGGGAGATAACAATAGGGTTCTTCATCTTGCCGTGATAAAAATGTATACCGAATTTGGTTACGATCGGTGAAGTAGAACTCGAGTTATTGTGTGGACAATGATACAGAGTGGGAAAAATAAAAATGGCCGCTAAGGAGAGACAAGTTATCGGAAATTTTTGAAAATCAATAGGCTTCTTCGTCTTGCCGTGATAAACATGTATACCGAATTTGGTTACAATCCGTCAAGATGAACTCTAGTTATTGCGTGGACGAGCTGTGCTCGCCCGTCTGCTCCGCCACCCACCCGCCCGCCCATACAAAGTGAATACATAATACGTGTTATAAAAATACCACTTATATGATATGATTAATAATGAAACAGTCCGGAAATAAGCATGGAACTATATTTAGTGGTGAAATGGCTAAACTAACCAACCGGCTTGATTTCAGTCATGATGTTTGAACACATGGTCAAATATTCTTTACAAACATTAACGTAACAGTGAGTGAGTATTTACCGTATAAGATGGAATTCTCATTTTGGACGAGGTATCGTATGTATCGTTGCCAATATCGTACTTGTACGTGGGGCGGAAATTAATCCGGCCCTCTTGAAATCCCTGGAATATGTTGCCTGAAAATATGATAGAGAGGCGGCTATGACGATTTGTTAGGGACATTTTTTCTTTCTACGTTGCCGAGAGATGAAATTTAAGAGTCTTAAATGTTGTCTCTATGCCAAGTTCAAACGAAGGAACAATTAACGCTTTCAACACTAGAGACTTCTTTAGCCGTGTTTGAAAACAGTGTAGATCCAGATGAGCCGGCTCGTAACGAGCCGTCTCATCAGGATCTACACTTTTTGCAAGTAATTTTCATATTGTTCAGAAAAAAAAACACCCCTTTCTTATAAATGAAAATCATATTGTGACACTTGCATTGGTCATAAAATTAACATATCACAGTCTATTCAGGTTATTTAGGGTTGAAAGGTTCTTAATGTTTGTCCCTATGTGGTGTAGAAATGAAAGAACAAGAGTTAATGTTCTTAATCTTCGTTTGTACGTGGCGAAGTAACGAAGCAACAAAGTATTCCAAGCTGGCCACCATAGGTATCTATCAGAAGCAAGTTTATGAATATCCAAAACCGTAATAACCCTAAATATTCGAACACCATTTGTTTTGGGAAACCCCTATAAAATAGGGGTTTCCCCAAAACAAATTGTATCCAAATACATTGTTATTGTGATGAACTACAACCATATTACCCCTAAAGATTTGTACACTCTTTGTTGTGTTGTGGGAAACCAGACATTTGTATGTGTTTACTACAATAAATTGTGTCTGAATATTGAGGGTTATTATGTTACATTGAGCAGTTTCAATGCGCTTATGCAATATAGAATGTAAAATTTCTGTTAAATAAATATAGTCATTAAAGAGGTTAATTAAACTCATTTCATGTGAAAATTGGCATACATGTAGTAAATTCTTTCAATAAATATCCTATTAAATGATCACTGAATAACTCGAGCTGGTGCCAGATCTTCACCCCATCAGAGTCACTTAGCCCCAGACATTTGAGATTAATGTAAGATATATTATCTTTATGTACCTTCGACAATGAGCTGTGTGAGTTGGTCCCCTGAGACAAGGTCCTCAAAGTTTGGGTGCTCCTGCTCTGTGATACACCTCACTATGTCCTCCACGGCCTGCTTGCCTTTATACACCTCAATACGGAAGTTCAGGTCTCCCATCCAGAACACGTGGTCAAACCGTGTGGTCACGTCTACAACAGAACACATGGTCAAACCGTGTGGTCACATCTACAATAGAACATGTGGTCAAACTGTGTGGTCACGTCTACAATAGAACGTGTGGTCAAACCGTGTGGTCACATCTACAATAGAACATGTGGTCAAACCGTGTGGTCACGTCTACAACAGAACAAGTGGTCAAACCGTGTGGTCACATCTACAATAGAACATGTGGTCAAACCGTGTGGTCACGTCTACAACAGAACATGTGGTCAAACCGTGTGGTCACATCTACAATAGAACATGTGGTAAAACTGTGTGGTCACGTCTACAATAGAACATGTGGTCAAACCATGTGGTCACGTCTACAATAGAACATGTGGTCAAACCGTGTGGTCACGTCTACAACAGAACACATGGTCAAACCGTGTGGTCACATCTACAATAGAATATGTGGTCAAACCGTGTGGTCACATCTACAATAGAACATGTGGTCCTTCAATCGCATAGGGGGGCATAAAAAGGCAAGGCTAGGAAACGCGTAGGAATTTTGAAATGCGTAGTATCTCGGCTCGCCCAGGAATTCCCACCGTTTCCACACTGAGCCTGATAAACTTGAGATCAAAAGACACTATCAGCAGACACTTTACAGAAGTTAAAATCTCCCTTCCAGTAAACATGGACAAACTGTGTGATCGTATCTACATAGAGAATAACTAGACATTATGATTGTAAAACATGGATATATCCCCCTGGTATACTGGACTCTAACTGCAGAAACTCTTACAAATTTGTTGACATAAATGTACACGGACGGACGTACTTTTGGACGGGATGAACGGAACCTCAAGAGTAACGCAATATGCCCCCCTGGCTATCGCATAGGAGAGCATAACAAGCCAGTGACTTTTGTTGGCTAAGAAACGCATAGAAATTCCTCCGTCCACGTCTACATACATACATATTTGTTTGTGTTACACACTGAGGCTGCTGATGGTGGTCAGTAGCCCATTTCCCCAACATTGCAAAGTATACTTTGAGGGAGTAATCCTTTATTTTTCCTCAAATGCATTACGTCATATAGAACTAACTACTGCATATATTTGATGATTAAAAGTATGCAGAATTATTATACTGATTTTTTTTACATATCACAGCCATTTTGGCTGTGATAATGTAAAAAATTCAGGATAATAAAAATTAATAAATTTATCCTAAAATTGAAAATTCCTCCCTCAAAGTATACTTTGCTAGATAAGTATACTTTGCAATGTTGATGAAATCGGCTACAGGTATGCATAGTATGAATTGGATTGATGGAAAAATGTAGGATTAGTTCGCCATACAAGTGGGATTCACTCCGAGTGGAAAAAGTGATTGTAGCGATCTGAGGTTGAGTGAAAAATTCTGTGCTATGCACCGCGGGGCAATATAGCAGTCATGAATGGCAAGTATGAACTTGATCAGTAGAAAACTTCAACACTAGATCATTGCACACAACTTTTACAGACCGACTGACAACGCCATTATATAAATATCGCCCTAAGTTGAGGGAAATATTGTGGATTATCTCCGGGGAGATATTGTTTTCCAGAGGAGATAATCCACAATATTCCCAACCAAGGGCGATATTTAATTTATTATACCGAATTTTAATATGAACATCGTTAGTCACTATTTCAGAAACAGAAAAATAAGCAATACTCTTGTTGGCTGGGGATCCACCATGTTGTTTACGAATGTTGAACTGGTACCCGATTTACTTTGAGGATGAGGGATATCCCAGATTGGCTAATACCATGTGACAGCAATCTGACCAATGATGAGCCTAGAAATTACGATGAGGTATAATAAAACATACTACTTCCCATTGTTTAAACGGGTGTATGAAAACAATTGATGGACTGAAAGTAAATTTGCCGGAGTTTTATCACACAGAACTACTGAAGCATCTGATATATGTACCAGAACTGGATCCATTGGGCGAGCCGGTGTTCCCCGTCTTGGGCAGGTTCATGTGTTTGATGATCCGCGTGTAGTCGTCAAGCCGGTCCTTCTTCTTCCCGTCTCCAGCTGTCAATGTAGGCCAATAATATAATGTCTTCTATGAGACACGCCATAAGGCTTTGTACATAAAAAAATGGTAAATTTTTCATGAAATATATTTACTAAAACTGTGATATTCTCTGTAAATGACATAGAAAGATGACGAAATTTTGATAGCAAATATATTCCACATTTGCTACAAAGATTGCATCAACTTTCAACGTCATTTACAGAAAATATCTAAAATTTTGTAAATATTTTTCACGAGATATCGCACATGTTCTTAGGTACAATACAACATGGTGTGTCTCATATATTATAACAAATGTATAAATGTACAGTCTGATCTGCGATTTGGTGCATTCATTTATGTCAATTTTCAAGAATTGTTTTTGATTTTTATGAAAATTTCAAGATTTTCTTTTATATATACATGTATATATATAAAGAAGGAAAACTACAAATGTTTGGCCATTTTCAGCGAGTAATTGAAGTCCAATTACTGTTAATTAAAGCACCGACTGGCTGAAGTGGTCACAAATGTCATAAGTCACATTTATTCAGCGACAGACACAGTTAAAGGTACATGCCCACGCAGCAGGATACACTGTACTACTATTTTTCATTTTCTGTCATGCCTTATATGAGCCATTTGTCTACCCACTAACGAGTTATTTTTAATTACGGCGCGTGTTAATTGGTGTTAAATCGCATTTTATATGTCGCGACCAGAAAGGGTATTTTCCGACCTCGTGCTATTTTTACCAATACTTGTCACGTGACACGGTCAATCATATCACATCTTTGACATGCGCAGTGAAATATCGGAAGTTGAGAAGAAAAATCTCTGTTCGAGTCCAAATCTAAATCTCCACGTAACTCTTTCCATTTGGTGATAAGGTCGCCAATATTAACCACTCTCTATCTGTACTGCCTGTCCCTCAGACATTTCGCCTTTTTTTTGACCGACGCCGTTTCATACAATTTCCGTCCTGGACATTTTGACATGTTGATATTCTTGTTTACATATTGGGAAGCCTACTGACGCGCGTAGTATACTGCGCATGCGCACCGCGATGTGAAAGTCGTCGTCCCCGCACATTATCAAAATAGACTATTACCGCCGCGCGTCGCTAACAGTAAATTGATAATTAATAAATGATTATATTTGTATAGCGGGCACTCGTAATTTTTAGAACTGGTGGAATAGTGACATAATTATACACTTATTTAATTCCTATAAAGAACATGTTGTGCCTACTGCGCGGGTATGTACCTTTAATGACAGTGGTGGAACCGTTACAAATGTTAAATCCGGAAAATGTCTAAACAATTAAACAATTTCCGCTGGGGAAAATAAAAAAATCGCCACTTCAAAATAAATAAACAATTGGCAATAAAAAATGACAATTTTCGGAAAAAAAAAAGAAAAAAAGATAAAAATGGTAATGTTAACCAAGAGCAAATTATTAAAAATCTTCATACAAACATATTTATCATTTAGTGAAACTGGCCCCTGGTGTACAAGGCAGAAAGACACTTACGAGCAAAATGGCTGTTGATGAAGAGAAACGATGTACCAAAGAACTGAAAGCCAATAGCTATCGCACCCTTTGTTTTCACCATGGTTACCGCCCGTGTCTGCACTAGGTCGTCCTCGGGCACTGAAACAATCAGTAGATATACAGTATACCAGGGGGCCAGGTTTCACTAAACTTTGTATGACTAAAATATTTGTAAGTGCAAAATTATGATAGTCTGTAAATCCAATATTATCAATGTTTTCGTGTAAATAATTACTGATTTACATTTATTGAGCATAGGCTGCATAGGCAATTAAATTGTAAATTCTCACCCCCATCCCCACTCCCGTCACCACAAAAGTAAATTGCTAAATTATTATTTTATTTGTATATAATTATATTTTCAAAAAGTAAGGAAATTATTGTTTCATACACAACTTTTACACGAATTTGAACAATAACGTCATGTGTCCTATCGCTGTGGTGATTGGATTGATTATTGGAATTTACGGCTCATAAACTTAGAGCCAGCAATACTCATGTATTGGAGAAACATTGCAAACTCAATATTATATATTCTGTTTCAAGTTTCAAGCCAATCGTTGATACGATAAAGAAGTTATAGGAGAATGGAGAAAGGCACACATCTAGTGCAACGGAAATTTTGAAGTTGGAAGTGATTTTAAAGTGGTGTCAAAGCATGTGTTTGATGCGAAAAATGGAAAATAAACAACAGACGACAAAAAAATAATTCAGTATTGTAAGACTTATGGATCATCCCTCGTACAAGTACCTGTACAGAACCTGTAGCCTATTTCACCAACATTGCAAAGTATAATACTTATCAAGCAAAGTATACTTTGAGGGAGTAATCATTTATTTTTAGGATAAATTTATAAATTGGTATTATACTGAATTTATTACATTATCACAGCCATTTTGGCTGTGATAATGTAACAAATTCAGTATAACAATTCTGCATACTTTTAATCATCAAATATATGCAGTCGTTAGTTCTATATGGCAATGCATTTCGGGAAAAATAAATGATTACTCCCTCAAAGTATACTTTGTAATGTTTGGTGAAATAGGCTACAGATAAAGTCTCCCTTGATGAAGTCATTACTGACATCAACTTTAGGCCATAGACGATTAGAATTGTCATTTAATTGATATCTTATGACCTTATGGGTGGAGTCCAAGAGCTCCAGTTAAGGTGCGTATTGGCGTATTTTACGCACTTATTTGAGCAGAATAAGCATTGATTATCAAAAGTGTGAGTACAAAATACTCACAGCAATGTAAAAATATGCATTGATTTTCAAATTGAGTAGTGAAAATACTGTAATAAAGTTGAAAATTTACTTTCTGCAGCTCAAATAAGTGAAGTTTTCAAGCATATTTATCAGTTGTTCCCTATTTAATAAGAAAGAAAATAATTAATACATTTGTAAAAGTAAAATACGCATTTAATTTCTTGGCGTATAATACTCTTTAGATACAAAACTTATCTGTAGCAGATTTCATCAACATTGCAAAGTATACTTTACTAGCAAAGAATACTTTGAGGGAGTAATCATTTATTTTTCCTGAAATGCATTATTTCATATAGAACTAACAAATGCATATATTTCATGATTAAAAGTATGCAGAATTATTATACTGAATTTATTACATTATCACAGCCATAATGGCTGTGATAATGTAATAAATTCAGTATAATAACAAGAGCTGTAGGAGAACAGCATAGCTCGACTACGAGGGTTGTCGATGTACACATAGCTTGACAAAGAAGGTGGTTGCGGCCTGCATAAAAACCTTAACCAAGGTTGACTAAAAACATTAACCAAGGGAAATTAAGTAAGTAATTCAAGGTTAAATGTAGGTCAATGTCAGATATAGGTCAGGGGTTATTGATGTACATCACTAGGAGATAAAGTTTTCCAAGTATGGTTGCTGTAGGCCCAGGAGTATTCCATATACAAGCTTGAGTAAAAACCGTAACCAAGGGGAGATAACTAAGTAATCCAAGGATAAAAGTAGGTCAAGGTCAAATATAGGTCAGGGATTATTGATGTACATCACTAGGAGATGAAGTTGTCCAAGTATGGTTGATGTAGGCCCAGAAGTATTCCATATACAAGCTTGACTATAAACATTAACCAAGTAATTCAAGGTTAAATGTAGGTGAAGGTAAAATAAAGGTCAGGGGTTATTGATGTACATCCCTTTGAGAAAAAGTTATCCAAGTATGGTGTCTGTATGCACAATAGTATTCCATCTACAAGCTTGGCTAAAAACCTTAACCAAGGTTGAGTAAAAACCTTAACCAAGGGGAATTAAGTAAGTAATTTAAGGTTAAATGTAGGTCAAGGTCAAATATAGGTCAGGGGTTGTTGATGTACATCACTAGGAGATGAAGTTGTCCAAGTATGGTTGGTGTAGGGCCAGGAGTATTCCATCTACAAGCTTGACTAAAAACGTTAACCAAGAGGAATTAAGTAAGTAATTCAAGAGGAAATGTAGGTCAAGGTCAAATATAGATCAGGGGTTGTTGATGTACATCACTAGGAGATTAAGTTGTCCAAGTATGGTGGGTGTAGGGCCAGTAGTATTCCATATAGAAGGTTGACTAAAAACCTTAACCAAAAGGAATTAAGTAAGTAATTGAAGAGGAAATGTAGGTCAAGGTGAAATATAGATCAGGAATTATTGATGTACATACCTATGAGAAAAGGTTGTCGAAGTATGGTGTCTGGATGCACAATAGTATTCAATGTACAAGCTTGAAAAAAAACCTTAACCAAGGTTGACTAAAAATCTTAACCAAGGGGAATTAAGTAAGTAAGTCATGAGGAAATGTAGGTCAAGGTCAAATATAGATGAGGGGTTATTGATGTGCATCACTAGGAGATGAAGTTGTCCAAGTATGGTGGGTGTAGGGCCAGTAGTATTGCATATACAAGCTTGACTAAAAACCTTAACCAAGGTTGACCAAAAACATTAACCAAGGGGAATTAACCAAGTAATTCAAGAGGAAATGTAGGTCAAGGTCAAATATAGATGAGGGGTTATTGATGTACATCACTAGGAGATGAAGTTGTCCAAGTATGGTGGGTGTAGTGCCAGTAGTATTCCATATACGAGCTTGACTAAAAACCTTCACCAAGGCGTGACGGTGACGGTGACGGCGACGGCGACGCTGGGGTGACAACATAAGCTATACTTATTCTTCGAATAGTCAAGCTAAAAATTAATAAATTTATCATAAAATTGAAAATTTCTCCCTCAAAGTATACTTTGCTACTAAAGTATACTTTGCAATGTTGATGAAATAGGCTACATGACCCCTCGTGCACGCACCTGTACAGAACCAGATAAGGTCGCGCTTGATGAAGATGGCGAGGTGGAGAGCACCGTGGGAGGCCGAGTGGAACAGTACGTGGGACGGGCCTATAGTCTCCTGCATCAACACCTCCCACTCTTTCCTGCAATATTGATTGGTTGGTTGGTTGGTTGGTTGGTTGGTTAATTACAATTAATTAATTAATTACAATTAATTAATTAGTTGATTGGTTGATTGATTGCACATTTAGAATGTAAAACTTTGAACAGGGGTACATTCAGCGCGTAAAATAGTGTCTGATCAAATTATAATAATGTAACACAAAACAATTTTTAAAAAAATACATTTTTTGGGGGTCCGCATGGCCACCAAAATCGGGCATGGAGCAACGCCATGCTAAAATAGGCTGGGGGAGCAGTAACCTTTTCACCCCTAAGTAACTGGAATGGATTTTTATATGTTAATTCCCGGACAACTCCAATCATCACAAAATGATTTTCTGACTAGTCCATTTACGAAAAAGGGATGTTTTGTTCTCAAAAATGTGAAAATTACTTGCAAAAAGTGCAGATCCTGATGAGACAGCTCGTCACAAGCCTGCTCATCTGGATCTACACTTTTTGCTAATACCACTATACAGGCCTGTGGTGTTGAAAGGGTTAAAGGGACAAAACAAGAGGTACTAACTTGCTCATGGCGTTCTCCTGGGTACCGATAGCGTAGATGTCCTGAACGTACTCGCTCACCTCTGGTAAGAGGAAATCGTCCAGCGGGTCTTTACAGTCCTGATGAACAATACAAAGACGTAGAGACTTACCAAACTAACGTCAAACCTGTGAATAAAGGCCAGCCATGGGAAGAGAAAAATATCTCACCATTAAATATAAGCTGAATTGAATAGAGAAAAATCTGGCCTTTGTTTACAAGTGGTCTTAATTTGCATGGTTATTTATGTAGTAATTGAGTAATTGGGGAAACAAAAATGTGGTTGCCAGAGCTCCAGTTAAGGTGCGTAATTTGATCAAGTTTGGGGGGGTGGGGGGGCATTTTGTTATTTATTCATGAAAAATGGCAAGTTGGGAGTATTTTAGAATCGTCTCGTTGAACTCCCAACTTGACATTTTTAGTGAAGAAATAGGAAAAATACACAGGAAAATTTGTCAAATTACGCACCTTAACTGGAGCTATGGTTGCTATAGACAGGGAATTGATAGCACAGGTTAAACTGTAGTGTCTTTTGATAATACAGTCGATACTCGTTTACTCGTTGGTTAACAAGAGTTATTACATAGGAAAGCATTTACTTGAAACCAAGAATCTGACTGAGTTATCGGTAGTTTGACCTAAGACAGTTTGAGGTAATGAGTGTAGACTGTACAGTTGAACCTCTCCAAACCAGACACCCTGAGAACTCACCAGGGCGTACGGTTTGGGGATGTTCCACTGTAAATCAGACATGTGAGCCTTTCATGACACATTCTAGTGTTTTGCAGTTATGAAAAGTCATTGTAATCAGATTTACATAACAGCAAAACACATCTAAGTTAAACAGTCATATTTTCCCGGTTTAGAGGTTTACCACTGTATTATAAAGTTTATCAGGCTATGCTAGGAAACGTGTAGGAATTCCTCGGCTGAGGAATTCCTACCGTTTCCGAGCCTAGCCTGATAATCTTGATATCGAAAGAATCTAGCCGGGTATTCTATTTGTCAGGTAACATTTTATGATCCTGACAAAAAAAAAATACAAAATACAGGGACAAGTACAAACTTCAATACCGGTGCATCCTCAAAACTAAATCATGTTATAATTGCGGTTATGGAAGATAGTTTTCATAATTTGTTCACGGTCTAAAAGAATATCCCAAATGAATGACCATTTGAAATCATTACAAGAAACGAGGCAAAGCCACGAAGGCCAGGTTTTTTCCAAGCATAGACACTTGGATAACATAATCATACCCACGTTTTGTAGACTAGATGGCCGTGGCCTGCATGTCACGCCTTGGGGCGAGGCATGGACACTAAAAAAATAGATATAGTTGATGGAAAAACTTTAACAAAAAAACTTTAACCGGACACACGGACGGACGGACGTATGCCAAAATGCCGACGATATCGCGCTTTCCGCAAGCGGGTGCGACAATGATGATAAACACCCATGTGAAGTATCAAGGTAATGGGTGAAGCAGTTGCAGAGATATAGTACACGAAAAAACTTTAACAAAAAACTTCAAAGTAATTTGATGACCTTGACATTGGTTTTTTCAAGGGGCTTTTTAACCGCACGATTGGGGGTTAGAATGAAAATATGGATGATGATAAACACCCATGTGAAGTTTCAAGGTAATGAGCGAAGCAGTTGCAGAGATATAGTATAACGAAAACGTTTTAACCAAAAGATTTAACCAGACGTACGTTAAAAAGTTAACGTTGAAAATGGCTAAGTCAATTACGTAGAAATAATAGGTGAAGGTAAAAAAAAGTCGACTGCGCGGAAAAAATGGGTCAAGTTGAAAAAAAAGTAACATGTTGGATAGTGATATGTGGTGGGCACCCCTTGATTATGAAGCTGTGAAAGTTTGGTGGTCCTAGGTGGTACAGTACCAAAGAAATGGACTTAAACACGAAAACTTAACATTGTAAACGCGAAAACTTAACATTGAAAATGGCTAAGTCGACTGCGCGGAAAAAATGGGTCAAGTTAAAAAACAAGAGGGCCATGATGGCCCTAATTCGCTCACCTGACTCCATGAACACCAGAGGAGAATGTGACATTGAGTTCATGTGTTTTAAAAAAATTGTGCTATTTTTAGATGGCGGTCATCTTGGATTAAGCGATGACTCTCATTTTACAAAATCTGAAAATGCTTCACCCAGCATCGGCCATGTGGTTCCTGAGAAAAAGACGTTAAAAATCTTGAATAAATGGACCTTTTGGTGGCCATCATGGATGACATAATCATCCGATTCCGACAAATATTGCACCAGAGTGATCGCCTCATTGATACCTTCAATTTGATGTATGACATGACCATATTCGGTCAAAAATAAAATTTGACCCCAATTTGACCCCACGGGCCACGCCCATTTTTGACCCCGGGGTCACCATTTTAACAACTTTGAAAGAGCAATGTACATCGATCATTCCTACCAAGTTTCGTCGAAATCCGGCAAGCGGTTCATGAGAAGAAGATTTTTTAAGAATTTGTGCTATTTCTAGACGGCGGCCATCTTGGATTACGTAATGACGTCATTTTAACAATTTTGTAATCCCCCTACCTACGGACCATGACCATGAAGTTTTGTGACTATAGACCCAATGGTTACCGAGGAGAAGACGTTTGAAAATGTTCACGGACGACGGACGACGACGGACGACGACGACAAATGACGGACACATTGCGGTAACAATAGCTCACATGAGCTTCGCTCAGGTGAGCTAAAAAGTAACATGTTGGATAGTGATATGTCGTGGGAACCCCTTGATTATGAAGCTGTGAAAGTTTGGTGGTCCTAGGTGGTACAGTAACAAAGAAATGGACTCAAACACGAAAACTTAACATTGATTGTGGACGCCGCCCGCCGCCCGCCGCCCGCCCGGCTTTCGCCAATCCAATAGCCTGGATTTTTTTAAAAAAAACCTGGCTAAAAATATAAAACAAATGATTATATTCAATCACTATATATACATGTACATTCCATGTTATTTTACATATGTTTACAGCAGATTTCCTTTAATATCTTTCTAATGGAATGACATATCTTTATGAAATATACCGCAGCAAATGCGGCACACGTCACACTTTATTGTATAGCGGCTTTAATCTCATAATTCTGTCATTTTGACGAAGAATCGGTTACCGTAAATGTAAATAACAAGAGCTGTAGGAGAACAGCATAGCTCGACTACGAGGGTTGTCGATGTACACATAGCTTGACAAAGAAGGTGGCTGCGGCCTGCATAAAAATCTTAACCAAGGTTGACTGAAAACATTAACCAAGGGAAACTAGAAATGTGGCCTGTCGGCACATGAATACCCCCACTGGCAGCCAAAGAAAACGAGGCATTTTTGATTATAAGCCATTTAGCCGAGCGTTAAGGTTTCAAACGCATCAAGTCTGTGACCTTGACCCTGGGCATAGTGTGATAATCCATGCATCGGTGTAGAAGATATAGAGCGGAAGGGAATTTCAATAGGTTTGACCTTTGACCTTCAACTATGACCTTGACCTTGGACGTAGGTGCGTGGTTATTGATCGAGACACACCTTCTCATCTGAGAAACATTTGTGCCAAGGCATTTGATAATCCATGCATCGGTGTAGAAGATAGAGAGGGAAATGGGCAATTTCAATAGGTTTGACTTTGACCTTCAACAGACCTTGAGTTGGGACGTTAGGTGCGTCATGGTTTTCCAGTTGGTTGCTGTAGGCCCAGGAGTATTCCATATACAAGCTTGAGTAAAAACCGTAACCAAGGGGAGATAACTAAGTATCCAAGGATAAAAGTAGGTCAAGGTCAAATATAGGTCAGGGATTATTGATGTACATCACTAGGAGATGAAGTTGTCCAAGTATGGTTGATGTAGGCCCAGAAGTATTCCATATACAAGCTTCACTATAAACATTAAGCAAGTAATTCAAGGTTAAATGTAGGTGAAGGTAAAATAAAGGTCATGGGTTATTGATGTACATCCCTATGAGAAAAAGTTATCCAAGTATGGTGTCTGTATGCACAATAGTATTTCATCAACAAGCTTGACTAAAAAAGCTTAACCAAGGTTGAGTAAAAACCTTAACCAAGGGAATTAAGTAAGTAATTTAAGGTTAAATGTAGGTCAAGGTCAAATATAGGTCAGGGGTTGTTGATGTACATCATCACTAGGAGATGAAGTTGTGCAAGTATGGTTGGTGTAGGGCCATGAGTATTCCATCTACAAGCTTGACTAAAAACCTTAACCAAAGAGAATTAAGTAAGTAATTCAAGAGGAAATGTAGGTCAAGGTCAAATATAGATCAGGGGTTATTGATGTACATCACTATGAGAAAAGGTTGTCCAAGTATGGTGTCTGTATGCACAATAGTATTCCATGTACAAGCTTGAGTAAAAAGTTTAACCAAGGTCGAGTAAAAACCTTAACCAAGGGGAATTAAGTAAGTAATTCAAAGGTTAAATGTAGGTGGAAGGTCAAACTAAATAGGTCAGGGGTTGTTGATGTACATCACTAGGAGATGAAGTTGTCCAAGTATGGTTGGTGTAGGGCCAGGAGTATTCCATCTACAAGCTTGACTAAAAACGTTAACCAAGGGGAATTAAGTAAGTAATTCAAGAGGAAATGTAGGTGAAGGTCAAAATATAGATCAGGGGTTGTTGATGTACATCACTAGGAGATGAATGTTGTCCAAGTATGGTGGGTGTAGGGCCAGTAGTATTCCATATAGAAGGTTGACTAAAAACCTTAACCAAAAGGAATTAAGTAAGTAATTGAAGAGGAAAAATGAAGGTGAAGGTCTAATAATAGATCAGGGGTTATTGATGTTACATACCTATGAGAAAAGGTTGTCGAAGTATGGTGTCTGGATGCACAATAGTATTCAATGTACAAGCTTGAAAAAAAAGAAAAAAAACCTTAACCAAGGTTGACTAAAAACCTTAACCAAGGGGAATTAAGTAAGTAATTCAAGAGGAAATATAGGTCAAGGTCAAATATAGTCAGGGGTTATTGATGTGCATCACTAGGAGATGAAGTTGTTCAAGTATGGTGGGTGTAGGGCCAGTAGTATTGCATATACAAACTTGACTAAAAACGTTAACCACCAAGTTTGACTAAAAACCTTAACCAAGGGAATTAACAAGTAATTCAAGAGGAAAAGTAGGTCAAGGTGAAATATAGATCAGGGGTTATTGATGTACATCACTAGGAGATGAAGTTGTCCAATTATGGTGGGTGTAGGGCCAGTAGTATTCCATATACAAGCTTGACTAAAAACCTTAACCAAGGCGTGACGGTGACGCCGACGCCGACGCCGGGGTGACAACATAAGCTCTACTTATTCTTCGAATAGTCGAGCTAAAAACTAGAGCATGTGAATATAAGAAATAAACGGTACTCAATTGTTTGTGGAAGTTGTAAGTTATTGCAAATAACTTTCAGAGCACCCATAAAACACATATGCCATCGTATTTGGTGCACTACATATAATCAAAATCCGTCCTTTTGTTAGGAAGATTTTAAAGAAAATCTACTGTAAACATGACGTCACAGATTACGTCACGTCGGAAAATCGGTTTCGGAAAACCACGTGATCCCCTTGATACATGTATTGTCATGTGATGTTTTTCCGTCACCTGTGGGTTAGATCAATGAATCATCAGCAAAAGTAGGTTTGAATTTGTATTGACTGTGACACATTGTATCAGTATAAACGGCTGATACAGAATTTTATTAATGGCCCGTGTGTATTCGATCAATGCATAGTGTTTGTTTGCTTAGTGGTGTTTAACGGCCTATCAACAGCTAAGGTCATTAAGGCCGGGCAAACGGGTTTGATCCTGTTTTAACCTGCTGCATTGGGGGGGAAAATCCCAAAATCAAAACAGAATATTTACATCGAGAAGAAATATATTCAGCCCTGAAATTAGAATAACCTGACCTGGTGCCAGGTTCATATACCACACCAAAGTAACTTGGCCCCTTCCCCTAAAATAGGATTACGAATATTCATAATACTCACATAAGGGATATAACCAGATTCAACTGTCACATACACAATGCCAAAGACGTATATGAGGGCCAAACCAGGTCTCCAGTCGGAATTCCGGTAAGGACGAACCCCGATCGTTACATTACCAGGGATTCCGCTGGGGAAAAAAAAAAAATCGCCAAAAAAAAAAAATGTAATCTTTTATCGCCAATTGTTTATTTTTATCGCCAATTGAGAAAGTGGCGATTGCCAGCGGAATCCCTGCATTACCCATCACATGCTCCCAACTGCCGCCCACATATCAATGTATAGTGAGTTACTGGTACCTGCTATAATATACTAGAATGTTGCTGTAACCGGAGAAATGGGGCTTATGGGTTTTGCGACCAGTGTAAATCCAGATCAGCCTGTGCGGATAGCCTGTGCATCCGCACAATCTGATCAGGATCTGCACTGCTCGCCATTCCATCAATGAAACACATGTGCTTCTAACAAGTTATATAGACCGTTACAGGTGTATGCTATTTAATCAGGAACTACACTGGTCACCAATTCCATAAGCCCCATTTCTGCAGTCACAGCCATGTATGTGACAAGACCAAATAAAGTTAATTGTAGGTTCTCATCCTCAGTTTGGTAAACAATATGGCGGATCAGGGGCATTTTATTTTTTATTTACAACATTTGTTTAACTTAGGAGTAAAACAGTAATCAATATTTTTAATTATTTACAAATATGGGTGGTGATGAGAATCAACAAATGAACTTTCTATGGCCTAATTCATGCAAATCATGCAGCCATTAACTCTTTGCATGCTGGAAAATTTGTGGGCTATAAATAGTTCAAAAATAGCAGATGACAATTCATTATATTTTCTTTTATTTCTCCTTATAAATGTCATGAATATGTCTTGGAATTTCATTAATGAAATTTCAAGACATATTTACAGAGAGAAATCAACATATACGGTACTCCTAATTTGTTTGGCAGATATTTTGGCCGCTAGCATGCAAAGAGTTAATAAATTTCTATGGGAAACTGAAAAGTGGGTTACAGTGACCTACTTTACACTCTGTTTACACACTTGCAAAACTGTATATTATGGGAACAGTATTTAATACACGGCTAGCGATGCAACAAAACTATGACTGGTACCTAAAATGAGAAACATAAACTGGTAAGCAGCACATCCACTTGGGTTATATTTGTAACATGTAGTCACAAACGTATGGCGGGAAGCATATTCAATTATAAATCAATTTAAACTGAAAAGTGGGTTACAGTGACATACTTTACAGTAAGTAACACTCTAGCAACACAGGGATTCCACTGGGGAAAATAAAAAAATCGCCACTTCAAAAAAATAATAATAAAAAAATTGTAATTTTTTATCGCCAATTGTTTATTTTTATCGCCAATTGCGAAAGTGGCGATCGCCAGAGGAATCCCTGCAACATTGAACGTTATAAGAACAAAATTGAAGGGGTCAGAGGAAGACGGGACTTAGGGACTTAGCTCCCTTCTTCCACTGACTCCTTCAATTACTCGGCAAATAACGCTGGAAATCTACTCCACATAAAATGACAATCAATTAAGCAACACTTCAAAGTTCAATTACAATCGTACTTGTTTCAGACACACAGGGTACGGGATCACGTGGTTTACTGTTTTGTTTGTTGGGGTTTAACGGCCTATCAACAGCTAAGGTCATTTAAGGCCGGGTCAATGGGTTTATTACTAAATCCCATACATTACCTGTACAGGTACACGTACATGTTCAAGTACATGTACAATGGGGGGAAATCCCAAAATCAGAACTGAATATTTACAATAAAAAAAATATATATTCAGCCCTGAAATCAGAATAATCCTGATCTGATGCCAGGTCCTTGCCACACCAGTCACTTGGCCCCTCCCAAAAGCAGTAGGATCAGTAATAATCTTACTACTTTTATAATGGGCAATAACCCAATTCAACTCCCAGGTAACTAAAGAGCCAAAGATAAAAAAGTACCTGAGGGCCAAACCAGGCAAATCGTGATTCCTATAAAGAGGAACCCCTACCGTTAATTTACACCGTCTCATTCGCCCGACCACCACCCACCGTGGTTTACTGTAAACACATTTAAACTAGATGGCCGCGGCCCGCATGTCGCGTCCACCGAGGCTTAGATACTATACCGAAAAACTTTAAACAAAAACTTTAACCCGGAAGCACGTACGACGTACGGACGGTACGTACGTCAATGTACCGACTTTATCCCGTCAACACAGTGCGTATGTGCCGTGAAACACGGTGCCGTGAAACATTTTTGATATCCAGTCAATACTATTTTTGCATATCACAGCCATTTGTAGGTGTTGACGGGATAAATAGAATAGTAGGTTAGTGCCGTGAATGGGAAAACATATCTGGCTGCACGGAAACGTGATGTGCTCGGCAGAGCCTCGCCCATCCTGTTTCCTGAGCCTTGCCAGATATGTTTTCCCATTCACGGCACTAACCTACTATTCTCTATATATCGCACTGTCCGTAAGCAGGCACAACAAAAACATGTGAAGCCGTTTGGAAACCACGTGATCCCACACCCTGGTGGGTAACAACTCTGGGAAGACGGGGAATGTTTCTGCCAGAACAAGTTTGGGTTTCAAGCACAAAGCACTGACAAAGTTCCTACAGTGACAAAGTAGGGAACAATGTCTCATATTAAAAGCATATTAATCAATTCCTTTCGGAATACACCTTTACAGGTATGAAATATATTAAATATTTTATTTTTATTTTTGTTATTTCTCAAAAAAAGTATATGTACCGTATATGTTGTGACCACCCATTTGAACCGTCTCGATGCGATGGTTCAAATGGTGGTCACGACATATACATCTGAGCTCATATAAAGAATATTTTTATGATTTTCCACAAACAAAATGGCGTAACCTCAGCATGAAAAGGATTAATGAAGGCAAGTACACTTTGTAACCTAAGTGGAGAAAGTTGATGGCACGCCATTGCAATATACCCACTTTTACCACATTTTTTAAGTCCAAAAGGGGGAGATAATCCATGATCCGGGAGTCAAATAAAAAATTGAAATTCGCTTTATGCATCGGCATATCATAAGGGAGTCATATCCCAAATATCAAGCAACCAGATATTACGGTTTAAAAGTTTAACTTCTTACAAGAAGAAATGTGATGGATGGACACACAAGACATACATACAGACAGCAATATGCAAAACATTTTACGTCTGAAATTGGTAAATAATCTATGTTTTATATTCAGTAATGGGTTTTAACATTCCTTTACAAACAAGGACAAATACGGTTAGATAATCTAAGCAAAAACATTTACTGGCAACACATATTTCTAAGTACAGTGGAACCTCTCTAAACCGGACACCCTGGGAGGTCCCACTGTAACATATGACTATGCCAAGGTGTGCGGCTGTGCTCTGCGAACTTGAACATGCATTATCATCATAAATATACATTAATAATTCCAGCACAAAAATATTTACACAATTCCCTAACATTTGATTGCCCCGTAGCAAGTCTCTGTCCAAAATTTATATCTCAGTAAACTCCCACGCCGAACTATTTTCTACAGGTGCGCTGTCAGTGCTGTCAATGTAAACAAATGGCTGCCGTCTGTCAAAATAAACACATTTTCTTGATGAATTTATTTCAAATGCTGGAATTATAAGGAAGAATGGCCTTTTTGTGGAATTTATCAGGGTATAAACTTGGAAAAGTCGCGGGAATACTGGACGAAGCCCGTCCGGCCTTCGTCCAGTATTCCCGCGACTTTTCCAAGTTTATACCCTGATAAATTCCACAAAAAGGCCATTCTTCCTTATAATTCCAGCATTTGAAATAAATTCATCAAGAAAATGTGTTTATTTTCCGTTTTCTTAAGAATTATTTTAACTGCACCTCACGGTTGGGAGGTTGATCGGCGTGGGAGTTTACTGGGATATAAATTTTGGACAGAAACTTGCTAAGGGCCAATGAAATGTTAGGGATTTTTGTAAATATTTTTGTGCTGGAATTATACATTAATGAAACCTATCAATGATACACAAACTACCTGCGTGTCCAGTTTAGGGCAGTTCTACTGTATTCTGACTTTGACTATGGGCAGTGAGACGTTGCGCAGGTGAGCTATGTTGATGTAGGTCATCACTGATTGCAAATATAACAAGAATTCCGCCACGGGAGCAGTGTCGTGCCTGCCAAGGCATTTTACCGTAACATGATCATGGGCTTGTGCTAAAGTAAGCATCACAAAAAAACATCAGAGAAGTGCATGCTTAAAACACGAAAAAGGTCAAGGTTGAAGCAATTTTTTGACATAAACCACAACCATGTGAAGGTCAAAAAGGTCATGTTAATGGCGGCACGAGTGTGTTCCAAATGCTTACATGTATCAAGTGTCCAAATACAAATGTTATCCGATGATGAAAAACTTGTACAAACTTTTTGACGCCAAAAATTGCTACGCGTTTCCACCAAAATCTGAAGGTGCAAAAGGTGAAGGTCATGTTAATGCGGGCACAAGTGTGTTCCAAATGCTCACATATATCAAGTCTCCAAATATTGAAGCAATACATCAAGTAATATTAAAGTTATACCATGAGGAAGAAGCTTGTACAAACTTGTTGACATTTCGGATGACGACGACACGGTCGACAATAACGACGCGGACGGAAAAAGCGGCAACTATAGTCGCGCCTTCTGCTAAAGCAAGCGCGACAATAAACCAGATTTTACCAAACTGTGGGCCAAATGTGTCATGTGACCAAGATGTGATACTTGTGACATTACATGCAGACATAATTATGCATACAAACTGCAGCAAGCAAAATACATACGTTCGGTTTTTTCATCTGAATCCAAAAACATAGACACAAACATGGACATCAATGGACATAGAGAATATCAGGCTAGTGTCTTTATATCAAGTTTATCAGGCTCAGCTAGGAAATGGTAGGAATTCCAAGGCTTGCCGAGGAATTCCTACTGTTTCCGAGCTGAGCCTGTAGCCAATTTCATCAAAATTGCAAAATATACTTTGAGGGAGCAATCATTTTTTTTTCCGAAATGCATTATTTCATGCAGAACTAACGATTGCATATAATTGATGATTAAAACTATGCAGAATTATTATACTGAATTTATTACATTATCACAGCCAAAATTGGCTGTGATAATGTAATAAATTCAGTATAATAACAAGAAACGAGGCAAAGCCACGAAGGCCAGGTTTTTTCCAAGCATAGACACTTGGATAACCCACTTTTTGTAGACTAGATGGCTGTGGCCTGCATGTCGCGCCTTGGGGCGAGGCATGGACACTAAAAAAATAGATAAAGTAGATGGAAAAACTTTAACCAAAAAACTTTAACCGGACACACGGACGTACGGACGGACGGACGTATGCCAAAATGCCGACGATATCGCGCTTTCCGCAAGCGGGTGCGACAATGATGATAAACACCCATGTGAAGTATCAAGGTAATGGGTGAAGCAGTTGCAGAGATATAGTACACAAAAAAACTTTAACAAAAAAATTCAAAGTAATTTGACCTTGACATTGGGCACAGGGGCCGCACGGTTGGGGGGTAGAATGAAAATATGGATGATGATAAACACCCATGTGAAGTTTCAAGGTAATGGGCGAAGCAGTTGCAGAGATATAGTATAACGAAAAAAATTTAACCAAAAAAATTTAACCAGACGTACGTTAAAAAGTTAACGTTCAAAATGGCAATTACGTAGAAATAATAGGTGAAGGTAAAATAAATGGTCACATGTTGGATAGTTGTATGTGGTAGGCACCCCTTGGTTATGAAGCTGTGAAAGTTTGGTGGTCCTAGGTGGTACAGTACCAAAGAAATGGACTTAAACACGAAAACTTAACATTGTAAACGCGAAAACTTAACATTGAAAATGGCTAAGTCGACTGTGCGGAAAAAATGGATCAAGTTAAAAAAAAAGTAACATTTTGGATAGTGATATGTGGTGGGCACCCCTTGATTATGAAGCTGTGAAAGTTTGGTAGTCCTAGGTGGTACAGTATCAAAGAAATGGACTTAAACACGAAAACTTAACATTGTAAACGCGAAAAGTTAACATTGAAAATGGCTAAGTCGACTGCGCGGAAAAAATGGGTCAAGTTAAAAAAAAGTAACATGTTGGATAGTGATATGTGGTGGGCACCCCTTGATTATGAAGCTGTGAAAGTTTGGTGGTCCTAGGTGGTACAGTAACAAAGAAATGGACTCAAACACGAAAACTTAACATTGATTGTGGACGCCGCCCGCCCGCCGCGCCCGCCCGCCCGCCCGCCCGGCTTTCGCCAATCCAATAGCCTCGATTTTTAAAAAAAAAAACCTGGCTAAAAATTAATAAATTTATCCTAAAATTGAAAATTTCTCCCTCAAAGTCTACTTGGCTAGAAAAGTATACTTTGCAATGTAGGTGAAACAGGCTACAGGTCAATGCCTGATACGGCAATATATTATCAGTCACTAAGTATTCAGCCAATACAGAGCTTGTTACCTGATAAAGACATACATTGTGTATCACCTACATGCATCTCAAACTAGCCATCTTTAACTCTTTGCATAATACATTAACTCTTTGCATGCTAGCGGCGAAAATATCTGCCAAACGAATGAGGAGTATATGTTTTATTTCTCTCTGTAAATATGTCTTGAAATTTCATTAGAATTGTGTCCTCCAGACACAATTCTAATGAAATTCCAAGACATATTCATGACATTTATAAGGAGAATTAAAAGAAAATAAAATGAATTGTCATCTGCTATGTTTTAACTATTTATAGCCCACAAATTTCCCAGCATGCAAAGAGTTAACTCTTACAAAAAAATTTGAAGTAAAAAAATTTGTCTGCTGTTTGTTTTTTAGTTTCCATTTTTTTTCTCATCAAAAATATTTGTGTGCTGTTAAACCATGTTTTTATTGAAAAAGAAGACAAAATCTAAAACAACAGCAAACAAAATTTGTTTGTTTCCCTGCATCATAAGGGTTAAAAATATCCTGTGTTTGCTGTAATCTGACTTAACCCATAAAATACAGAATTATATTTTTCCATTTTGCTCATTAGTAGCATGCTTTGACAATACTTCAATGGAAATGATTCTTAAGTGGTGTCAAACCATGTTTTTTATTGAGAAAGACAAAATGGAAAAAAACAGCAGACAACAATTTTAGTTTCCAGCATTCTAAGGGTTAAACATATCAGTGTTTGCTGTAATCTGAATTGGTCGGTTGGTCGGTATCTACAATGCAGCTCATAAGATTTATTTTTGGATTGTGTAATTTTTGTGTGTTCCATGTAAAATAAATGCAAAACAGGTATAAACGAGAAATGTAGCATGTCAGCACACGAATGCCCCCACTGACAGCCAAAGAAAACGATGGCACATTTGAAAACACAAAAGGCTGGAGGATCGTGGACAGCATGATAAAGGACCATCAGAGGAATGCATGTGTGAAAAATGAGGCAGCTAGGTAAAAGGAAACAAGAAATGCGTCTGTCGAACGCGGATGCCACCTGCAGCATATTTGAGAAACTGTGACAAATTGGTTAACCGAAAAGTGTGACGGACGGACAGACGGACAGACAGACGGACAGACGGACGGTCCAAACACTATATGCCACCCGTTTCTTCGAAACCCGGTGGCATAAAAACTATATGAAGTTTACCCAAGCATTAAGTTTGTGACCGACGTACGTATGGGACGGACATACCTGACGTACGGACGCCGGTAACGATATATGCCCCCCTCATCATTCGGTGGCGTGGCATAAAAACGCACTAATTTTGTGGTTGGTTCGACTGGTTACAGCAAACAAACACTGTGGCCTCCTGGCATACATATAGTCATACAAAGCAAAACGATTTACATCCCAGAGCTCCAGATAAGGAATTAGTAATTGAGTATTTTCACTCCATCATTTCTGAAGCAATTGGGTATTTCAAAATTTGAATTGGGTAAAATAAAATCACACTACTGTTTACACATCCACAGACAGCAATTATTGAATTAGTGTGCTTTGAAATGAAAACATATCTTGGAGTTTCATTAGAATTGTCTCCAAGGAGATATGTTTTCATAGAAAACAAGAAAAATATGCTATATTTGTGGTCTGTTTATTGTTTTCTGCAGTATGCTACAGGTACCACAAAATTGTTATTTCTTTTTGATACATTGTACTCGCTACTTCGGATTTCAATTGTGTTTTTCGGCAATTTTAATTGGGTATTTACGCAAACACGCAGCTTATCTGGAGCTCTGACATCCCATACAAGTCGACTACCACGGATACGGGATAACAAGAAACAGGGGCCCATTTCACTAAACTTTGTTCGACTAAAATGTTCGTAAGTGCAAAGTTATAAGTCTGTAAATTTCACATTAACAGTGTTTTCGTGTAAGCAATTATTGGATTTACATTTATTGAGCATAGGCTGCTTATGCAGCCTATGCTCAATAAATGTAAATCCATCAATTGAAATTTCCAGACGATCCTAAATTTGCACTTATGAACATTTTAGTTGTATGAAGTTCAGTGAAACGGCCCCCAGACTTCTAATGAAGATATCCTGTGAAAACGGACATACAATATGTACAGGTATTGACAATAACATAAGGGCAGTTGGACTTGATTGTTTACCATATTGATTCTAATTAGTCGCTGTGACTGGAACAAGAGCTGTAGGAGAACAGCATAGCTCGACTACGAGGGTTGTCGATGTACACATAGCTTGACAAACAAGGTGGCCGCGGCCTGCATAAAAACCTTAACCAAGGTTGACTAAAAACCTTAACCAAGGGAAATTAAGTAAGTAATTCAAGGTTAAATGTAGGTCAAGGTCAAATATAGGTCAGGGGTTGTTGATGTACATCACTAGGAGATGAAGTTGTCCAAGTATGGTTGGTGTAGGGCCAGGAGTATTTCATCTACAAGCTTGACTAAAAACCTTAACCAAGGGGAATTAACTAACTAATTCAAGACGAAATGTAGGTCAAGGTCAAATATAGATCAGGGGTTATTGATGTACATCCCTATGAGAAAAGGTTGTCCAAGTATGGTGTCTGTATGCACAATAGTATTCCATGTACAAGCTTGACTAAAAACGTTAACCAAGGTTGACTAAAAACGTTAACCAAGGGAATTAACTAAGTATTTCAAGGTTAAATGTAGGTCATGGTCAAATATAGGTCAGGGGTTGTTGATGTACATCACTAGGAGATGAAGTTGTCCAAGTATGGTGGGTGTAGGGCCAGGAGTATTGCATATACAAGCTTGACTAAACCAAGGCGTGACGGTGACGCCGACGCAGACGTGACTACATAAGCTCTAACTATTCTTCGAATAGTGGACCTAAAAATGGGGCTTATGGGTTTTGCGACCAGAGTAGATCCATCAGCATCAGCAGTCTGATCAGGATCTGAACTGTTCGCCATTCCATTAATAAAATGTTCTATGAATTTGTTTCTCACATTAACATGCTTCTCTTATGCTACCAGTTTGTACCTACGGCTTCATGTCATTAAAAGTAGCACATCCACGAAAGATTTTCCAAAGTCGCCTGTTAGAAAAAAATGTTATTGTAGATTTCAGTTTTGCACTTACGTCACGAAATTAGCCCCAGGGGTCTGCTATTAGTTCAGAAGTCACTCTGGTCAGAAATCCTGTAAGCCCCATTTCTTCAGTCACAGCCTGTCCTATTATACACACTCCTCAACAAAAGATTGGAAATACCAATCATCAATCAAGGGATTTCATAATTTCATAGAAATAAGTATTAAATCACATGAATTCATTTTCTACCTAGAGAAAATGAGCAGGGGCTCTATGAATTTGCTTTTCACATTAACATGCTTCTCTTATGCTACCAGTTTGTACCTACGAGTTCATCAGAGCTCCAGTTAAGATGCGTAATTTGACCAAATATTTGAGGTATTTTTCTTAGTTCTTCACCAAAAATGGCAAGTTGGGAGTTCTTTAGAATCGTCTCAATGAGACGATTCTAAAGCAATCCCAACTTGCCATGTTTGGTGAAGAAATAACAAAATTCCCCCCAAAGTTGATCAAATTACGCATCTTAGCTGGAGCTCTGGTTCAGGTCATTAAAAGTAGCAGCACATCCACGAAAGATTTTTCAAAGTCGCTTTGATGAGAAAAAATGGAAAATATCAAATAAAAAGCAGACGACAGAATTTAATTAATTATTTTAACCCTTTCAACCCTAAGGAACTGGAATGGACTGTGATATGCTAATGTTCCGACCAATCCAATGGTCACAAAATGATTTTCAGATTCGTCTATTTATGAAAAAGGGGTGTTTTTGTTCTAAGAAATATGAAAATTACTTGCAAAAAGTGCAGATCCTGATGAGACGGCTCGTTACGAGCCGGCTCATCTGGATCTGCACTGTTTGCATAAACCGCTATAGCGGCCTTTCGGGTTCAAAGGGTTAAAGGTCAAGATACATTATAAGACCGACTGGAAGACATCCTGTGAAAACTAACACGCAATATTAACCCTTACAACATAGGAGATGAAAATTGTTGCAGTTTTATATTTTTGCAAGTAAACTGACAGATTTGACCTTGTAAACATTGACGACGCTTAGAAATAGCACTTGTATACTTGTGTAACCAGTTTAGTTTTGTTTTATTCCACTGGACGAAAATAATTAACCCTTATAGAGCTGGAACAAGAAATTTGTGTCTGCTTTTTTTTCTTTTTTTACCATGTGCTGTAAAAAGTATTTGTTAAGAATTATTGAAAATAATATATGAGCAGCAGACGACAACAATTTAATTCAGCATAGTAAGGGTTAACATGAAAATATTTTGACACGCGGGTATTAATTGAATGGCTCGACACGGGACACGGGACACGCGAATATTTCATAATTTATATTTACAAAAACTGAATATTTCATCATTTATATTTACAAAAACGGATATTTTTCGTAAATAACGTCAAAAGTTGACATAAATTTCCGTGTACCTGCGGAATATAATAAACTATAAGTAACAGAAAAAATCAGGGAAAATACGATTTTGATCACGTCTCCCTAATTTCCCCTCACTTCTCCCAATTTTGCCTGGAGGGAGAAGTCACTTCTCTCTAAATTTTTGGCCTAGATTGAACCCTGAATTATCTACAGGTGGAAGACTCAGATCGTTGACTATGAAGTAACTATAGTAACGTGCAGTACGACAACAGGTTGGTGGGATAATGGAAATGTTATTTAACCCTTTCACACCTAAATAAATGGAATGGATTTTGCAACATTGCAACCAATCTAACAGTCACAAAATTATTTTCAGAATAATCCATTTATGAAAAGAGGGTGTTTTTGTTCTCAAAAATATGAAAATTACTTGCAAAAAGTGCAGATCCTGATGAGACGGCTCGTCACGAGCCGGCTCATCTGGATCTACACTGTTTGCCAATACCACTATACAGGCCTGTGGTGTTGAAAGGGTTTACCCTTCCTACGCCGTTGACGGAAATTGCCGTCTGCTGTTTTTCATTTTTGCTATAAATCTCAACAAAAAACTGGTTTTGACACCACATGAGAATCGTCTCCACTGGAGCTGGAGATGATTCTCATGTGCTTTCAAAACCAGGTTTTTGTTGAGAAATATTGAAAATAAAACATTTCCAGCAGACGACAACATTTAATTCAGCGTAGTAAGGGTTAATGTGCATTTATTTTTTATATCAAAGGTCAGTTTGTTTGTTTGTTTATTAGTGTTTAACGGCCTATCAACAGCTAAGGTCATTAAGGCCGGGCAAATGGGTTCGATCCCATTTTAACCTGCTGCATTGGGGGGAAAATCCCTAAATCAGAACGGAATATTTACATCAAGAACAAATATATTCAGCCCTGAAATTAGAATAACCTGACCTGGTGCCAGGTCCATACCACACCAAGTCACTTGGCCCCTTCCCCTAAAATAGGATTACGAATATCGTAATACTCACATAAGGGGTATAACCAGATTCAACTGTCACATACCATGCCAAAGACGTATGTGAGGGCAAAACCAGGTCTCCAGTCGGGATTCCGGTAAGGATGAACCCCGATTGTTAAATTACCCATCGCGTGCTCCCACCTGCCACCCACATATCAAAGGTCAGGTTCTCCCACCTGTGTCCAACAGACTGCTATCATAATGTTTGCAAACAGAGTAGATCCGGATGAGCCGGCTCGTAATGGGCCTTGTACATGTATACAGAACTCTAGTTAAGGTGCGTAATTTGGAAGTACATGTACATGTAAATTTCTTTTTTCTCCATCAAAAATGGCAAGTTGGGAGTGCTTTAGAATCGTCTCAATGAGACGATTCTAAAGGACTCCCAACTTGCCATTTTTGATGAAGAAATAACAAAATTTCACCCCAAGTTGGTCAAATTAAGCACCTTAACTGGAGCTGTGTATAAAACTTTGACCAACCAATCGTGACCAACCTTGCTCTCGCCCATGTTCCAGCTGCCGATCCATAGGCCCACTTTCCGGTCCGGGAAGTAGCGGTCCAGCTCGGACGATGATAGCAGACTCGCACCTATGTTCCCATGCTTCATTCTGTATGGACAGTTACCGTGCAGGGATCATTTTACAGGGCGAAATTCTCTCCCTAAATTGTCCGACTTCTCCCTATTTTCAGTTGAGGGAGAAGTTTTTCACTATATAATACTGACACCCAGGAACTGAACACTGAATCGAACCTGGGTCGCCAGCGTGGCAGTCCGACAGTGTTACCCCTCGGCCACGGTCGGCTCAGAGTAAAATATATCAATAATCACCTTATATGGAGCTCTGCACCCAGGTAACAATGTGTAAAATATATCAATAATCACCTTATACCCAGGTAACAATGTGTAAAATATATCAAAACACTTATACCCATAACATATCACCTTATACCCATGTGGTAACAATGACTCCTTACCCAGGTAACAATGTGTAAAATATATCAATAATCACCTTATACCCAGGTAACAATGTGTAAAATATATCAATAATCACCTTATACCCAGGTAACAATGTGTAAAATATATCAATAATCACCTTATACCCAGGTAACAATGTGTAAAATATATCAATAATCACCTTATACCCAGGTAACAATGTGTAAAATATATCAATAATCACCTTATACCCAGGTAACATTGTGTAAAATATATCAATAAATCACCTTATAAACAGTGGAGTCAAAATGTGTAAAATATATCAATAATCACCTTATACCCAGGTAACAATGTGTAAAATATATCAATAATCACCTTATATGGAGCTCTGCAAGGGTTTAACGTTAGCAACAGCCAAGATCATATAGTACGGAGCCCCGCAGGTGACGTAGAATTCTATTTTTTTATTAATTTGTTCCCACAAATTAACAATTTGTTCCCACGAATAAACAATTTGTTCCCTCAATTTAGCAATTCGTTCCCACAAAATAACAATTTGTTCCCATGGAAACGAATTGTTAATTTGTGGTAACAAATTGTTATATTGTGGGAACGAATTGTTAATTCGAGGGAACACATTGTTAAATTGAGGGAACGAATTGTCTTTTCGTGGGAACGAATTAATAAAAAATAATCCATGTCCCCTGCGGGGCTCCATAATATAAAGATGGGACCAGAATTGTAAAGTCTCATCCCAGTGAGAAGGAAATACATGTACTAGGTAAATATTGTTCACTCCTAGGGAAAGGGTTGAACTTACAACCCTCAGTATTGAATTCCAATGTCATATCCCCTATGTCACAGTCCAGCCTCATTAGTAAAAAGATCAGATTCTACTCATACAGTGTGAATGCGCAAATGGACTGATCAGGATCTACATGTACATATGTCACAAAAGTTGTCAGGCCCTCTCTGCCCTCCCAAGTCAAACTGCAGTATCTGTTAAACTGCAGTATCTGCACTATGATGCTATGCTATGCTATGCTGACCCTGTGCAATCATCCCCAGGTGGGGATGATTGCACAGGGTCAGCATAGCATCATAGTGCAGATACTGCAGTTTAACAGATACTGCAGTTTGACTTGGGATGATTGCACAGGGTCAGCATATCATCATAGTGCAGATACTGCAGTTTAACAGATACTGCAGTTTGACTTGGGAGGGCAGTATACTATTACTACTGTCTGTTTCACGAAGCCTGTCCAAATTTTACGGCCATATAAACAATGCAAAAACGATATTTATTTTCGATAATATTAAATTTTATCAAAATTTAAGAATGAGTCTTTCTTTTTATTTCATGAAATTTTTTCAAATATTGATTTTATTACAAAAAAATAGTTCTATATGGGAATTTAACATACGGAAAAAAAGAGGTGGAGAACCTGCAGGATGAGTCGAAAAACGGAAAAATTTGGAAATTGATTCTGAAACCTAGCCAGATAGCTTGGAAATGATCTAACTAAGAAAACAAGTTACATTTTGAAAAGCACTATTCCTGAAATTAGAAAAATTTCCCCATATTAAATTTAACATGTGGAAATTGTTTTTCGCAATAAAACCAATATTGGACCAAATTTCACGAAATAAAAAGTAGGCTCATTCTTAAATTTTGCTATAATTTAATATTATCAAAAAAAATATTGTTTTTGCATTGTTTATATAGCAGGGATTCCGCTGGGGAAAATAAAAAAAACGCCACTTCAAAAAAAAAAATCACTGATATAGCCATAAGATTTGGGCAAGTTTCGTGAAACAGACAGTTGGAAAGCTGGCGGGGCCATGGATCTACTTTTTCACCAATCACATACTCATAATCAGTGCCGGCGGACCCAGTATACTGGAAAATTAATCACCCAACACAGAAACTGTTAAAGGTACATGCCCACTCAGTAGGCACAGACTGTTCTTTATATGAATTACAAATGTACAGTAGCGTAACCATTTGTCGGGATTACCCCCGCGTCGGGAATTTTCGTAAACCGCATTTGTCACTATTCACAGAAAATTACACGATATTTTTCCCTGACATTTTTTGCAGAAGACACTTATCTGTCAAATTGAGAAAAATGTTCCACATTGCCCTTGGTCATGTAAGGTTTTAATCAAATTTGTTAGAATACCTTCAAAATGTTGTATTTCAACTATTCCCACTTTTGTCCACTCATAAACATCATTATTCAAAAAGATTTACAAAGCATGGTTCTGTCAGTCTGTTTCACTGGATTCTTTAGCCATTTTGAGAAGTCAATGTCATGTAAACACAGACTGGTAGCTGTCAAATTACCAGAATAGAGCTTCTCATTATACTGGGGGGTCTTATATGAAAAACAATAAACAAACTAACACAGAATTATATTTGATTACACAGATGTAGATATAAACTCTGTGTTTTTAATAGAATTTATTGTTCTGTTGATTATAAAAATGCTCAGAATAATAGTCTAGTTTGTAGATTGTTTATTATCTTGTTGTTGGTATAAATCCTGCCTGTAGTGTGCACCAGAATGAATATGGTAAAATAGCATGTACCACAAATGAAAATTAAACGTGATCTGAAAGCATCTTGCATTAGGATTATTAGTCTTGTGATAATATTATTGTCATTTATGACTGGCAAAGGAAATGGTGGAAAATTGTTTACTGTACACTCCTCTGATAATTTAGATAACCATTTTTTACACTGATCCGATGGTGCGCCGCAATACAGGATGAGTATAATCCGACAACAAAAATCCAGACTCTAAGGTCACAGTCTATTTTCTATAAGCGCCTGGATGATACGTTAACAAAATGGACGACATGGAAACAAGCGCTATTTTTAGATAAATCTGGTTTCACATCACTTTTACGATAAGTTTATTGTTTTAAAAAGTTTTGAATAATTGTTTTTATATGCGTATAGCTCTAGTAACTGGCCAACGAAGGCTTATTATCCAGAACCTAGGTATATCCACTGTAAATAAGTGCATAAAAGCTGCCCAAATTTTACGGCTATATAAACAATTCAAAAACAAGATTTCTTTTGATAATATTGAATTAAAGGAAAATTTAAGAATGAGCCTTCTTTTTATTTCGTGAAATTTTGTCAAATATTGCTTTTATTGCGAAAACAAAATTTCCCCATAAAATCTCCATAGACATCTTCACGGAGTGAAGATGTCTATGGGGATTTAACATGGGGAAATTTTTTTGAATTTTAGAAATACTGGACCGATTTTTAAAATTTAACTTTTGTTTTCTTAGTTAGATCATATCCAAGCTATCTAGTCAGGTTTCGGAGTCAATTTCCAAATTTTTTCGTTTTTTGACTCCTCCCACACTAGCTTACAACTTTTTCCCCCATGTTAAATTCCCATAGACAAATCAATTTTTCGTAATAAAATCAATATTTGACCGAATTTCACGAAATAAAAAGAAGGCTCATTCTTAAATTTTCCTTTAATTTAATATTATCGAAAATAGTATTGTTTTTGAATTGTCTATATGGCCGTAAAATTTGGGCAGCTTTCGTGAAACAGACAGTAGTCCACCAGTCACTAAAAGTTACAAGTGCCCGCTATGCAAATATAATCATTTAGTAATATATATTTTACTGATAGTGACGCGCGGTGGTATCAGGCTATTTTCATATGCAAATGAGGCATGCTATTTTTTAATTATTTATATTAATTAAATGTGTCACTTGAAAAAATCATATTTTCAACAGATTATAAAGTATGATCATTGCACATCAAAAAATAAATACAGAAAATAAATAGTAATATCTGTTAACATTTTAAGGAAACACGGTTATCGCCCCTGATATCAGTGTGGAAATTTATGTTTGATATACGAAGTATAATAATGTCAAATATATCGTCGGGAAATGGTTAATGACTGTTATCTAACAAATGGATGAAAAAAATATACCTCCCTTTATAAGAAGAATTCCGCTACGGAAGCGGTATCGCAACTGCCGAGGCATTTGACCATGAACATTACAAGTAAATAAATGACCTTGACCTTGAGAATTTGGATGTGGGGTGTGCGTAATGAAGCATCATCCCTAGACAAACATTGATGTGAAATATTATCAAAGTCTGGCAAGGAGTTAAAGAGATATTGTGAAAAAAACAATAACTTTTAACGCATTTGTGTTACAAAACAGGTGAACATTAAAAGTAAATAAATGACCTTGACCTTCAGAATTTGGATGTGGGGGTGTGCGTAATGAAGCATCATCCCTAGACAAACATTGATGTGAAATATTATCAACGTCTGGCAAGGGGTTAAAGAGATATTGTGAAAAAACAATAACTTTAACGCATTTGTGCTACAAAACAGGTGAAGATTACAAGTAAACAAGAATTCCACCACGGAAGCGGTGTCGCGCCTGCCGAGGCATTTGACAGTGAACATTGCATGTAAATAAATTACCTTGACCTTCAGAATTTGAATGTGGGGGTGTGCATAATGAAGCATCATCCGTAGACAAACATTGATGTGAAATATTATCAAAGTGTGGCAAGGGGTTAAAGAGATATTGTGAAAAAACAATAACTTTAACGCATTTCTGTTACAAATGACCTTGACCTTCAGAATTTGGATGTGGAGGTGTGCATAATGAAGCATCATCCCTAGACAAACATTGATGTGAAATATTATCAAAGTGTGGCAAGGGGTTAAAGAGATATTGTGAAAAAACAATAACTTTAACGCATTTCTGTTACAAAACCGGTGAACATTACAAGTAAATAAATGACCTTGACCTTCAAAATTTGGATGTGGGGGTGTGCGTAATGAAGCATCATCCATAGACAAACATTGATGTGAAATATTATCAATGTCTGGCAAGGGGTTAAAGAGATAATTGTGAAAAAACAATAACTTTAAACGCATTTCTGTTACAAAACCAGTGAATGATTACAAGTAAATAAATGACCTTGACTTCAAAAATTTGGATGTGGGGGTGTGCGTAATGAAGCATCATCCGTAGACAAACATTGATGTGAAATATTATCAAAGTCTGACAAGGGGTTAAAGAGATATTGTGAAAAAAACAATAACTTTAACGCATTTGTGTTACAAAACCAGTGAACAATTACAAGGAAATAAATGACCTTGACCTTGGCGGTGTGCGTAATGAAGCATCATCCCTAGACAAACATTGATGTGAAATATTATCAATGTCTGGCATGGGTTAAAGAGATATTGTGAAAAAACAATAACTTTAACGCATTTGCCTTACAAAAAAAACCGGACGACGCGGACAACGACGCGGACGACGACGGAAAAAGCGCCGACTATAGTCGCGCCTCTGCTAAAGTAGGCGGGACAAAAACCTTAACCAAGGGGAATTAAGTAAGTAATTCAAGAGTAAATGTAGGTCAAGGTCAAATATAGATCAGGGGTCATTGATGTACATCCCTATGAGAAAAGGTTATCCAAGTATGGTGTCTGTATGCACAATAGTATTCCATGTACAAGCTTGACTAAAAACCTTAACCAAGGTTGACTAAAAACCTTAACCAAGGGGAATTAACTAAGTAATTCAAGAGGAAATGTAGGTCAAGGTCAAATATAGACCAGGGTTTGTTGATGTACATCACTAGGAGATGAAGTTGTGAAAGTATGGTGGGTGAAGGGCCAGTAGTATTCCATATACAAGCTTGACTAAAAACCTTAACCAAGGAGAATTAACTAAGTAATTCAAGAGGAAATGTAGGTCAAGGTCAAATATAGATCAGGGGTTATTGATGTACATCCCTATGAGAAAAGGTTGTCCAAGTATGGTGTCTGTATGCACAATAGTATTCCATGTACAAGCTTGACTAAAAACCTTAACCAAGGTTGACTAAAAACCTTAACCAAGGGGAATTAACTAAGTAATTCAAGTGGAAATGTAGGTTAAGGTCAAATATAGATCAGGGGTTGTTGATGTACATCACTAGGAGATGAAGTTGTGCAAGTAGGTGGTGATTAGGGCAGTATTATTCCATAATACAAGCTTGACTAAAAACCTTAAACCAAGGGGGAATTAATAAGTAATTCCAGAGGAAGGAAAATGTAGGTCAAGGTACAAATAATAAAATCAAGGATTATTGATGTACATCCCTATGAGAAAAGTTGTACAAGTATGGGGTCTGTATGCACAATTGTATTTCATGTACAAGCTTGACTAAAAACCTTAACCAAGGTTGATTAAAAACCTTAAACCAAGGGGATGTAATAAGTAATGCAAGAGGAAAGTAGGTCAAGGTCAAATATAGATCAGGGGTTATTGATGTTCTCACTAGGAGATTGAAGTTGTCAAGTATGGTGGGTGTAGGGCCTGTAGTATTCCATATACAAGCTTGACTAAAAACCTTAACCAAGGGGAATTAACTAAGTAATTCAAGAGGAAATGTAGGTCAAGGTCAAATATAAATCAAGGATTATTGATGTACATCCCTATGAGAAAAGGTTGTCCAAGTATGGTGTCTGTATGCACAATAGTATTTCATGTACAAGCTTGACTAAAAACCTTAACCAAGGTTGATTAAAAACCTTAACCAAGGGGAATTAACTAAGTAATTCAAGAGGAAATGTAGGTCAAGGTCAAATATAGATCAGGGGTTATTGATGTACATCACTAGGAGATGAAGTTGTCCAAGTATGGTGGGTGTAGGGCCAGTAGTATTCCATATACAAGTTTGACTAAAAACCTTAACCAAGGTGACGCCGACGCCGGGGTGACAACATAAGCTCTAGCTATTCTTCGAATAGTCGAGCTAAAAACCGGACGACGACGGAAAAAGCGCCGACTATAGTCGCACCTCTGCTAAAGCAGGCACGACAAAAAGCGCCGACTATAGTCGCGCCTCTGCTAAAGCAGGCGCGGCAATAACCTTGCACATGGGCATTTACCTTTAAGATGTGTGAGTTTTCATGACATGTTTTCTGTAAACTACATCAAAAGTTAACGAAATGTTCAAAGCAAATGTGGAATTCTATTACAGACAATAGAATTCTATTTTCATCAACTTTCGATATCGTTTACAGAAAATATCAGTTTGTAATATTTTTCATGAAAAATTGTACATCTTCTAAGGCACAAAATCACATGGCTTATCTCATTTGACGACATGCTTATACACACCTATCGCGAGCCTCCCTAGTTGATAATGGATGAAGCACAGCTGTTGTGTTGAATGACTGCTGTGACCCCATCTCCATTGAAGATGCCCGTTCCATCTGACTGGAAAACGACCGGCCAAAGTATTTATTCATTTGATAAGAAGAGTCTGTCTTATATGCTGTCCGCAACGAACTAGATTTTATGTCATGTCGTAACGGTGGTGGCAAGTTTTTAGGTTGTATGGGTGAGAGTTTTCCTGCACCAGGTTTCGGTTCAGGTATCACAGAATCTAGATGAGCATCAAACCCTTTCACTGGTGGCATTACATCTCCTAGTTTCTTGGGACTAACATCGCTGTTCGTCTTACCGCGACCTATATCTGATTTTAACACTTCTTTATAGTCGTCGTTTATTGCTTTAAGATCCGATGCAGATCCTATTGTGTCTATGGATGCGTTGCCAGGACTTATGTCACTTCCATCAAGTGGAGGTAACTCCATATTGCCCTTCACATGCAAAACCTTCCCACGTTTAAGCTTACTTGTTTTCTTTTTTCCAGAGCTAGAAATTGATTTTTTTAAATCATTAATACTCAACTTCTCTCGTGAAATTTTATCGGAATTCTGTGTATCTACACTTGTGTTCGAAGTTACTATTACATCCATAAGGGCACCGACTGATTTCTCACTCTTATTGGCTTTTGGAGATGCTGTATGCATGCTCTGGTTGACATCACCAATGCTTGGACCAGGATCAAACAAGGCATCTGGGTGCACTGACAGCCCTTTCTTCACAGTTTTTACTTCGTCTTGTGGAGAGATTTCCATTTTCTGCTCTCTGTTCGGATGTGTGTCTCTTACGTCTTTGTTGTTTATTTCAGTAGACATTTCTGCATTAGAACTTACTTCAGATAATTGTTTTTTAGTTCCTATATCTGGCTCTTCACCTGATGAATTTGCTTCACGATTCCTCTTCTCACCTTTAGTTGATAGTTTTCTACGAGATCGTGGAATTGGTGGTGGTTTTGGGTCAAATTTTGCGTTCTTTAGGGACTCTTCTGATTTACAACGATCAGGAGACATTTTAAGAGCACGGAATCGATGAACAGTAGCATCCGATGGGGCATTTTTACTGAGTTGACCATCTTCAGTTTTATCTTGTTTTTCCTCATCAGAGTCGTTGCTTATGTCCATAGGAATGGGAGATAATTCATCAACACTGTTTAACTTTGTAGAAAAACCACCATCTAGAGAAGGTAAATCACCCAGAAGGCCAAAATCTGGTTTACGATCAGTTGCTGATGAAAGATTTTCATTATTTTTAGTTCTATTACGAGGAAACAATTCTCGCTTTGGCTCATCAGAACCAGACCCCTTCGTTTTCAATTTATTTTCCGGTGACTGATCTCTCTTCTTACGACCAGTAGGAGTTGATTCAGGTTTCTCATAGATACTGACCACAGTTCCCCCCTCCAACCCAGCCAACGCTTCTTTCTCTTTCTCTCTTTTTAGGCTTAATGGGTCTGACGTATCACCAAATTCCTTCTGAATGTTTATTCGCCGAGGCAGTGGAGTAGGAATATTTGTTTCCTGCTTTGGACCGATATTATTGTCTTCTTGTTCAGTCCTTGGACTTACATGTACATGTTCTGGTAATTTGTTTGATGAAGTTTTGTTGTTTAATATCTGTTCATTCACTTTGTCTCTGGTTTGTTCATTTAAATTACGAACCAGTTGTTCATCTTCATTCTTTTCATTTGTGTCATCAGAAGCTTTCCTCAATGACACAATTGAACCATACTCGCTACCTCCATCAGAATTCAATCTCTTTTTCTCCACAAGTTTGAACAGGGCACCTTTTTTCTTTCTTGACTTTGCCACCCCTTTCTGCTTGTTATTGCTATCTATGGTATTGTCTGTGAGTGCCGGTTCTAGTTCCATGCTGTATCGTGATCCATTCCCAATCAATTACAAACAAGTATCTAGGTAACATTACTGCATTCTGTACTCACCTGTTAAATAGAAATAGACGATTGTACATATGACCTGTGACTGGAGAAATGGGGTAGGGTACAGGGATCAAGCCAGGGATTTTGGGAAGGGGCCTTTTATTTTTATTTTGGGAAAAAATAGAGCATAATTTCCTTGAATTGGGAATCTTGTCGATGTTAGTAAATGGTGTAGATCCAGACGTTCAGCCTAGCTTTCCGAGTTTTTAAAATACAATGTACCAGTTTCCTGACATATAAAAATATGTACACTACTTGTCTGAAAATTATATTGGCAGAGTGCAGGTAGGATACATGGATGTTTCTCTATTCTCTATTCTGTCAATTTTCAATAAGAAACATATCTATGGATTAACTAATTTCTGTGAATTTAAAAAGTATTAATATCCTCAACACAGGCGATATTTATTTTATTATCAGCAAATAAGTGAACAGTTTAGTTTGAAGTATATATTGTTCAATATCATTCACATAAATGAGAAATAAATTTGGCCCAAGAACTGTGCCTTGTGGGACCACCCTCAGAGGCTCCATGTTACTGGAGCCAGCGATCACAAGCCACACAAACATGTTTTCTTTTCCAAATTTGGGATATTAAAAATTCCCAATTTGCATAGAAACTTATTTAACATATGGCGAAACCTATCCAATTTTATTAAATATGGACATGTAGAACTACAAAAAATAACAATTTGGATGTGTATCTTGGGTACATTATTTGCAAAACCACATTCCTAAAATTACCAAAAACAAGTTCTATAAAGACTATTACGACACACCTGTGCTAGTTAGTCCAGTGAAGTTGGGGAATACAAGTATGTTGAAGCTTGAGCAAATTACATTAATTGCTATATGTGGGGATCAAATCGCTAAAATCGACGTGTTCACATAATTAGGACGATCTATCTCCGATGAAGGAAAATGGTGGCGAACAGTTCCGGGACGAAATTGTCAGGTTTGAAATCAATCCTTCGGCCCGGAATTGGCATTACCAGACCAGCTGATGAGTGTTGGTTGAATCCACGAAAGGATTACCAATTACTCACCCCATGTGGCAGAGAGATTCTATAATTGTCGTAAAATCAGAATTGACGCAAATCGCGGTGTGGTTGTTGTCATTTACGACTTGATCAACGACAAAAAAAAAGAAAATTCTGAATAAATCGGGCCAACTTGATTACGGTCGCGTTATTTATACCGGAATTGATTATAGATGTAAACTTCCTTTTTCGCCCTAAAAGATGTGCGCATTCATTATCGGGGTAAATTTTATTTTGACGATTGGGAATTTATTTTACAGATTGAGGAAAAAAAAACGGCCCTGAGGTTTGGGGAAAGGGCCGATATTCCGTCCCTGAAGGCAAGGTAGTTTAGTCCCTGACGTTAAAATATACAGTGTACTAAATTATTGGGGTGGCACGATTTACCCAAATATACCCAAATCTTATCCAAATCTTCATGTAATTACTATATTTGTTAATAAATAAAGCTATACACATGTTTGGACTGTACTTACATAATATCTGTCATTAATTTGCTAATTTTTCTCATTTTAGGGCCCATTTTAATATTTTGATGCAAAATGTAAATATGTGTATATATGAAATAAAGGGAGAGTACCATATTTAACTTGTACTAGGAGGTCAAGGAAGATAATCCACTTTATAATGGCTAAATGGGAATGATGAATTTTAATTGAAATAAAAAACTGGATTTACACTGGTCGCAAAACCCATAAACCCAATTTCTCCAGTCACAGCCACATGTGCGATATGCAATCATGATCGATACCTTCAAGTTAGACAACTGAGACATAATTAATGAGTCTTGATCACAGTAGTCTCCCTTTATAATAATGCTATATTAATCGCTTTCCCACAGAAATATATGGTTAATTCTCCCTTTTTTCTGTCAAAATGTGCTATATACGATATACTAATGATTTATTGTAAACAAAGTATATAATATATTCATAAAAATGTTATTTTTAATGAAGATTTTCGTAGATTGGGTTAGATTTGGGTAAATCGCGCGGGCCGCACGATTCACCCAAATCCTCATTTTCCCCCAAATCCTCATGTAATGAATAAGTTATCCAATATGTCTCAAAACCTTTTAATATCGTTCTTAAGAAGTTCTTGAACCCGATTTGAATACGTTTTTATGGTAAAAAGAGTCTTATTTCGATGTTTTAATTTAACTTAGGCATTCTAGCAGCCAAGGGAGATCATTCAAAATAAATTATGAGATAAATGCAAGGGAGATAAATGTTGTTTGACCCATTTTGGTCAATTGAAACATGCAAGTTATTTACCATTCCAAACGTGTATAATACTATTCATGTGTTTTTTTTAACGGTCATTGGAGGAGAAATAGGGAGATCATTTGTATAATTTACTATCAAAACTGTGATAAAGCCGGACGGACAGACAGTCACAAACAATAACCACTTTATTACGACCGTAGATGTTGATATATAATATGCCGTTAAACAAACAAACATTTATATGGGGACATATATACAAGAAAGACAATTCTGAAAATTAAGACCATTTATATTGGCCACCCATGACATTTTCTGGCGATCTTCGTTTTAATATCACGTTCTTAGCCAAACTCCTTGCATCATGCAGCTAGGTACCTGAAAACGGGCGCACGATTCACCCAAATCCTCCCCAAATCCTCATGTAATGAATAAGTTATCCAATTAATATGTCTCAAAACCTTTTAATATCGTTCTTAAGAAGTTATTGAACCCGATTTGAGTACGTTTTTATGGTAAAAAGAGTCTTATTTCGATGTTTTAATTTAACTTAGGCATTTTAGCAGCCAAGGGAGATCATCCAAAATAAATTATGAGATAAATGCAAGGGAGATAAATGTTGTTTGACCCATTTTGGTCAATTGAAACATTGGACACTTGACATTTACGGACGTGGTCATATTTTCAAGCTATATGTGCTGAATTTGATTGATTGAGATAAAAAAAAACAGAAGAATAAACATTTGGAATGGTAAATAACTTGCATGTTTCAAAATGGGTCAAACAACATTTATCTCATAATTTATTTTGGATGATCTCCCTTGGCTGCTAAAATGCCTAAGTTGAATTAAAACATCGAAATAAGACTCTTTTTACCATAAAAACGTACTCAAATCGGGTTCAATAACTTCTTAAGAACGATATTAAAAAGGTTTTGAGACATATTAATTGGATAACTTATTCATTACATGAGGATTTGTGGAGGATTTGGGGGAAAATGAGGATTTGGGGAGGATTTGGGTGAATCGTGCACCCGTTTTCAGGTACCTAGCTGATGCAAGGAGTTTGGCTAAGAACGTGATATTAAAACGAAGCTCGCCAGAAAATGTCATGGGTGGCCAATATAAATGGTCTTAATTTTCAGAATTGTCTTTCTTGTATATATGTCCCCATATAAATGTTTGTTTGTTTAACGGCATATTATATATCAACATCTACGGTCGTAATAAAGTGGTTATTGTTTGTGAATGTCTGTCCGTCCGGCTTTGTCACAGTTTTGATAGTAAATTATACAAATGATCTCCCTATTTCTCCTCCAATGACCGTTAAAAAAAACACATGAATAGTATTATACACGTTTGGAATGGTAAATAACTTGCATGTTTCAATTGACCAAAATGGGTCAAACAACATTTATCTCCCTTGCATTTATCTCATAATTTATTTTGAATGATCTCCCTTGGCTGCTAGAATGCCTAAGTTAAATTAAAACATCGAAATAAGACTCTTTTTACCATAAAAACGTATTCAAATCAGGTTCAATAACTTTTTAAGAACGATATTAAAAGGTTTTGAGACATATTAATTGGATAACTTATTCATTACATTAGGATTTGGGGGAAAATGAGGATTTGGGGAGGATTTGGGTGAATCGTGCGCCCGAATCGCGCTGCCAAATTATTGTAGCTAACTTTCTGTAAGCACATTCAAAAAAGCATGGGAAAACTTTTTTGGCTTTTTCTGTGTGTCCTGAAATTTACATACATCAAAATCAGTAACTTTAACTAAAACCATGCCATAGAAACGCCAGTCCTACATCAGGCGACAAATGATATAAATCAAATCACGGTAACTGGGTACTAACGGTAAATGGCACTACTTGTGACGGTGCTAGGCAAGGAAGGTTGCATAATTACACGTGTTTAGCAAGACGGACTATGCTAAATATTGTACATAAAAGATACAACTAACATATCACTTAATAAATGCAAACGATTGCTACATAAACTGCATGCCCTGTGTCAGAAATTGCGATTAAAATCGGTTGTTTGACACTGACATTTGTGTTTACTCCTCCATATTGGAATTTTATACAAATTACGCATGCGCAAAGATTGGTTAGTGGCTATGCAAGGAGAGAGAGGGGGAGGTTCAACTGGGGTTCCGGTATTAGCCTCCAAACGCCTCCGAGCACCGTAAAAAACACGAAACTCAATATGGACGTCATATAGGATATACAATTAATGCCAATGATAATATGCAAAATGTGAACACATGTCAAAAGGAGATAATGAGTCCTGTAATAAACCATTTTGAAAGAACGCAATGGGAGCTTAATTTTTAACAAATGGCACTGAACATTGTTGACGAGATTATACGTGTTTGTAGCATACACGGACAAGTCAAGAGATCCGCACAATCACCTAACACGAATATCAGAAAATATAAACTAATTGAACGTGCGTTATTTAATATCAGTAGAACAGAAAGCAATGGATCTTGCAGACAGTGGATCCCAGTAACATAAACTGATAAAGACAAACATTTGCATTACAATAAATGTAGTCCAAAAATATGCGTGCAACAAACAATTTTATATATTGCAAATGCGGTGTTATTGAACTTGTTCATTTCTGTCACGGACTATATCAATACTGTCACAATCCATGACACCAATATCTCTAAGTTCAAGATTAACCGAAATGAGAGCCGTGCTCAATGACCACCAAATATCGGGAAATTGATAACATCACACGTATATATGGGTCGGGAGACGCTATACAGCCGACAAATTGCACTGCAAATTCATCTAACCTTCGATGATGTACTGTTAATGATCGACAAGTAGGCATAAAAATCCGGCACAGAGTAAAACAAATATTGATAAACAAACCGAAAAGCCTAGGTAAACTAAAACGTATACTCTAATACTTGTGGTATATATAGCCTCATATTGAAAACATAAATAGGACATCAGGACGACGGCATGTATAAAATGTGCGGAACATAACACATGCGACAATAAAATCTCTTGCAAATGAAGTTCCCATGAGAAAGTAGGTAATAATTGAAAACGATACGACAGCGGCAGTGGTATTGACTTGGAACAGTCAGTATGAAAAACTGACGACTGTTGTGTAAAAAAAGAATAGTTCGCAGGCCCTGTCTTACCCATTCCCGCCATAGACTATAGTCACATCATGGTAGAGGACCACAGATGAATGCATGTGTGAAATATCAAGAAGTTCCGTCGAAGACATTTACCCGAACGTTAAGTTTGTGACATACGAACGTACGTACATGTGTAAGTACGGACGGACACGTATAACGCCATATGCCCATCCCCTTACAATTCGGTGGCGGTGGGTGTGGGGTAGGAGGCATAATACAAAATAGGCAATATAATTATAAAATTAATCCAATTATTACTATTATGTCATAGAGCACTAACGCGAATGAAACTCCCAACTAACAAGGTCCCAGTAGCCTATTTCACAAACATTGCAAAGTATACTTATCTAGCAATGTATACTTTGAGGGAGACATTTTCAATTAAAGGATAAATTTATTAATTGTTATTATACTGAATTTATTACATTATCACAACCATTTTGCTGTGATAATGTAATAAATTCAATATAATAATTCTGCATACTTCTAATCATCAAATTTATGCAGTGGTTATATAGTTCTATATGACATACGGTAATGCATTTCGGGAAAAATAAATGATTACTCCCTCAAAGTATACTTTGCTAGAAAAGTATAGTTTGCAATGTTGGTGAAATAGGCTACTGGAGGTGAACAAATGCTCACTTTGTAAAGTGATACGATAACGTTCTTGTGATCAACACCCGAGTTGTCTGGAACCTCTATAAGACGAACAACGTACATGTAGTATACGAAACGTTCTTGTGATCAACACCTGAGTTGTCTGGAACCTCTATAAGACGAACAACGTAGTAGTTTTTCAATTATATCATACTTCATTGGCACGCACACGATCGTATAGTGGACTTAGCCTACATCTCGGAGTCCCGGGTCGGTACCAATGTCCAGACTACCAAACGGTGACACAAGGCGGCCCATCGTGGGTCAGACCTTCCAAACAGCCCATTTGAGTTAATACATATCGCTAGCGAGCAATCTGTACATTGCGTAGACCAGGTTTGTGCTGATGTCTGCGGTCTAAATAGTAGTATGCACTCGGTAATACTCGATTTGAACTCTGACGAACAGGCCATATCGTTGCAATACGAGGACACGTGATGACATTAATACTAACTAATATAAACGGCCAGTAGGCAAAACTGTGAAGTCGCACACTGGTGGGTTGAACCAGCTTACATTACGTCATAAATATATCTCCAGAATAAACCTAATGTTTATTATGTTTAAAATAGAGAAACAAGACACCCAACGGAGACATATGAACCCATGGCCACGCAATGAAAACATGTCAACGTAATACATCATTATGAACACACGACACGCGCACAGCGGTAGTCGAAGAGACTTAAACGTGGCACAAACATGCACTCGGCGACCAGCGGTGTGCGATCCCAAAAGGAAACTACGTGAAATATAATTATATTAAAGCAACACAAACACAATGAAAACATAGTGAGGATGATGATTAAGAATTGTGAGCAATACAATGTTCGTCTTATTCAAAATATAACTAAGCAATGATACACGAACACACACTTTTACACTCGATCGCGACATTCAGTGTAATATATAAAAATGAGATAAAGCAGGTGCAATGTATACTGTAAGGCCCAGAAGAAAGAATCGCCAAGGAACCAGAGAGAAAACAACAAGAGTCACAGGAGGATAAACCCAAACACATTCACATACACACTGGCGTCGATGGGTTCGTACGAATCCTATTGTTAGATCCAGCAGGATCTTATTTTATATAAATGAGGTATGATAGCCATTTTCAGTGCATGAATGAGCAGACACTATAGTATTTTCTACCAACAAAACATCGTTAAGCGATGCCAAAGGTGTTTCAATATGCCAATTTTCAGAAATACCCTTCTTAAATTGACCCAAAAACTCTTTAACTTGTACATTTTATTTTGTGGTTCTTGACCCTCTAACGCAATATAAATACAACTAAGTTGATAACCATTGATTGTAGAAAAATTCTTAGTACAATGCTAGTTATTTTTTACTAGTATAAACATTTGTTTTATTACATCAATTTTGTTCCATGCGACTCATATGTGCAATTGGATGAATATGATGCAAATCGATAATTAAAGTATATTTCACAAACTTGTTTCATCACTTTTTGTGTATATTTCAGATCTAGTGCCTTTAAAACGACCGTGTCTCATATAAGTACCCCGAAGATGCATTCACATTCGATATCGATATACAATGTTTATTGTACAAAACAGTCGCAATTTATCCTTGGTGATAAACATGCGTTTACCAGCTAACTATCACAGTTGTATGTCTGCTTTCTATGTCGTAAACAGCCAGGGCCCAGTTGCTCAAAACCTCTGTTAGCTTAACAGACTGTTAAATCCTTAACAGTGTTAAGGATTTAACAGTCTGTTAAGCCAACAAATGTTTTGAGCAACCGGGTCAGTGAATCAAACTGGCTGCTAACGTTAAAAGTACATGCTCAGTAGACACAAACTATTCTTTATAGGAATTAAATAAGTGTATACTCGTGACACTATTTCCCCAGTTCTAAAAATTACAAGTGCCCGCTATACTGTTACAGATATAATCATTGAATAGTATTGATTGTATTGATATAGTGTCTCGCGGTGGTATCAGGCTATTTTCATATGCAAATGAGGCATGATTTTTTTTTAAATTATTTATACTGATTAAATGCGTCACATGAAAAAATAATAGTTTAGATAAATTATAAAGTATAATCATTTCACATAAAAAATAAATGCAGAGAATAAATAGTATTGTCCGTTAACATTTTAAGGAAACACAGTTATCGCCCCTGATATCAGTGTGGAAATTTACCACTGATATAAAATGCATAATAATGCCAATCAATACGTGGTGTAATGGTGAATTAATGTTTATTTTGCCAGAAAATGTACCAGATGATGTCTCTGACATAAATACATGTTGTGCCTACTGAGTGGACATTTACCTTTAATATGGCTGTGTTTCGTCCATCTATCTGGAAAACCCACATGTAGTGACGTAATTATTTTCATCGATTCCTAGTTATATACCATTAAGTTACATTTTGTTGATAATATGACACAAACAAAAACTCACTTGAAACTCTTTTCATAAGTTTTATTACAAGATAATATTTTCAGCATTTCAACACTTCTACATAATCACCATAAACACTGTAATACGTGCATGATAAGTAAACATACCGACTTTAACCCTTTGACCCCTAAGTAATAGGAATGGATTTTGATCTGTTAATTTTGTAACCAATCCAACCGTCACAAAATGGTTTTCAGACAATTCCATTTATGAAAAGGGGGTATGTTTGTTCTCAAACATATACAAATTACTTTCAAAAAGTGCAGATCCTGATGAGACGGCTCGTTACGAGCCGGCTCATCTGGATCTGCACTGTTTGCATAAACCGCTATAGCGGGCTTTCGGGTTCAAAGGGTTAACAATGTGAGAAATGAATGTAACCGCTGACGTAGTCGATGACACAGTCAGCTAAAACATGTTTGTCACGTGACTACTAATCGCTAGCGCATTAAATTGTACTTCTTTGCCATTTGTCTTTTCCTGCTGGGACTGATTTTCTCTTGATGGTTCATTGACATAGGGGAATAGTTGTTGTGGGGCTTTCGTTGCGCTTGATTTACTTTTTATCCCCCCGTGTTTTACCCAAGTCCGTATGTCCGTCCGACCGTCCGTCCGTGCGTGCGTCCGTGTGTGCGTCCGTCCATCTGTAAGGCATTGGCGTTTTCTCAATAACTCCTGAACTCCTTTACCAATTTCAATAAGATTTGCCATTTTCAATAATATTTGTCTAGGGATGGTACTTTGTTTCGCATATGACCCACGCCCAAACACGCTTGGTCAAGGTCACTGCATGGGGACTTATGTTCACCTTGTGTGTAAGGCAATTGCGTTTACGTTTTTATTTTTGTTCTCAATCACTCCATATAACTCCTTCACCAATTTCAATAATATTTGGCCACCATGTATATCTAGGGGTGGTGCTTTGTTTCGCATATGACCCACGCCCGAACACCCAAGGTCAATGTCGCTGGAGAATTATGTTCATCTTGTTTGTAAGGCTAACTGTTTGTAAGGCAAATGCGTTTAATTGTTTTTTCTCAATCACTCCTTATAACTCCTTCACCAATTTTACTAATATTTGGCCACCATGTATGTCTAGTGGTGGTGCTTTGTTTTGCACACGACCAACGCCCGAACACCCAATGGCAAGGTCACTGGGGATTTATGTTCACCCGGTTTGGACGGCAAACGGCTTTAACTTTTTTAATCTTTTCTCAATAACTCAATTAACTCCTTCACAAATTTCAATAATATTTGCCCACAATGTCTGTCTAGGGAGTAGCTTCGTAATAACGATGCCTTTTTATTATCAATGCTGCATGTGGGGGCATCCGTGTTCTATGAACACGTTTTCTTGTTATACTTATTTCAGATACTTTTATTTTCCTTTTGGGACCGCACACCGCTGGTTGTGGAGTGCATGTTTGTGTCGCATTGAATGCTCCTAGACAATCACTGCCATGCTGTATTGCATTAGTTTCTTCTTTACGTGTGTTCATGTGTCTCCTTTGGGTATCTTGCTCTCTATTTTGCAATGATATTTTTTAATAAAAAATATATAATCTATATATTTTACTTTTGTCATATTTCATTAGTCATAAGATCATATAATGGACATATGTAGTGAAACAAATAATCATTTTATTCAGATCTACTAATACACGCACGTATATTAATGGATTCCAGGACTAAATGGAGAACATTGTATATCCTGATAGCAATCATGTATCAAACAGGTATATATTTACAGAATAAATTGCAAACTACGCATGCCTTGATATTCTTACATACATGTGTACAATTTGTTCTGCCCATTTTCATCGGACTCATTACCAGTGTATATATGCTCTGTCTGATCAGATTGCGACGATATTGGCACACACTGTATATTCTGGTTATGCTTGCACCCATCTTAAACGCAACATCAATTTGGAAACGGAAATGTACAGATGTGTGTCATTAATGATGGTTGGCTCACACACAGTGTGGACTCTTGATCAACCTGTACAGATGTACAATGACAGTTTGGTCGTTCCAATATAAGTATTTTATTTCTTCACGTGGCACTGACAGGTTTATGATACCGGCCTAAAAACATAATCTTCCCTGAGTGTGTCCGAATATTGAACTGATGTAAGCAAACGAGAAAGTGAAGTTAACCTTGGAAACTCGTATATACTTGTGAACATTACAGTTATAACCAGCATAGGTTCTGATCACCGTACTTATTTCCATTATGGTCACTGTAGCATTGGCAGCAATAATCAATCCGAAATTAACTCAACTAAACTACTGTAGTCATGTACTTATATCGCCTGTACATATACAAAGTGTAGCATACATGGATACATCTTCAAATGAGCGGGAGGGGAGATGGATCAGGTTCTATACTGACATATTATGATAGGATATATCAGCGATATATAACGTCTGATGAGGTAAGCCAATGCAAACACTGTTAGTCTACGTTTGAGGTTTATTTATAGCATATTTGTGGGGCATTTTAGTATAATATCCAAATATCCCAAAAAACAGCGGAAAATGATATAGATCAGTGTCTACACTGATACATGAAATATGTTATACAAAGTCTGATAACATTATGAGATGCACACACTGAAATTTTGAGGGTGTATTGTGTAATTTTGTGTATGTTCTAAATTATATTTGTACGCATTTCCAATATGCATTGATGATTGTTACATTCCTGACAATGACACAATTTGCATTAATCGAAAATATGGCCAATTTAACTATTTTTTTCACTACATATGTCCATTATATTATGTGTTTTGTATCAATATATGACTTACACTACTATCTGACACTAACTAGTGTATATTTGTAGTATATTTATCTGTATTTAGACTGTATTTATACTGTATTTGGGTGTATTTGGGTGTTTCGTGTGACCCTTTTATGTAGTACAGTACGGATACATAGACTCTTCTGTGAAACTCGAAGTCGTAAACTGTTGTATTTATTTTATACTATGCTATATAAATTGTTTTGTTACTAGTATATGAATTGTGTACTATTTTCCTTAAAGATATTCTATTAATGTTTTAAAGTGTGTTGTTTTTTTTTGTTGCAATTTTCAACTTTATTGTCGTAAATGAGAGAGTAAATTTTCCTCCCACGGTTCACAATTAATACAATGTGACATTTTTATAATCTGCGTTTTATATTTCTTACTCTATCTTCTTTTTATTTTTTAAATTAAATAATTAGTCCACAATTGTTAGTCGGCCTTGTGAGTTGGAATGGTTTTGATCAAATAACGTGTCGGTATTAGGTGGGCGGTAAAAGTAACAGCCGCACATCGCAACAAATTGTTTACAAATTGGACAGCACATGTCGAGAGCCGTGCATAGTTGACAGTTTGATCACTCCCATTGAGTAAACTGTGAATGAGGACCAGCGAGAAATGACACATGTGTAATTGCCAATTAATTCTGGCATGAAAAGTGAGGGAGAGTTAGACAATCAGGATACTACTAGTCATGAGTTTAATTTCTTTATCGACAGACAATTGCAGAATAAGTTACTCCAAGCAGACGATGTTTTTGAACAGGAGACAGACGGTATGGGGTGTCACGTGAAATCTGGCCCTGTGAAACCTGCCAAAATCGACCCCAGCATAGATATCACTGGCTGGTTTCCCGATACCAAATTTGTTGCGAGGAAAGTTAATGATGGTGCTACGAAAGACACAAAGCCGGCTAAGGAGAGTAATTTTATTCACCCGTGGCGGGATTATAAATTCAGGAACGAGGTGTTTGTCTTCAAGCACTACAAGGATAACCGCCGCTATATTGAGCAGTACCGCAATGATCACGGCTGTGCGGGTGGTCGCCATTCGTCGGCACATCCGCTCGGAGATACACGAAGAATTGCGTTCCATCCGCAGGTGCGCTTACAAAAATCTGGTGAACCGTCCTGATAAAACATACAGAGCTTACCAAGTTTTTTTTATTATAGTTTGTTCCATGTAATATATGCCACATTGTCAATCGGTTTTGGCGGATATAACATATTAAATATGACAAATATGCTAATTAAATTTTTATAAGTAATAACTAAAGTGCCATCGCAATATAGGCCTAATTATACCCACTTTTAACCAATTCTAAGTCGAAAAGAGGGAGATAATCCATGATCGTGGGTCAAATCAAAAAACGAAATTCAGTTTGCGCATCTACACACTATAAGGAAGGGACACACTGAGTTTCAAGACCTTGCCTATTACGGTTAAAATTGTTTACTTCTTACAAGGCAAAATTGGGAAATTCTAAGTAAAAAAGGGGGAGATAATCTATGACTGGGGGTCAAATAAAAAATTGAAATTCGCTTTGCGCATCTACACACCATAAGGTACACACACAAAGTTTCAAGTCCCTATGTATACTATTAGGGTTAAAAAGTTTTACTTCTTTCAAGAAACGTACGTACAGACGGACACCCATGATGAAAACAATATACCCATTTTTTTCTTCTTCAAAAAGTGTGTACAAAAATACCAGTGCGCCAATTTTTTTATGTGAAGAAATTCCATAAAATATTGATTTTGTTGTGAACATGTCCCATGTAGTAAACACCCATTACAAGAGTAGTAAAAATAGTGCTAAACCTACTAATCCTAAGTACTGGGGCTAAATGTCTCTGTTGGGGTGAGGACACGGCACCAGATCAGGATATTTTCAGTTCAGATTTTGTGATTCCCACCTCCACTGCCCCGATCATTCGTAACAGCCCGTCGTCATGCTGATGGGATGGTGCAATATACTGTTTTAGACATGCATGTAGAAAACAAAAAAATTGTAGTAATTGTTTAGTAACTCTATTTATTTTCAAACTAGGGCAAAGAATAAATCAATAACTACAATGTGTGTTGTTTCATCAAGATATATATATCAATACTTCTCAAATGAAGTTAAAATGTGTACTTCCAACAAAATATTTACGTTTAATACGTACTTCAGATCTCTCGAAAAAAAAAGCAATCACTGTGAATAACTGATTTACACCTTATTCTAACCCACTGATTAACCCTTTCACCCCTAAGTAACAGGAATGGATTTTGATATGTTAATTTTGCAACATCTCCAATCGTCACAAAATTATATTCGGACTACCGGTAGTCCATTTATGAAAAGGGGGTGTTTTTGTTCTCAAAAATATGAAAATTACTTGCAAAAAGTGCAGATCCTGATGAGACGGCTCTTCACGATATTGCCAATACCACTATACAGGCCTGCCGTGTTGAAACGGTTAATTTACTAAGCCTCGCTAACTGAAATCATTTCCTGGTAGTCTCTTTTCATATCGGAAATACCATATTTATACCCCCCGCAACGAGTTGTGGGGGGGTATACAAGGGCGCCGCTCCCATTACGCAAATTACGCTAGTGCGTAAAAAATATTTCAGGAGGTATGGGGTTTTTTTTTCAATTAAAAAAGAAAAAAAAGAAGAAAATATTAAATAATAAATTTAATTAAATCGACCGTCATGAAGTTTAATTTAAGCGTAATATAATACCAGAAAAAGAATGGTGTTTCCATTTAGCCTCTAATAGTAATACGTCATTTTTTTACACATGACGTCAAAACATATTGGCCGAGTGCCTAGGTGTGTTACGCTTTGCGATTGGATGTTACACTTTAACAACGCTGGTATTATTAACATATTGGCCGAGTGCCTAGATGTTTTACGTTATGCGATTGGATGTTACACTAGCTTATAACAATGCTGCCGGTATTAAAAAATTGGCACATCATCAGTGTTTTACATCTGTGCGTAAAGTAACAGTTCACACACTGTAGCCAGTAACCTATCGGCAATTTCACTAAAATAAAATTCCAAAATGAGCAAACGTAAGAAAACGCCACAATGTTCCACGTTGGATTCATATTTTGCACCCTGTTCATCAAAAACATCAACAACACAATCACAAAGTGATGACAATAAGGTAGTTCTACCTGTCACTGTGTGCACCCCACAGAGTTCCACGGAGGACCCCGTCATGTCTTCCACTGTCTCAGAGTCGGAAACTAGTCAGTCTGACCCATCCAGCATTGCCACTGAACCACCAGAAATTCAAAAAATAGGACAAGTGGATATTTCGAAGTTTCTTGATAGAACCAGCGCGAAAACGGACACAGACAGACGATATACAGTTACGTACAAATTCAAGCCTGCACAAGGGTGGGAACCTCCGTTACGACAGTGTGGAAAAACAGTTGAGGTGGGCTCCACATTTCTTATTCAGTGGGGAAAAGTACCCCACGATCCAATACTGCCCTACATTGGATGGTGCACTGTATACGGTCTGTGTAGCATTTGGGAATAAATCCAACGTTCTCACATCTAAACCTTTAACAGACTGGAGCAATGGCAATCGAATTGTTGATTTGCACTTACAGTCTGAGGATCACAAATCAGCAGTTATAAAAGCTGCATGTTTCAGCGCTGTCAGCATGCAGGCAGACAATTCAATTGCTGTACGACTGTCAACAGCATATAAAGACAAACTGGAAAGAAATCGATCTGCATTATGTTCCATCATCAGGATGATTCTTCTTTCTGGAAGACAAAATATACCACTACGTGGGAACGTGGACGAGAGATCCAATTTCAATGCCATTATTCATACTATGGCAGGAAAAGATCTTTCGCTGAAGAAACATCTTGAAATGTCCGATGCCAGAGCAAGATATTTGAGTCATTCTATACAGAATGAGCTAATACAACTCTGTGGCAAACAGATATCAGACGCCATATTACAGGACTGCAGGAATGCCCATTTTTTTCAATTTTAGCTGATGAATCTGCAGATGTTTCAAATTCAGAGCAGGTAGCTCTCTGCCTGCGGTATGTTCCCATCGAGGAGGGAAAACACATGATCAGGGAGGAATTTATATCGTTTGTATCGACAAGAGATACAACGGGCGAAACCTTGACAAATATCATTACCGCGCAGTTGGAAAAGCTTGGCCTTAACATCCAGAACGTAGTGGCTCAGGGCTATGATGGAGCTGGTAATATGTCAGGAAAGGTCAAATGGATACAAACCCGCATCAGAAATATAAACAATGATGCAGTGTATGTCCATTGCAAAAACCACCGGCTCAATCTGGCGATTTGTCGTTGTTGCAAAGTCCTGTTTGTCAGTCACATGTTTGACGTTGTTGGGGACATTCTGTACTTCATTACAGCATCTCCAAAGCGCCTCCAGGTATTCTTAAGTCGAAACCAGAACGGGAACAGACTTGAGCGACTGTCCCACTCGATGGTCGCAGCACGCAGAAAGCGTATCTGCATTCTTGAAGAACTTTTCTACGATATCTGACACTTTGGTCGAACTTCAAGGTGATAGTGACACGAAAACTCGCAGTGACGCCATGTCATACGACAGGGCAATCCATTCCGTTGAGTTCGTCATAGCTCTGTTCTGTGTGACTGGACCGCTTGATTATTTAACCCCATTGGCAAACACCATGCAGACGCCATCATATGATCTAGTCAGGGCGTCCATGTACGCATCCACTGTCATCGAACTGCTCAATAAAAAGCGAAACGAAACGAGTTACTTTGATGAGATTTGGGACTCTGCCACAACCCTAGCCACTGACAACAGTATTGCTGTTCAACGGCCGCGTATTGCTGCAAGACAAACTACCAGAACCAGTGTGCCAGCTAACTCAGATAAAGAGTACTGGAAACTCAATCTGTTCACACCGTTCATGGACCACCTCATAGTGGAGTTGACAGAGAGGCTGGCTAATCCTTTGCCACGACTGAAAGCCCAATATCTCCTCCCTGACAAGCTGGCGGATTTGTCGCCTGATGTGTGGAATGTGATCAAGGGTGCATACAGCAGATTTATTGCAGCTGACGAAACCGTTTTAGACCGCGAGTTGGAACTGGAAAACTGGCATTGACACCATGTGTATCCGGGCGACAGATATATGCGATGTCCTTGATTGCGCTGTTGACTTATACCCAAATATGTACAAGATTTTAAAAGTTCTTTTGACAATGCCAGTTTCAACAGCATCGGCTGAACGGTCGTTCAGCTGCATGCGCCGTCTAAAGACGTATCTGCGAAACACCATGTCCGATGACAGACTCACTGGCCTGGCACTTAATTATGCATGTCCACAGAGAACGGTGCGTAAAACCAGAAACGGTATTGAGAGATTTTGACGCAACAGGTGACAGGCGCATATCGCTTGCATTCCACAATGATTAAGCATACACATAATAATAGTGTAATGTATACAATCACGCCAATAGTTTAGCACCACTTTGATACTGGTCGCTATATAAACAAACTAGATAACGCCAAGTGATCCTTGAAAACTGCTGAGCAAAACTACCAAACAAATACGTCGCGAACAGGGTCCCGATCTTCGTCTCTCTGTCACCAATGGGTCTATAACGACCAAAATTTACGACAAGAGGAACGACTTTAACTTTAGCATTGTTGATTATCCACATTTGGATGGAGATGTACCCCGTGCTACATCTTATGGGGTATACATCTCCCAGCCTATGTGTTGCGCTAGAGTTTCTAGCAATGTTGAAGACTTCAATGATCGGAATATGGTAATCAATTCTAAACTCATGCAACAAGATTACCGTTTCCACAAGCTTCGTAAAACATTCTCTAAGTTTTACAACCGTAACAGTGACATTGTCCTTAAATATAATTGCAATATGAAAACACTTTTGCGGTCTGGAATTACCCACCCAAAATGTTATGGTGACGTGATCTACAAACTTCGTAAAATTAAGGGTAGTCGTTCATTTTCTGATCAATTCAAACAAATTATAATAGAAAATGTGTTCACCGACACTACGACCCCTCCATTTTGCAGTGTACTGCTGGGCTGGTCATCGACAGAACAGTTGATTCATTTTTGAGGGATCTGTTTTGTGGTGCCTCTGTTGCATTTTGTGTTATTTTCTTGTTTTTTTTTTGTAGTTATTGAAATTGTTGGTGACCGTACACCGCTGCATTTTTTTTGCCATGTTGAAGGCTCTGTGACCACCGCTGTACCCGTGCCGTAGTTTTCTATAGTTGTTACTGTTGTGTTAGTCCCGCTCATTGCACCCCCCCCCCCCCCCCCACCTAGGATTTATTCCTATATTTGATTCCGTTGGTTCGTCTGTGTCACAGACTGTGATGTCAGTAATGCTCAACTACCAACAGGGATCGGAAAATAATAACAGCATGCATTGATAGGAAGCACGTGGAGAATTTCTACAGCCGCCACACTGCACAAACTACGGTGGATGTATGTTCACTGGATGTTGAACTTAAACTTAGATCGGTGCCAAGCTCTATATTTTGCTTAAATGTACTATTCATCTGGATGCAAAATATTGAAAAATATTGAAGACAATGGTGATTATAATACAGGAAATTCAATCACTGTTTCAAAAGTTTTTCAGGGGGGCATGCCCCCGGACCCCCCTAGCACACTCATTCGCTACGCTCAGTCGACGGCGCCCTTGGTATACTGGAGTCGGGTTGTGTGTCTGTACTGCGTCCGTAAACTGAACATCAGAGAAATATTGTTATAACTTATAATTTCCTTCATCTAAAATGCTTAATATTTCACACATGTATTCCTGTAAGGCTCTACTACCATGCTGTGCCAAATCCACGACCGTTCAACCCCCGTTGATCCCAAGGTCAAGGTCAAATACTTAATCTCTTTACAAAACTTAACATCAGAGAAATATTGTTATAACTTCTATTTCCTTCATGTAAAATGCTTAATATTTCACACATACATTCCTGTAAGGCTCTACTATCATGCTGTGCCAAATCCACGACCGTCCAACCCCCGCTGATCCCAAGGTCAAGGTCAAATACTTAGTCTCTTTACAAAACTTAACATCAGAGAAATATGTTATAACTATTTCCTTCATTGAAAATTCTTAATATTTCACTTGTGCATTCCTCTAAGGTTGTACTATCATGCTGTGACAAATCTACGAGTGTCCAACCCCCGCTGATCCCAAGGTCAAGGTCACATACTTAGTCTCTTTACAAAACTTAACATCTGAGAAATATGTTATAACTTCTACTTCTTTCATCGAAAATTCTTAATATTTCATGCATGCGTTCCTCTAAGGCAGTACTATCATGCTGTGACAAATCCCCGCTGATCTCGTGGTCAAGGTCACATACTTAGTCTCTTTACGAAACTTGCCATCAGAGAAATTGGTTATAACTTCTATTTCCTTGCTCGGATCTGCTTCACATTTCCCACACGCATTGCTCCAATGGACCTCTACCACCCTGTGACAAATTCACATTTGTGCCGTCTCGCTAAGCCCAGAGTCAAGGTCACAAGCTCACACACTTGGAAAATGTTTACATATTTAGGGCCTGGGGTACCTGGGCCCACGCAGGGGGTATTCCGTAAGCCTCGCTTACTGACCTATCTAGTTATTCTAATAAATACTCCCGGGGCTATGAAATCCGTAGGGGTCAAAACGTGGAAAGTAGGATCAAAATATGTTATTTTGATAGCATAATTATACCAACCGCAGTTGTGGGGGGTATATTGGAGTCAGGTTGTCTGTCCGCCCGTGTGTGCGTCCGTCCGTGATTAAACTTAACATCAGAGAAATATTGTTATAACTTCTATTGCCTTCATCTAAAATGCTTAATATTTCACACATGCATTCCTGTAAGGCTCTACTACCATGCTGTGCCAAGTCCACGATCATCCCCAACCCCCGCTGATCCCAAGGTCAAGGTCAAATACTTAGTCTCTTTACAAAACTTAACATCAGAGAAATATGTTATAACTTCTATTTTCTTCATCTAAAATGCTTAATATTTCACACATGCATTCCTCTAAGGTTGTACTATCATGCTGTGACAAATCTACAACCATCCAACTCCCGCTGATCCAAAGGTCAAGGTCACATACTTAGTCTCTTTACAAAACTTAACATCAGAGAAATATGTTATAACTTCTATTTCTTTCATCGAAAATTCTTAATATTTCATGCATGTACATGTATATGATTCCTCTAAGGCTCTACTATCATGCTGTGACAAATGTAGTCTCTTTACAAAACTTAACATAATAGAAATTGGTTATAACTTCTATTTCCTTGCTCGGATCTGCTTTACATTTCACACACGCATTGCTACAATGGACCTCTATTACCTTGTGACAAATTCATGTTCGTGCCGCCCCGCTAAACCCAGAGTCAAGGTCACAAGCCCACACGCTTGGATTTTTTAAAAACTTTTTTAGGGGTACCTGGGCCCACACGGGGGGTATTCCATAAACCTCGCTTACTGACCAATCTAGTTTAGAATGCAAATATAGGAAGGGGGCTACTACTATTAGAGAGGGTGCTACTATTATAATAAATACGGTACATGTGATAAATCCAGTAATCCATTTGAAAAAGTAAAATATGCATTGAATTTGAAACCAGGGGGTACATGTACTGTTAATAGATACAAAGCTTATCTGAAGCGCTGAACATTTTGTTGGATTTTTCAATCATAAATCAATCCCATATTCAGACTTACTGTAATAACCCTAAATATTCAGACACCATTTATTTGTGGAAACATAAATTGTATGGTTTCACCACAACAGTGAGCGTGCCAGTATTTAGGGTTAGTATGACAGTAGTGGTCTAATCACAATAACAATGTGTTTGGGTATACTTTGTTTTGGGAAACCCATATTTAATAGGGGTTTCCCAAGCAAGTTGTGTCCGAATATTTAGGGTTAATATGGTATTTCAAGCTACATGCAGGTGCGGATCCAGGGGTGGTGGTCCAGGGGGTCCGGATCCCCCCGGGGCCCCTGCTCCCGGCCCAAAAAAAAGAAAATCTACAATACTCGAATAGTTGGATGACTTTTTTCGTGGCCTCGGTGTCAGGAAATCGCATCTGCGGCGATCTGACATTTAAAAAAAATTCCCGATTTTACGATGCGCATCTCTCTTTGCGCTCGCGGAGGTCGGCTATGCCGACTTGTAATTACAGACCATCCCTTTCAATTATTTCTGTATCCGCGCCTGACATGTCACTGTGCACTATTTTAATGCGCATTTAGTTTGTTGTTATGATAATGAGGTTGAAACATAGAACATTCCTGTAGACTTATTTGGCCAGGGATAAGTTTACAGGGCGAAGTGGGCAAAATTCTCTCCCTAAATTGTTTGACTTCTCCCTATTTTGAGTTGAGGGAGAAGTTTTTCACTATATAAAACAGAAATTTTTGAAAAAATGGTATATTTTCTCAATTTTTTAGTGAAAACTTCTCCCGATTTTGAAGGGCTAGCTTGAACCCTGTTGGCTTTTACAAAAAACAAAATACGTTATTTGGTTTGCCAATGAATGTATCTGTACAAGGACATACTAGTAATTAATATCTGATGGCACATTTAATGATATTCCTAATTGAACCATTGTCATTAAACTGGGTGAATCACGCAATTATAAACATATAACAGAGCTCCAGTTAAGGTGCGTAATTTGACCAACTTGGGGTGAAATTTTGTTATTTCTTCATCAAAAATGGCAAGTTGGGAGTCCTTTAGAATCGTCTCATTGAGACGATTCTAAAGCACTCCTAACTTGCCATTTTTGATGGAAAAATAAGAAATTTACCTACAAATTACGCACCTTAACTGGAGCTCTGATATAATACCAATCTATATCATTATTTAAACTTGGTCATTCCGCTCGGGGTCACATGTCAGTGCAGGGTCTGTTTTTCTTGTGTATTATTGCATGTTTTATAATTCAGATTAAACCTTATCGGATTACTGTACAACTTTGATGTTATCAGGCTTAGCTAAAATTGTTAACCGTATTTGGAACTTACAATAGTATTGTGCTGTTTGTAGGCTGATTTGTGTTCAGAGCTCCTGATAAGCTGCGTATTTGCTTAAATACCCAATTAAAATTGTCAAAAACCCAATTGAAATCAGAAGTAGCGAGTGTCAAAAAGCAATAAAGATTTTATGGTCCCTTCATCATGCTGCAGAAATCAATAATCAGACCACAAATATAGCATATTTTTCTTATTTTCCATGAAAACACATCTTGGTATTTCATTAGAATTGTCTCCAAGGAGACAATTCTAATGAAATGCCAAGATATGTTTTCATTTCGAAGCAAACTATTCAATAATTGCTGTCTGTTAATGTGTAAACAGTAGTGTGATTTTATGTTACCCAATTAAAATTTTGAAATACCCAATTTCTTCAGAAATGATGGAGTGACAATACTCAATTACTAATTCTTTATCTGGAGCCCTGTGTGGTAATTGTATTAAAAGCCATTTGTGATCAGCGTCCGCGCAGTCTGATCAGGGCTTACACTGATCACAATTAAAGCAATGATACATTATGTCAGGTTTTCAATAGCCTCGGAAATTCAGGGGTCAATATGTCCGATGAAGGCTACATTGAAAATACAATCTACATGATCTGATAGTATGTTTTTCATATTAAAAAAATCTATATGCGGCAAAGTTCTAGAGTCAAAACATGTGCACTGTATAGCAATTTCTAAAAGTCAAAATGCCTCGATGCGATACCCGGTCACTATTGAAAACGCTGTTAATATGTATATACGCGCATAACCACGCACCTACGTCCAAGGTCAAGGTCACAGTTGAAGGTCAAAGGTCAAACCTATTGAAATTCCCTTCCGCTCTATATCTTCTACACTGATGCATGGATTATCAAATTGCTAACCACGCACCTACGTCCAAGGTCACAGTTGAAGGTCAAAGGTCAAACCTATTGAAATTCCCTTCCGCTCTATATCTTCTACACCGATGCATGGATTATCAAATGGCTTGGCACAGATGTTTCTCATGATGAGAAGGTGTGTCGCAATCAATAACCACGCACCTACGTCCAAGGTCAAGGTCACAGTTGAAGGTCAAAGGTCAAACCTATTGAAATTCCCTTCCGCTCTATATCTTCTACACGATGCATGGATTATCAAATGCCTTGGCACAAATGTTTCTCAGGATGAGAAGGTGTGTCTCGATCAATAACCACGCACCTACGTCCAAGGTCAAGGTCATAGTTGAAGGTCAAAGGTCAAACCTATTGAAATTCCCTTCCGCTCTGTATCTTCTACACCGATGCATGGATTATCACACTATGCCCAGGGTCAAGGTCACAGACTTGATGCGTTTGAAACCTTAACGCTCGGCTAAATGGCTTATGATCAAAAATGCCTCGTTTTCTTTGGCTACCAGTGGGGGTATTCGTGTGCCGACAGGCCACATTTCTAGTTTCCCTTGGTTAATGTTTTTAGTCAACCTTGGTTAAGGTTTTTATGTAGGCCGCAGCCACCTTCTTTGTCAAGCTATGTGTACATCGACAACCCTCGTAGTCGAGCTATGCTGTTCTCCTACAGCTCTTGTTATTTTACTGATAGTGACTCGCGGTGATATCAGGCTATTTTCAAATGCAAATGAGGCGTGATATTTTTTAATTATTTATGCTAATTAAATGTGTCGCCTGAAAAAATAATATTTTCGACAGATTTTCAAGTATGATAATTGCATATCAAAAAATAATACAGAGCATAAATAGTAATGTCCGTTAACATTTTAAGGATTATTATCAGTGCGGAAATTTACGTCTGATATAAAATGTATAATAATGCCAATCAATACGTGGGATAATGGTGAATGAATGTTTATTATGTCAGAAAATATCTCAGATGATGTCTCAGATATAAAAAACAGTTTGTGCCTTCTGAGTGGGCATGTACGTACCTTTAAGGACATTTGGTGATTTAACCCTTGCACTGGAATGGATTTTGATATGTTAATTTTGCAACCAATCCAATCGTCTAAATGATTTTCAGACTAGTCCATTTATGAATTAATTTTGTTTATGTTCTCAAAAATATGAACATTACCTGTAAAAAGTGCAGATCCTGATGAGATGGCTCGTCATGAGCCGGCTCATCTGAATCTACACTGTTTGCCAATACCATTATACAGGTCTGTGGAGTTGAAAGGGTTAAGGTGGGAAAATGTACACCGGGCTCTCTCTATGCACAACACTGTGATAATGTTACCTTGTTTGATGGTCTCAGCTTTGTATTTGCCAAATTCATGTACGTACAGACTGATAACATAATGTTGTAACAGGCATTGACCTGATACGACTATCCAGGTTGAACGTCGTCATATAGCGTTACCGAATGATGTCGGTGTAATGACGCAACATAAACTACTATAGTCTGTTTCACGAAAGCTGCCCAAATTCTATGGCTATATAAACAATTCAAAAACAAGATTTATTTTGATAATATTAAATTAAAGGAAAAATTAAGAATGAGCCTTCTTTTTATTTCGTGAAATTTGGTCAAATATTGATTTTATTGCGAAAAAACAATTTCCCCATGTTAAATCCCCATAGACATCTTCACGGAGTGAAGATGTCTATGGGGATTTAACACGGGGAAATTTTTTTGAATTTTAGAAATACTGGACCGATTTTTAAAATTTAACTTTTGTTTTCTTAGTTAGATCATATCCAAGCTATCTAGCCAGGTTTCGGAGTCAATTTCCAATTTTTTTCGTTTTTTTTTTACTTCTCCCACACTCGTTTACTCTTTTTCCCCCATGTTAAATTCCCATAGAGAAATCAATTTTTCGTAATAAAATCAATATTTGACCAAATTTCACGAAATAAAAAGAAGGCTCATTCTTAAATTTTCAGTTAATTTAATATTATCAAAAAAAATATTGTGTTTGCATTGTTTATATGGGCAGCTTTCGTGAAACAGACTATAGTCTTGTGTCTATTAACCCTTAGAATGCGGGAACCGAAAATAGTCGTCTGCTGTTATTTATATTTTGTCTTTTCTCTCAGTAAAAACATGGTTTGGCAGCATTTAAGAATCATTTCCATTGGAAATGATTCTAAAGTGCTGCCAAACCAAGTTTTTGATGAGAAAAATTAAAAATAAAAAATATTCCACAGACGACACAAATTAATTCAGCATTGTAAGGGTTAATATCAAGCTGATCAGACTCGGCTCGGAAACAGTAGGAATTCCTTGGCAAGTGTCGGAATTCCTACACATTTCCTAGCCTTGCCTGATAAATGGGATATCAAAAGACACTACTGTCTGTTTCACGAAAGCTGCCCAAATTTTTCGGCCATATAAACAATTCAAAAACCATATTTGTTTTGATAATATTAAATTAAAGGAAAATTTAAGAATGAGCCTTCTTTTTATTTCGTGAAATTCGGTCAAATATTGATTTTATTACGAAAAATTGATTTGTCTATGGGAATTTAACATGGGGGAAAAAGAGGTAAGGAAGTGTGGGAGGAGTCAAAAAACGAAAAAATTTGGAAATTGACTCCGAAACCTAGCTAGATAGCTTGGAAATGATCTAACTAAGAAAACAAAAGTTACATTTTAAAAATCGGTCCAGTATTTCTGAAATTCTAAAAAATGTCCCCATGTTAAATCCCCATAGACATCTTCACTCCGTGAAGATGTCTATGGCAGTATGGGGATTTAACATGGGGAAATTGTTTTTTCGCAATAAAATCAATATTTGACCAAATTTCACGAAATAAAAAGAAGGCTCGTTCTTAAATTTTCCTTTAATTTAATATTATCGAAACAAATATGGTTTTTGAATTGTTTATATGGCCGAAAAATTTGGGCAGCTTTCGTGAAACAGACAGTACGTATCTGGTATTCTCTATTATGCAGTGCTGCAGATAAGGTGTGTATTGGCATATTGGCATATTTTATGCACTTATTTTAGCCGAATACGCATTGATTATCAAAAGCAGGAGTACTAAACACTCGCAGCAATGTGAAAATACACATTGATTTTCAAATTGAGTAGTGAAAATACCAATACTTAGTAAAGTTGAAAATTTACAGTTTGCATTTTGCAGCTGAAACAAGTGAATTTTTTATTTTTTAAATACGCATTGCACACAACTTATCTGGAGCTCTGCATAATGCACCACTACATGTAATAATTTTGAACTATGGATCGGGGCCCGTTTCACTAAACTTTGTACGACTAAAATGTTTGTGAGTGCAAAATTATGATAGTCTGTAAATTTCACATTAACAATGTTTTCTTGTAAACAATTATTGGATTTACATTTATTGAGCATAGGCTGCATAATATGCAGCCTATGCTCAATAAATGTAAATCCATCAATTGAAATGTACAGACGATCATAAATTTGCACTTACAAACATTTTAGTCCTACAAAGTTTCGTGAAACAGGGCGCTGAAATTGCATTCATGATGCCACTGAACTGTATTGCAGAACTCCGCCCCTCCCCAACCACCGGCTCAAGTTCAGCTACAGAACGTTTGGAATGGAAAATTGGCCACAGCCACAGCCAACACACAAAACCACACAACACTCCAATATACCAACAAAAAGGACCAAATTGGCACGCTAATCAACCCAAATTGTAACGGATCATGCAACAAACCAAATTACGTACACAGAACTGATCCATCGTCTCAGGAATACAGATATAAATTGGTTCAAAGCCCTTATATGCGGACTAACACGGATATACGATCGCATTATGCCGATTCGGACAATTCTAGTGAGTCGGGTGAGATGCAATCGTGTACGCTAGTGAAGCGGGTTGGTTCTGCGACGTCGGTACGGTCGATGACGTCGGTGAGAAGTAAAACATCGGGGAAAGTGCCGACAAAGATCTCGGTCCCGGCCAACAACACGGTGTCCAAGTCTGGCTACCCGTTACAGGCACTCACTCTGTAAGTTAACACTCCGACGGTTATAATAATAATATTCTTCTAACTCTTCCAACCCTACAAACCGAACAGCCAACATTTGCAGACATTGTGCATATTTCCATGCTCCAGATAAGGAATTAGTAATTGAGTATTTTCACTCCATAATTTCTGAAGCAATTGGGTATTTCAGAATTTTAATTGAGTAAAATGAAATCACACTACTGTTTACACATCAACAGACAGCAATTATTGAATAGTTTGCTTCGAAATGAAAACATGTATTGGCATTTCATTAGAATTGTCTCCTTGGAGACAATTCTAATGAAATACCAATATGTGTTTTCATGGAACATCAGAAAAATATGCTATGTTTGTGGCCCGTTATTGTTTTCTGCAGCATGATAAATGTACCATAAACTTTTCATTGCTTTTTGCATGATACTCGCTACTTCTGATTTCAATTGTGTTTTTTGACAATTTTAATTGGGTATTTAACAAATACGCAGCTTATCTGGAGCTCTGTATTTCTCCAGATGAGCAGGGTTGTATCCATCTCAACAAAATATACAGGGTTTATCAGTATTTTTCAGATTAAACAAAACAAACAACTCTCATATTATTAATGAACTAATATAACAATTAGCATGGATCAGTCTATGCCAGTTATATAGGAGGGAAAGGTTACATGTAACAGTGGTAACAAAATTGTTAACTCTTTCACCCCTATTAACCCTTTTCATGCTGAGGATATGCCATTATGTGTGTATTAAATGCTAAATAATTATATTCCTTCTATGCGCTCAGAAGTATATGTTGTGACCACCATTTGAACCGTCTCATCGAGACGGTTCAAATGAGTGGTCACAACATATACTTTCATTGAGAAATAAAATATTTAATAAATTTCACACATAAAAAGGTGTATTCCGAATGTAATGGGTTAACTAATATTCCTTGTAGCCTTTGGTTATTTAGATGGGCAGTAACAGGGTACATTCCACCATTGATTGCCACTATATAATTTAACAGAAAACTGTGTCACCTGAATTTATTTAACATATATATAGAATGGAATATTTTCTGTCAGACTAGCTAGTGGACAGTCAAATATGAGGAGAAAACAAGGTGTTGACAATCGTGTAAGAAATTCCCGTAACTCAGAAGGCACGCTTCATTGAAAACACACTCGAGAATGGATCAACAAATGATAGGGTCATGTGATGTATGAATACGTGACAGGCAGTAATATGAAAATTCTCTCCATATTTTTGTTGCACGAGTACATGTATATATACTTCTAATAATTCCAATCTGAAATTCACCAGTAACCAGAAACGGTTAGCTCAAAACAAGCAAAATGTTTCACACTATATCTTCATTATGTACTTCATTATTCTACTGGAACACTAAGGACCACACTCGATTTACTGAAATGAAACCTAACAGAAACTATGAAGTACTATAAATGCTATATCTCATGTTTATGTCTGTACAGGCAGCTGAAACATGGACTTAAAATTATTACTATGCATGTTTATCATCATCATCACGGTGACCTATGCCACCTCATACTCGAACCACTGTGGTCAGTGGTTGTTAGACATGGTGTGGGCAGTCAATGGGAAATTCTATTCTACACTGAATCCAATCATACAGTGGAACCTTTCCAAACCGGACACCCTGGGAGGTCCCCAGGGTGTCCGGTTTGGAGATGTTCCACTGTAAATGTTACACAGACATGTTACGCTTCTTGACACATGCTATTGTTTTGCGATCATAAGAAGTCATTGTAATCATAGATACATAACAGCGAAATGTGTCTAAGTTAAACATCCATATTTTCCCGACTGTCCGGTTTAGAGGGGTTCCACTGTATATAATTGAATGTTAATACTACATGTACAGTGTCCCTTCAAATTAGCTTTCATCCATATAAAAATTCACTCACCAAAATGATCGAACAAGTGGATTTGTCAGGGCCTTATGGGATGTGCGGCTGTCAGGCTGTATCAATGTAAGTTAACCCTTAGACCGCTATCTTAATTTTGTTGTTGTCTGCTGTTTATTTTCTATTTTCCATTTTTATCATTAAAAACAACTAGAATAATTACAACATGCTTCGACAGCACTTCAAAATCATTTCCATTGGAAATGATTCTGAAGTGCTGTCAAACGATGTTTTTATTGAGAAATAATGCAAGATATAAAAGCAACAGCAGACGACAATTGTTGTGAGTAGCGGTCTAAGGGTTAAAGCATGCGAGTTTAAAAATGCCAAACCTCTGAAAAAGAAAAATTAAATAATTTTTTTTCCCAACAGAAATAATTTACACACCCATCATACCAGTAAAGCAGTCTGGACCTTGATTAACCCTTGGAAATGATTCTGAAGTGCTGCCAAAACATGTTTTTATTGAGAAATAAGGCAAGATATAAAAGCAACAGCAGACGACAATTGTTGTGTGTAGCAGTCTAAGGGTTAATATATGGAATTAAGGTTTTATACACATATACGTTGGCATACTTCTTGTGCCGTAATTGTTCTATTATATAAATAACTATTTGAATTGATTCATTTAATATGTCAATATTGTTGATAGTGCTGTACATGATAGGCCCGTAGCCAGACCGGTTTGAAGGGGGGGGGGGGGGGGGGGGGGGGGGGGGGGGGGTGGGGGGGGGGGGGGGGGGGGGGGGGGGGGGGGGGGGGGGGGGGGGGGGGGGGGGGGGGGGGGGGGGGGGGGGGGGGGGGGGGGGGGGGGGGGGGGGGGGGGCGTCGTTTCCAAGGGGGCCTGAGGTATCTAGGGGGGGGGCCTGGGAAAATTTGAAATATAGATGGTCTTAAACGCAATTTACTGCATTCTCCGCAACAGCTGAGCTTCTAACTGTGACCTTCCATACCCGATTTTTTCCTGAAAAAGTGGACCTCGAGGCTGGGCGGGGGTGGGGGTGGGGGTGGGTGGGTGGGTGGTCGTCGTCCGACCGCTCCGACCCCCCCTGGCTACGGGCCTGTATGAGTAAACTGTATAATAACAGTTACAGATAAGTCTAAAGACCCCCAGATTTAAAATTCAATGCGTATTTTACTTTTCAAATGTATTATTGATTTTCTTCTTTATTAAATAGGGAACAAATGATAAAACAAATAAAACACATAAAACACATTTAATAATTCACTTATTTTAGCAGTGTTTGCTTTTTGTAGCTCAACTTCAACTTTATTACAGTATTTTCACTACTCAAATTGAAAATCAATGTGTATTTTGAAATTGGTGTGTGTATTTTGGACGCCCACTTTTGATAATCAGTGTATAATTCCAGCACAAAAATATTTACACAATTCCCTAACATTTGATTGGTCCATAGCAAGTCTCTGTCCAAAATTTATATCCCAGTAAACTCCCATGCCGAACTACTTTCCGTAACCGTCAGGCGCAGTTAAAATAATCCTTAAGAAAACGGAAAATAAACACATTTTCTTGATTAATTTATTTCAAATGCTGGAATTATAAGGAATGAATGGCCTTTTTGTTTGAATTTATCGGGGATATAAACTTGGAAAAGTCGCGGGAATACTGGACGAGGTCTTCCGGCCTTCGTCCAGTATTCCCGCGACTTTTCCAAGTTTATACCCCGATAAATTCCACAAAAAGGCCATTCATTCCTATAATAACCAATAGGATAAAAATAAACAATTGGCGATAAAAAATTACAATTTTCGAAAAAAAATAAAAAAATTGTTTTCGAATTATTGTAATTTTTTATCACCAATTGTTTATTTTTATCGCCAATTGCGAAAGTGGCTTTTCCAAGTTTATACCCCGATAAATTCCACAAAAAGGCCATTCATTCCTATAGTGTTCTGTGAAAGTAAATGTGAAAAATACGCCAATAATTGAATATGCACCTTATCTGGAGCTCTCTTACATGCAGTTTGTTGCATTATTTACCGACCGGCTAACCGCATGAATTTGCATATTTGTACTAGCTGAAAGGCGCCCAATTATTTAATAATCCCGGGATTGTCTGTAAATACAAACATGTGGCTGAGATTAATGGTTTATGGCAGAGATATAGACAAAATCATCATCTTAACCCTTAGACCGCTATCTTATTTTTTGCCGTCTGCTGTTTATTTTCTATTTTCCATTTTTATCATCAAAAACATGCTTAGACAGCACGTTTTAATAATTTACAACATGCTTTGACAGCACTTCAGAATCATTTCCATCGGAAATGATTCTGAAGTGCTGTCAAACCATGTTTTTATTGAGAAATAAGGCAAGATATAAAAGCAACAGTAGACGACACTTGTTGTGAGGAGCGGTCTAAGGATTAACATATTTAATCGTTGACAATTGTCAGGTGAATTCGCATAGTTCAATCCATACATGGAAGATACTAAGATAAAGAGATATTATCACACTTAATATGCCCTTTAACCCTTTCAACCCTAAGGTACTGGAATTGACTGTGATATGTTAATTTTGCAACCAATCCAATCATCGCAAACTGATTTTCAGACTATTCCATTTATAAAAAGGGGGTCTTTTTTTGTTCACAAAAATAAGAAAATTACTTTCAAACAGTGCAGATCCGGATGAGACGGCTCGTTACGAGCCGGCTCATCTGGATCTGCACTGTTTGCATAAACCGATATAGCGGCCTTTCGGGTTCAAAGTGTTAATGACATTTTAAACAACACAGTGCAAGAAATACATACGCCACACGTGTGCACCCGAGACCTCGCATTAATTAATGACATGATAAATGGAGAGATATGGATATGGAGAGATCTGTGGAGAGATATCGTAGTGGGGTAGCAATTTTGTTTCTTTTACAGCCACTGTAGTCCCAGTAGTCGATTTCACCACAATTGCTAAGCAGACATATCTAGCTAAGTATACTACTGGGCTCCAGATAAGGAATTAGTAATTGAGTATTGTCACTCCATCATTTCTGAAGCAATTGGGTATTTCAAAATTTTAATTTGGTAAAATAAAATCACTACTCAGTACTGTTTACACATCAACAGACAGCAATTATTGAATGGTTTGCTTCGAACTGAAAACACATCTTGGCATTTCATTAGAATTGTCTCATTGGAGGCAATTCTAATGAAATACCAAGATGTGTTTTCATGGAAAAATAAGAAAATATGCTATATTTGTGGTCTGTTTATTGTTTTCTGTAGCATGATAAAGGTACCACAAATTTGATACTCGCTACTTCTGATTTCAATTGGGTTTTTGGCAATTTTAATTGGGTATTTAAGCAAATACGCAGCTTATCTGGAGCTCTGCTACTTTGAGGGAGTAATCATTTATTTCATATAGAACTAACGACTGCAGATATTTGATGATTAAAAGTACCGGTATGCAGAATTATTAAGCTAATAATTTGGTCAGAAAATATTTATTTCATTAAATAAAAATTAATAAATGTATCCTTAAATTGAATATTTCTCCCTCAAATTGTACTTAGCTAGATAAGTATACTTTGCAATTATGGTGAAATCGGCTACATATCATCCGCGCTGTCTGATCTGGGACTACACTGTTTGCCCAGTGAGACATCTTTATTGCTTCTAAGAAACCGTGTAGATCCATATCAGGTTACAGGAGTGCACTAAGAGATCAGTAGCTTTACTGGTCATCAGTGTGGTCCACCCTGTTTCTCCAGTCACAACAGGAGTCTGATTACACCTACTTTTTGTAGAAAAATGGGTACATGTGCATTGTTTTTGTCACAGCTGTCCCTTTGCAAATTTGCCTTATAAATTATATAATTTCTAAACTGTACTAGATGGAGCTTAAAGGTGCATGCCCACTCAGTAAGGCACACACTGTTCTTTATAGGAATTAAAGAAGTGTATAATTGTGCCACTATTCCACCAGTTCTAAAAATTACGAGTGCCCGCTATACGGATATAATCATTTAGTAATATTTATTTTACTGATAGTGACTCGCGGTGGTATCAGGCTATTTTCATATGCAAATGAGGCATGATATTTTTAATTATTTATACTAATTAAATGTGTCACCTGAAAACAAAAGTATAAAGTATGATCATTGCACATCAAAAAATAAATACATAGAATAAATAGTAATGTAAAGGAAACACGGTTATCATCCCTGATAGCAGTGTGGAATTTACGTCTGATATACCATGTATAATAATGCCAATCAATACTTTGGGTAATTATACCCCCACAAACAAAGTTTGTTGGGGGTATTTCGGAGTCGGCTTGTCGGTCGGTCTGTCGGTCGGTCGGTCTGTTGGAAATTCCCTTCCGCTCTATATCTTCTACACCGATGCATGGATTATCAAATGGCTTGGCACAAATGTTTCTCATGATGAGAAGGTGTGTTGCGATCAATAACCACGCACCTACGTCCAAGGTCAAGGTCACAGTTGAAGGTCAAAGGTCAAACTATTGAAATTCCCTTCCGCTCTATATCTTCTACACCGATGCATGGATTATCAAATGGCTTGGCACAAATGTTTCTCATGATGAGAAGGTGTGTCGCGATCAATAACCACGCACCTACATCCAAGGTCAAGGTCACAGTTGAAGGTCAAAGGTCAAACCTATTGAAATTCCCATCCGCTCTATATCTTCTACACCGATGCATAGATTATCAAATGGCTTGGCACAAATGTTTCTCATGATGAGAAGGTGTGTCGCGATCAATAACGCACCTACGTCCAAGATCAAGGTCACAGTTGAAGGTCAAAGGTCAAACTATTGAAATTCCCTTCCGCTCTATATCTTCTACACTGATGCATGGATTATCAAATGCCTTAGCACAAATGTTTCTCAGGATGAGAAGGTGTGTCTCGATCAATAACCACGCACCTACGTCCAAGGTCAAGGTCACAGTTGAAGGTCAAAGGTCAAACCTATTGAAATTCCCTTCCGCTCTATATCTTCTACACCGATGCATGGATTATCACACTATGCCCAGGGTCAATGTCACAGACTTGATGCGTTTGAAACCTTAACGCTCGGCTAAATGGCTTATAATCAAAACTGCCTCGTTTTTGGGTGCCAGTGGGGGTATTCGTGTGCCGATAGGCCACATTTCTAGTTGTGAATGAATTTTGCCAGAAAATGTTTGATGATGTCTCTTTCATTTTGTGCCTACTGAGTGGGCATGCACCTTTAATACTTGGTATACATTTTCTTTATAACGGAAGGTACATGTAGATACTGGAAATGAATTTCAATTTTAAATCCGACTCTTGGTACATGGATTATCTCCCCTGTTGGACCTAATTTGTCTGTACGTCCATCCATCACATTACTTGTAAGAAATAAACATTTTTAACCGTATTAGGTAGGGTCTCTGAAACTTGGTGTGTGCCTTCCTTATGGTGTGTAGATGCGTAAAGTGAATTTTTGATTCCACCCCCGGTCATGGATTATCTGCCCCTTTTCGACTTAGCATTTGGGAACAGTGGGTATATACTGCGATGGCGCGCCATCGACTATGCTCTACATGTTGTTATCATATTATTTATTAACATATCCTGATGTTTCACTGATGGAAAGGAGAACAGTGTAGATCCTGATCAGACTGTGCGGATGCACAGGCTGATCTGGATCTACACTGGTCGCAAAACCCATACGCCCAATTTCTCCAGTTACAGTCCCATACAATTTCATCATTTTGCAATCATCACTCCAATCAGTCTATCTACCAATTAATCAATCAATCAGTCCAGAAATCACAGACTGCAATTCACAGATCTCTTCAATACAAAGAGTGCTTATATCTGCATGAATCGTTATCATTGATTTTGTTTGTCAATATTTCTGTGTTTTTGGCCGCTAATCAATGGTAAATGTGCCGAGACATTGCTATCTATTGTCAAGGAGCGTCCCGTTTGTTTATTCACATTTGATCTCTTAATTGCTAATTTGTGTTCGGTTTTACCGTAAATAGTGGAGACGGAACCATGAGATGTGTGATTTGTCATGAAAATATATTTACGGAAACAGATATTTTCTGTAAATGATGTTTTGAAGTTGACAAAATTTTCATAGCAAATGCAGAATTCATTATTCTATCCGCATTTTTGTTGTTTATGGAAACTATCATGAATTTTGTACATATTTTTCAAGATATCTATCATCTTCTTAGGTACAAAATCACATGGCTTGTCTCATGGTATGTGTGTAAATGTCATCAGTGCTGTTTGAGTGTTCAAGAGGTAACTCGATATGCATTGACAGAAATATTGAAGACTCGTAACATAACTTACCATAACACATTACCTGATAAATAGAATACCAGGCTAGTGTTCTTTGATATCAAGTTTATCAGGCTCGGCTCAGAAACGGTACCAGTTACTAGGCATGTGTCAGAATGCCTCGTGTTTCCTAACCTTGCCTGATAAAAGACAGTAACCTGGTATTCTTTGTCTTTAATAGGGGTTTCCCAAGCAAATAGGGGTTTCCCAAGCAAATAGGGAATATGGGTTTCCCAAGCAAATATGGGTTTCCCCAAGCAAATAGGGAATATGGGTTTCCCAAGCAAATAGGGGTTTCCAAGCAAATAGGGGTTTCCCAAACAAATAGGGAATATGGGTTTCCCAAGCAAATATGGGTTTCCCCAAGCAAATAGGGAATATGGGTTTCCCAAGCAAATAGGAGTTTCCAAGCAAATAGGGGTTTCCTCAAGCAAATAGGGAATATGGGTTTCCCAAGCAAATAGGGGTTTCCCCAAGGAAATAGGGAAAATGGGTTTCCAAAGCAAATAGGGGTTTCCCAAGCAAATATGGGGTTTCCCAAGCAAATAGGGGTTTCCCAAGCAAATAGGGGTTTCCCAAGCAAATAGGGAATATGGGTTTCCCAAGCAAATTATAGGGTTTCCCAAGCAAATAGGGAATATGGGTTTCCAAAGCAAATTGGGGTTTCCCTTGCAAATAGGGGTTTCACAAGCAAATATGGTTTCCCAAGCAAATATGGGGTTTCCCAAAGCAAATAGGGGTTTCCCAAGCAAATATGGGGTTTCCCAAAGCAAATAGGGTTTTCCCAAGCAAATAGGGGTTGTTGTTTTTTTTACTTTTCTATTCTAAACTTCAAATCATCTTCCTTTGGTATGCAAATTTCTCGCACCTCCCTTTGGTATGCAAATTTCTGGTTTTATTACGATATCTAGCCTTAGTTACACAGAATCAATTTTATTTTTATGCCCCCGCCACCGAATGGTGAGGGGGGCATATAGTGTTACCGGTGTCCGTACGTACGTACGTACATACGTACGTCCCGAAACCTTAACGCTGGGTAAATGGCTTATAAGTTCTGTTTCCTTGCTCGGATCTGCTTCACATTTCACACACGCATTGCTCCAATGGTCCTCTACCGCCCTGTGACAAATCCACATTCGTCCCGCCCCCGCTAAGCCCAGGGTCAAGGTCACAGACTTGGTGCTTTCGAAACCTTAACGCTGGGTAAATGGCTTATAATTTCTGTTTCCTTGCTCGGATCTGCTTCACATTTCACACGCATTGCTCCAATGGTCCTCTACCGCCCTGTGACAAATCCACATACGTCCCGCCCCGTTAAGCCCAGGGTCAAGGTCACAGACTTGGTGCTTTCGAAACCTTAACGCTGGGTAAATGGCTTATAATTTCTGTTTCCTTGCTCGGATCTGCTTCACATTTCACACACGCATTGCTCCAATGGTCCTGTACCGCGCTGTGACAAATCCACATTCGTCCCGCCCCCGCTAAGCCCAGGGTCAAGGTCACAGACTTGGTGCTTTCGAAACCTTATTAACGCTGGGTAAATGGCTTATAATTTCTGTTTCCTTGCTCGGATCTGCTTCACATTTCACACACGCATTGCTCCAATGGTCCTCTACCGCCCTGTGACAAATCCACATTCGTCCCGCCCCCGTTAAGCCCAGGGTCAAGGTCACAGACTTGGTGCTTTCGAAACCTTAACGCTGGGTAAATGGCTTATAATTTCTGTTTCCTTGCTCGGATCTGCTTCACATTTCACACACGCATTGCTCTAATGGTCCTCTACTGCCTTGTGCCAAATCTACGTTCGTCCTGCCCCTGCCAAGCCCAGGGTCAAGGTCACACACTTGGTGCTTCAAAAACTTTAACGCTCGGGTGCTTCAAAAACTTTAACGCTCGGGTAAATATCTTATAATTTCTGTTTCCTTCCACGGATCAGCTTCATACTTCATATACGCATTGCTCTAATGGTCCTCTACTGTCCTGTGCCAAATCCACATTTTTCCTACCCCCGCCAAGCCCAGGGTCAAGGTCACAGACTTGGTGCTTTCGAAACCTTAACACTGGGTAAATGGCTTATAATTTCTGTTTCCTTGCTCGGATCTGCTTCACATTTCACACACGCGTTGCTCCAATGGTCCTCTACCGCCCTGTGACAAATCCACATTCGTCCCGCCCCCGTTAAGCCCAGGGTCAAGGTCACAGACTTGGTGCTTTCGAAACCTTAACGCTGGGTAAATGGCTTATAATTTCTGTTTCCTTGCTCGGATCTGCTTCACATTTCACACACGCATTGCTCCAATGGTCCTCTACCGCCCTGTGACAAATCCACATTCGTCCCGCCCCGCTAAGCCCAGGGTCAAGGTCACAGACTTGGTGCTTTCGAAACCTTAACGCTGGGTATAAATGCCTTATAATTTCTGTTTCCTTGCTCGGATCTGCTTCACATTTCACACACGCATTGCTCCAATGGTCCTCTACCGCCCTGTGACAAATCCACATTCGTCCCGCCCCCGTTAAGCCCAGGGTCAAGGTCACAGACTTGGTGCTTTCGAAACCTTAACGCTGGGTAAATGGCTTATAATTTCTGTTTCCTTGCTCGGATCTGCTTCACATTTCACACACGCATTGCTCCAATGGTCCTCTGCCACCCTGTGATAAATCCACATTCGTGCCGCCCCCGCCAAACCCAGGGTCAAGGTCACAGACTTGGTGCGTTCGAAACCTTAACGCTCGGGTAAATGCCTTATAATTTCTGTTTCCTTGCTCGGATCTGCTTCACATTTCACACACGCATTGCTCCAATGGTCCTCTGCCACCCTGTGATAAATCCACATTCGTGCCGCCCCCGCCAAACCCAGGGTCAAGGTCACAGACTTGGTGCGTTCGAAACCTTAACGCTCGGGTAAATGCCTTATTATGCCCCCGCCACCGAATGGTGAGGGGGGCATATAGTGTTACCGGTGTCCGTACGTACGTACGTACGTACGTACGTACGTACGTACGTACGTCCCGAAACCTTAACGCTGGGTAAATGGCTTATAAGTTCTGTTTCCTTGCTCGGATCTGCTTCACATTTCACACACGCATTGCTCCAATGGTCCTCTACCGCCCTGTGACAAATCCACATTCGTCCCGCCCCCGCTAAGCCCAGGGTCAAGGTCACAGACTTGGTGCTTTCGAAACCTTAACGCTGGGTAAATGGCTTATAATTTCTGTTTCCTTGCTCGGATCTGCTTCACATTTCACACACGCATTGCTCCAATGGTCCTCTACCGCCCTGTGACAAATCCACATACGTCCCGCCCCCGTTAAGCCCAGGGTCAAGGTCACAGACTTGGTGCTTTCGAAACCTTAACGCTGGGTAAATGGCTTATAATTTCTGTTTCCTTGCTCGGATCTGCTTCACATTTCACACACGCATTGCTCCAATGGTGCTCTACCGCCCTGTGACAAATCCACATTCGTCCTGCCCCCGCTAAGCACAGGGTCAAGGTCACAGACTTGGTGCGTTCGAAACCTTAACGCTCGGGTAAATGGCTTATAATCAAATATGCCTCGTTTTCTTTGGCTGCCAGCGGGGGCATTCATGTGCCGACAGGCCACATTTCTAGTTATAATTATTTTTTCGGTCTGGTAAATTTTTGTACAGTCTGGTAAAAATTTGAATTTACCAAACCGAATGTCCTGTAAAGGTTTGACAGTTTCGTGGAGACTGCCTTCATTTTGTCATTATCAAATGACATGTATTTGGCCAATTGGTAGGTAGTTACTGGATTAAACCTCTTATCGTTATTTCAAGTACTTCAGTATTTACATGCCAAAATTCTGTTGACATTTCCTTTTGAAAGTGCAGGTTGTATTTACTTTTAGTTATCCGTTGTAGATTATTTAAATACACTTTGAATACAAATTGCACTAAATAAGTGTAATTTATCCGCGTTTAAATAAATGAGTTGGTACTGCAAAGATATAAGTTGTCAATGTCGACAATGGTGAACTGCAGCTACATGTAGGTCACTTGTTTGGGGTTGGGCGCTGGTGGCATTCACTTTTACCCTAGCTGAGACAGCTGCGTATTTGCTTAAACACCCAATTAAAATTGCCAAAATCCCAATTGAAATCATAATTAAGTAACCAGTATCAAAAAGCAATAAACAGACCACAAATATAGCATATTTTTTCTTATTTTCCATGAAAACACATCTTGGTATTTCATTAGAATTGTCTCCAAGGATACATCCAAGGAGACCATTCTAATGAAATGCCACATTAGAATTGTCTCCAAGACTTGCAATTCTAATTAAATGCCAAGAAATGTTTTCATTTGTAGCAAACTATTCAATAATTACTGTCTGTTGACGTGTACATTTTATTTTACCCAATTAAAATTTTGAAATACCCAATTGCTTCAGAAATGATGGAGTGACAATACTCAATTATAATTCCTTATCTGGAGCACTGGTGCTAGAAGCCCAATTTCTCAACTCACAGTCAGGTATCATTAGCGTATCATTAGCTTAGCCAGAGCTGCCTCAAATCATGAAATGTGAAAACCTAATTTCTTTATTTACAGTCAGGAGAGAAACTGGCCATGAGTACCTTGACCCTTTCACCCCTAAGTAACTGGAATGGATTTTGATATAGTAATTTTGCAACAAATCTAATAGTTACAAAATGATTTTCAGAACTAGTTCATTTATGAATAGGCGGGTGTTTTTGTTCTAAAAAAATACTTACAAAAAGTGCATATCCTGATGAGACGGCTCATCACGAGCCGGCTCATCTGGATCTACACTATTTGCCAATACCACTATACCACTATACAGGCATGTGGTGGTGAAAGGGTTAACCCTTACACCACTATCTTAATTTTTATGCCACCGGGTTTCGAAGAAACGGGTGGCATATAGTGTTTGGACCGTCCGTCTGTCTGTCTGTCCGTCCGTCCGTCCGTCCGTCCGTCTGTCTGTCCGTCTGTCTGTCCGGGCAAACATCAGGGGTTTAGGAGCTTAGGGTAAGGGTTAGTTTCCTTTGAAGTTCTTTGAACTTATACCATTAGCCCATAAAACCTTTTGAAGTTTAGGGGCTAGTCCTTTGATCTTTTATATAGCAAATAGCCCATAAACCCAAAATGTTGGTACGTCCGTCCGTCACACTTTTCGGTTAGCCAATTTGTCACAGTTTCTCAAATATGCTGCAGGTGGCATCCGCGTTCGACAGACGCATTTCTTGTTATGCCACCGGGTTTCCAAGAAACGGGTGGCATACAGTGTTTGGACCGTCCGTCTGTCCGTCCGTCCGTCCGTCCGTCACACTTTTCGGTTAACCAATTTGTCACAGTTTCCCAAATATGCTGCAGGTGGCATCCGCGTTCGACAGACGCATTTCTTGTTATGCCACCGGGTTTCGAAGAGTCGGATGGCATATAGTGTTTGGACCGTCCGTCCGTCCGTCCGTCTGTCTGTCCCGGCACACATTAGGGTACTTATGGGGTAGGGGGCGTGGCCTAAGACAATAGAAGACAATGGAACTTATTCCGTACCCCGTAAGCCTATTGTGTCTTACGGGGTATTTCCTTTGATCTTTTATATAGCAAGTACCCCCTAAGGTCCGAAATGTAAGTTCGTCCGTCCGTCCGTCCGTCCGTCACACTTTTCGGTTAACCAATTTGTCACAGTTTCTCAAATATGCTGCAGGTGGCATCCGCGTTCGACAGACGCATTTCTTGTTTTGTTTTCTATTTTCCATTTGTATCATCAAAAACATGCTTTTACAGCACTTTATAATAGTTTACAACATGCTTTGACAGCACTTCAGAATCCATTGGAAATGATTCTGAAGTGATGTCAAAACGTGTTTTTATTGAGAAATAAGGCAAGATATAAAAGCAATAGCAGACAACACTTCTTGTGAGTAGCGGTGTAAGGGTTAAGGGTTATGGTAAATACATTGGTTGCCAATGCTTTGACAGCACTTTCGAATAATTTACAACATGCTTTGACAGCACTTCAGAATCATTTACATTGGAAATGATTCTGAAGTGCTGTCAAAACATGTTTTTATTGAGAAATAAGGCAAGATATGATAGCAACAGCAGACAACTATTGTTGTGAGTCGCGGTGTAAGGGTTAAGCTCAATTTCTCCCATAAATCACAAATGTGAACCTTTTCCTTCAAACCAAGTACACAAGATTTAAATGTTTTCCTCGCTGAGTTCTTTGAAAAGTAATTACTGTAGGTTTTTCATTGAATAATTCACGACTGACTAAGCGAATGTGTATCGACATTGCATGTTTATATTGAACATAAAGTAGAATTTATGATAAACTTGAAATGGTGTCAGTCAGTACCATTCAGGGTTGTATGTATGATGGTATATGATTGCATATATTTAACCCATTTAAGCATATGGATACATTACATTTTATTAAAAAAATCTTATTATTTTGTTTATATCGCCATAAAAGTATATGCTGTTACCACTCATTTGAACCGTCTCATCGAGACAGTTCATACGAGTGATAACAACATATACTTTAGAACAGAAATAGAGAAAATAGCGGGGAAAAATTATCAAAATTTTGATACTGCTGTAAGTGTATTTGGGGCCTTAAATGATCTCTGTTGATAGGCCGTTAAACAACAATAAACAAACAAAACAAACAAATGTATTTTTTCACACACAAACATGTAGAAACAAGACATATTACTAGTAACATGCATGTGCATAATTACATTCCATTCCATATTTCTACATTACTAAGTACATTGTAAATATATCTTACACATGTTATTACCTGTTTGTATATGTATATATGTTTGAAAAACATTTATAAAGAAGAAACAAAAATAGTTATCAATTAAAAATAGAGAGAACAAATAAATAGAGTAAGTAAAAAACAAAACAAAAATAAAAAAAAGAAGAGTTTAATTATATAAGTACGATAGGTACGAGCAGCATGATCATATGTTTGTATTATTTTTGTGTTGGATTAAATATTTTAAGGGAAAGAAGGCTAGAAGAAAAAAGGTTAGTCTAGCGGTAAACCGTTAAAGAGTATTATACCCCCAGATTTCAAATTTAATGCGTATTTTACTTTTACAAATCTAATGTATTATTGATTTTCTTCATTATTAAGGCCATTTTTTTTTTATTTATTGGTTTACGGATTTTTTTTCCGCGAGATCGGGTCGGTCGGTCGGAAAAAAATAAAAATAAAAAAATAAATTTTCAATTTGTTTATTCTTTTTGGCACAGGGTTGGGTCGGTCAAGGAAAAAAAAGAAAAAAGTCTGTCGAACGCGGATGCCACTGGCGGCATATTGAAGAAACTGACAAACGGGTGAACCAAAAGTGTTAAGTCAAAGGGTGAAGGTCATATGTAGTATGGCAAGGCAGGTGTAGCATACATGCAAATGAATGAAGTATGGACATATTGAAGCAGTTAAGCAACTTATGTAGATGCTATGGCCAGTTTGAGAAACTGTGACAAACTGGTTAACCGAAATTGCTAAGTCCTTTCAGCAGCCCTGTGAAGGTCAAAAGGTCAAGGTAATATAAAGTGACAAAGGCAGGTATAGCACACATACCAATGAATGATGTGTTGACATATTGAAGAACTTGAGCAACTTATGTAGAAGATATGGCTGGTTTGAGAAACTGTTACGAAGTGGTTAACCGAACGTGTGACGGACAGACGGACGGTCCGAACACCATAAAAATCACCTTTTTAAGGCACATGGTTGGGTCGGTTCACCTTTTTAAGGCTCATGGTTGGGTCGGTTTGTGGTCGGTTTGTGGTCGGTAAAAAACAAAAAGGCCAGTGATTGTGATAGAGTGAAACTTGTGTTAACCGGCATCGTCTCGGACCAAGGGTTTATCGGTTAACGTAGGGAGTCGGTTCAGCAAGTTTCTTTATATTCTACATAGCAACTCAGTTTCATATTCACATACTGTTGAATGTTGATCACTGTGAATGGGTTGCGTAATGCGTACATATTAATACCGTATCTGGTATAATTAAATACAAGACAACGAAGCGGCGATATAGTTGAAACGAATATCAGTGGGGGTGGCACGAGTGTGGATTTGTGGCAGGGCAGTAGAGGACCCTAGGAAGAACGCATACATGAAATATGAAGCACATCGGAGCAAGAAAATATAGGCCATTTACCCGAGCGTTAAGGTTTTGAATTTTTGCATTCAATCTGAAATGGAGATATATCAAATCATATCAAATCGTCCATTCGCAGGTTGTTGTTGTTGTCGCTGCTGCTAAGATCCGGTTTCCGCCACTTACTTTTCTCGGCACAAAATTATTTTTTTTGGATCGGAGGTAAACAAATCTAAAAAAAAATCGGAAATTAAATTTTTTATTTTTTTCCACATTGTCAAAAAATCGGGTCGGCGGATCTGTAAACCAACTAATAAAAAAAAACTGGCCTAAATACTAAGGGAACAATGATAACAAATTATTTATTTTTAAAAATCACTTATTTGCAGTGAGCTGCAAAAAGCAAACATTGTTTGCTTTTTGCAACTCAACTAAGTAAATTTTCAACTTTATTCCAGTATTTCCACTACTTAATTTAAAAATTTGCGTATTTTCACATTGCTGTGAGAATTTTATACTCCCACTTTTGATAATCAATGCGTATTCTGCTAAAATAAGTGCTTAAAATACGCCAATATGCACCTTATCTGGAGCTCTGGGGCCCCATCATGTTTTCTATGCATAGGTTTAGAGAGGTAAATAACTGGAAGGGATTAGCAAATCAAAGCATATCAAATCATAGCTATCAAAGCATGTTGTAAAGTATTATAAAGTGCTGTCAAAGCATGTTTTTGATGATAAAAATGGAAAATAGAAAATAAACAGCAGACGACAAAAAAAAAGATATTTGCAATGGAAATGATTCTGGAGTGCTGTCAAAGCATGTTGTAAAGTACTTTAAAGTGCTGTCAAAGAATGTTTTTGATGATACAAATGGAAAATAGAAAATAAACAGCAGACAACAAAAAGTTAAGATAGCGGTGTAAGGGTTAACATAGTAAACCAATGTTTCCTCAGAATGCACCGGGATGAAGTGAAATGCGTTGAAAGTAATGAATAAATGAGTTGGTATTCAACATGCAATAGGTCAGATAGGTTCTGACAAATGTTGTGACTGGAGAAATGTCGCTTATACCATTTCTGGCCAGTCTTCTGCCTGATATATGCGAGCTAGCTCTTGCATGGCTTGCTCGAATATTCACTTAACCTGATAACAATAAGACAGGGATTAATTACTATACTCCCCAATGCTAGGGGCCGTTTTTTCTTCCCAAGCTCTGAAAAAATACCCAATTGAAAAGTAAACATTAATATCAGAGGAGTTCATCTCCCAGGGTGTCCAGTTCAGAGAGGTTCCACCTCCCAGTGTGTCCAGTTTATAGAGGTTCCACATCTCAGGGTGTCCAATTTAGAGAGGTTCCACCTCCCAGGGTGTCTGGTTTAGAGAGGTTCCACATCCCAGTGTGTCCAGTTTATAGAGGTTCCACCTCCCACCCTGAGAGGTGGAACCTCTCTAAACTGGACACCCTGAGAGGTGGAACCTCTCTAAACTGGACACCCTGAGAGGTGGAACCTCTCTAAACCGGACACACTGGGAGGTGGAACCTCTCTAAACTGGACACACTGGGATGTGGAACCTCTCTAAACCGGACACACTGGGAGGTGGAACCTCTCTAAACTGGACACACTGGGATGTGGAACCTCTCTAAACCAGACACCCTGGGAGGTGGAACCCTGGGGTGTCCAGTTTAGAGAGATTCCACCTCTCAGGGTGTCTGGTTTAGAGAGGTTCCACCTCCCAGGGTGTCCAGTTCAGAGGTTCCACCTCCCAGTGTGTCCAGTTTAGAGAGATTTCACCTCTCAGGGTGTCTGGTTTAGAGAGGTTCCACCTCCCAGGGTGTCCAGTTCAGAGGTTCCACCTCCCAGTGTGTCCAGTTTAGAGCCACCTCTCAGGGTGTCTGGTTTAGAGAGGTTCCACCTCCCAGGGTGTCCAGTTCAGAGGTTCCACCTCCCAGTGTGTCCAGTTTAGAGAGATTCCACCTCTCAGGGTGTCTGGTTTAGAGAGGTTCCACCTCCCAGGGTGTCCAGTTCAGAGGTTCCACCTCCCAGTGTGTCCAGTTTAGAGAGGTTCCATCTCCAGGGTGTATGGTTTAGAGAAGTTCCACCTCCAGGGTGGTCCAGGTTCAGAGGGTTCCACCTCCCAGTGTGTCCAGTTTAGAGAGGTTCCATCTCCAGGGTGTATGGTTTAGAGAAATTCCATCTCCCAGGGTGTCCGGTTTAGAGAGGTTGCATCTCCCAGGGTCTGGTTTAGAGAGGTTCCATCTCCCAGGGTCTGGTTTAGAGAGGTTGCATCTCCCAGGGTCTGGTTTAGAGAGGTCTGGTTTAGAGAGGTTGCATCTCCCAGGGTTTGGTTTAGAGAGGTTCCATCTCCCAGGGTGTCCGGTTTAGAGACGTTGCATCTCCCAGGCTGTATGGTTTAGAGGTTCCATCTCCCAGGGTTTCCGGTTTAGAGAGGTTCCAACGTCCCAGTGTGTACTGTTTAGAGAGGTTCCAACGCACCATGGTATCCGGTTTAGAGAGGTTCCAACAACCCAGGGTGTCCGTTAATGAAAGGTTCCAACGCCCCAGGGTGTCCGGTTGAGAGAGGTTTCAATGCCCCAGGGTGTCTGGTTTAGAGAGGTTCCACCTACCAGGGTGGCCAGTTTAAAGAGGTTACATCTTCCCAGGGTGTTCTGGTTTAGAGAGGTTCTACTATACCTTCATTGTACTGTATCATTCACGGTTCATGGAATGCAAAACCATAATTCCGTAATCAGTAGGTCAATCTTTATCAATGTTGAAGGTTGTGACCAGAGATTTAAAGTTGTTTCAAGTGTCTGCCATTCATTTAATAGGTATAAACAAATAATCAGATACATACCTAAATGGGTAAACTATTTAAATGAGTAGCACACACTAAAAGGTGACTCCTGCCTGCAGAACCGTGAAACCAGTTTGTTAGTACATTGTAATGTAGGTTCAAATGTGCTTATGGTCTCAGGCAATCCTGAATGCACTGTTTCACCAAAATTGCAAAGTATACTTATCTTGCTAACTACACTTTGAGGAAGAAATTTTCAATTTAATAATCAATTTACTGGTATTAAATTTTATTATACTGAATTTATTACATTATCACAGCCATTTTGGCTGTGATAATGTAATATATTCAGAAAAATAATTTGCATACTTTTAATCATCAAATATATGCAGTTCTATATGAAATAATGTATTTTGGGAAAAATAAATGATTACTCCCTCAAAGTACACTTTGCTAGATAAGTATGCTTTGCAATTTTGGTGAAATCGGCTACTGGAATGGGAAAACGAAGTGTAGGGCATGACAAACATGCTAGCCTAGTTTGGGTCTATTCTGGTTACAAAGATAAACTATAGTTTTCCCCATATCTTAGTGGTTATCGATTTATGTGGGTCATTGTACAAATGCCGTATACATTTAATTCTGTCGTTACATATTTGTCATTATTATGGAGTTAATATTAATCCAGTCCTCGATACTGAGAATACCAGGCTAGTGTATTTTGATATGAAGTTTATTAGTCAAGGCCAGGAAACGTGCAGGAATTCCGAGGCTCGCCGAGGAACTTCTACCGTGTCCGAGCTGAGCCTGATAAACTTGATATATTGCATGGTCATGTGGTTAAAACAACAACAACAAGTACTGAAACTTCCAGAAGCCCTCCAATTCAAAGCACGTATTCTTTTATTTTGTTGTTATTATGTAACGGATTTGGATGAAATATGGCGCATAAAACGCGTCTTGTTAAGCTGCAATCTGGTGGTCTACTGACATGGAAATCGATTATTCGCAAAATGAACTCCCGGGACCATTTGGGGACCGTTTGCTGCGCCATATCATCCCATATGTCATCAAAATCCGTTTTCTATTAAGGAAAATATCAAATAATACTTTCTTTGGAGTGGGCGCGCTTTCAACACTTTCAGCCATTATTGTTTTTGTTGTAACCACGTGATCATGCACCTTGATGGTATTCTTGTTAGGCCATCCATAATTATATCTCCATTTCCTGTAACCCGACCGACCCGCTAAAAACGGTGCGACCCGATTTTTTTTATTGCAATTTCGTTTGCTTTTTTTTTTTTTTTTTTTTTTTTTTCTTCTTCTTTTTTTTCAATTTAGTGCTACAATGGGTTAAAAGGGTTAATATAATCTCTGGCCCTAAATGGCATACATGTTCATACAACAACACATACAGCAATTGACATACTTTTATTGCAAGACTTGCAATATTGAATTTAAAAATTATTAATATTAAAAAGGTACAATATTTTAACACTTGCAATGCTAAAATTCTGGGTCGGGTTACAGGAAACAAACAATTTTTTAAGGACGGCCTTATCAAGTAACAACGTTAGAGGATAGGCAAATATGACATGGTTGAGAAGAACACAAACAGGTTCAGTTGCATCATTACGCTGACGTCATGTGATGCCGTTTGACCAATGAAACGTCAGCCGAGATATGTCTAACCTAGTCCATGCAGGATACGACAATTTGTTTAGTCAATGTGTAGAGACATTTCCCAATCTTAACCCATTTCGGTCTAAGGATGCGATAATTTTTGTTGAAATAATCTCAATATTTTGTTTATTTAAAGAAAATAGGATTTTTCCCCCCTAAAAAGTTTCATACTACAGTAGAACTTCGTGATAACTAGAACAGGTCTGGCTCGAACACCATGGAAAACTCGAACTGGTTCGACAGTTCCGGCAAATTTCCTATATAATTCATGTAATAAAACACCTTAAACTCGAACTATGAATTACTCGAACAGTCGAACCTGTAGATTAGTCCCGTGGACGGTCAAACAGTGGTAATTACCGCTAATAACTCGAACAGGTAAGTCTGTGATCAGCTGTTTGTCTAACGAGGTGCGAATTCCACCATTGCGGGCGGTCGCGTTGAGTAGTTTCCCTTGACGCGGGATGACATTAAATCACGAATCGCAAACAATAGCGGCGTGAACCACAGTGAATGCGTTATGTGTCATGAACAAACGTTTACTTAAATTTAACTTTGACAGAAGATGTGCCAATAACAAACACACCGAGATCATGGAATTCTTCAGGCGTTAATTTATAGTGTTTATAATTGTATACTGACATTGTTTCATTTATATTTTCCGTTTGTATATTTATTCCAACCACTGTGCTATGTGCTATTTTTAGACACTGGGAATACCAGTATTATGTATAGACGCAAAGCGGAACATAGCGGTTTATTTGACATATAATTACATGTAAATATTGAATAAAACAGCAACTTTACAATTGTATTTGTTATTTTTCATTTCTCCCTCCAAATGTAATGCATATACAATGGCATGTCACATCGGTCATCTCATATATTCACATAAGTGATTTTATTGACTGAATATGCATCGCTCGAACTCAAACTCGATTCCGTTGCCGGTTCGAGCGATCGAAGTTATACTGTACTATAATTGTATTCCGTCTTTAATGGGTTAACTGACTAAATATTACATTGTCATAGCCATCTGACCGACCTTTGACATGCATATACAGTGTATGTGGCTGTGACTGGAGAAATGATGCTTACAGGATTTGTGACCAGTCCAGCTCCTGATCAAATACCACACTCCTGTAGCCCGATACCTAGCTATATTGCTTGTTAGAAGCATGACATGTGCGTTATTGATGGAATGGCTACCAGTGTAGATCCTGATCAGACTGTGCGGATGCACAGGCTGATCAGAATCTACACTGGTCAGAAAAACCATATGCCCCATTTCTCCACTCTCAGCCACATATGGTTTAATATTGAGTACATGTACTGCACAGAAAGGGAATGTTGATAGTTGACCCCGTCCAATGGCTTATACGTACTTTAATCTGGGCATGCAAAGTTTTTGTCATACCATTTGTCCGTTCGTCCGTTAAATCTGCGTTTAAGTTTTCGGGTACCCATTATCTCTCGGATCATTATACTTCCGTATCATCATCCATGTTTTCGTTCCATACCACACCCATACGGCCTTCATGTCCAAGGTTAAGGTCAAATTACTTTGAAATTTGCGTCCATAAGATTTGAATTAAAGTTTTCGGGTACCCATTATCTCTGCAATGGTAAGTCGGATTGGGTTCAAACTTCATGTATGTCCTTATTATCATTCATATGTTCATTCCATACCACACCAACACCGCCTTCATGTCCAAGGTCAAGGTCAAATGATTTAGAAATTTGTATCATTAAGATTTATGTTCAAGTTTTTGGGTACCTATTATCTCTGCAATGTTAAGTCGGATTGACTTCAAACTTCAAATACCTCCTTATCATCATTCATATGTTCATTCCATACCACACCCGTACGGCCTTCATGTTAAAGGTCAAGGTCAAATTACTTAGAACTTTGCTTTAAAGTTTGTTTTAAATATTTGTGTTAAATTTATTTATTTTTTTGCCTGAGTTTCTCCAATCTGCCACTGGGGGCATTTGTGTGTCAATTAACTCTTTACATGCTGGGAAATGTGTGGGCTATAAATAGTTCAAAAGTAGCAGGCAATATTAAGTATATTTTCTTTTATTTCTCCCTGTAAATATCATGAATATGTCTTGGAATTTCATTAGAATAGAGTCCTGAGGACTCAATTCTAATGAAATTTCAAGACATATTTACAGAGAGAAATAAAACATACTCCTAATTTGTTTGGCGGATATTTTCGCCGCTAGCATGTAAAGAGTTAACAGGCCACATTTTCTGGCAATAACTCTCTTTATGGAAAGTTTTGAATAGCAATATTCCCCCATTGTTTTGCGATGATGTGGCATGAAATTCTTAGTTAACAATCATAAATCTCCCTATCCTTTTATGAGAAGTTCATTATCTACTGACTATGTACAAAAGGATGACATTTGTGTTACATTAACCACTTTGTGTCATCGTTGATCTGACCAAACAGTTTATTGATTTCATTAAAAACGACGCCACTCTGTCATGGTAACAGATAAGCTGAATAACTGTTCACCCTTTTCATGTGGGATGCTAATTAAAAGGTATCAAAAACATTTTTTTTTTCTATTTTCTTTGGTTCTCAATTCCAATAAATATTGTTACCACTCATTTAAACCGTTTTGACTGATTGGTGACAACATATAGTTATTGTGAGAAATAAGAAAAATGCTAATTTTTTTATAAACAGAATAACTGTAACCCTTTTCATGCAGGATTATTTCTCAATTGAAGTATATATTGTTACCACTCATTTGAACCGTCTCGACGAGACAGTTCAACTGAGTGGTAACAACATATACGTTTGGTGAGAAATAAAACGCAACCACCCACCTCGACGAGACGGTTCAAATGAGTGGCAACAACATATACATATACATGTACCTATAATTCCAGTACAAAAATATTTACACAATTCCCTAACATTTGATTGGCTCGTATCAAGTCTCTGTCCAAAATTTATATCCCAGTAAACTCCCACACTAAACTACTTTCCGTAACCGTGAGGCGCAGTTAAAATAATTCTTAAGAAGACGGAAAATAAACACATTTTCTTGATGAATTTATTTCAAATGCTGGAATTATAAAGAATGAATGGCCTTTTTGTTGAATTTATCGGGGATATAAACCTGGAAAAGTCGCGGGAATACTGGACGAGGCCTTCCGGCCTTCGTCCAGTATTCCCGCGACTTTTCCAAGTTTATACCCAGATAAATTCCACAAAAAGGTCGTTCATTCCTATAATATAAAATGTTTTTACCCATTGCTATTTCTTACTGCATTCTCATAAGCAGGAGACAGCAGTTTTCAATCTAATATCTTGTGAGGATTATTTGCATGAATGAATAAACTACAAAGAGCATCAAGCTCTACACGAGCACCAGAAACTTTTTGATCATCCCTCGTACATAGTACTTCCTTGGATGAGATTTAATATATTTACGAAAGTAGATTTATGAAGATTAAATATGAATAGATTATCATATTATGTATTCTTTGTGACATTTTATTAGTTATTGAGACATCACTGCCACGTTATCTATAGGGCAGGACAGTGATAGTAGTTTTATGGCAACTCAAACACGTGTAAACCTAGAAACGGACTAGCTTACATTGTGTTGTCAAATGCATTTATTTCCCATTATCTATCCAGTGTAAAACATTGACACAGATACTCAGCAATGATTGGTTAGATTCTTTTGAATTCTATTGAAAAAATACTTTGAAGGATTTACTCTTGTTATTTATGGTAATTTAATTTAACCCTTCCATGTGGAATATCCATAAAAAAAATATATGGGTTAAAAATTTCTAAAAAAAAAAATCTGCAGTTTTTCTAATTTCTCATCGAAAGTATATGTTGTGACCACTCATTTGAACCATCTCATTGAGACGGTTCAAATGGTGGCCACACCATATACTTTTAGTGAGATATGAGAAAACTAATCAGATTTTTATATCAGCAAAAAGGGGAATCCCCCGCATGAAATGGGTTAAGTAGTGAAAAGGGGGACATTCATAACTATTCTATACAGTGTGTGGGTGGAAGGTGGGTGCAAGCGATGGGTAATTTAACGATCGGGGTTCATCCTTACCGGAATTCCGACTGGAGACCTGGTTAATTGGCCCTCACATACGCCTTTGGCATTTTGTATGTGACAGTTGAATCTGGTTATACCCCTTATGTGAGTATTACGATTATTCTTAATCCTATTTTAGGGGAAGGGGCCAAGTGACTTTGGTGTGGTATGGACCTGCCACCAGGTCAGGTTATTCTAATTTCAGGGCTGAATATATTGTTTCTCGATGTAAATATTCCGTTCTGATTTTGGAATTTTCCCCCCAATGCAGCAGGTTAAAACGGTATCGAACCCATTTGCCCGGCATTACATGACCTTAGCTGTTGATAGGCCGTTAAACACCAATTAACAATAATCTATACAGTGTATCCACCCTAAACCGAACACCTATTTCATGCTGAGGATATTGCCTTTTTCTTTGTGGAAAATCATAAATATTTTCTTCATGTATGCTCAGAAGTATATGTCGTGACCACTATTTGAGATGAGACGGTTCAAATGAGTGGTCACAACATATACTTTCATTGAGATAATTAATTTTATACTAAAGGCGTATTCTGAATGGAATAACGTGCAGTTACACTGACAAATTACTCAGCATAACCTGATGATGACACCGAGTTTACAGGGACTATTAAGAAAAATACTCCTAATTTGTTGGCTGTTATTTTCACCGCTTAAGCATGAAAAGAGATAATGTGGCAATTTCATGACAGCTTTAAATGCCGAATATCTTTATTGTTCGCTATTTGCACATATTTATATTTGTGTGAGTGTGTATATTAGGGTGCATTCATGTTCCAGTATGAAAGATATCCATGCACTTAAAATGGTGTCTGATTTAACCCTTCCTACGCTGTTGACGGAAATTGCCGTCTGCTGTTTTTCATTTTTGCTTTAATTCTAAACAAAAACCTGGTTTTGACAGCACATGAGAATCGTCTCCACTGGAGACGATTCTCATGTGCTGTCAAAACCAGGTTTTTGTCTAGAAATATTGAAAATAAAACATTTCCAGCAGACGACAACATTTAATTCGGCGTAGTAAGGGTTAAATGTGGACTTTCTTTCTTTCATGTTATTCTTTGATTCATGTTTATGTTACCGTAAATTAAATTTTTATATATTTTATACAGAGCTTGGAAGTTGCAAAGGTAAGGTTGCCATGGTAATGGGCCATCATTGTCTTATTAATCAGAACCTCTTTACGATATGATTATATCCTGTATTTGTATACTGTTCATAATATTAAACCTGTGTATAGTGGAACCTCACGAAAACAGACACCCTGGGAATTCCTCAGGGTGTCCTCCTGTTTGGAGAAGTACCATTGTAAATTAAATGGGACAAGCCGTGTCATTTTGTATTTAACAAGATGTGAGATATGTCATGAAATATATTTACAAAATTTACAATATTTTTGTCTCGCTCGCAATATTGGAAAATGAGACTCGATATTGGTAAGTTTGGTCACAATTCCAGAGTCGTGGTCGCCGTCGTGAATTTGGGACTTTAATTTTGGATGTAGCCAAATTTCCCATATCTCTTGATCAATTAGTCAGATCATTACCAAACTTCATCCATAGCTTCCTCACATTGATAGCTATTCACCCAGTGTCCTTCCTCACATTGATAGCTATCCACCCAGTGTCCTTCCTCACATTGATAGCTATCCACCCAGTGTCCTTCCTCACATTGATAGCTATCCACCCTTTGTGTCCTTTGGGTTACCTTGACCTTGATGATCTTAACCACATTTTGAACATAGTCCAAATTTCGCATATCTCTTGATCTATTAGTCGGATCATTACCAAATTTCATCAATATCTTCCTCATATTGATAGCTATCTTCACCTTGGTGATCTTAACCTTTGTGGTATGTAAATTTTGATATAATACATAGTCCAAATTTCGCAAATCTCTTGATCCATTAGTCGGATCATTACCAATTCATCAATATCTTCCTCACATTGATAGCTATCCACCCAGTGTCATTCCGGCGATCACTTTGTCTGTAAATGACGTTGGACACAACCCTGGATCCACGATCACATCGTGATTTTGCCGCAATACACCTTGATGACCTCAGCCTTTGTGGGACGTAAATTTTGAACATAGCCCAAATTTTGCATATCTCTCGATCCGTTAGTCGGGATCATTACCAAATTTCATCAATATATAGCTTTCTCACATTGATGGCTATCCATCCACTGTCATTCCGGTGACCTTGTCATTCACCTTGGTGACCTTAACCTTTGTGTCAATAATTTTGTACATATGTCCAAATGTTGAATACATGTACCTCCTGATCTGTTGATGGCTATCCACCCAGTGTCATTTGTGCGACCTTGACCTTGGTGACCGTGGCGTTCGTTTCAATACGTTTGGACTTACTCGTATTGTTGTGACCTTGACCTTGTCCTTTGTGGCGATCGCCTTGTTTAGTGGGTGAGACACTCTCCGGCGATCTCCTTGTTTGTTAAATGATGTCTAAAGTTGACAAAATGTTCAGAGAAAATAATTCTGTAAATATTTTTCATGAAAAATCGCACATCTTCTTAGGCACAAAATTAGATGGCTTGTCTAAAATATATGAACACTCTGTGACATATTTATTACTTTGTAATTGTGATCCAGAACAGTTACAATGCTCCAGATAAGGAAGTAGTAATTGAGTATTTTCACTCCATCATTTCCGAAGCAATTGGGTATTTCAAAATTTTATTTGGGTAAAATAAAATCACACTTCTGTTTACACATCAACAGACAGCAATTATTGAGTAGTGTTTTCATGGAAAATAAGAAACATATGAAATGAAAACACGTCTTGGCATTTCAATTCTAATGAAATACGAAGATGTGTTTTCATGGAAAATAAGAAAAATATGCTATATTTGTGGTCTGTTTATTGTTTTCTGCATCATGATAAAGGTACCACAAAATTGTTATTGCTTTTTGATACTCGCTACTTCTGATTTCAATTGGGTTTTTGGCAATTTTAATTGGGTATTTAAGCAAATACGCAACTTATCTGGAGCTCTGCAGTTATTATATTCACACCTGAATAACAGTGAAACAAATTATACAGACAGATTTTCCAGAGTGTCCAGTTTGGATAGGTTTCACTGTATAAATTTACCTTAAAGTTTTTATGAAAATTTGGTTAAACTTTTTGTGTATTTTAGTATTATCAAATGCCTCGGTGGGCGCGACATGCGGGCCACGTCTATATAGTTCCTCAATACACGACGCTTCATCTGTATGTTGCAATCATTTGGAACCTGGGCTGACAAATGCACATGACTAACGTGTGGTTTTAATTTTGCATTTTCATTTGGACAGTATTAAGTATACAAATTTTTTTTTGAAAAAAATCATTGTTTTGTATATTTCTCCGTAAAGGTATATGTTGTTACCACTCATTTGAACCGTCTCTTTGAGACGGTTCAAATGAGTGGTAACAACATATACTTTCAAGAGGAAGTAAAGAAAATAGTATTTTTTTCCCATAAAAAGTTTCATACCATTATAATTGAATCCCGTATTTAAAGGGTTAACTCACATTTTGCCTTGTAGATGCTGTATATTGTCTTGTCTACTTCGTAATTGTATAGATATGTTCATTCTCTTTCTAAAACACTACTGATTCTACTGCTTTTGGGAGAGGGCCAAGTGATTCTGGTGTGGCGAGGACCCGGCATGAGATCAGGATTATGCTGATTTCAGGGCTGAATATATAGTTTGGGATTCCCCCCCCCCCCCCATTTGTACATGTACTTGAACATGTACATGTACAGGTAATACATTGGATTTAGTACTAAACCCATTGACCTGGCCTTAGATGACCTTAGCTGTTGATAGGCCGTTAAACCCCAACAAACAAACAAACAAACTTTCTAAAACACTTGACTAATTTGTGTGTGTTCTTTGGTCATGGCATTTTGCATCGGGGCTGGGAGACAGTATTAACACACATTTCAATCTGTAAACATTATACATGAGGCATGCCATGCGATTTTGTACCCAAGAACATGTGCGGTTTTTCATGAAATGTATTTACAGAAAATGTGATATATTCTGTAAATGACGTCGAAAGATGACAAAATTATCATTGCAAATGTGGAATAGTATTCCGCATTTGCTGTGAAAATGTTGTCATCTTTCGATGTCATTTACGGAAAATATCATAAATTTTGTAAATATTTTTCATGAAATACCGCACATGTTCTTCGGTACAAAATTGCGTGGCGTGTCACATATGTTATGTAGTGTTCATCATGTTCATCCTGCTATATTCTTCCAGAGCTCCAGATAAGGTGCGCATTGGCGTATTTTATGCACTTATTTTAGCAGAATACGCATTGATTATCAAATGTGGAAGTACAAAATACTCACAGCAATGTGAAAGTACGGATTGATTTTCAAATTGAGTAGTGAAAATGCTGTAATAAAATTGAAAATTTACTTAGTTAAGCTGCAAAAAGCAAACACACTGTTTGCTTTTTGCAGCTCAAATAAGTGAATATTATTATTTGTTTTAATTTTTATCATTTGTTCCCTATTTAAAATGGAAGAAAAGCAATAATAAAGTTGTAAAAGAAAAATATGCATTGAATTTGAAATCTGGGGGTATAATACTCTTTAGATACACAACTTATCTGGAGCTCTGATCTTCTAAATCACATGACTAATGTGTGTTTGATTTTACAGTTTCCTTTTGTCATGGCATTTTGTATATGGGCTGGAAACACAGTGATAACCCTTTCAACACTACAGACCGCTTTCCCAATATTCACAAACAGTGTAGATCATGATGATGAGGCCTGCAACGAGCCATCTCTTCATGCAGGATCTTCACTGTGGATCTTTTCTGATTGTTGACAAAAACAGCCCTTTTCTGATTAATTAATGGTTATTCAAAGGTTTGCATGGAAGAGTCCATACCAGCTAATTAGGGGTGACAGGGTTAACCCTTACTGCCCTAAGTAACTGGAATGGATTTTTATATGTTAATTGTGCAACCAATCCAATTGTCACAAAATTATTTTCATACTAGTCCATTTATGAAAAGGGCGTGTTTTTGTTCCTGCAAAAAGTGCAGATCCTGATGAGACGGCTCGTCACGAGCCGGCTCATCTGGATCTACACTTTTTGCCAATACCACTATACAGGGCTGTGGTGTTGAAAGCATTAATCCGAATCTGTGTATACAATGGTGTCGGCTAATTCTGCGCATCTAAGGCTTTCCAAACAAATTTATATGGCATTACCATCTCCATATTCAGTGAAACTTTCCTGAATATTCAACGCAGTTCAAAGCCATTTGTGCAGGTAAAATGTCATAACGTTCTGACGTCAGTAAGTGACGTAAATTGTGTGATGTATGACATCACATGCGTATTTGCAACGTCACATTTGTTTTGGCTGATGGTGCGCATCTGGTAGTGTAAACAAAATGGCGAGCAGCATACTGGATCAGCATAGCAAAATTGGTATTAAACTTGTAGCAGAACTATCCAGTAACATCATGGCAGGTGAGTTTCTTCGTTTAACAGTTCATTTAGTAAATAAGACAGCTATTCAATCAGTAGGGTCTGAGGATTTTACACATTTTGAATATATTCGGAATAACTTTTTACCAAACTATCGGAATGTGATAAAATTGTGCTACAATGTAGCAATTAATTAGCTTGTTTATTCCCAAATCCACATATTTTATTATGACATACGCAAGGCTAAATTTGACGTGAATTGCGCATTAGCCGATGCGCAGAATTAGCCGACATGACAGTATAACTGTGGTTTGTGTTGCGAATATGGTCAAAGCATATCACATGTCGTTACATCATCTCAAGTTGACAATAAGAATAACATTGTCGTGTATCGTCGAGACATTAGTAATCCAACGTCTAGCAAAGGTTTTGCATCAGTGGGTAATTATTGGTACGTTGTAAATAAATACCCCGGACAATAATTACGCATATGGATTTGTAATTATAGATTAATAATAATGCTCGTAAATCTATTCAAGTTGCGTCCGTATTAGGCTTCAGGACTCCAGATAAGGAATTAGTAATTGAGTATTTTCTCTCCATCATTTCTGAAGCAATTGCGTATTTCAAAATTTTAATTGGGTAAAATAAAATCACACTACTGTTTACACATCAACAGACAGCAATTATTGAATAGTTTGCTTCGAAATGAAAATATGGAGACAATTCTAATGAAATACCAAGAAGTGTTTTCATAGAAAATAAAGAAAAATATTCTATATTTGTGGTCTGTTTATTGTTTTCTGTAGCATGATAAAGGTACCACACATTTGTTATTGCTTTTTGATACTCGCTACTTCTGATTTCAATTGGGTTTTTGGCAATTTTAATTGGATATTTAAGCAAATACGCAGCTTATCTGGAGTATTTGTCTTGTTTACATTGTTGGCCTCCCAGGCTTAGAGAGCTGGCGACATAGCCGTTGACATATACGTCTGTCCGGGCAACCAAATGGGAGGAAGGGGCCATTGGGAGGAGCCTAACACAAAACAATCCTTTGATATATTCCGTGTGACCCCTTATTTTATTAATAACAAGGAGCCATTTCTGTTGTTCTAGAACAATGGAAATGGCCCCTTCCTCCATATCGTTGGAACGTCCGTCCGTCTGTCCATCCGTCCGTCCGCACACACGAATGGGTACTTGTTGGGTACAATCCGCACACACGAATGGGTACTTGTTGGGTACAATCCGCACACACGAATGGGTACTTGTTGGGTACAATCCGCACACACGAATGGGTACTTGTTGGGTACAATCCACACACACAAATGAGTACTTGTTGGGTACAATCCGCACACATGAATGGGTACTTGTTGGGTACAAAAAATGGGTAGTTAACCCTTTCACCCCTAAGTAACTGGAATTTTGATATTAATTAATTTTGCAACCAATTCAACCATCGCATGATTTTCAGCCTAGTCCATTTATGAAAAGGGGGTGTTTTTATTCTGAAAAATATGAAAATTACTTGTAAAAAGTGCAGATCCTGATGAGACGGTTCGTCTGGATGTACACTGTCAATACCACCACTATACAGGCCTGTGGTGTTGAAAGGGTTAAGTGGCTTAGAGAACAACAGTAACTGAAATTCCATTAATTCCATTAATAAATGGACATGTCTGAAAATCATTTTGTGACAATTGGATTGGTTGCAAAACTAACATATCAGTATCCATTCCAGTTACTTAGCTCTTTGCATGCTAGCGGTGAAAATATCCGCCAAGTATATTTTTTATTTCTCTATGTAAATATGACTTGTAATTTTATTAGAATTAGAAATTCCAAGACATATTGATTTCATGATATTTACAAGGAGAAATAAAAGAAAATATGATCGCTATTTATACCCCCCACAACGAGTTGTGGGGGGGGGAACGAGTTGTGGGGGGGGGTATACTGGAATCAGGTTGTCCGTCCGTCCGTCCGTCCGTGCGTCTGTCCGTCCGTGTGTGTGTGTGTGTGTGTGTGTGTCCGTAAACTTAACATCAGAGAAATATTGGTATAACTTCTATTTCCTTCATCTAAAATGCTTAATATTTCACACATGCATTCCTGTAAGGCTCTACTACCATGCTGTGCCAAATCCACGACCTTCCAACCCCCGCTGATCCCAAGGTCAAGGTCAAATACTTAGTCTCTTTAAAAAAAACTTAACATCAGAGAAATATGTTATAACTTCTATTTCCTTCATCTAAAATGCTTAATATTTCACACATGCATTCCTGTAAGGCTTTACTACCATGCTGTGCCAAATCCACGACCGTCCAAACCCCACTGATTCCAAGGTCAAGGTCAAATACTTAGTCTCTTTACAAAACTTAACATCAGAGAAATATGTTATAACTTCTATTTCTTTCATCTAAAATGCTTAATATTTCACACATGCATTCCTGTAAGGCTTTACTACCATGCTGTGCTAAATCCACGACCGTCCAACCCCCGCTGATCCCAAGGTCAAGGTCAAATACTTGGTCTCTTTACAAAACTTAACATCAGAGAAATATGTTATAACTTCTATTTCCTTCATTAAAAATTCTTACTATTTCATTCGTGCATTCCTCTAAGGTTGTACTATCATGCTGTGACAAGTCTACGACCGTCCAACCACCGCTGATCCAAAGGTCAAGGTGACATACTTAGTCTCTTTACAAAACTTAATATCAGAGAAATATGTTATAACTTCTATTTCTTTCATCGAAAATTCTTTATATTTCATGCATGCATTCCCAGGCCCGTAGCGGTGTGTAAAATAATGCCACGGCAGCTTTTTTATTGGAAAGAATTCCACTTAGACCCTCAAAATCGCATTTCCTACATTTTAAAGTCTCCGTCGGAGCATGAATCATGCTTACATTTAAATACATAACATAAAAAAAACAGGCCAAAATAATGCCACGGCAGCGCCGTGCTGCCATGGTGGCCCCTACGGCCCTGATTCCTCTAAGGCATTACTATCATGCTGTGACAAATTCCGCTGATCTCGAGGTCAAGGTCACATAGTTAGTCTCTTTACAAAACTTAACATCAGAGAAATCGGTTATAACTTCTATTTCCTGGCTTGGATCTGCTTCACATTTCACACACACATTGCTCCTATGGACCTCTACCATCCTGTGACAAATTCACGTTCATGCCGCTCCCGCTAAGCCCAGAGTCAAGGTCACAAGCCCACACACTTGGAAATTTTTACATATTTTAAGGGTACCTGGGCCCACGCGGGGGGTATTCCGTAAGCCTCGCTTACTGACCAATCTAGTTTCCCAGCATGCAAAGAGTTAGGGGTTAATCCGCCGAGTATATTTTTTATTTCTCTCTGTAAATATGTCTTGTAATTTCATTAGAATTGAGTCCTCAGGACTCAATTCTAATGAAATTCCAAGACATATTTATTTCATGATACCGGTATTTACAAGGAGAAATAAAAGAATATATGATGATTTTTGTCCGCCATTTTTGAACTATTTATAGCCCACAAGTTTCCCAGCATGCAAAGAGTTAGGGGTTAATGGGTACAACAGGGTCCATGAGCCTATTAACTACATGCTTATGATGATACACAATTTTCCTCATAGAAAAAAATATCATACTGGGAATTACATCGGTGGGACTTTTTAGGATATATCTTGAAATCAGGATTTGAGTTTCCTGATAATTGCAGAAAAATACTAATGTTTCAATATGGGAAGCAAACTTATATGCATTTGTGGGGGTGCAAAAATATGTTTGTTTAGCCATTTTCAGGATTGGACATGTGGAACTGTTCCCACCACTGAATTATTCCTGGATCCAATCAATCAATCAATCAATCAATCAACCGATCAATCCACCCTATATTATGTTTGTCGTATGTTTTCTGTAAAAATTCAGTTCTGACTTTGTGACCCTCCCCCTCCCTCCACCACCATCACAACAGGTGAAATATGGGATTTGGCCCTTTTAACCCAGCCTACAATAACCTTCACTGTTAACAAGCCATTAACCATTGAATAAATAAATAAATCCATATATATATATATATCATATATATCCACTTCAGACAGAATGGCGGTGTCAAGCATGTGGAACGAGTGGCAGAGACAAGCTGCAAACCTCTGGATCATCTCAACATCGTAGCACCCGAGAAACAGGTTAGTCTGCAACAACTTTGTGGCCGTGACGAGAAATTACGCTTATGGGTTTTGCGATCAGTGTAGATCCAGATCAGACTGTGCATCCGCACAGTCTGATCAGGATCTGCACTGTTCGCCATTCCATCAAGGAAAGATCCTTCATGTTTAACAAGCAATATAGTTTGTTATCAGGCGACAGGAGTGTGGTATTTTATCAGAAGCTATACTTGTCACAAATCCCATAAGACCTATTTGTCGAGTCACAGCCACATATGTGCATGGTGTGAGCATATGCGACCCACAACAAAAATGGAATATTGAGTTATTGATTGCCTAGCTGATCCTCGTATTCTGATACATAGATGTAAATGTATAAATACAGGATCTTAGGAAATCAGTCAACTCGTTTAATAAATACATGTATCATATTAAATCAACACAACTGTTAGATTATATTTATTGCATAAGCACAGCACACTATGTTGAAGCTGTAATGACCACCCAGCTTTATTACACCGTGTTCTTACTCTGAATTTCTATTATGTGCAATAAATGTACATACTTTAATACATGTATTATAACTAACGGTAGGCTTATGTTGTTGAAACAATCTCAACATGAATAAACCTGTTGAATGGACATAAAACACTATTCAGTCAACAAACTTGGTTAACCCTGTATAGTGGTATTGGCAAAACCACAGGTGCAAGACTCGGACCTGTGACACCAAAAAAATTGCCATTCAAAAAGAAATCCATTACCTCACCCACTTTGTCTCATACAGATCTTCTATAATGGGCTATTTTTTTGGTGTCACAGGTCCGAGTCTTCCACCTGTGGGCAAAACGTGTAGATCCGGATGAGCCGGCTCGAGCCGTCTCATCAGAATCTGCACTTTTTGAAAGTAATTTTCATATTTTTGAGAACAAAAACACGCCATTTTCATAAATGGTCTAGTGTATGATTGGATTGGTTGAAAAATTAACGTATCAAACTCCAATCCAGTTACCTATGGTTCAAACACAGGTGGAAGACTCGGACCTGTGACACAAACAAATGCCCATTACAAAAAATCAATTACCCCACCCACTTGGTCTCATACAGTACTATCTTCTATAATATAAAGTGGGTGGGGATATGGATTTCTTGTAATGGGCATTTTTTTGGGTGACAGGTCCGAGTCTTCCACCTGTGGGTTGAAAGGGTTAATTTGGTCTGAAACTGAGGCAACATTAGTACGTTGTCTTACCATGGGTCATATTCTGGAATGGGATACATTGGCGCTTGAAAATTGGGGAAAATGATGTATAATTTAAATGGTCAGTGGAAGAAGAGGACTAACTCACAAATGGAGTTCGCCCCCTTCATCATCTGACCACTTCAATTGTAAACAAAAATTCTGATTGCTTAATTGGTCTATGATTGAAAATAAAGAGTACTAAAGTCATGACACATTGCAAAGAGTATGGTAAGTAAAACTACATTGATATGCGGGCATACTGGTAAAAAATATTTTCTTTTTTTGGGAAGTTTTCTTTGAGAATCGTGAATTGAGAATGGGACGCAAATGTTGACCATGAACAGGCCGTATGGAACACTTTTGTCCACAGATGGAAGACTCAAATCCATTACCCCACCCACTTGGTCTCATACAGTACTATCTTCTATAATGGGCATTTTTTTGGTGTCACATGTCCGAGTCTTCCACCTGTGGGCAAAACGTGTAGATCCAGATGAGACGAGTCGTCTCGTCAGGATCTGCATTTTTTGAAAGTAATTTTCATATTTTTGAGAACAAAAACACGCCATTTTCATAAATGGTCTAGTGTATGATTGGATTGGTTGCAAAATTAACATATCAAACTCCAATCCAGTTACTTATGGTTCAAACACAGGTGGAAGACTCGGACCTGTGACACAAACAAATGCCCATTACAAAAAAATCCATTACCCCACCCACTTGGTCTCATACAGTTCATGTTCTATAATGGGCATTTTTTTGGTGTTTCAGGATATAGAGCATAGTACTTTATCAGGTAACCTGCCCTGTATTGGCCGAATATGTACTGACTGATAACATATTGTTGTATCAGGCACTGACCTGAATGAAGTGAATATTGACGTTCCATTGGTTGGATGACGTCACGTCACGTTACCGATTGACGTCAGTGTAATGACGCAATGTCAACAAGTCCGCGTTCTGTCCACAGATAACGACGTCATATGTAGTCATTTTCGAGCATAAAAAGTTACCTGATAAACAGAATACCAGGCTAGTGTCTTTTGATATCAAGTTTATCAGGCTCGGCTCGGAAACGGTAGGAATTCCTACGCGTTTCCTAGCCTTGCCTAATAAACTTGATATCAAAAGACACTAGCATAGGTAGTCTCTATGTACGAGACCAAGTTGGTGGGGTACCGTAATTGATTTATTTTGGTGCTTTTGTCATGTACAAACCATCTCAGAAAATAACAACAATCTACAATCATGACCTAGATTATAGTGAGTTCTCAGTAAAACATGATTTGACAGCACCAATGGAAATGTGCTGTCATACCAGGGTTTGTTGAGAAAAAAGACAAAATTTAAATTTAATAGTAGATGCCACTTATTTTTATGTCCCCAACAGAACACACTTGTTATTTACAAACCATCACAGAAAGGATTTAAAATCACGACTTTTCTCATGTGACAAAGTTGTTATAATCACGAACTAGTTACCTTGTTGTGATTTACAAACCATCTGAGAAAGTTGTTATAATCATGACCTAGGTTACACTGTAATGATTTACAAACCACCTGAGAAAGTTGTTATAATCACGACCTAGGTTCCACTGTAGTGATTTACAAACCACCTGAGAAAGTTGTTATAATCACGACCTAGGTTACACTGTAGTGATGTACAAACCATCTGAGAAAGTTGTTATAATCATGACCTAGGTTACACTGTAGTGATTCACAAACCATCTGAGAAAGTTGTTATAATCATGACCTAGGTTACACTGTAGTGATTTACAAACCACCTGAGAAAGTTGTTATAATCATGACCTAGGTTACACTGTAGTGATTTACAAACCATCTGAGAAAGTTGTTATAATCATGACCTAGGCTATAGTGGTTGAGAAACGCGAAGTAGAACCTATAGGGCTGAGCCTGGACGTGCAGGGATTTGGCGATCTATTGGGGAAGAACGAGGCGCCACTGCGAGGGTATGCCCTGCCCAGGAGCACCATCCCTCGAACTAGGCGACGTGTAAGACGACGACAGCTATAGGAATCACAACTTGTCAATTAACAAACTTTTCTTCTGTTCTGGGGCCCGTTTCACGAAACTTCATACAATAAAAATGCATGTTTGTACGAAAACATTCTTTCATTTGCTTCTCACATTACTGTTGTAATCTAATGTTACAATTTTGCAGCTACATGCACACCTCATGATATGTAAGCACAGCCAATAAAGATTTGCCAGCATCAGCCGCCAGTGTAAATGTTATTCTAAAATTGCATTTTGCACTTTAAAAATACAATCTTTTTGTCTTTAGCCCTTTCAACATCCCTGTTTTGTGGTATTGGCAAATAGTGCAGATCCAGATGAGCCGGCTCGTGATGAGCCGTCTCATCAGGATCTGCACTTTTTGCAAGTGATTTTCATATTTTTAAGAACAAAAACACCCCCTCTTAAAATCATTGTGTGACAATTGGAATTGGCATTGGCTGTAAAATTCACATATCAATCCACTCCAGTTACTTAGGGGTGAAAGGGTTTAGATTCTTGCCAAGTTTAGTGACACGGGCCCCTGTAGTTCATTTGTAGTGTAGATATTAACCCTGTCACCCCTAAGTTTCCAACATTGTCTTTTACATGCTATTTGATTGGAATATTCCATTAAGAAACAATATCAGATTTTGTTTTAGAATTGAACAATACTAACAAACGCTGCAGATCCTGATGAGACAGCTCGTTAAGAGTCGGCTCATCTGGATCTACAGTGTTTGCAAATGTTGAAGTTCCGGCCTGTAGGGTTGGGACCCCTAAGTAACTGAAATGGGCATTTTCAAGTGTGAAACTGTTCCATTATGCAGAAAAGGGGTTATTTTGTGTAAAACTATAACAAAAATATCCTCAAATCTTGCAGATCTTGATGAAACGGCTCGCTGTGAGCCGGCTCGTCAAGATCTACACTGCATGATGGCCAGTATTTGACGTTTTCATGCATCTGTTCAGAAAGAAATTAAATGTAAGGGACATAACTCCTTCAGTCTAAAATGCGAAGTATTATAAAAGTACACTTGAACACTGTTAATATTGTTGTTAGGTTGATAATTAACCATTCATATGTGCAGATTTATTCCTGGATAATGATACTAATGATATTCGACATGACCTGTAGCCTATTTCACCAACATTGCAAAGTATACTTTTCTAGCAAAGTATACTTTGAGGGAGAAATTTTCAATTTTAGGATAAATTTATTAATTTTTATTATACTGAATTTATTACATTATCACAGCCATTTTGGCTGTGATAATGTAATAAATTCAGTATAATAATTCTGGATACTTTTAATCATCAAATATATGCAGTTGTTAGTTCTATATGAAATAATGCATTTCAGGAAAAATAAATGATTGCTCCCTCAAAGTACGGCTACAGGGCTCAAGTTAAGGTGCGTAATTTGGGAGTAACTCATATTTCTCCATCAAAAATGGCAGGTTGTGAGTGCTTCAGAATCGTCTCAACGAGACGATTCTAAAGCACTCCCAACTTGCCATTTCACCCCAAGTTGATAAAATTACGCACCTTAACTGGAGCTCTGCTAGACAGCCTGGGGAACTCCCAGTATGATCAGTTTGGACAGGTTTCACGTTACATGCATATACATTCTGAATTTGTTTCATGAAAATATTTATATACCTATACAATGATCATTGATGCTTATTTTAGAACAGTCACTGAGGCTGTCCATTTACCTACAACATACATGTACATGTATTCCAATTCAATTGTTCACGCAAATATTGTAGATGAATGTTCATGCAACAATGCAAACGGGTAAGTTTCGGGTGAATTTGTTGGTATTTTTTATTTTGTTTCAAATTTCGGTATTGGTATTACACTTGTATATTGTTTGTAAATTTTGATACATGCACCATTTTATCATACCCGTATCCACACTGATATCGGTGCATGTTTTCACTATTATGTTCAACTCATTTAGCAGTCAGTCACATGTCTTGGGAATTGTGCTAATAAATAAATGCATTTGCATTCATTTAAATAGTACAGTTACAATATTTGTTTCCTGGAGCCGATTTCATCAAAATTGCAAAGTATGCTTATCTAGCAAAGTATACTTTGAGGGAGTAATCATTTATTTCCCCCAAAATGCATTATTTCTTATAGAACTTAAACCACTGCATATATTTGATGATTAAAAGTATGCAGAATTATTATACTGAATTTATTACATTATCACAGCCAAAATGGCTGTGATAATGTAATAAATTCAGTATAATAAAAATTAATAAATTTATCCTTAAATTGAAAATTTCTCCCTCAAAGTATACTTTGCTAGATAAGTATACTTTGCAATGTTGGTGAAATAGGCTACAGGTACCGGGTATATTACTTTAGTTTCCTTTGTGTTTGCACCATTCATTTAGTACATGTAGGTACTCTGTGGGTATAATTATCCCCTCACCGATAGTCAAGAGGAGATATAGAGTAGAGTTGGAACATGTACGTACGTAGGAACACATTTCATTTTTAAATAACTCTTGAACTGCTTCACCGATTTTGATAATATTTGGCCACAATGTGTGTCTAGGGATGGTGCTTTGTTTTGCATACCACACACGTCCGACCACCCAAGGTCAAGGTCACCTTGTTTGTACGGCAAATGCGTTTTTTATGCTCCCGGTCTTGGTAGAGCCATGTACAATCTTGTGTTTACGCGTTTTTTACCTATTATACACAAGTGCGTGGGGTGGGTGGGGGGGGGGGGGGGGTTGCACTAATCGTTCGGGCTGACAGTTACGTTAGGACCGATTGGCATTCTTAAATTTTAGAAGTCCTGATATATATATATAATGAACACTGGATATGCACTGACAACCATCTGTAACTGCATCTCTGAATAGTAAATTAATTAACATGCATGCTGATCAATCCCGTCATATATTGTAGGCCCCAATCAGATGATTTAGATTGCCGGTCATTTGATCTGGGACAACAATATATGAAATTTGTGTATACTTTGTCAGCTTGCTGCGCAAATAATATTTTAACATGATGATGCATGCATAAAATAATCAACGACAAATAACAACTTGCATGTCTGTGTAGACTAAGTACGTACCGATTTGTGTCATGCCACATCAAACTTGGCTTATTGATTTGCGACCAAGTTCGACCCAGCTTGTATGTCCGTGCCTGCATAGGTTGATATTCAGTTTAACTTGTTGTATGCTAGCGGTGAAAATAACATCCAACAACTTATGAGTATGTTTCATATTTCTCTCTGTAAATATGTCTTGCAATTTCATCAGAATTGAGTCCAATGGACTCAATTCTAATGAAATTCCAAGACATATTCATGATGTCTACAGTGAGATATAAAATAAAATACAATGAATTCTCATCCGCAATTTTTGAACTATTTATAGGCCACATATTTCTCCGCATGCAAAGAGTTAATATGATATATTTGTGTCATGCCACATCAAAATTGGCTTATTATTATTGATTTGTGACCAATTGTGTACCAATAACAGTTATTATGCTTTTTTAAAAGAAATCTGTAGATTTATATTGGGCTGAATGACTTTGCTAGCTGATCAGAGGTCCGTTTCACTAATGTTTGTACAACGAAACAATTTGTAATTTTTTTATGAATTTGTCTTTAAAGTCCGAGCAAATATTCATTAAGCCCCATTTTGTTATGTTAGGTCACACATTATCATGAGCTGTAAGAATTAATTCATGAAGTAATATTTGTTTCCTTATTTAAGTTCCCAATTAATGAAGTGTGTTCCATATAATGTCTTATCCCGTCAACACAGCGAGTATGTGCCGTGAAACACGGTGCCGTGAAACATTTCTGATATCCAGTCAATACTATTTTTGCATTTTACAGCCTACTATTCTCTATAACTGACCCCTTACACAGGACAGTCTAGAAGACAAAAACACCGAAGTTGAACAAGCAACCAATCATAAGTATAATAATATCAACCTTCAGGATAATCCTGCTGAAGCCGCTAACAATAAACCAGAAACGGATACACCAAGTTCTCCAGCCCTTGAAGTGTTTTTGAATGATCCCATCCTTTGTAAGCTGAATCAGAAACCTCCCATACCCGAGTCAGCGAGACAGAAGTTGTTCAGTGACAGCCCAATCCTTCAGATAGAACCAGACAGCATGTATCGGGTTAACCTCTGGAATCCTGTCATCTCGACTCCACGGAACACAGAGAGGGAAACCCGTGATAAAGGTGGACGGAAACAGCGACGAATGTCCGTTAAGGTTTGCCACCTCTTGGGAGCAAGTAATAGTAGACAGCTTTGTATTGTCGACGATCAGCTGCAAACCTTTGTTGGCGATGATAAATTTACTGAACTGAAAGAATACATTGATGAAGTAAAGAAAACTAAAGTGAAGATAACGAAAGTGGATAATGCTGTTAGTTATTGCAGAACTGAAGTTCAGTCAAGAGATGATGGTCACAAAACTACAAACTCCGCTAGAGGTATGAGATCTGGAAAGGTAAATTCACGTGAGTTAACCCCTATCACACCTGGCAAAATGAACCAACAACTGGATGGTGTCGGTCTGACATTTGATTTACCCCATGTTCGTGGAAACACATTTGAAAACACATTTACATCAAAGGATAGCACATCTGTTGACTTAAGAAAACGAACAAGCGCACACAATGCAAAATTTTCTGCAAAACACACTTCTAAAGATTCAGGATCAGTCAATGATAATCTGCTTCCAAATTTCCCTCTTGTTAAATTATCAAAAGTAACTAACGACAATAGAAAGATGGAATCTGAAGGACACACGTCTTCTGGAAACAAATTTGAACCAGAAACATCCACTGATGCACTTACAGAAAAGAACGGTGCCAGTTTTCTGCAAGTGAAGTCCATCGCATCCCGGAAAACACCTGAAAGACCACACCTGAAACTAAACAAACAACAAACAAGCAATGACAAGGACATCGACACAAAAGCGGTGCCTCAAAAGGCTGCAGATGGTGAATTGACGATGGGGATTCTCTGTGGAGTCAAGATAAACATGGAGAATGGCAAGCTTCATGTACAAGAAACTAAGGAGACCATGTACACCTGTATAAAATCTCCTCGAGACACGACACCTAGTGTGAGTCCATCGACCAAGATGAGCAAGAGGACTGTAAAGAAGGCGTCATTGGCCAGTGGGGTATACCACTTGCATATATCCCTGTGTGAACTTGAAATGTTGGTGTGATATAAAACTGTTAACCCATGTAATGCGGAATTACATTTTGTCGTCTGCTGTCCGTTTAATAAACATAAACATGGTTTCGCAGGACTTTAGAATCATTTCCAATGGAAATGATTCTAAAGTGCTGCCAAACCATGTTTTTATGTGGAAAAAAAAAGGATAAAATATGGAACAACAGCAGATGACAAATTTCCCGCATTCTAAGGGTTGGTTTGATTCCACAGTGGGTATGTGTCGCCAGCTAAGACGAGGTACCTTTAAGTAGCAAATATAGACCATGATCATTATGGGTATTTTCCAGCGCAGTTCTTTTAAATGGTTCAGTAACTGAATGGTGAACAGTGTTGGCCCTGATCAGACTGCATGCACATGCAGGCTGACTGGGGCTATGCTGGTCGCATATGTCGTAAGGCCCCTTTACAACAAATGCCACAATTGAAGATTTTGGTCCTCATTCACATTCACTCTAGAAGGATTCTAATATTTTATAATAATTTTGATGAGGAACAACATTGGCTCTGATCAGACTCCGCACATTGCGAACAGTCTGATCGGGTGCTACGCTGGTCACACACATCATAAGGTACATTTTCTCAGCCGAAGCCCCACTTGAATTTGCATGCGTTGTCCTGGTGTGTGTATCCTTGTCTGAAGTTGCACAGTGTTATCCTTGCATGTACAATATTTATTCTAATAGTATCCCCCCACCCCCTCCCATATTTGCATTCTAAATATCAGTATGTTATTTTCACATTAAAACATTGTTTTAAATGGCTTTTGTATGTGAAAATAACATATTTTGATCCTGTTTTAGACATTTTGATCCCCATGAATTGCATAGCCCCGGGGCGTTTATTAGAATAAATACGGTATATTTATCAGGCAACGAGCTTGTAATGGCCAAGGATTGGGTTTTGACCTATGGTGATGGCCGAATACATATTGACTGAGTGATAACTTGATTTTGTTTCGGGCATTGACCTGATACGAATTTCCGGGTTACAGCAAATTGATGTTTCATTGGTCGAATGATGTCACATGACGAAACCTGGCGAGATAGCTTGAAAATGATGTAACTAAGAAAACAAAAGTTAGATATTGAAAATCGGACCACGAATAAAAAAAATATTTAAACAATCTATTTTAGCCCCTATCATGTTAAATTCCCATAGGAAAATCGTTTTTTCGCAATAAAATCAATATTTGATGGAATTTCATCAAACAAAACTTTTTGGGGAGGGTGACTTTTTTGTTATTGATGAAAAAGTACTTACTTTTAAATATTTTTTAGATTTAATGTGTTTAATAGCCAAAAGTTTGTCGGCAACAAAACGTGGAACAGACAGTAGGCTGGTAATCTGTATGTGTCCGGTAACTTGTCACTCATTGACTGGATGCAATCAAAGCCATCACAAGTGGCTTTGCCCAGTTTTGATTATTTCTTGCATATACTGGTCAATCTGAATTTAAAAACTTCTTTTGTTATAATTTGATTGGTTGAACCACGTCATATGACTTACATATCAGTAGTTTGAGAGTTTGAGGTAACAAGTGTAGACTCTGCCTTCCTTTCAACGGAAACACCATTACAAGTATTGCATAGCATAAAACGTTACCTGATAAATAGAATACTAGCCTAAATGTAAGGTTAGTGTAGTTTGTTATCAAATGTGTCGGGGCTTGGCTTAGAACTGGTAGGATTTCCTTGGTGAGCCGCCAAATTCCTACATTTCCGACTATCACCTGATAAACTTGATATCAAAATATGTTTACAAAGTGTGAATTTGTATTTGGAATACACTGACAAAATAGTCCTTACTATGTGTGCAACCAATGCAGTCTACATGAATTTATGTGCAAGAGGACCAAGGTCTACAATTGTTGCACATGTTGTGTCGCCCTTTTCCCAACCAGCCGCCCATGTATTATCCAGGGCCATGCTTTTAAAACTTTCCGAGTACATTTCAACATACCGTACTAGTGGGTGGTGGTCAGGAGAATGAGACGGCGTAAATTAACGGTATGGGTTCCTCCTTATAGGAATCACGATTTGCCTGGTTTGGCCCTCAGGTACGTTTTTATCTTTGGCTCTTTAGTTACCTGGGAGTTGAATTGGGTTATTGCCCATTATAAAAGTAGTAGTAAGATTATTACTGATCCTACTGCTTTTGGGAGGGGCCAAGTGATTCTGGTGTGGTGAGGACCTGGCATCAGATCAGGATTATTCTGATTTCAGGGCTGAATATATAGTTTTGTTATTGTAAATATTCAGTTCTGATTTTAGGATTTTCCCCCCATTTGTACATGTACTTGAACATGTACATGTACTTGTACAGGTAATATATGGGATTTAGTACTAAACCCATTGACCCGACCTTAAATGACCTTAGCTGTTGATAGACCGTTAAACGCCAACGAACAAACAAACATACCGTACTACATTATCTTGCTCAAAATCAGGTTCAGCTGTGCTCATTCTCGGCCAATCCAACTTGCTGATTTTGTAAGAATTTGGGGAACATGCTCAGAATGGTTTTTAGGCATGTGTCCTGACATAATGATAGTTTGTATTTGCACATGCTGCACTCAATGTCATGGTGTGAACATTCACATTTTGCTAATTTCACTCGTTATAATACTTTTTGAATTTGCAATTGTTTTTTGTTTTTACAAATTTTTAGCTGTTATCAATTGGTATTAATTTTTGTGATGATAATTTCAATTAGTTAATCGTGGTAAGGGATTTGATCTCCTAGAATTAAGTCATAATTGTCAATTAAATATAGTGTAGGTAAACCTTCCAACACCTGGGCCCCATTTCACTAAACTTTGTACGATAAAAATGTTCGTACGAAGATTATATAAATTGCTTCATACATTAACCCTTTCAACACCACACTCCTGTATAGTGGTATTGTAGATCCAGATGAGCCGGCTCGTGACAAGCCGTCTCATCGGGATCTGCACTGTTTAAAAAAATACTAACTGTCAGATGAGACATTAAACTGTGGTCCCGTCTCTATATGACATTAGCTGTTGCTGAGACGTTAAACCCTTTCACTTTAAACTGGGGTCCTGTCTCTATATGACCTTGTTGCATCTACTGTATCAGCATAAATTTATATTAACCCTGAATTAATTTGTGTCGTCTGCTGAATATTTTTTATTTTTCCATTTTCTCATCAAAAACTTGGTTTGGCAGCACTTTAGAATCATTTCCAATGGAAATGATTCTAAAATGCTGCCAAACCATGTTTTTACTGATAGAAAAGACAAAATAAAAAGGCCATTCATTCCTATAGTGGTCCCGTCTCTATATGACCTTAGTTAGCTGTAGCTGTTGCTGAGACGTTAAACCCATTCACTGTTTCTTTTCATGAAAAAATTATATTTATTTTCTGCAAAATACTCTTAACCCTTAGACCGCTACTCACAACAATTGTCGTCTGCTGTTGCTTTTATATCTTGCCTTATTTCTCAATAAAAACATGTTTTGATAATTTACAACATGCTTTGACAGCACTCCATTGGAAATGATTCTGAAGTGCTATCAAAGCATGTTGTAAATTATTCTAAAGTGCTGTCAAAGCATGTTTTTGATGATAAAAATGGAAAATATAAAATAAACAGCAGACGACAAAAAATTTAAGATAACGGTGTAAGGGTTAATATAAAGTTATGTTTTACAGTAGATGCAACAATGTCACCAGCAATTTAACATGTAGCATCTTTACTAGCACGCACTTTCAATGGTCTAAAAATAATCTGTATACTTTTCAGCTGAACTCTTTGACTATCGAGATAATAATAAATATTAACTTTTCTACCATATTCTATACTCGCACACCATAAATACCTTGGACTCACCATATATACGATAGACACATTGCACACTTCCCTTATGAACTACATAGGCCTACTACTGTCTGTTTCACGAAACCTGCCCAAATTTTATGGCCATATAAACAATGCAAAAACAATATATTTTTTTGATAATATTAAACTTGTTAAAATCAATTTTGGACCAAATTTCAGGAAATAAAAAGAAGGCTCATTCTTAAAATGTCTTTTAATGTAATTTATCAGGTAACCTGCCCTGTATTGACCGAATACATACTGACAGATAACGTATTGTTGTGTTACAACAAAGTGAAAACTGACGTTCCATTGGTCGGATGACTTCACGTGACGTTACCGAATGACGTCAGTGTAATAACGCAACGTAAACAAGTCCGCGTTCTGTCCATAGAATACAACGTCATCTAATGTCATTTTCGAGCATAAAACGTTACCTGATAAATAGAATACCAGGCTAGTGTATTTTGATATCAAGTTTATCAGGCTCGGCTCGGAAACGGTAGGAATTCCTACGCGTTTCCTAGCCTTGCCTGATAAACTTGATATCAAAATACACTAGCCTGGTATTCTCTATATTACCGAAAAAGATATCGTTTTTGAATTGTTTATATAGCCGTAAAATTTGGGCAGCTTTCGTGAAACAGACAGTAAGTACTATATACCACTACAAGACTACCACTACCATTTATTTTTATTTGGTCACAGTTTCTAATCCACAGTCGTGTCACTGTGGACACATACCTCTGCAAAAATTCCCAGTGCTCCAGATAAGCTGCGTATTGGCGTATTTTATGCACTTACTTATGCACTTACACATTGATTATCAACAGTGGGAGTACAAAATACTCACAGAAATGTGAAAATACACATTGATTTTCAAATTGAGTAGTGGAAATACTGTAATAAAGTTGAAAATTTACTTAGTTGAAGTGCAGTGTTTGCTTTTTTCAGCTCAAATAAGTGAATTTTTAAATTTGTTTTATGTTTTATCATTTGTTACATTTTAATAAGGAAGAAAATCAAGAATACATTTGTAAAAGTAAAATACACATTGAATTTGAAATATGAGGGTATAATATATAGCCTTTAGATACAATACTTATCTGGAGCTCTGTCGTTTGTATAGCAGTCTGCTACATGTCTTTCACCAGTGGTTTGTATCAATCACAGTTGCAGAAAGTGAGACATAAGTGATCACAGCTACGTCGGTGTGTCCACGTGTCTGTCCATGCATTTCTCCAAAATCTGTGTTAAAACTTTTTCAATACCGATGCCTTATATTTTTTTTTTTATTATTATCAATCTTTAACCCTTACTACACTGAATTAAATGTTGTCGTCTGCTGGAAATGTTTTATTTTCAATATTTGTTGACAAAAACCTGGTATTGACAGCACATGAGAATCGTCTCCAGTGGAGACGATTCTCATGTGCTGTCAAAACCAGTTTTTCGTTAAGAATTAAAGCAAAAATGAAAAACAGCAGACGGCAATTTCCGTCAATCTTTGATACCTTATATCTATGCAACCCTAATTCATATTGACTTGAAACTTGATTTGCTTATTTATCCAGTCAACACAGTGCGTATGTGCCGTGAAACACGGTGCCGTGAAACATTTTTGATATCCAGTCAATACAATTTTTGTATTTTACAGCCATTTGTAGGTTAGTGCCGTGAATGGGAAAAAATATCTGGCGCGGCACGGAAACGGGATGTGCTCGGCAGAGCCTCGCCCATCCCGTTTCCTGAGCCTTGCCAGATATTTTTTCCCATTCACGGCACTAACCTACTATTCTCTATCTATTTTCCTTATTTCTGAACCAAAGTATATGTTGTGACCACTCATTTGAACCGTCTCGGCGAGACGGTTCAAATGAGTGGTCACAACATATACTTCTGATGAGAAATAAAGAAATTCTTGAGCCTTGCCGGATATTTTTTCCCATTCACGGCACTAACCTACTATTCTCTATTACACACCCACATACCCACTGTTTGTGGAATTATTTTTACATGCAGTGGAATATCTGGAGGTCCCCAGGGTGTGCGGTTTGGAGATGTTCCACTGTAAATCAGGGGGTGGATACTATTAGAATAAATACAGTACATACACCCTGTGACTATCAATACATCCTGTGACCAACTGCCACCTTCTCGAGTATGGCCGGTACAATATTAGGGCTGAAATTATGTTCACGTAATAACCATAGATATTTTTTTTTTTTTTTTTTTTTTTTTTTTTTTTTTTTTTCGGTTTTAAGTTTAGATATTTCTACTGTTTCTTGGGCTATCTCTGTCTTATAGCACCAGTACTAACCAAGGGAGAACACCATAGTTTGATTCTTGTTTCACAATACTAATATGTGGCTGTGGCTGGAGAATTGGAGCTTATGGGTTATACAACCAGTGTAGATCCAGATCAACCTGTGCGTCCGCACAGTCTGATCAGGATCTGCACTGTTCGCCATTCCGCCAATGAAACACCTGTTATGCTTCTAGCAAGAAATAAAGATTATTATCAGGCTACAGGAGTTTGTTATTTGATTAGGAGCTGTACTGATCACAATTCCCATAAGCCCCATTTCTGAAGCCACATGCACGTATGTATGCCTTTCAAAGAATGATATCACTATACAATGTAGCCACACATTATATATTGAGCACACATCCTATCACTTAACCCATACTACGCTGAATTAAATGTTGTCGTCTGCTGGAAATGTTTCATTTTCAATTTTTCTCGACAAAAACCTGGTTTTGACCGACGATGAGTTCTCATGTGCTGTCAAAACCAGTTTTTTGTTAAGAATTAAAGGAAAAATGAAAAACAGCAGACAGCAATTTTCGTCAACTGCGTAGGAAGTGTTAACTTTGTACACAGAGGGTCGTCTTTCATGAGTGTTGATTTACTATGGTGTCCGTCCACGTTAAAGTTTTTGGGTACCCATTTTGGGATTTTCCCCCCAATGCAACAGGTTAAAATGGGATCAAACCTGTTTGCCCGGCCTTACATGACCTCAGATGTTGATGTTAAACACCAATATAAACAAACAAACAACATACACTTTCTTGTCATATCCATATTTTCATTCCTTGCGGCCTTCATGTCCAAGGTCAAGGTCAAATTACTTAGACATTTGCATTAAAGTGTTTTAAATATTTGCGTTAATGTCTTTATTTGTCGTCCAGGCGGCGGCCGCGGGTATATGTGAGCCCCTGCTCACTTTCTCTAGCTATTCTGTAGCCCAGATAAGAAAATAAACATGGCCTCCTTTCATATACAATCAGTAAACTTAGAAGGCGGGAACTGAAAAGTGTCGTCTGCTGTTGCTTAATATTTTGCCTGTTTTCTCAATAAAAACATGGTTTGACAGCACTTTAGAATCATTTCCAATAAAGTGCTGCCAAAACATGTTTTTTTATGAGAAAAATGGAAAATATAAAATAAACAGCAGACGACAATTTAATTCAGCAGTGTAAGGGTTAAATATCATGTTAAATCATCACTGATGTAAGATCCTCTCTATATATAATACTGCCATTATGGATGATTTGTATAAAAACTTGTCACACATGTTTCACTTAAAAGTTTACTTGCTTCTTTTTGGTGAGCTAAATACCGTATTTATTCTAATAAATGCCCCTGGGACTATGCAATTTGTGTGATCAAAATGTGGAAAATATGATCAAAATATGTTATTTTCACATACAAAAGCCATTTAAAACGATATTTTAAATGACTTTTGTAGGTGAAAATAACATATTTAGAATACATGTACAAATATGGAAGGGGGGGGCTACTATTAGTGAGGGGGCTACTATTAGTGAGGGGGCTACTATTAGAATGAATACGGTATGCGGTTTTCTATTCTAAGCCACATGCCATTGTCTCTTCTGAATGTATTTTGTCATAATTTGTTACTTTGTCATAATGCATGCCTAATTGAAAATGTATGTTTTCTTGCAATATATGAATACATGTTTATGTACATATAATCAACATTACATGTGTATTTATAATTAATGCCCAAATGCTTGATTACCATTTCATATGAATATGGTCTTCTGGCAGAGAAAAGAGACTGCGGGCCGTTTCACTAAACTTCGTACGACTAAAATGTTCGTAAGTGCAAAATTATGATAGTCTGTAAATCTCACATTAACCCTTTGACCGCGCTACACACAACAATTGTCGTCTGCTGTTGCTTTTATATCTTGCATTATTTCTCAATAAAAACATGTTTTGACAGCATTTCAGAATCATTTCCAATGGAAATGATTCTGACGTGCTGTCAAAGCATGTTGTAAATTATTCTAAAGTGCTGTCAAAGCATGTTTTTGATGATAAAAATGGACAATGGAAAATAAACAACAGACGACAAAAAATTAAGATAGCGGTGTAAGGGTTAACAATTGTGTTCTTGTAAACAATTATTGGATTTACATTTATTAAGCATAGGCTGCATATGCAGCCTATGCTCAATAAATGCAAATCCATCAATTGAAACTTACAAACTATTCTAAATCTGCACTTACGAACATTGTAGTCGTACAAAGTTTAGTGAAACGGGTCCCTGATATTTGTGACAGTGTAGGCTAGCCCCAGATTAGCCACACACTTGGCTGATCAGGGCCTACCGGTACACTGTGGTAATTGCTTGTCTATGGCTTGATCTGTGTGTGCATGAGGAACTGCCTCTACATATGTTGAAAGTGCAATTAGGGCCCTTTTGTCTGCTAGCAACCCATACATAGACCATGATGTGATAAAAAATTAAATAGAAGATCCCGTTCAATCACAGGTGGAAGACTCGGACTTGTGACACAAAAATAATGCCCATTACAAAAAATCCATTACCCCACCCACTTGATCTCATACAGTAGTATCTTTCTATTATAGAAGGTACCGGTAGTACTGTATGATACCAAGTGGGTGGGGTAATGGATTTTTTTGTAATGAGCATTTTTTTGTGTCACAGGTCCCGAGTCTTCCACCTGTGCAATTGAACATATAATATGATTGGGTGCCATGTGACACTATCATGTTATAAGTGATTTTTTTTCTAAATGTATGGATATGGATATACTTATAATCACTATCAAGACATATCATAGCTTTTGAATGTTCTGTTTTGCTTTCTTGTTGAGACGGTTCAAATGAGTGGTAACAACATATACTTTTGAGATGAAATAAAGAAAATGGGGATTTTTTTCTCTCAAAAGTTTCAAACTACTATAATTGTATCCCGTCTTTAATGGGTTACTGATGTGTTCACAGTTAAACCATTTCAGTCTAAGGATACAATAATTTTTGTGGAAAAAATCTTGTTATTTTGTTTATTTCTCCATAAAGGTATATGTTGTTACCACTCATTTGAACCGTCTCGTCGAGACGGTTCAAACGAGTGGTAACAACATATACTTTCGAGATGAAATAAAGAAAATGGGGATTTTTTTCTCTCAAAAGTTCAAATAAAAAGGACGGGTTACAGTGCAACGTTTGTTGTAACCAGACCTTGAAGCACAGACACATATTCAGTATTTTAGTAAATCACACATCACCAATCATTATTTCTGTTCACATGTGATCATGTTTCAGATGTGGTTTGACGCGAACGGACGCGCATACGTCAGTCTCGCTACTCGGTATGACCCTGTGCGAAAATAACGATTAACTCTAGTCACTGCAAGGTATCATCGCATAGCATGGCTTAGATGTTTCATTAACCATTTTACTTACTAACAGACTACTCTCTGTTCCACGTTTTTCTGCAGACAAACTTTTGGCCATTTAATAAACACATTAAATCCAAAAAAATGTATTTAAATCTAAGTACTTTTTCATCAATAACAAAAAAGTCGCCCTCCCCAAACAAAATTATTTGATGAAATTCAGTAAAATATTTATTTTATTGTGAAAAAAACAATTTTCCTATTGGAATTTAACATGGGAGCTAAACATTTATATTTTTTTATACATGTATATATTTTTATTTGTGGAACGATTTTCAAAATCTAACTCCTCCCCACCTCTTCCGCCTCTTTTTCCCCATGTTAAATTTTCGCTATAAAATCAATATTTGATGGAATTTCGTCAAACAAAAAAATTTGGGGAGGGTACGGTAACTTTTTTCTGATTGATGACAAAATACTTTTACATTTAAATATTTTTTAGATTTAATATGTAATATGTTTAATAGCCAAAAGTTTGTCGGCAAGAAAACGTGGAACAGACAGTAGGTATAAGGGTAGGTAATGTACGTCACGTTGATCTCCTGTTTAGGCCTGCTGCAGCCTAGCTGTGGCTGAGACTGGAGAAAAGGGGCCAGTAGCCCATTTCACCAACATTGCAAAGTATACTTTGAGCGAGAAATTTTCGATTTTATGTTAAATATATTAATTTTTAGCCAGGTTTTTTGAAAAAAAATCCAGGCTATTGGATTGGCGAAAGCCGGGCGGGCGGGCGGGCGGACGGCGTCCAAAATCAATGTTAAGTTTGAGTCCATTTCTTTGTTACTGTACCACCTAGGACCACCAAACTTTCACAGCTTCATAATCAAGGGGTGCCCACCACATATCACTATCCAACATGTTACTTTTTTTTTTAACTTGACCCATTTTTTCCGCGCAGTCAACTTAGCCATTTTCAATGTTAAGTTTTCGCGTTTTGAATGTTAAGTTTTCGTGTTTAAGTCCATTTCTTTGGTACTGTACCACCTAGGACCACCAAACTTTCACAGCTTCATAACCAAGGGGTGTCTACCACATACAACTATCCAACATGTGACCATTTTTTTACCTTCACCTATTATTTCTACGTAATTGACTTAGCCATTTTCAACGTTAACTTTTTAACGTACGTCTGGTTAAATTTTTTGCTTAAAACTTTTTCGTTATACTATATCTCTGCAACTGCTTCGCCCATTACCTTGAAACTTCACATGGGTGTTTATCATCGTCCATATTTTCATTCTAACCCCCAACCGTGCGTCCCCTGTGCGCAATGTCAAGGTCAAATTACTTTGAATTTATTTGTTAAAGTTTTTTCGTGTACTATATCTCTGCAACTGCTTCACCCATTACCTTGAAACTTCACATGGGTGTTTATCATCGTCCATATTTTCATTCTAACCCCCAACCGTGCGGCCCCTGTGCGCAATGTCAAGGTCAAATTACTTTGAATTTATTTGTTAAAGTTTTTTTGTGTACTATATCTCTGCAACTGCTTCACCCATTACCTTGATACTTCACATGGGTGTTTATCATCATTGTCGCACCCGCTTGCGGAAATCGCGATATCGTCGGCATTTTGGCATACGTCTGTCCGTCCGTCCGTACGTCCGTGTGACCGGTTAAAATTTTTTCGTTAAAGTTTTTCCATCTACTATATCTATTTTTTTAGTGTCCCTGCCTCGCCCCAAGGCGCGACATGCAGGCCACGGCCATCTAGTCTACAAAAAGTGGGTATAATTATGTTATCCAAGTGTCCATGCTTGGAAAAAAGCCTCGTTTCTTGTTATTATACTGAATTTATTACATTATCACAGCCATTTTGGCTGTGATAATGTAATAAAATTCAGTATAATAATTCTGCATACTTTTAATCATCAAATATATGCAGTTGTTAGTTTTACATGGAAAAAGAAATGATTACTCCCTCAAAGTATACTTTGCTAGATGAGTATACTTTGCAATTTTGGTGAAATCGGCTACTGGGCTCCAGATAAGGTGCGCATTGGCATATTTTACATACTTACTACAGCAGAATACGCGTTGATTATCAAAAATGGGAGAACAAAATACTCACAGTAATGTGAAAATACGCATTGATTTTCAAATTGAGTAGTGAAACTACTGTAATAAAGTTGAACATTTATTTAATTGAGCTGCAAAAAGCAAACAGCGTGATTTTCAAATTGAGTAGTGAAACTACTTTAATAAAGTTGAAACTTTGCTTTTTGCAGCTCAAATAAGTTTTGTTTTTTTTATCATTTGTTCCCTATTTTAGAAGGCAGAAAATAAATAATACATTTGTAAAAGTAAATTGCGCATTGAAATTAATGTACATGTACAGGTAATGTATGGGATTTAGTACTAAACCCATTTACCCGGCCTTAAATGACCTTAGCTGTTGGTAGGCCGTTAAACCCCAACAAACAAACAAACAAAACACATCGTAAAGTCATCTCAAAATTTGGAAATCTAGGTCGAGATGGAACAAAACAGCAGATGTGCATGACGTACATTATACACTGTATAGATCTGTGTTGATTTATAATCTGTATTATCATGTGTATTTGTTTAAATTTCTTTATTTCAAAGTGTTTTTTTTTTTTACTTTTCTTATGTTAGCTCAAGAGTATATGCTGTGACCACTCGTTTGAACCGTCTCGACGAGACGGTTCAAACGAGTGGTCACACCATATATATACATGTTCATACAGAAATTAAGCAAATGAGGATTCCTTAGAACTAATGGATTGGTAGTTAAAATTTATGTTCATATACTAACTTACTAACCCGGGTTCGTGAATATGTATCATATTTTTACCATACATGCACATGTATATATTCAGCACACTAGCAGTGCCAAAGTAACATTTTATGTCCAGGGCCCGGTTGCTCAAAACCTCTGTTAGCTTCACGGACTGTTAAATCCTTAACAATGTTAAGGATTTAACAGTCCGTTAAGCTAACAGAGGTTTTGAGCAACCGGGCCCAGACTGTCATAGCAACAGTGATCAGAAACATGTATGGTCCAAATATGCTACTTATCCGCAGGCCTGTATGTTAAACCCATGTTAATCTCCTGTTTCTTGTAATAAATATGGGCATATAGGGGTTTCAAATGTAGATTCGTTTGGATCAAACAACATGATATTTTCCGCAGTTTTCTATTAAACTAATAAATGATATATATTACATGCTACCTAATGATTTACCGTGATTCTGGAGGCGTTTCTTTCTTTGAAGACGTTTGCGAGACGTAATTGACGTCACGTTTGACGTCATTTCCAGTGAAGAAACAATTCATACGCATCAAATTGTCAATTATGACAACGTTATAAGCTGGTCTAAGAGCAAATTTCACATTTTTCGAATAGCATGTAATATCAATTTATTCCACGACCATTTTGAAATACTGGGTTTATTTGCCTTGACATTTGTAAATCTGACAAAAGAACTCGTGAGAAACTTGTGCTCTGCACTCGTTTCTTTATCTGATTTTCAGATGTTTCGGGAAATAAATCTGGTATTTCTAAATGGTAGTTGAATAAACTCTATATTATTATTATAGGCTGTATATCGGACTCTGATTGCCCTCCTGTCGCTTTCCATCATAAAACTTAAAATTGGTGTCAGTTTCTGTATAAAGAATATATATATATAGCAAATAAGATTTTTTTATAAAGACACATTAATGTGGATTAATGTGGATTTCACTGTGTGCATGCCCATATTTGTAAAATTGTTATAATTAACCCATTACATGCGGAATACACCTTTACGGGTATGAAATTTTTAAAATATTTTAATTATATTTTTTGTTATTTTTCAATGAAAGTATATGTTGTGACCACTCATTTGAACCGTCTCGACGAGACGGTTCAAATGGTGGTCACGACATATATTTCTGAGCTCATATAAAGAAAATACTTAGGATTTTCCACGTACAAAATGGTGTATTCTCAGCATGAAAAGGGTTAATATCATTTGTTAGTTAATTGCTATTAGTCTAATTGCCTCATCTATTGTTCTCTAACATCTTGATTTTTATGTATTGATTCGTGTCTTCAACTATTGATGTGAATACAATTACAGTACATAGTACAAGGTCGGATTCACGTAGGGGAAAACATGGCGCGCCCGCGCCAGGGTGTCCGGTTTAGAGTGGTTTCACTGTATACGTTGTTACCACTCATATGAACCGTCTCAATAAGGTGGTTCAGGTGTGTGGTAACAACAGATACTTCTATGGCAAAATAAATGAAATCATCAAATTTGTCAACAAAAATATATTATATCCACCGAATGCAATGGGTAAAATTTGTCTCACTTCGACATAAAGTTAGCTAAATATCTCAGCAACTACTTGGAGCGATAAGATGCGGTTTTACTATGTTTAACCCTTTCACCCCTAATTAACTGGAATGGATTTTGTTGCAACCAATAAATTTGTCACAAGATGCTTTTCAGACTAGTCCATTTATGAAAAGGGTGTGTTTTTGCTCTCAAAGATATGAAAATTACTTGCAAAATGTACAGGTCCTGATGAGACGGCTCGTTAGGAGACGGCTCATCTGGATCTGCACTGTTTACAAACACCGCTATGGCTGGCTTTTGGGTTCAAAGAGTTAACATCAACAGGGTATATGTTAATATAGCCAGCATATCGGTGACATCAATCTTTCAACTTTAGTAAGGAAGAAAAGTCATAAAAATCACATTTGATAGTGGTGACACAAATTGTGTACCGGTATACCCCATTTTGTCTGTCTCAAACATGCTGGCTATATGATGCCCATACTTTTAAATACTCATACTTTTTAACATATTCTTAACAGTTTAACAATATAGACCTCCATTGCAAGGGTTGCAAACAGTGTAGATCCTGATGAGACGGCTCGTAACGAGCCGTCTCATCAGGATCTTCATGGTTTGTGGATAATTTCCGATTTATTTATTTTTTTATAAAATTTCCCCTTTTTTTGATAAATTTAATTTTCTGAAAATTATCATAGAAGAGGCCATGAACGATTGTGGTGGTTAACTGTTTCATTTTGTAGATTACTAGTAATAGTATCTGGTGGTAGAGCCAACATTTTCCTTTCATTCTATCTCAAATTATAATATGACCATGCTATTGGGGCGAATTAAACTTCATGTATTCCTTGTTATTTTCTATCAGGATCTTGATTTGCTGGAATGGATTATGAATTTATTTTGAACCAGCCAACAAGAATTCATTTTCATTCCCTAAATGTTTGAGAGCTGATGCTTGTAGAAGGTAATTTTGTTTGTGATAATCAGGAAAGGCCCTTGTGCTAAGAAGATTTATGTCTCACCCATGATTGTGCAAAGTGAGACACTGTCAGAATTCCGTCGGCGTTGTCATCAGCGTCGTCAACAATTTGGGACGTAAATTTTGGACATAGTCAAATTTCCCCCATATCTCTTGATCCGTCTGTCGGATCATTATCAAATTTCATCGATAGCATTCTCACATTGATGGCTATCGAGCAACTGTCATTCGGGTGACCTTGACCTTTACCTTAGTGACCTTAACCTTTGTGCCAATAATTTTGTTCATACGTCCAAATGTTGAATACCTCCTGATCCGTTAGTCGGATCCTTTACCATTTTAACTTCATCAATAACTTCCTCACATTGATTGCTATCCACCCAGTGACGGGTGACCGTGGCCATGGTAACATTGACCTTCATGTCAATAATGTTGGACATACATCCAAACATTAAATATCTCTTGATCTGTTAGTCGGATCATCTCCAAACTTCATCATTAGCTTCTTCACATTGATGGATGTCTGTCAGTGTAATTCAGCTGACCTTGACCATTGAGACCTTCACCTTGGTGTCAACAATTTTGGACATATGTCCGAATGTTGAATATCTTTTTATTTGTTAGTCACATTGCTAGCTATCCATCCAGTGTCATTCTGCTGACCTTGACCGTCACCTTGGTGACCTTGATTTTTGTTTCAATAACTTTTGATGTACATGCAAATGTTGAATATCTCTTGATCCGTTAGTCGGATCATTTCCAAACTTCATCAATAGCTTGTTTCCTCACTTTGATGGCCATCCACCCAGTGTTATTTTTGTGTGACCTTGATGACCGTGACCTTCGTATCAATAATTTTGGACTTCCTCAAATTGTGACCTTGACCTTGATGACCTTGACCTTCGTGGCGATCGCCTCGTTTAGTAGGTGAGACACTGACGATCGCCTTGTTTTCCAATTTCTGGCCTATTATCCCTGCACCAATTTATTTGGTAGCAGAGGCGTTATGTATTACACTTGTCTGTCTGTACAATGTTCAACTTTGTATGCCCTCGATAGAGACGGGAGACATATAGTGTTTGAGCTCTGTTTCCCTCCTTATGTGTGCTCATGTGTGTCGGTACTTCCTGTTAAGAAGTTTGTCATGTTTCTCCAATCTACCATCTGGTGCAATCTACAATTGCAATTGTTTGCTGACAGGCCACATTTTCTTGTCATTTAGGTCATAATCATATACATTATACCTCCTGCAATATCCACAGGTGGAATCCTCGGACCTGTGACACAAAGAAAATGACCATTACAAAAAAATCCATTACCCCACCCACTTGGTCTCATACAGTACTATCTATTATAGTCATGTACAGTACGATACCAGGTGGGTGGGGTAATGGGATTTTTTTTGGTATCATAGGTCCGAGTCTTCCACCTGTGACAATATGTCGATACTTCACACAAGTGTAAATCACAACCTGAAGATGTGTCTCGTGTAAGCGAGATGACTGCATTTTGCATTTTTGTGGTTACCTCCTCTTGAGACAATGTTCACCTTGTTCATTTAGGGCCTTAATTGTCCTCATCTGTAGCCTATTTCATCAACATTGCAAAGTATACTTTCCTAGCAAAGTATACTTTGAGGGAGCAATCATCTATTTTTCCTGAAATGCATTATTTCATATAGAACTAACAAATGCATATATTTCATGATTAAATGTATGCAGAATTATTATACTGAATTTATTACATTATCACAGCCAAATTGGCTGTGATAATGTAATAAATTCAGTATAATAAAAATTGATAAATTTATTCTAAAATTGAAAATTTCTCCCTCAAAGTATACTTTGCTAGGAAAGTATACTTTGCAATGTTGATGAAATAGGCTACAGATGTTGTATGTATACCTCTCGCAGCCATCTACGGTAGTTCTGCTTCACTTCGCTAGATCATTGGTACCATTGTTACATACCGGTACTTCCACTTTTTTCTCACTCACATCTTCATCTTCTTAACTCTTTGCATGCTGGGAAACTTGTGGGCTATAAATAGTCCAAAACAAGCGGACAAAAATTAATCATATTTTTCTTTCATTTCTCCTTGTAAATGTCATGAATATGTCTTGGAATTTCATTAGAATTGAGTCCTGAGGACTCAATTCTAATGAAATTCCAAGACATATTTACAGAGAGAAATAAAAAATATACTCCTCATTTGTTTGGCGGATATTTTCACCGCTAGCGTGCAAAGAGTTAAAGAATAAAACAATGGGTGTTGCGTTTACTGGGGTAGCAAAACATTTTGTCCAAAGAAACAGGCCAAATTTTTGTTAAACGCAACAGCTCATAGTTTTTTAATAAAACCCTGGGCTATTGGCTTGAGTGTGGTAAGCAAATCATTTGGTCTGTTAAGAGTCTCAAAACAAACTTTAAACAGACTAAATGTTTTGATATATGTCAGTAAATGCAACAGCAGTTCCATGGTTTTATTATATTTATATTGCATTTTTGAATAGTTTCAAAAAGGTAAATACTTGACGGTAAGCTTTCTCTACGAAATTACTCCAAAACAGATACAGCTATGATGATGGCGTCATTGGAAGCCAATGTTATATAATTACTGTAATAACCCTAATAAATTGTGTCCGAATATTTAGGGTTAATACGGTACACGGTGTATCAAAATTTTATTCGCAGAGATATATGTGGTTGTGACTGGAGAAATGGGGCTTTTGGGTTTTGTGACCAGTGTAGATCCAGATCAGCCTGTGCATCCACGGATGCACAGGCTGATCTGGATCTGCACTGTTCGCCACTCCATGAATGAAACGCCCATCATGCTTCTAACAAACAATATAGATGGTTATCAGGCTAGAGGAGTGTGATATTTGTTCAGGAGCTGCACTGGTCACAAATTTCATAATCCCGATTTCTCCAATCTCGGCCACATTTAGAAAGTGTAGTTCGAAGCGGGACAAGATAGCAGACTTGCTGAGAATCGTCTCCAACAGCAAACAACAATATTTCGTATTTTTATCCCATCAAGTATCAAAAATGGGATATAGGGATACAAAAGTTGGCTGTCCGTCCGTCTGTGTGTCCATTACAATTCTGTTATAACTTCTTTACCGTATGACCGATTGGTTTGAAACTTGATGTGCATGTTTATTATCATCCATCTTTTCATTCCCCACCCCATTCATGCTCCCCCATGCCCAACCAAGGTCAAGGTCAAATGACTTCTATTTCCTTTGAGTAGATATGTGCGTGTTTCTCCATTCTCCTATAACTTCTTTAATGTACAAGCGATGGGTTTGAAACTTCATGTGCGTATTTCTCATTCATATTTTCATTCCCCGCCTCTCCGATGCTCCCCCCTGTCCGTGGTGGTTGGTTGCCATGGGCAATTTAATGATCGGGATTCATCCTTACCGGAATCCCAACCAGAGACCAGTAGCCTATTTCATCAACATTGCAAAGTATACTTTAGTAGCAACGTATACTTTGAGGGAGAAATTTTCAATTTTATGATAAATTTATTAATTTTTATTATACTGAATTTATTACATTATCACAGCCAATTTGGCTGTGATAATGTAATAAATTCAGTATAATAATTCTGCATACTTTTAATCATGAAATATATGCAGTTGTTAGTTCTATATGAAATAATGCATTTCAGGAAAAATAAATGATTACTCCCTCAAAGTATACTTTGCTAGTAAAGTATACTTTGCAATGTTAATGAAATAGGCTACTGGTTTGACCCTCATGTACGTCTTTGGCTTTCTTGTATGTGAGAGTTGAATCTGGTTACCATACCCCTTATAAGAGTAATCCTACCGGTATTACTTTTAGTGGAAGGGGCCAAGTGACTTTGGTGTGATATGGACCTGGCACCAGGACAGGTTATTCTGGTATCAGGGCTGAATATATATTTATTTCGATGTAAATATTCCGTTCTGATTAATGGGATTTTCTCCCCAATGCATTGGGTTAAATGTGGGATTGAACCCATTGTCCCAGCCTTAAATGAACGTAGCTGTTGATAGGCCGTTAAACACCAATAAATGAAAATCAGATTCCCCTGTGTCCAGGGTCAAGGTCAAGTGAATTTACGTCCAGTAGATTTATGTGTGTTTATCCATTCTCTTATAACTTCATGACTGTTTCAACGATTGGCTTAACCCTTTCAACATCACAGGCATGCATGTGTAGTGGTATTGGCCAAAAGTGTAGATCCAGATGAGCCGGCTCGTGACGAGCCGTCTCATCAGGATCTGCACTTTTTGAAATTAATTTTCATATTTTTTTAGTACAAAAACACCCCTTTTTATACGACCGTTTTTAAAAAACGGTACGTATTATGTTTTACCGCACGGCGGGCGGCTGAAGAAAAAGCGCATAGTTCGTGTACACAACTCCTCCGATCGATCTGAAACTATACACACGTCTTCTACACATATTGAAGGTGTGCACCTTGGTGTTTTTATGCCGAAAAAATATTTTTTAACAAAAATATCGCCTTTTTAACTTAGCCATTCTTTCTACATTTTCTATACATTTCTATATATGATAGAGTTTGTGTACACAACTCCTCCGAAACCGTTCAGTCGATCGATCTGAAACTATGCACACGTCTTCTACACATATTGAAGATGTGCACCTTGGTGTTTTTATGGCGAAAAACTATTTTTTAACAAAAATATCACCTTTTTAACTTAGCCATTTTTTCTACATTATTGTATCCAATACCCTATCATTTCTACTTTACACTCTACTTTTCTATCTCTGCCTACATTAGTATACATGTTTAGCACAACGAGATGAAGAAATAAGGCTATAGACTTCTATTTCTATTCTCATTAATGTTTCTTGCCTTGGTGACAGCTTCACATTTCTGCATGTTCGCTATCTGGCCCATGTTCGACGGGCGTATTTTGTGACTTGCGGCACTCTTGTTCATAAATGGACTAGTCTGAAAATCATTTTGTGACAATTGGATTGGTTTCAAAATTAACATGTGCACGTTTATGATCCAACCATTACAGCAATGGGATCCAAAACTATGTTCCCGCCTTTTATGGGATAACCACCCCCACTCTGCCATTACAGAAGCTGTTCCAGTCGCACCCGGACTTGGAGGGATTGACGTGGACCGAAAAACTTGAGTGTCTTCGCTCCGTCAACAAACGACCGGAAAGGCAGAAACAGAAGCCCCAAAAACTCCGATACATCCGCGACTCTCCCCTAGAGCTTCTGCCCTTGGATAGCGATCAGTTGTACGAACAGAGACGAATTAAACACCTTGTCGAACAGGCTCGGTTAAAGGGAGGTAAGCAGTACAACTGGGTGTACGAAGCGAAGGTTCGTGCAGTCGGCGTAGACTGGGATACCAGCAAGGTTAATAGGTCGGTTCCCATCACAAGTGGTGAGATTGATGGTGTCAGAAGCTGGGAACCAGGGAGTAGACTATCGAAGGGAGGTAATCAAAATGAAAGTAGACGGTCAAAGGGAGATAACTGTAGTTCCCGTTCCAGTTCTGGGTCAGGTAGTCGGGAATTGGAGACGAGTAGCGAGGACAAGTTTGGTAAATATGGGATTTATGTGCCTAGGACCAATCCTCTGCAGACGTTGTTCAATAGTCACGGAATCGAAAGGTCGAACACGTTTATCATTCCATCGTGAATGATGAGATATTTGGGACATTATTTATTTGACAAAATCAGCCTTATTCCCTTTCTGAGCATCTTCTCGAGTTGTGTTTGAAATCTGACAGTTTGATTGGCCGAGATTGAGCACAGCAAATGATTCCAACACTAATGTCGAAGCATGTTTTTCATGAGTATGATGGCAATTAATCAAAAACAGTTGACGACAAAATCTAATTCAGCATTGTAAGGCCTACACAGATTCAGGCACCATCAAACTTCCACAAATAAGTGACCATTGCGAAAAATTATCTGCACGCCCCACGATCTATACTCCACAGAAATGGCGTAAGCCTGGTTTTGTCATATGGTGGCCCATTTTTAGAGTTCAGGGGGGCGAGTTCAGGGGGCCGGCTGTTTCACTAAACTTTGTGTGACTAAAATGTTTGTAAGTGCAAATTTAGGTTCGTCTGGAAATGTCAATTGATGGATTTACATTTATTGAGCAGAGACTGCATATACAGCCTATGCTCAATAAATGTTTACAAGAACATATTGTTAATGTGAAATTTACAGACGATCCTAATTTTGCACTTACGAACATTTTAATCGTACGACGGTCAGTGAAACAGGCCCCTGGAAACAATGTCTCAAAAAATGTCAACAAGATAGTCATGCTATAAAGGGATGCTGGGTAATGGTGGGCAATTAACGTACGTCACACACACCTGCTATTATGGTGTTCTTCCATCTGCTTATGTCTAATATATTGGCAAATTCTATAATTTTAGTGTAAGGCCTAAAAAAAAACGTCTTGTGGTTTGGGCGACCCCATCCTACCCAGTGACATGTTGTCAACTCTACCTAAAAGAAAATAACTCGATTTATAACACTTTCGCAATGAACCAGTGTTTACACACGCTTTCCTGCCGACCCATTAAACACATTAAATCACAAAATAAGCAAACTTAGATATTTTGTCGTAAATATTAAAAAAGTTGCCCTTCATTTTTATGCCCCCGCCACCGAATGGTGAGGGGGGAATATAGTGTTACCGGCGTCCGTATGTACGTAACGTACGTACGTACACGAAACCTTAACGCTCGGGTAAATGGCTTATAATTTCTGTTTCCGTGCTCGGATCTGCTTCACATTTCACACACGTATTGCTCCAATGGTCGTCTGCCACCTTGTGACAAATCCACATTCGTCCCGCCCCCGATAAGCCCAGGGTCAAGGTCACAGACTTGGTGCGTTCGAAACCTTAACGCTCGGGTAAATGGCTTATACTTTCTGTAAGTTACTCTGATACTCCAGGAATTTGCTTGTAGCTTGGATGTCCCGGAAGTAGTTTCAAGGGAAAGTTACTCATGTTCTACAACCCATTTATATGACTGGTCAACTATCATGAATATGAAATGGTTGCTCAAAACTTGTAATGCATTGAACATCAGGGCTCCAGATAAGGAATTAGTCATTGAGTATTGTCACTCCATTTCTGAAGCAATTGGGTATTTCAAAATTTGAATTGGGTAAAATAAAATCACACTACTGTTTACACATCAACAGACAGCAATTATTGAATAGTCTGCTTCGAAATGAAAACATGTCTTGGCATTTCATTAGAATTTTCTCCTTGGAGACAATTCTAATGAAATACCAAAATGTGTTTTCATGGAAAATAAGAAAAATATGCTGTATTTGTGGTCTGTTTATTGTTTTCTGCAGCATGATAAAGGTACCACAAATTTTTTATTGCTTTTTGATACTCGCTACTTCTGATTTCAATTGGGTTTTTGGCAATTTTAATTGGGTATTTACGCAAATACGCAGCTTATCTGGAGCTCTGCTACTTTGAGGGAGTAATAATTTATTTCATAATTATAGAACTGGAGCACTGGAACATGGAACATGCCATGTGTTGTTAATATAATGGGATGACATGAACAAGAAATGGAGAAATAAACATACGGTATAGAATTGATCCCATCGCGATACAACCACTTATTCGGGTTAGAAAATGTACCTTAGGGCAATGAGGGATCGTAGCTAGTTATCTCCCGTTGAATTTATTTATAGAAATCCGGTCCAAATTGTGTCATTTAGGGCCTTATTGCTTGTAAAAAGGTTGAATGTTGCACGTTTGTTATTATAGTGATTTTGACTAGTGTTGATCCAGATCACCCTACATATCTGCTCAATCTGATCCGGGACTGCAGTATTTGCCAGATTCATATTTTCACACTTATTAACATGATTAATGTTATTCAAGGTGTATGATCACGTGGTACTAACAACAACAACAAGTACCGATTCAAAGTAGGTATTATTTTATAGTGTCCTTATTACTTAACGGATTTTGATGACATATGGCGCATTAAACGCGTCTTGTTAAGCTGCATTTGGTGGTCTCTGTATTTTCGCCCAAACTTCTGTCGTTTTTGCGAATCGATTTCCGTGTCTCTCTGACACGGAAATCGATTCTTCGCAAAAACGACATAAGTTTGTGCCAAACTCACTAGACCACCAAATGCAGCTCATGAAGACGCGTTTGCTACGCCATATTTCGTCAAAATCCGTTGCATATTAAGGAAACTATCAAATAATACTTACTTTGGAGTGGGCGACGTTGTTGTTGTTGTAACCACGTGATCATGTACCTTGTTGTAGACTCGGATCAGACTGCATATGTCTGGGTGTACTCTGTTCGTAAAACTCATTTTGTGTGCTATTCAGTAAGAAATAAACGCTGAGATACAGCATAGGACCGGATATCTATAAATAGATTTGCAAAGGGAAATAATTAGCTATGATCACTCATTGTGGTCTGCAGATTTTGATTATTTGTAGTTATACATTAGTGATTAGCTGCAAAAACTTATTTTGTCAAGTCGTGGCTCATGTGTTGATGACCACTAATTTGTTCACCATTATTTGTGGCTGTGACTGAAGAAATGGGGCATATGGAATTTGTGACCAGTGTAGCTCCTGATCAAATAGCCCATTTCTGTAGCTTGATAACGATCTACATGGCTTGTTAGCAGCAGGATGGGTGTTTCATTGATGGAATGGTGAACAGTGCAGATCCTGATCAGACTGTGCGAATGCGATCTACATTTTGTTTAATTTATATTGGTTTCAATGAAATTTACTTAATTATTGTGCCTGTTCATGATTGAAAATGAAAAAACATGTTCATGGAGTACTTAATCACAGTAGTACCTCTCCAAAACGGACACCCTGTGGACCTCACAGGTTGTCCGGTTTAGAGAGGTTCCACATTATTTTATAATCCGACTTAAAAATAGTGCATTCATTTAACACATGTCATGTTACTGTTGTAAATAACTGTATTTGTGAATATTATTTTTATGCCACCGGGTTTAGAAGAAACGGGTGGCATATAGTGTTTGGACCGTCCGTCTGTCCGTCTGTCCGTCTGACCGTCACACTTTTCGGTTAACCACTTTGTCACAGTTTCTCAAATATGCTGCAGGTGGCATCCGCATTCGACAGACGCATTTCTTGTTTATTATATACCTACCCATGAAATACATAGTTATGCGATGTAAATAAAAGTCATATGTTCTCATCGATGAAATAAACAACTGCCGGTGAAAATATGACTACTTCCGCTATCTATATTCATAACGTACACCTGAAAGAAAACAGCGCAAATAGGCTGCAAATACACATTCATTACTGTATACAGACTAAAAAACTCCATGGAGCGGTATATAATAAATAGAATATTCATATTTTTGCAACGAATATGACATATATGTTCATCTCGTGGTGTGAAATGTCCATAACGGCACTCGTGAAATATGGATATTTCACACCACTCGATGAGCATATGTCATATTCATTGCAACCATATGAATATCCTCTATATTATTGTACATGTATGTTTTTATCATGTAATTGTGCAAGCAAAAATGTGATATTTTCTGTTACATGTGAATGTATGTACTGCAATAATTCTCATTCTAATGCACTCTATAAATATCACGCAATCTGATTGGCTGATGGTCATACATTACAGGTACATCATTGTTGATGAACGGTCGAAAATTATTACAATATGTATTCCTATGCCAGTAGTAAAGGAGTGCATTAGAAATAGGTTAACCGCATTGTAATTTTGAAAATTGCGGCGTATATCAGAAAATGATGGGTCGGAAAACATGTTTAATGGCTCCGCTAGCGCGTCGCCATTAAACAGATTTTCCAACCTATCATTTTCTGATCTACGCCGCAAATTTGAAAATTACAATACAGTTAACCCTATACATGTATTACAATACAGTTAACCCTATATTACTATACAGTTAACCCTATATTGAAACCTTTGCATTCTGACGATAGATCATTTTGCTGATTGATGATTTTGAATATTTTTCACATTTCTCCTTGAAAATACATCGATGGTCTAGTAACAAGGTCGTAACTGCTATGCTAAAGCATAGCATTTACGACCTTATGTTACTAGACCATCGATATTTGTTTGACATTTGTACCATCTCAATGAGTGGGTGGCATGTGGGAGCATGTGATGGGTAATTTAACGATCAGGATTCATCCTTACCGAAATCCCGACCGGAGACCTGGTTTGGCCTTCTGGCCTCATGTACATCTTTGGAGAGTTCAATCAGGCAGGGACCATACATTTCACACTTCATCTTCGTCCCAGACTCTGGTTATGCCCCTTAGGTCAAAGCTCAAAAATACCCATCCAAAACTGTTTGGTGACTTTTCAAATCACTAAACACAATAGTTATCATCAGCAAAATGTCAAATTTCAAATTCAAGGTCACACTTAGAGGTCAAAGGCCATTTGTATGATATATTTTTTGAATAGTTGTATTATAAATTTCGAGATACACGTAGCTATTGTCAGAATTTTCAGAACTGATTTTCGAATAATTTAAGTTTGTATTATTGTTCTAACCGCGTATGTACAGTGAAACCTCTCTAAACCAGACACCCTGGGAGTTCCCCAGGGTGTCTGGTCTAGAGATGTTCCACTGTAAATCTGTCATGACCATTCTGATATGTATGTGCGTGCTTTGCAATTATGAACATACATTAACATCTGAGATAAATGGCCAAGAAACCCATCACAAATAGGATCACAGATGTTGTGTTGGTCTTCGGTTTAGAGAGGTTCCACTGTAACAAACCGGTAGCTGCATTGTGCCATGAGCCAGGCATCAGGGCTCCAGATAAGGACTTAGTAATTGAGTATTGTTACTCTATCATTTCTGAAGCAATTGGGTATTTCAAAATTTTAATTGGGTAAAATTAAATCACACTACTGTTTACACATCAACAGACAGCAATTATTGAATAGTTTGTTTCGAAATGAAAACATATCTTGGCATTTCATTAGAATTGTCTCCTTGGAGACAATTCTAATGAAATACCAAGATGTGTTTTCATGGGAAAATAAGAAAAATATGCTATGTTGTGGTCTGTTTATTGTTTTCTGCAGCATGATAAAGGTACCACAATTGTACTCATTGCTTTTTGATACTCACTACTTCTGATTTCAATTGGGTTTTTGGCAATTTTAATTGGGTATTTACGCAAACACGCAGCTTATCTGGAGCGCTGAGGCATGCTTTAACCCTTTCACCCCTAAGTAACTGGAATGGATTTTGATGTTAAAGGTACATGCCCACTCAGTAGGCACAAAATGTTCTTTATATCAGAGACATCATCAGGCAAAATAAACATTCATTCTATATATTTTCTAAATTTGCTTGTTTATTTTATATTTAAGGGTGGGAATTGGCCTTCCATACCCGGTATCTCAGTGATGGTCAAATCAAGTGGGTGTTCATTTGGAATATACATTTAACTGCATAAATATTTCCTCTATTTCCATAATTCTCAACATTGATGTCATCAATCATTTGAAAATTCTTAGTGAGACAACATACTTTCAAGGAGAAATATGAAATATGAAAATTATTCAGAACTTGTAGATTTGCAAGTATAAAGCAAGGGCCTTTAATGTTGTTGAGAAATAAGACAAATGTTCCTGCATGTGGCCGTGGTATGTGGCCGTGACTAGAGATATGGGGCTTACAGTACCTTTCATACCCACATCAATTTAACCCTTAGACCGCTACTCACAACAATTGTCGTTGGCTGTTGCTTTTATATCTTGCCTTATTTCTCAATAAAAACATGGTTTGATAGCACTTCAGAATCATTTCCAATGGAAATGATTCTGAAGTGCTGTCAAAGCATGTTGTAAATGATTCTAAAGCACTGTCAAAACATGTTTCATACCCATATCAATTTAAAATAAGATAGCGGTCTAAGGGTTAATCTGCTTATACATTGAATACCGTAATAACCCTAAATATTCGGACACACTTTATTCCAGGAAACACATGTAAATATCTGGTTTCTACGGAGCCACGTAGAATTCTTTTTTTTTATTAATTTGTTCCTACGAAATAATTGTTCCCTCAATCTGGGAACGAATTGTTAAATTGAGGGAACAATTGTTATTTCGTGGGAACAAATTAATAAAATAAATAATTGTACGTCCCCTGCGAGGCTCTGTAGGAAACCCCTTCCAACACAAATGGTGTCCAAATATTTAGGGCTATTATGGTATATACAGTAATGGACATAATTGTTCCAAATGCATACAGTTGTCTTAACTCTTTGCATGCTAGCGGTGAAAATATCCGCCAAACGAATTAGAATTATATGTTTTATTTCTCTCTGTAAATATGTCTTGGAATTTCATTAGAATTGAGTCCTCAGGACTCAATTCTAATGAAATTCCAAGACATATTCATGATATTTACGGGGAGAAATACAAGAAAGTATGATGAATTTTAGTCCGCTAGTTTTGAACTATTTATAGCCCACAAGTTTCCCAGCATGCAAAGAGATATAGTTATAGGCTAGTCATTACTTGTGGTACATACTGCATTTATGTAGAATTATTATTTGAAAATAATTGTATGCAAGTTCAATCCTTAACAAGGTGCATGATCACGTCATTACAGCACCAACAACAATGGCTGAAAGTGTTGAGAGCGCGCCCACTCCACTGTATTATTTTATATTTTCTTTAATAGGCAACGGATTTCGATGAAATATGGTTCGACAGAAGTTTGGGTCAAAGTACCGAGACCACCAAATGCAGCTTAACAAGACGCGTTTAATGCGCCATATTTCATCAAAATCCATTACATAATAAGGACAAAATAAAAGTATACGTACTTTGAATTGGAGTGCTTCTGGAAGTTTCAGTACTTGTTGTAACCACATGATCATACACCTTGCTTAACCCTTTCAACACTAAGGAACTGGAATGGACTGTGATATGCTAATGTTCCGACCAATCCAATGGTCACAAAATGATTTTCAGATTCGTCCATTTTATGAAAAGGGGGTGTTTTTGTTCTAAGAAATATGAAGATTACTTGCAAAAAGTGCAGATCCTGATGAGACGGCTCGTTACGAGCTGGCTCATCTGGATTTTCACTTTTTGCATAAACCGACAAAGCGGGTTTTCGGGTTCAAAGGGTTAAGGACAAGGAGAAGAATTAATTCACTTATTGTTTTCTAATCCTTATTCACCGTTACTGTATATGTATTTTGATACATACATGTATACTGTTTGAAATAAATATTGTTTCAACTAAAACAATTGTATTCAGGGAGAGACTACAGTGTATAACTTGTTTTCTTAGTTAGATCATTTCCAAGCTATCTAGCCAGGTTTCAGAGTCAATTTTTACTCCTCCCACAGCTCCTCCACCTCCTTTTCCCCCATGTTAAATTCCCATAGACTAATCAATTTTTCGTAATAAAATCAATATTTGACAAAATTTCACGAAACAAAAAGAAGGCTCGTTCTTAAATTTTGATACAATTTAATATAATCGAGAGAAAAATATTGTTTTTGCATTGTTTATTTGGCCGTAAAATTTGGGCAGGTTTCGTGAAACAAGTAATTGTATTCAGGGAGAGACTATAACTGGTGGTAAATGAATAAATACTTGACATTTAGATTCAAATTTACAATATTTTTTCACAATAACACATTAAAACAACATTGTGGACATGTCCCGTCACTGAAAAAAAAGTAGCGTTAACCAATTTTATTGGCCAAAAAAATTATGTGTGAAACTATCATTTATGCAGTTTCGTCACGTGACGAGTACAGGTCTACGCCTATGAGTGTGCACGAATGCACGTATCCACCCACCCAACTCCCAAAATACACACGCACATACACACACGCACATATATATCGGACAAGGTCTTGGTCTACCGTCAATTCTGTAGAAAAGTTTTTATTTAAATATTTATTATCTCCTCGCCGATATGCAAGAGGGGATATAGCGTTAGTCTATGTGCGTGCGTGCGTGCGTGCGTGCGTAAGTACGTTAGTAACACCTTTCATTTTTCAATAATTCATCAAACGCTTCACCGATTTTGATAATATTTGGCCACAATGTGTGTCTGGATGCTGCTTTGTTTTGCATGTGACCCACATCTGACCACCCAAGGTCAAGGTCACTAAATAAGGTTGCCAGTGAGGGGATTAGCTTCGTTTAACAATGCCAGTTCTTATTCATTGTAAAATGAAGTGGATTCTGTGGAGTACACTTTTATTCCATTGTCCGCCTAATTGCCTGCTGTAATATCATCCGTATATTCGTTTTCATGTATGTACATGAACAAGACTGAGACTGTATTGTGAACAATAACATGTATCGGTATTACTAATAAATCAATTCAAAGAGTAAATATGATACCGTTTCTGTGTTTTAAACCTGGGGGCCGTTTCACTAAACTTTGTACGACTAAAATGTTTGTAAGTGCAAAAGTATGGTAGTCTGTAAATTTCACATTAACAATGTTTTCTTGTAAACAATTGATGGATTTACATTTATTGAGCATAGGCTGCATATGCAGCCTATGCTCAATAAATGTAAATCCATCAATTGAAATTTTGAGACGATCATAAATTTGCACTTATGAACATTTTAGTTGTACTCCCATGCATTTGGTTATTACTTGCATTATTACCTTTCATTTTCCAGTCCCGAATAGAATTATTGCACAGTGGAATCTCTCTAATTCACAGGCATTTAGCGTGTTTCGGCTTTCATCGGTATAATTCTATATATATGAACAAGGCTTCTAACTTCGGTCGGACACAATTCGTTCCCACGAAATAACAATTCATTCCCACGATATAACAATGTTAATTCGAGGGAACAAATTGTTATATCATGAGAATGAATTGTTAAATTGAGGAAACAAATTGTTAATTCATTGTTAAATTGAGGGAACAAATTGTTATTTCTGGAACGAATTAATAAAAAAAATCTACGTCAGCTGCGGGTCTCCGTAGTACACTGCACTCCACGTATCGACCAAAATGTTGGATCGACTACCATTTATGTCACAGGTGGAAGACTCGGACCTGTGACACAAACAAAAAATGCCCATTACAAAAAAAAAAAATCCATTACGCCACCCACTTGGTCTCATACAGTACTATCTTCTATAATAGAAGATATTTAGGTGAAGAGCTATCTTCTATAATACAAGATATTTAGGCGAAGATAATTAGGGTTGAGATCGGAAAAAAATAAGCCAAAGCTGAATTTTTCAGAAAAAGACCAACATATCATTAATAATAACATATCAAAACTCCCCATGAATCCCACTGGAGCTAAATCTAGGAATCAAGATAGCGTCCAAAATGGCCGCCAAAATGACAAAAATCGGAAGGCCTCCAGTATTCCCGCGACTTTTCCAAGTTTATATCCCCGATAAATTCCACAAAAAGGCCATTCATTCCTTATAATTCCAGCATTTGAAATAAATTCATCAAGATAATGTGTTTATTTTCCGTTTTCTTAAGAATTATTTTAACTGCGCCTCACGATCACGGAAAGTAGTTCGGCCTGGGAGTTTACTGGAATATAAACTTTGGACAGAGACTTGCTACGGGCCAATCAAATGTTAGGGAATTGTGTAAATATTTTTGTGCTGGAATTATTATATAAAACAAAATGATATCCAAGATGGTCACCAAATTGTGAGAAATATCGCAAAATAACTTACATCTATATACGGCAAATCAGCACAGGGAAATAATAAAAAATCAACAATTTCTTCTTATTTATACATTAAACATATCTCAAATTGACAGACTTATTTCATTGCAGCATTATCAAGAAGAGTTATGTTTGTAACTGCATAACTAATTGGAATAGCCTGCTAAATTAGCAAAATTATCAGTAAGTTTTAACAAGATAATCAGTGGCATTATCGTCGTTTGAAATATCCAATTATTTTACAATACTGCACTCATTATGACTATATTTACCAAATCAACAATAATTTAAACTACACATACATGCAAGATTCACATTCTAATGTTGCATTCCACGTTTTGACATCAGCGAGAACTGGTATAGCATATGGATACCACCAGCATATTATTCACATGCACAATATTCATGTAACCATATGCAATTATCGATGTGTGTATCCCTTTCCTAGAGTGAAGATTGAATCAATTCGATTCATACTTCTTAGATTTGCAATATACTATGCCGTATTACATGTATCAGATGAGACATGTTTCAATTTGTTCTGGTATGCATCAATATGACGTATGACTTGACAGTACACCGACGAGAAAAGAAAATAAGTTTAAACATTATGTAACATTAAACTCTTGAATGACAGCCAGAATGATAAATATATATGTTGATGTAATGCTAGATAGGTACATTGATTAACTGTGTCGAACGGGCTGTCAACAGCTATGGTCATTTTAGGCACCGATCACCTGGGGTAAATCCTGCATTCCATCTGTAATGAGGAATCAGAACTGAATATTTGCATCAAGAACATATATATTCAGTCGTCAATTTAGAATATCTGGATCTGGTATCAGGTGCTCAATGCAAAAGTGTCACTTAGTCATAGCCCTTAAACGTAGTCGGAGTACACTAATCTTACTATATCTACAATTGGGATAACCGACTTCAACACTCGCGTACAATAATTCCAAATTATAACTGAGGGCCAAATCAAAGATATCACGAGTCTGGTAAGTGTGACCCGCACTGCTATCATACCCATCTCATGTTCCCAGTCAACCACCAACAGAATGTCAGTTAGTATAAACATGTTCCCACGGACAGGACACTCTTTAAACGTCGGTTGTCAACATCAAACTTCAAAGCAATTAGACCTGCACAGTGTGTCACATACTTCCATATGAATGACAGTTCAGGCTTGTATGATTCTAAAAAGTGTGTACATGTATTTATATAATGCATACACTGCCCTGCAATCCATATGCATTAGACAAACTATATAACTTGCACCATTGTAAACAATATATATCCCTGGTAACCACATGAGAAGGTCCTGCTACCTAACCATTGATTAGTAACAGGTTATGTAGTATGATTTATCAAATATATATATCTTAAAACTTAAGATCTGACAATATCATAACATAGCTGATACATTAAAGGTAGGCATACATGCATACAAATATATACTGACAGACAAAACGACACATTTTTTCCTCACAAATAATTAGTTAGTTCACATGAAATGTATACGTTATGTGTACAATGTATAGTTAATTAGTTCCAGCAGAAAGACAGGTGCTAAAGTAATTGTCAAGCCCATCGTGGAAAGCAAGACATAGTGATCATGATTACATATGTACGTCCGCCCATGGGAGAGTCTGTCCAAAATGTACATCACGTATATCTAACCAGTCGTAATCAGCGTTATAAGGGATTCACAAAATTTCCGTTATTTTCATATACCTGATACGTAGATCTGCAACGCTAAGTCGCGTCAATATGAAACGTAGCACGTTTTTGTGTTAACATCCATACTTTCATTATATAGACCATTCATTTGGCCTTCATACTCAATGTCAATGTCAAATTACACTGCGCTAACGGTTTTACGAATTTTGAATTAAACGTTTTAAGTACCATATACATGTATATCTAACCACAAGTATATATACAACCTGATACGATCAATACAAATTGGGACTATCAATACACCATCGGACTAGCAACGGCATAGGTGGGTTCAACATGCGGGTTGCGGCCGTCTGTTATGCATATTGCACAACGTTTTCAAGTTCTGGTGGCCATCTTGGACGCCATATTATTTCAAATATAAACTTATTGGATTGGTTAAGCGACTCATACCTTTTGGAAAGGTTTATATATGCATTGATCAGTGATATGCTGTCATCCTATGTGTAAATATGTTCATTATAGTCACCTTAATGTGTTCAATAAATTTATGGCAGCCATCTTGGACACCATCTTGAATTCTGGATTAAGCTCCAGTGGGTTTCATGGGGAGTTTTGATATGTTTCTCTTAATGATATTCCGGACCTATACTGAAAACAAATCGGCTTTAGCTTATTTTTTCCGATCTTTGGCGATTGTATGTCTAATACTATTCCCCTAAATACTGTACGAGACCAAGTGGCTGGTGGGCTAATAGATTTTTATAATGGATTTTTATATTTGTGTCACATGTCCGAGTCTTCCACCTGTGAGTTATGTCACCGGAACAGAACCAGCATGCATGATTTATAGCGGACAATTTCATGTGTAACCTTTCTCCCGAGCAAACATCTGCGGAAGACACCTCGGTCCTGACTGACAATTCGGCGCCGTATTCAGCCAAACCTGGTTTAAAGAAGTGACTGGTGTGTTTCCCGACTGTGCTATACGTGTCTGGGCGTCCGCACTGTTTGTATGGTCCGTTCAGAGCAATCTCTAATAAAATGGTCTTGTTTTCCACAGTTAACCCTTTCACCCCTAAGTAAATTGAATGTATTTCGATATGTTAATTTTGGCAACCATTATCCAACCGTCACAACATGATTTTCAGACTAGTACATTTATGAAAAAGGGGGTGTTTTTGTTCTCAAAATATGAAAATTACTTGCAAAAAGTGCAGATCCTGATGAGACGGCTCGTCACGAGCTGGCTCATCTGGATCTACACCTTTTGCCAACACCACTAATATCCACTATACAGGTCTGTGGTGTTGAAAGGGTTACAACTTCTAATATTGTCTGAATTATATTGACTAAGCTCGTACCTTGTCTTCTGATATGTGGGATTTTTTTTTATGTCATTCACTACGTCGTTTAATTTGTCCGACAATATCTGAGACGACTTTCAGTAGGTCACCCTCGGATCGTGTACGTGTACTACATTTAGATGTTTAGTATTTGGATGTGCATTGCGAGTATTTTGTTTCGTATTATCTGGCCGTTGTACTGTTGTTGTCACCGTGTTTACGTCCGAGTCGTCAAACCGGTCATTCGGTTTACGGTTAGGAAGTGAGTTGATAAAACTTTCCCATTCAATCGCCAGTGCCATCGCAGCATCTAAAGTAGCAGGATGGCCAAACTACACGTGTTTCCGTAAATCTGTGTCATTTAGGTGTGAAATATATTGATCAATCAATATTTCTTCTCTAGCATGATATGGCATGCATGGGAATGCATAGTTTGCCAAGCGTCTGATGGCGTAGCCATAGTCAGATGTATTCTCTGACCTCGCCCGCCTGCGGGCTCTGAACTCGCATTTAAACGCTACATGAAACTCTCGTGAGGACACAATCTGGACTCAATCAAGCTACGCAACTCGTATGGAATTCGGTGTGCGTCTAGAATGTCTGCCAACAGCCGCTGAGATGGGCCCCTCAATGACGTAGCCAGCTGGATCGATTTATCGTGATCCGACCAATTGTTCCAAAGTGTGAAATAAAATCTTTGAAATCAGAATTACCATCAAATGTATCTGGTTGTTTCTCCTGTAACGTTTGTTCGCTTCCATCAGCTGGTCCGGCTAGCTCAAGCCCGAGACCAGTTTAATCAAGCTTATTATCAGCATGCTGAGCATAAGGGTATATTATATTAAAGAATGGCAGTCCCTCGTTGGGCGCCAAAATTATGTAACGGATTTTTACTATCTCAGCTGGTCCGGCTGTCACCAGTCTGAGCAGCCGTGCTATCAACTTATCGATATGCTGAGCACCATGTCATATGAAGTTCTGGCACACAGCAGACGAACTAATATTCTCATAGTCTGTTCCAGCCTGACAACCGATTAATATACATGTACATGTAATTCTATACTATATCTGATATCAAGCTGCGCCGGTGTAACTGGATTCCCAGCCCGTCTCATGCGACGAGGCTGAGACTATGTATGTGCACGTGGGCACTATTTAGAATATATATACAGATATAGATTTTCCTCGGGCTTACCCCGCCAATGATTGGTTACCAATGATTATGCAGGGATTCCGCTAGCGATCGCCACTTTCGCAATTGGCGATAACAATAAACAATTGGCGATAAAAAATTACAATTTTCGAAAAAAAAAAAATAGATTTATTTTTCTTTTGAAATGGCGATTCTTTTTATTTTCACCAGCGGAATCCCTGATTATGGACAATGACCGTTACAATGATTGGTTTACTACAAGAATCAATACATTAATTTACAAAATCAAGCACATACAATATACTGGGCGGAGTGTCTCAGCTACAATGGTGAAAAACTACTAATATGATTCCCATCTCTGGCATGGGCTATTGAGAAATTGACTCGAAGACAAAGGTACCAACATGCGGTCCACAGTCCCTTAGACATATTCCTTTAACAATTTCCACACAATCTTTCCGTTTAATTTGAACGTCATCAATGCTCCGCATCACACATTATATCCGCGCATAAAATTGAAAATGCATTATACTGTCAACGCGTCAAACAGTTCGACTTTACAGCTCAATTGTGAACTTTTTCGAGAATTCGTCGACTGCTGAATATTGAAAAACAAAATTCATCACACAATGCACATTTTAGCACTGCTGAATATCTTGGGAAACTTATATTCGTGATGTTGAGGGCTGGAAAAATGAAAATAGGTAAAACAAATCTTCCTGGACGGGCATGTCCGGTAGTTTTCTCGAATGATCTTGGAAATAAGCAATCTCGCAAGAAGTATGAATATCCTGCTGAAATCGGAATCATTGGCGGTCCGGATAAGCAGAGTTTCATGTTCATTGGACGTCTCTACAGAAAGGATCCCAGCTGTGGAAAGCGTCTCGCTGACCAAATTTGGAGTGCTTCGCTTTGTGTTTCACACACAGTCAACATAGCATGGCACCTTCTGTTCAATTGGACAGAACCCATCGCCAGTAGTTCAGAGGACTATGCGGACATTGCGATCGCATATGGACAAGAGCTACGGGTGGGTTAGGACTGGATGCCGTTGGTCGCACGCTTAGCCCAGCGAACAGTCTGGTATAGTTGACGGTGCGTCGACGAGCATTGCGTTTGTCGAGCCCTTACAGTGTTCAGACTGCGAGCTGTGCTCAGCACAGTGTCGAAACACTCCGCTGAGGCGTACGCCAATATACGCCCAGCTATATAGCCGACCACTCCCCATTTCGGCTGAGAAAGTATTGAAACATGGGTCTACGACTATGTCTCCCACTGTGATCAGATCAGCTCCTGGTCTCAACATTCAACGAGGTTTGACAACTGCAATGCTGATCTTAACAACGCCGAGATGCCTGTGACCAGCAGCTGGGCTTACTTTCAAGTTTCCATACTTGCTCAGCCGAAATGGAGAGTGGTCGGCCATATAGCTGGGCTTATATTGGCGTACGCCTCGGCGGAGTGTTTCGACACAGTGCTGAGCACAGATCGCAGTCTGAACACTGTAAGGGCTTGACAAACGCAATGCTCGTCAACGCACCGCCAACTATACCAGACTGTTCGCTGGGCTATGCGTGCGACCAACGATACCCAGTCCTAACCCACCCGTAGCTCTTGTTCATATACGATCGCAATGTCCGCATAGTCCTCTGAACTACTGGCGATGGATTCTGTCCAAGGTCAGCTTTGCTTTCCACAGCTGGGACCCTTTCTGTAGAGACGTCCAATTAACATGACACTATGCTTAATCGGACCGCCAATGATTCCGATTTCAGCAGGATATTCATACTTCTTGCGAGATTGCTTGTTTCCCAGATCATGCGAGAAAAATACCGTACATGCCCGTCCATGAAGAGAATGTTTACCTATTTTCATTTTCCCAGCCCTCAACATCACGAATATAAGTTTCCCAAGACATTCAAAATTTGCATTGTGTCATGAATTTTGTTTTTCAATATTCAGCAGTCGACGAATTCTCGAAAACGTTCACAATTGAACTGTAAAGTCGAACTGTTTGACGCGTTGACAGTATAATGCATTTTCAATTTTATGCGCGGATATAATATGTGATGCGGAGCATTTATGACGTTCAAATTAAACGGAAAGAATGTGTGGAAACTGTTCACCATGACGTTTGTTTATGCACGTATGTTGTTCTTGTTCAGTTTGCTTCAGACAATTCACTTGATAGTACAGCAGTTGCTACGCCTTTAATTTCATAAAATTGATCGTATTGTTATAGGAACGGTGATAATATTTCTACGTCTTCACGACGGTGGCTCAACATGCATCGTGTGGATTACCAAGAAACAACAGCAACAGTGCCAATGCAAACGCTACATGCATTTTTATACATATATAGTGACAGATATAACGTGATTACGACAATCGGACATACAGGGTGCCGCACGCTATACCCCTCCACCGCCCCTCCCACCACCGCCACCGCCCCGTACACAACAGTGTGCATATCACAAACTAGGATTTGAAAACATTTACCAATACTGCTGCGTATATCAATTCATCTCCAAGAACAAAACAGTTTAATGATCAGTTTAATGGTCGCACCGGCCCTTCCACGACAATGCGGGAAGCTGTTTGAGTAACTCATGTCGTAATATCCGACTTGATAGGTTGGAGCAGCACAGATCCGGCCAACTCTGCATGGCGGATCGATGCACTTATGATCCTATATGTATGGAGTGTTGCGTTCTATTTGCGGACATTGCGCATGAACGCCTTGCGCAATGAGATTGCGTTATGATGCGCATTGATCACGTCGCGCATGAGACATTCACCTGCATCAACTGCACAACGTTCAAGCGCATAAGACATTGCGTTATGGACTGTGACATTGTGTAGCCCGGTAAACCAGAACAGTAAGAATAGCTCACGCAACGGTATTGGTTGTTTATACAGGGGACTTAATGTAAGGTATAATAAAGAGTTTTATTTCACGGAGAAAACTCACTAATTCATTGGTAGTCATTAAATAAACCGCTATAACTTTTTAACGCAATGGAATAATTATTTGCATGCGGTTTTCGCCGGTCTTGCTAAATTATTGATGACTATAATGTGCGCATTAAACAAATGAGCAAAATGGGGGTAATATTTCAGAACACCAATGGTTGGATGTATTGATGTGAAGCAACCAATGAGTAAGTGGTGTTCTAGTTCTAGCCCATAGTTCTTCGTAAACTGACTCGAACATAAAGGTTAACCAGGACTTGAGATGAGATGAGATGAGAATTGCGTAAAAATTAGGCCAATGACGTCCATGTGTGGGTGGCTTGTGGTGAGGCATCCAAGGAGCAAGAGGTGGCTACGTTTGGCAGATCTAGTCCTAGTAGTTATTGCGAAATTGACTCGAAGACAAAGGTACCAACATGCGGTCCACAGTCCCTTAGACATATTTCGTTAAGGAATATATGCACAATGTCTGTATCCGGTCTCCGTACTCGACCGCAAATGTCTTATTAAATGGCCAGACGTTGTTCTGTGTTCTCCATGACATGTGTCGATTCTGGATACGCGTTTAGGCACTGAACCAACGGTAGCCTGCTGGACTGGATACGCAACTTCTCCAAAAATACTCAATGGTGAAAAATCAGAGTGGGCGAACCTTATTAGTGGAGTCCTTCAAGGAACTATATTAGTCCCTTCATTAGTTTTAACATTTCTATACGATTTACCAGAAGTAGTACAGACTCTGGTAAGACTTTATGCAGACGATACTATGCTCTTATAGTGAATTGCTAGAGTGAGCGTGAAAGCGTACATGTAGATTTGGTTGCTTTGTCACGATGGTCGGATACGTGGCAATTACGGTTTAACACGGGAAAGTGCAAACGTTTGCACTTCGGGAGAAACAATATCCATAACAAGTATTATATGTGTGAAAGCGAAGCCAATACTATAACCACGTAAAGTAAAGCACTTGGGATTGACGCTCACGTGCAATTCAGTAAACACATTTTAAACTCAGTCAAGAAAGCAAACAATGTGCTAGAAGAAACTTCACTTTCAAGGAAAAAGAATTGCTCCTACAACTTTACAAAACACTCAGGCTAATTACACATCATCTGGAACACGCGTCCCTCATTTGGGCACCACTTTTAAGACATACATTTACAAGAAATTGATTGAAATTGTACTGCGCCGTCGCTATGTAAGGTCTTCGAAGCAATTAATCCAAGATTCAACTGAACTGTAAAGTGCCGTGCGACAAAACTCGCGAAAATCATTATCTTTAGATTTACCATACGAAGATATATATATATGAAATCTTTAGTTCTAAAAACGTTCAAATACCGGCGATATATTCTTCAATCAGCCAACATGTGGCATAGTAAGGAGGTCTTTGAACGACAATTAAGTAAAAACCACAGTAGACTTTGTATCAGACAAAACGTATTGAATGTCTCTATTAACCGCGTCATCAACAAATGGAATGCATTACCAAGTACCCGTGTCATCAGTGACTCACGCAACTCCTTCACGAGGAAGACGAGACCCGAGAAAATCAGTTTATGATTTTAACATTGATAAACTGCGCACACACCCTATAAAGTTTGCTGGTAACGGCATTTAACCCAAATGTGAATACATATAAGTGTGGCACATCTTCTCGTGATCAAGCACTCATAATCCCATGCTAAAACCAAGGCAGTGACATCATTTAGAACCCATTGGCAACCAACTTACGAAGCCAAATAGAATGTTTCTGCATCAACATGATCAAACTGAAAAAGTATGCTCCACATCAAGGTTAAAACGGGTTACACTGTCAACGCATCAAACAATGTGACTTCACAGCTCCACTGTGATAGGCAATATTTGAACCATTTTACTAAGCGCCACAGGACAGGACACTTTTTTTAATGTAATATACCAACCAATAAAAAAATTAAATTTAAAAGTAAGCTATTTTTTTATCTTATATTTAAGGGTAGGAATTGGCTCGAGGACCTTCCAAACCCGTGCATTTGAGCCCAAAAATGGCAGGCCAATGATTGTTGGCCCGTTTGTTTCCGAATTTACTAATATCTGCCATACAGTCGAAATATGTGCATTAAATGAAGGAGGCAATGAGGCGGATAATTTAACCTAGCTAGTTAATTCTCCTATCGCACCAAGCCGGTATATAAGACCGTGAAAAAGGCTGAGTGTGAGTGCATGTGATATATGGAGACTCAGCCGTAACAGTGTTATCCTATATGATGATGATATTTAACGGTTGGTCAGGGCAAAACATATCAGGCAGGGAATGATCGATATTAGGTTATGATGCAATATGTTTTCGGGCCCAGCTATTGTCGTTTCGCGACTTATCGTTATATACGAGTTGTTATTATTCGAGTTCAGGTGCGGCGTTTATCTGTTGTTATTTGGTTAGATGACAATGTGTTTCACATATTCTGAAGACGAAAGAAGAAGATGAAAAGTCATGCAGAGCATGATGTTATTAGCCGATCAAATCAGGGTAAAGTGCATCGAACATATGTAGGTGTCTCTGGTAACATTGTCAATGGTAAACTATTTTCGACCACAGTTCTGTACCCAGCGTTGACATTTTTGGAAACCCGTTCCCAAATCCATCCAATAGCAGCAATGCCATAGCAGCAATGTTTTGTTGTCACCATTATGTTGCGAAATATTCCAGCGTAACACCTGTACTGTATGCTCTATTTATCTACAAATTACACTCCGCAATACACAAAGTTGTAGTCACTGTGTGTTTGTCCGAATTATGTGGCAGCACGCGAGTGGGCGGAGCTACCAGGGCTATATATATCTAGCGGTTACAGTGTCATCTAAAAATAGACGCAAGCTCCTGCGTATTCAGGCACATGCCCAGATTGGCCTAATGTGCCTCATCCGTGATTTTTTGCGCGATGTCGGGCGCAAGACAATCAATAATTTGCGGCATTGACAATAATTAAGGGAGATTGCCGCAATCGCGCGTGCTGGATGCATCCCTGCCATCCCTGCATGATACGTAAACAAATCAAAGTTGGCTATGAAGGGCAATTCTTCGTTTTGATTGGTGGAAAATTTTGTGAATATTAACTAGCATCAAATGACGCGCATACGCGATCCAATGGGATAAACCCGAGATGCTGGGATAAACCCGAACATGCTGGGGTTGCTAGTAAGGAGATTTTGAGCAGAGGTCGATTATAAATTAGCCGAATAAACACATTTTACGCGATTATACGTGGCTGAAACTTGTTCTGTTTAATAAATAAAAGCTTTAAATTAGCCCAATAATCGGCGTATGTTGGCGTATATGGCCATTAGAGCCAACTATGGACTTCAACAACAATAACTTCCGGGTTAAATCTCTTCCGGCGTTCAGCTCATTACGTATTCAAAATTGTGTTATTTGGCTATAAGTAAAGTTTTAAACGGAGATAATTGCCAAAAATGCAAATTTTATCGGTTGATGCAATTTGGAAGTGATACAGAAAAATTCGCGTTCGTAGATTACCGAATAGCGGAGAAAAGGGTTGCTACAAACTTTTTCAGAATTCGATGGATAACCAATATATTAGCCGATCTATAAATAAATCGGCTAATAATAATACACGGCGGTATAGTAATTGCCCATACATTAGTGAGTGGCGTGTGTGTGCAAGCATCAGGCTAACAGTTGTTCTGCCAGTTGATAGTTTCGTGGAATTGATAAGGAAATGGTCACGTACCATACCACCGGTCATGGTCCAACATTTTAAAGTTTGATTTCAAACGATGCAGATTACAGTCAATACTGTTTAATCAGAGTAATGCAGGCGGCCAATTCCGGTCTAAATTGCATTACTCCGTGAGATGAATGGTGGGGAAACCGGAGTACCCGGGGAAAACCACAATAGCTCTTCGTAAAATGGTTCAAATATTGCCTATATAACTACGAGGCGTTCTGAATGATTATGCAAAAATCCCTTCACATTTACCAAGCAATTATGCATCAACCATTGGATTATCAAGGGCCCCACGGATCCTTAAGTTCAGTCTCAATTTTGTTTTCACTAGTTTGGTTAATGTTTTTTTTCAGTTATCCTTTTGCCGTTTTTTTCGATAAAAATGATTTTGGGTTTTTAGTTTTATGTTCAAACATATTTATACAAATACATGCTATACATGTAATCATATACTTTACAAGCATACAGTAGCCTGTAATTGTACAGCAGTTGTCCAATAGTATAGGAATAAAATAAGTGTATAATTGTTTAACTATTCCACTAGCTTTAAACATTACCAGTGCCCGCTATACAGATACAATAATTTAGTAATCTTTAATTTACTGATAGCTACGCGCGGTTGTATCAGGCTATTTTGATGCAAATGAGACGACAGGACATTATTAAATTATTTATGTTACTGACATAGTATAAAGTATGGTCATTGCACATCAAAACAAATAATAGAGGGAGCAAATAATCGTTTCCGTTAACATTTTAAGGAAACATGGTTACCGCCCCTGATATCAAACTGGCAATTCACGTTTGACATATATACAAAGTATAATAATGTCAATTAACACGTCCAGTAATGGTAAAAACATGTTTATTTTGCCCCAAAAAAAAGTCAAATGTAAAGAATGGACGAAACAAACATGTCTCGCTATATTACAACTTGCATGTGGCAGTCCAGCTTTAAGTATGTTTGAACATTTTAAACAGATATGTGGATAGAAGAATTATAAATATAAAGAAATAGAGTGGTATGCATTGGGTAAACCGAATTGTCTGTCTGTAACGCAGGGCAACTTATAGCCAGAACGTACAAAGGTAATTTTACTGTCAAAATCAAACGATATTCTGTAAATGTAAATGCTTTGATTTAACGTATGGGCGGAGTAAGCATTGCGGTTGACATGCGCAACAGCATACGTATGTTCCTTATTAGGTAATTCGGGCACATTTGTCCGAACGACAGTGCTTTCTAAGACAGGTTCGGTCGCTAGGAATCCACGTTACGGGGGCTCTATAAATGCTGTCACCGGCTCGTTGGCCGATTTCAAGCACGTATAACGCACCTGCACATCCCTGTATAAGCCCAGGAATAGGAACGATTGCTGTGATATTTTAAAGTGATAATTTGGCTCCATAAAAATGCTTCCAGTTGTTCAATGCGATTTGAAAATGGCAAAAGACAGGTAATTAAGTACCCTGTAGAGACGTCTTATGAACATGACATTATCTATAGGCTTATCCGGACCGCAAATGATTCCGATTTCAGCAGAATAGTCATACTTCATGCAAGACTGCCTATAGTTTCCCAGATCATTCGAGAAAACTACCGGACATGCCCGTCCAGGAAGCGGTCTTTTTTTTTTTTTTTTACATTTTCCCAGCCGTCAAAATCACGAATATACGTTTTCCCAAGGCATTCTGCAGTGCTAAAATGTGCACTGTGTTATCAATATTGCTAAAACAACGCCCAACAGTCGATGAGTTCTCGAAAATGTTCACAGTGGAGCTGTGAAGTCACTTTGTTTGCTGCGTTGACAGTATAATCCGTTTGACCTTGATGCGGAGCATACTTTTTCAGGTTGATGCAGAGACAATCTACTTGGCTTCATAAGTTGGTTGTGCCAATTGGTTCTAAATGCTGTTACTACCTTAGTTTTAGCATGGGATTATGATGTGCCGCACTTATATGTATTCACATTTGGGTTAAATGCCGTTACCATCAAACTTTATAGAGTGTGCGCAGTTTATCAATGTTAAAATCATAAACTGAATTTCTCGGGTCTCGTCTTCCTCATGAAGGAGTTGCGTGAGTCACTGATGACACGGGTACTTGGTAATGCATTCCAGTTGTTGATGACGCGGTTAATAGAGACATTCAATACGTTTTGTCTGATACGAAGTCTGCTGTGGTTTTTACTTAATTGTTGTTCATATACCTCCTTGCTATGCCACATGTTGGCTGATTGAAGAATATATCGCCGGTATTTCAACGTTGTTAGAACTAAAGATTCCATATATATCTTCCTATGGTAAATCTAAAGATAATGATTTTCGCGAGTTTTGTTGCACGGCACTGTACAGTTCAGTTGAATCTTGGATTACTTGCTTCGAAGACCTTACATGGCGACGGCGCAGTACAATTTCTTGTAAATGTATGTCTTAAAAATGGTGCCCAAATGAGGGACGCGTGTTCCAGATGATGTGTAATTAGGTGTATTGTAGAGTTGTAGGAGCAATTCATTTTCTTTGCATGTGAAGTTTCTTCTAATACTTTCTAGCACTTTGTGTGCTTTCTTAACTGAGTTTAAAATGTGTTTACTGAATTGCATGTGAGCTTTACTTTACGTGGTTATAGTATTGGCTTCGCTTTCACACATATAATACTTGTTATGGATATTGTTTTAGAACGATAACTCTCAACGATCATAAGACCCCTTTTCGCAGGAATCGGTAACGGTAAGGGAAGTCATATTACCTCCCATGACCAAGAACGATAACTCTCGCATACCCTAGATATTCGAGTTATCGACTAATCGATCCCCATACGTTTACATTGTATTTCCTCCCTCCTCGCACTTTCCCGTGTTAATAATAGTTTTCCGCGGTGCGCTCAAGCATAGCGGAAAACTGTTGTCTTCAATACACGGAAGTGTAGCACGTGCAGCGAGTAAGACTGGTTATTAGCACGTGGTATGCGGGCTGTAAGGCGTGTATCGTCATTCTTGTGATAGCAGTCACTGCATGAACAGGCAATTTTCTCATATGTGTGATATGATCAGATATTTAAATATGTAAATGTAAATGTAATGTATATTATTGTACATGTACAGATGTGTGGGTCCCGTGCTTTCTAGAGTAGATTTGGTCCGAGAGGTTTGTCTCTAGTTTTACCGCAGGGACCACTGTGGGTTGTGTACTGTCCATCTCGACTCATGCAGTAAAGATCGCAACCAGCAGATATAAGTATGTGTTTGTGTTTCATTTAGGGCCAACTGGAGTATAGTTAAGACACCGTAATTGCCACGTATCCGACCATCGTGACAAAGCAACCAAATCTACATGTACGCTTTCACGCTCACTCTTAGAAATTCACTATAAGAGCATAGTATCGTCTGCATAAAGTTTTACCAGAGTCTGTACTACTTCTGGTAATCGCATAGAAATGTTAAAAATAATGAAGGGCCTAATATAGTTCCTTGAAGGACTCCACTAATAAGGTTCGCCCACTCTGATTTTTTACCATTGAGTATTTTTGGAGAAGTTGCGTATCCAGTCCAGCAGGCTACCGTTGGTTCAGTGCCTAAAAGCGTATCCCGAATCGACACATGTCATGGAGAACACAGAACAATGTCTGGCCATTTAATAAGACATTTGCGGTTGAGTACGGAGACCGGATACAGACATTGTGCATATATTCCTTAACGGAATATGTCTAAGGTACTTTGGACCGCATGTTGGTACCTTTGTCTTCGAGTCAATTTCTCAATAACTACTAGGACTAGATCTGCCAAACATAGCCACCTCTTGCTCATTGGATGCCTCACCACAAGCCACCCACACATGGACGTCATTGGCCTAATTTTTACGCAATTCTCGCCTTAATTAGTGTTCTCAAGTCCTGGTTAACCTTTATGTTAACCTTTAGAAAAACTATGGGGCTAGAACTAGAACACCACTTACTCATTGGTTGCTTCACATCAAACCACACACCCACCCAATGGCGTTCTGAAATATTACCCCCATGTTGCTCATTTGTTTAATGCGCACATTATAGTCGTCAATAATTTAGCAAGACCGGCGAAAACCGCATGCAAATATTCCATTGTGTTAACAAGTTATAGCGGTTTATTTAATGACTACCAATGAATTAGTGAGTTTTCTCCGTGAAATAAAACTCTTTATTATACCTTACATTAAGTCCCCTGTATAAACGTCCAATACCGTTGCGTGAGCTATTCTTACTGTTCTGGTTTACCGGGCTACACAATGTCACAGTCCATAACGCAATGTCTCATGCGCTTGAACGTTGTGCAGTTGCCGCAGGTGAATGTCTCATGCGCGACGTAATCAATGCGCATCATAACGCAATCCCATTGCGCAAGGCGTTCATGCGCAATGTCCGCAAATAGAACGCAACACTACATACATACAGGATCCTGGATCTGTGCTGCTCCAACCTACCAAGTCGCATATTACGACATGAGTTGCTCAAATAGCTTCTCGGCGTTGTTAAGACGAGCATTGCATTTGTCAAACCTCGTTGAATGTTGAGACCAGGAGCTGAGCTGATCACTATGGGAGACATATTCCTAGACCCATGGAAAAAGCCCCATGATCGGCTATATCTCGATGATAGCCCAGCATGATCCCTCAGGCTCATCGCCCAGCTCCAGCCTGAGATGTCGGAATATGAGCTGAGCAGTTCAGGACGTCTCAGCTCGGAAAGTCGCTCAGCTCGGAAAGTCAGCTCGCTAAGCTAAGTAGCTCGGCTTGTTACTGAGCAGTATCTTCCAGACACATACACCCTTAATATTATTATATGTTCAGCCTCAATTAGATACTATGCTGATCGAAGTTACTGGCATCAGATAGGTAGATCAGAGTAGGGCACGGACGAGTTAGCTCAGAGTTGAGACCAGCTACACTCCCGGCAACACATGTTGGTTCATGATATGATAGGACGCCCATCTAGTGGTATCGCCTATACCACGAGACGAACGCCGTCGATAGGGATTTGACATACAGCTACAGTGGCATAGCCCATGCCAGAGATGGGAATCATATTAGTAGTTTTTACATAGGGTACATGTGTATCCGTATGTATTGCGATCGAGCGGGATCATTTGGCCCGCCCACGACCCCCCGTGGTGCGGACGCCTGTGATTGACAACTGAGAATATCTGCATATAAAACAGCCAATCTCACCGATTTTCTAATATAAGAGAGACAACTCGTAGAACAGTTTGAAAAAACTCAATGATGATTTATCGCCCTTGAAATACAACTGAGAATATCTGCATATAAAACAGCCAATCTCACCGATTTTCTAATATAAGAGAGACAACTCGTAGAACAGTTTGAAAAAACTCAATGATGATTTATCGCCCGTGAAATTTTGGGTAATCGGGAATTTGCCCAGTCCGAGGGATTTATAGTGGTAACATAGTCCCCTCGATAGGAATGTCCGTAGTGATATGTGATATTTTGTGCAGATTCTGATTATACCATATGCATTGTGTTAGTCGATCTTTCAATGCGGTTTTGAAACCGCTACTTGGAAATTATATTATGACAAGTTACTTGCACTATATAATATGAACACCAGCCGTTCTACGTAGTCAAATATATGGGATTATTTTGCTCGTTATTAGACGATCTATTTATAGATCGGCTAATATGTTGGTTATCCATCGAATTCTGAAAAAGTTTGTAGCAACCCTTTTCTCCGCTATTCGGTAATCTACGAACGCGAATTTTTCTGTATCACTTCCAAATTGCACCAACCGATAAAGTTTGCATTTTTGGCAATTATCTCCGTTTAAAACTTTACTTATAGCCAAATAACACAATTTTGAATACTTAATGAGCTGAACGCCTGAAGAGATTTAGCCCGGAAGTTATTGTTGTTGAAGTCCATACCCAGCAAACACACGACGTCGGTACAACGTTGTATATATGTTGTATCTAGGTCGCGACGTCGGCGACTCAAATCCAACGTCAATCCGACGTCGAAACCCCGACGTTGAAACGACGTCGTAAATACGATGTCCGTACGACGTTGTTTGCTAGTCATAGTTCGTCGCGACACAAATACAACGTCGGGTTGATGTCAGAAGTACGACCTCGGAACAACGTCCGTTTGCGATGTCGAATAAATGTCTGGTACCGGCTAAAAGGCGACTGATTGTCAGTAGATCTATTTATCTATGTCAACATATAGATACGTCATGAATGAACGAGCTGCAGACCTGGATTTCATACCAACATAATTTAGTGTAAACTTTAGTAGGCTGGTTCCATGTTTATGCCATGTAAAGTAATAATTGTATATCATAGACGATTACTTATGCATGTTATGTTGGGCTTGGCGTACATACATAGTAGTCCACTGCAGTCTGGTGCAAATTATCTCCTGTGATCGAGTAGTATATAGGGAGTCAAAATGATACCACCAAAGGTGGGAAGCGTTATTGACCCTCGTTACAGCTCCCAACAGTATCGAAAAAACGTGTTTTTGGCCAATAATATAAACTAGCCACCAACACTGAAATATTTTTAAACCTCGAAACCGTCTCGTTGTACGCCCACCATACATAGCGAAAAAAAATTAAAATCGAGATCGAAATCCATGGCTTCGAAAAATCCAACGAACAAAAGTACTCCCCAGCACCCTCGAAAAACCAGGTTTTTTGCATAGAGAAGAGCAGAATGATACCACCAGAGGTGGCACCGTTTTCACCACCATACAACACTCCCAACACCCACGAAAAATCGGGAACGGATTTAGAAAAACCCAAATACATCGAACTACAACGAACTACAGACACTACAACCAACACAGACGAACGACAGATAGACTTGTCGTGGCCTCCCAAGAGGCAAACAGAAATGATACCACCCATTTGTGTATTTGGAAACAGAAATGATACCACCCACATTTGTGTATTTGGACACATTTGGGAAAATCTAATAAACAAAAGTACTCACCAGCACCCTCGAAAAAACAGGCTTTTTTGTGGAGAAAATCAGAATGATACCACCAGAGGTGGCACCGTTTCCACCACCACACGACACTCCCAACACCCACGAAAAATCGGGAACGGATTTCCGAAAAACCCAAATACATCGAACTACAACAAACTACAGGACACTACAACCAACACAGACGAACGATAGATAGAACTGCGTACGAGAACAATCTCGTTCTACTATTTCTTCTGGTGTAGCTCTCGGAAGCAGGACTCCGCTATTTTTCTTTTGCGTTTTTTCTGTCTCTAGGGACGCCTGTAGTTCCGCAACCTGGCTTTCTAGTTCGACAACCCGGCTTTTTAGTTCGGCAGTCTGGAGTTGTGTTCTCGAGGGTGCGGTACACGTTTCTGTTTGTGTCTGCAAAGCGTCTGGGAACTGGAGAAATGTTTTCCACAACCTTCGCACAGGAATGCAGGAGTACTGCATCTCGTCTTTCTCCCGATGTGCCGTTGCAAGTTGGCCTTCTTGGCAAAAGTTCTACCACACGTTTCGCACTCCATTTCCAATAGTAGTATTTTTATGTTCAAATGGGAAAATCACAAGAATTTTTTGTCTCCCAAGAGGCAAACAAAAATGATACCACCCAATTGTCCACATTCGGACTTTTGGGAAAAGTGTAGAAAAAATTTGTCTCCCAAGAGGCAAACAAAATGATACCACCCAATTGTCCACATTTGGTCTTTTGGGAAAGTCGAGAAAAATCGTCTCCCAAGAGCAAAACAAAAATGATACCACCCAATTGTCCACATTTGGACTTTTGAAAAAAGTGTAGAAAAAATTCGTCTCCCAAGAGGCAAACAAAATCTAGACCACCCAATTGTACACATTCAGACTTTTGGGAAAGTCGAAGAAAAATCGTCTCCCAAGAGGCAAACAAAATCTAGACCACATCGAAAAACAGAAAACCTCTCCCAAAGGAGGTAGAAAGACAACTCGGAACAGGAAGACAACTCGGTACACCAAAATGGCTACTCCATGTAGAACGGGTCGCGACTACCAGAGTGCTGGTGTACGTAGTCGCTAGTTTTTGGTTTTTTCCTTCGGTGTACCGGACTGTTTTGTGGAGTGCACGAACTGGGCGTCGGGGTCTGTTTTGTTCTTCCAGAGTCTACAAGACTCTAGGGACACGAATGGGAACAGTGGTTTGCAGACCGCGTACGCCACCACGAGAACCCCGAGCCACCACTTCGCATTCTCTACGTTTTCCAGATGTCGTGCACCTCCCCACCCGGATTCCGTCTGGCACTCTTCTTCCTCCGGACACTCGTCTTTCTCCGGACACTCGTCTTCCTCCAGGTCGTCTTTCTTCGGATCGTTGGAAATTGCATCCAAACAGTCTGCGTTCCAGTGTATCCAACCGGTTCTCCAAACGTCTCTCCATGTCGGACAGGCGCGTCGATTCTTCGAACGATCTGGTATCTTCTAGTAGATCCGTGGGGAACTCGGTGGGGCCCGCAAAACCAGGCGCGGTCACCCTGTGTTCTACGGGGGTAGGGGTTTCTTGTTCTTCTGGGGTTTCTTTGGGCTTTGTACTACGCTCTACATCGGCATCGTCCCAGATTTTTCGGGCTCTCCATGGTGCTCAGTTTGCTTCCCAGAATTTCTATTTTTGCTATCCTTTTTGGCTAGAAATGGAGAGCCCGAGCCCCCTGGGAATCGCGAGCAGGCATTTCGACCTTCCCGAGCGGACTGGATTTCCTGGCGAGTAATCCGAGCAATTTGGCGAGCAAACCGAGCACACTGGTGCGCAATCCGAGCAATCCGAGCACCGCGAACAAGTATTTCGACCATTTCGAACGATTTGGGAATTCCATGTTGGACAAATGCCCCCTCTAGATAGAAACGTTTGCAAACATGCCAAAAACCTACTTGTCTCCGAAAAATATTCGAGAAATTATTTCCACCCGCGGGAAGACAACAGCCGACGAAACAAAGAAGAAGTACGGGATCGGTAGTGGTAGACTTCGAAAAATCTGGGACGATGCCGATGTAGAGCGTAGTACAAAGCCCAAAGAAAACCCCAGAAGAACAAGAAACCCCTACCCCCAGTAAACACAGGGTGACCGCGCCTGGTTTTGCGGGCCCCACCGAGTTCCCCACGGATCTACTAGAAGATACCAGATCGTTCGAAGAATCGACGCGCCTGTCCGACATGGAGACGTTTCGAGGAAACCGGTTGGATACACTGGAACGCAGACTGTTGGATGCAATTTCCAACGATCCGAAGAAAGACGACCTGGAGGAAGACGAGTGTCCGAGAAAGACGAGTGTCCGGAGGAAGAAGAGTGCCAGACGGAATCCGGGTGGGAGGTGCACGACATCTGGAAAACCGTAGAGAATGCGAAGTGGTGGCTCGGGTTCTCGTGGTGGCGTACGCGGTCTGCAAACCACTGTTCCCATTCGTGTCCTAGAGTCTTGTAGACTCTGGAAGAACAAAACAGACCCCGACGCCCAGTTCGTGCACTCCACAAAACAGTCCGGTACACCGAAGGAAAAAAACCAAAACTAGCGACTACGTACACCAGCACTCTGGTAGTCGCGACCCGCGTTCTACATGGAGTAGCCATTTTGGTGTACCGAGTTGTCTTTCCTGTTCCGAGTTGTCTTTCTACCTCCTTTGGGAGAGGTTTTCTGTTTTTCGATGTGGTCTAGATTTTGTTTGCCTCTTGGGAGACGATTTTTCTTCGACTTTCCCAAAAGTCTGAATGTGTACAATTGGGTGGTCTAGATTTTGTTTGCCTCTTGGGAGACGAATTTTTTCTACACTTTTTTCAAAAGTCCAAATGTGGACAATTGGGTGGTATCATTTTTGTTTTGCTCTTGGGAGACGATTTTTCTTCGACTTTCCCAAAAGACCAAATGTGGACAATTGGGTGGTATCATTTTGTTTGCCTCTTGGGAGACAAATTTTTTCTACACTTTTCCCAAAAGTCCGAATGTGGACAATTGGGTGGTATCATTTTTGTTTGCCTCTTGGGAGACAAAAAATTCTTGTGATTTTCCCATTTGAACATAAAAATACTATTGGGAAATGGAGTGCGAAACGTGTGGTAGAACTTTTGCCAAGAAGGCCAACTTGCAACGGCACATCGGAGAAAGACGAGATGCAGTACTCCTGCATTCCTGTGCGAAGGTTGTGGAAAACATTTCTCCAGTTCCCAGACGCTTTGCAGACACAAACAGAAACGGTGTACCGCACCCTCGAGAACACAACTCCAGACTGCCGAACTAGAAAGCCGGGTTGTCGAACTAGAAAGCCAGGTTGCGGAACTACAGGCGTCCCTAGAGGACAGAAAAACGCAAAAGAAAAATAGCGGAGTCCTGCTTCCGAGAGCTACACCAGAAGAAATAGTAGAACGAGATTGTTCTCGTACGCAGTTCTATCTATCGTTCGTCTGTGTTGGTTGTAGTGTCTGTAGTTTGTTGTAGTTCGATGTATTTGGGTTTTTCGGAAATCCGTTCCCGATTTTTCGTGGGTGTTGGGAGTGTCGTGTGGTGGTGGAAACGGTGCCACCTCTGGTGGTATCATTCTGATTTTCTCCACAAAAAAGCCTGTTTTTCGAGGGTGCTGGTTGTATGATACTTTTGTTTATTAGATTTTCCCAAATGTGTCCCAAATACACAAATGGGTGGTATCATTTCTGTTTCCAAATACACAAATGGGTGGTATCATTTCTGTTTGCCTCTTGGGAGGCCACGACAAGTCTATCTGTCGTTCGTCTGTGTTGGTTGTAGTGTCTGTAGTTCGTTGTAGTTCGATGTATTTGGGTTTTTCTAAAATCCGTTCCCGATTTTTCGTGGGTGTTGGGAGTGTTGTATGGTGGTGAAAACGGTGCCACCTCTGGTGGTATCATTCTGCTCTTCTCTATGCAAAAAACCTGGTTTTTCGAGGGTGCTGGGGAGTACTTTTGTTCGTTGGATTTTTCGAAGCCATGGATTTCGATCTCGATTTTAATTTTTTTTCGCTATGTATGGTGGGCGTACAACGAGACGGTTTCGAGGTTTAAAAATATTTCAGTGTTGGTGGCTAGTTTATATTATTGGCCAAAAACACGTTTTTTCGATACTGTTGGGAGCTGTAACGAGGGTCAATAACGCTTCCCACCTTTGGTGGTATCATTTTGACTCCCTATATACTACTGATCGCAGGAGATTTATTAGCGTGCATGTCAGATGTCATAGGAACTGGTTCCCGCGCCAATGCATACCGGTGAGGAAGACGCCGGTATCCAGCCAAATGACTTCAAATCATTCGGAACCATCTCGGAGCTTTTCGCCAAAGGTTATATTTAATTATTATTGCGCCATTTCTCTTTATCTTCGAAGCGAAATCGAGCGGTTTCAATATTAGACAAAGGATCTGGATTATCATCGATTATCATGTAAGTATATTGTTGTATGCGCGTCTCCTAATACGTTTTCACTAACATTTGTAATTCAAATATGCATGACAACGTTTATATAATCTGCATGGCATGAATTATCAGGTTCCGGGGTCATCTCGTACCCATGGAGTCCATGTCGTACCCAGTCCATGTCGTACCCGGTTTGGTCATCTCGTACCCATAGGTACGAAAAAATAAGTAATCTCGTACCCAGTCCAAATAACATATATAAAAGAAATTGCTTTTTATGCATATTTAGACTTGAAATTTGATCTTAACCCATTGCATTCTGAGGATACACTATTAGTAAGAAGAAAATTTTGAATAATTTTCATATTTATGCTTTTATGTATATGTTGTGACCACCATTTGAACCGTCTCGTCGAGACGGTTCAAATGAGTGGTCACAACATATACTTTAGATGGAAAATAAAAAAATTATATTAAAAAAAGTTTGAATTTTACATACTCCTAAAAGCGTATTCCAAATGCAATGGGTTAATGCCATTGTTATATAATAATTGAATAGTAGGCCTACGTCGATTGGTTTTGGCCAAAAATTGATGTATATATTATACGTATTAAAGGGGTCATCTCGTACCCAGTCCAAACTTTGTGATCCCGGGAACACTTAAAAAGAAAACCTATAAGTGCCATTTGCTTGTGTCGAATTGCTCGTAAATTCCAACATATATTCACTGTTTTCATGGTAAATAATTGCTGAAAATAGTTCAAATATGTGCAGCAGATGACACTTATTTAATTTGAGTATTTCTGTCTTAAAACTATTAAAATATGTGGTGCAATTTCATTGGAATGGCATCGTTACGATACGTGGCTATTATTTTCGCCTCTAGAACCAATTCACACCCTTAAATATAAGCTTCGTTCATATTAAATAAATATATGCATTGTTTTAAATAATAAAACAGTACCTGGAATGAAATAAAATTAAAGAAAAATAAATAAAAACATATACAAAATTACTATGGGTGCGAGATGGTAGGGTATGGGTACGAGATGACCAAGATGTGGGGTACGAGATGACCAAACCGGGTACGACATGGACTGGGTACGACATGGACTGGGTACGAGTTGACCAGCTACCAATGATCACAGGCCTTGTAATTCATAACAAAGTTCTGTCTATTTTCGTCATTTTTTATCATATTTATTATCACTAAAACAAGTTTTTGGCATCACATAAGAATCGTCTCGACTGGAGAACTCTTATGTTCTGCCAATGTATGATTTAGTTCAGATCTATTTAAAATTAATATTTATACCACGCAATCTTTTCAGTGACATAGCATGATAGCTATTTATAGATGGTTCCGGGTCAAAACGTAACCAAGTCAAAACGTACACAGAATAGAAAGTCAAATCTTTATATCGTCAATGTCCCAAACTGAAACTCCATTATGCTTAATTTTCATAGGAAAATTGTGAATTACAAATTATTTAGATGTCCCATTATGTTTTATTCTGATGCAAACACAATTGAATTTAAAGATATTTTTCTGAAATGTATTACATGTTTTTGATTAAAGCCGTTATACAACTAGAGTGATTTGAACATTTGTGGGGGAAAAAAAATCTTTTTTTTTTTCATTTCTTCTCAAAAGGATATGTTGTTACTACTCATTTGAACTGTCTCGACTTGAGGGTTCTAGTGAGTGGTAACAACATATACTGGGAAACAAAGAAAATAATTATAATTTTCCAACAAAAAATGATCCTTGGGGGTTGGTCGTCTGCTGTTCATTTTTATTTTCAATAATTCTGAGCAAAACCTTTTTTTTTTCATGCGCTGCCAAAACATGTTTATTACAATATAACTGGCGAAAGTTAATTATTTGTTTTATATATGGAAATCTTCCTGGGAATCCACAAGCAGTGATAATATTGATGAAATTTTAAATCGCAGCAAAGTGTTTATTTTAATATATATATATATATACAGTATATATGTAGGTCACATATTTTAACGTGTTTGTATACATGTATAATGTGTTTATTAATGGTCATCGCAGTTTCAAAGAGATTAAGCGTGCAATTTTCACAAACCTCTGTCACAGCAGTCCTGGTCAATGTGTACACAAAGGTGGTCAAAACGTACACAGTATAAGTATAAGTAAACAGTATAAAATTTAGCAATTGAAATATTGAAAAAGAAGTTTGTTTATTGGTATATAGAAGCGTGATTAATTGAGTTTGACTAAGATTTAGCAATTGCAACATTTATCAATTTACGTGAATATTTATTTAAATGTATGATCAATGTTCTCCATCACCCGAAATTATAAGGTGAGGGAATTTTGAAAATATCTAAAATTAATGTGCAAAATTACTGAAACGAAATTGCTAATTTCTTCATTAACCCATAGCATTCTGAGGATACACAGTACACTTATTAAACACTATTTCTCAGGAGAAAATTTTGAATAGTTTTCATATTCATGCTTTCATGTATATGCCGTGACCACGATTTGAACCGCCTCATCGAGAAGGTTCAAATGAGTGGTCACAGCATATACTATACATTGATGGAAAATGGAGAAAAGTATGTGTGAAATTTACATCACCCTAAAAGTGTATTCCGAATGCAATGGGTTAATAGTGGGAATACAAAAAGAATTGTTTAAAAGTGATCTTATTGTATCCCCCAGACTATAGTCGGGGGATACTATGTATTTGACGTTGTCACGCCGTCCGCCGACGCAGATACTTTCGTGTTCGGCAGGTATAAGTCTGAAACAGTATGAAATATTTTAGCGAATCTTCATTCATGCATAGATAACGAGTCAACGACATGTCATGCAGAAGAACCATAACTCTCGGGTCGCTAATTTTGGAGTTACTCCCCCCCCTTTTTTTCTGACATGGCGGCAAGGGGGATACAATGCAGTCGTGGGTGACTGTCGTTCTAGGTGAACATATATGTTGATGAATTCAATGCCAGACATTGATTTGGAAGATGATTGCTATTTAATATAAATGCACATCAAATTTGAGTTTGAAAATTATAATGTGGGTGCCTCAGGACAAGGTGGGGACACCACCTTTATATAAGTGGCCGTGGACAACACTGCATGTACGTGTATATATTATGTGTTTCGTAAACAACTTTCTGAAATTCACATTGACACAGCAAATATGGTCTGATCAGGACTGATCTGGGTCTACTATGGTAAAAATAAATTGGCATGAGGTATATTTTCTACAGGTTCATCATACTGCATGGTAGTTTAGTCTCTGACAAAGGTAGATCCAATGCTGTACTCAGTGGCTATGGCTGCATACTTGATTTTTGTTTGCAAACAAAATTCAGCAGTGCTTATTAGCTGTGAAAACGTAACTGCTGCGTAACACTACGTAACATAACACTTCTTACTGCAGCATTGGGTGGTTGGACACTGTCCAGTCACTGACTGGTGAGGTTGGGAGTAGCAAAGGGTAGTTTAACAATCGGTATTCATCCTTTCCGGAATGCCGACTTACATGGTTTGGCCTTCATTTACTGACCCCCTGTACTAGAGAGCTAAATCCTGTTATCAAGGTGTGTAATCACGTGGTCACGACTACAACAACAACAAGAAAAATCGCCTCCGCTTCGAATTTGTATTCTTTTATATTTCCTTATTATATAACGGATTACGATGTCATATGGAGCACCAAACGCGTATTGTTAATCTGCGTTTGGTGGTATTCTTACATTTGCCCAAACATCTACCGTTGCTGTGAAAAATAATAAACAAATCAAGTGTACGGTATCACTGGAACTTCCGTCAACTCTGATACGGTAACTGATTTTCCACAGCAACCGTAGATGTTTGGGCAAATGTAAGAATACCACGTTCGTCCCGCCCCCTCTAAGCCCAGGGTCAAGGTCACAGACTTAGTGTGTTCAAAACCTTAACGCTGGGTAAATGCCTTATAATTTCTGTTTCCTTCCTCCGATCTGCTTCACATTTCACACACGCATTCCTCCAATAGTCCTCTACCGCCCTGTGGCAAATCCACGTTCGCCCCGCCCTAAGCCCAGGGCCAAGGTCACAGACTTGGTGCATTCAAAACCTTAACGCCTGGTAAATGGCTTATAATTTCTGTTTCTTTGCTCGGATCTGCTTCACATTTCACACACGCATTCCTCCAATGGTCCTCTACCGCCCTGTGACAAGTCCACATTCGTCCCGCCCCCCGCTTAGCCCAGGGTCAAGGTCACAGACTTGGTGCGTTCGAAACCTTAACGCCGGGTAAATGGTTCATAATTTCTGTTTCCTTGCTCGGATCTGCTTCACATTTCACACACGCATTCCTCCAATGGTCCTCTACTGCCCTGTGACAAATCCACATTCGTCCCACCCCCGCTAACTAAATACATATTTCACACACACATGGCTGCCAGCGGGGGCATTCGTGTGCCGACAGGCCACATTTCTAGTGATGTTTGCTATGTAATTTAAAAAGCATTTTGTACTCATTTGAATTATTAGTTCCGCCGTCTCACACTGTAATAGCATTATTTAATCATTGCATTTGTTGATTTTCCAGATTCAACAACTTTCAAATATTGGAGGAGTGACCTCGAGGGACAACATTGGGAAGCAAATGAACAAGTAAGTACTGCTATGATGATAATATACTCACTGACTATGTAGTGACTTATAGTTTGGCTGGTACATGGGCAATGTACATACACACACAGCTTGAGGGTACAAACAGTTTCCGAGTGCATAGAAAACACTGTTAATACATTTCTATAGAATAATATATCTGAATAGTTAAGTACAGGATCACTGCTTGTTCTACCCAGTCACCTTCGGTACTATATGTTTGGGTGGTGGTTGGGAGCACGCAAAGGGTAATTTAACGATTGGTATTCATCCTTTCCGGAATGCCGACTTCCATGGTTTGGCCTTCATTTACATGTCCCCTGTACTTGAGAGCTAAATCCTGTTGTGCTCCATTAAGAAGTAATAAGCTTATAGCTAATCATATTACGTTGGGGCAGAGTTAAGTGACTGGTGTGGCATGGACCTCGCACCAGGTCAGGATATTCTGATTTCAGGACTGAATATTTAGTGCTGTAAATATGGAGTTCTGATTTTGGGAATTTCTCTCATAGACAGGTTGAATGAGGGATAGTCCAACCCGTTGGCCCGGCCTTATATGACCATAGCTGTTGATATGCCATTAAACACCAATAATCAATCAAATGTACTAGATGTGAGACGTTTATTTGCTGCTTTTTTTACCAGGGTGATGACGAATGATCATGATGGCCAAATACAACCTGAAAGGCAACAAAGGCAAGCATGGCTTTGAGAAAACAGCCCTCTACCAGGTTATTCAAGGTAAGATTGGGTGGAGTATTCATTATTGTATCCCCCGACGACGAAAGTCGGGGGATACTATGGATTTGACGTTGTCACGCCGCCGCATCCGCCGGCGCCGCAGACACTTTCTCTTCTCGTTCGGAGTATAACTCTGAAACCTTATGGAATATTTTAACGAAATTTCATCCATGCATAGATAACGAGACAACGACGTGTCGCACACAAGAACCACAACTCTCGAGTCGCTAATTCTGGAGTTATTCCCCTTTGTTCGTTTTTGGTTCAATTTCGTGTTCGGAGTATAACTCCAATACCGTATAGAATATTTTGACGAAACATCACACATGCATAGGTATCGACTCAAAAGTGTGTCGCGCACAAGAACCACGACTCTTGCGACGCTGATTTTTCAGTTATTGCCCTTTGTTCGTTTTTGGTCCAATTTCGTGTTCGGAGTATAACTCCAATACCATATAGAACATTTTTACGAAACTTCACACATGCATAGGTATCGACCCAAAGGTGTGTCGCGCACAAGAACCACGACTCTCGCGATGCTAATTTTTCAGTTATTGCCCTTTGTTCGTTTTTGGTCCAATTTCGTGTTCGGAGTATAACTCCAATACCGTATAGAATATTTTAACGAAACTTCACACATGCATAGGTATCGACCCAATGGTGTGTCGCGCACAAGAACCACGACTCTCGCGATGCTAATTTTCAGTTATTGCCCTTTGTTTTATTTTTGATTATTATTATGCCATTATATACATTTCTTATCTGGAGTATATCTCCAATACCGTTTGAATAAATATTGATGTATATATACCAGAATGTCGCTGACAATGAGGACAGCCTCGCCCCTACCTGACCATTAACTATACACTTGGCTATATTTTACACCTGACCCCACCCTACAAATGACAGAGGATGGCGGTGGTGGCAGGGGGATACAATGCTGTCGTGGACGACTGTCGTTCTAGTTTGCCATAAAGTAAATAAGAGTTACAAAGATATATTTCAATTACATTACAAAGGAATGTGTGTTTGACCATGAAGGCACATTCATACAACTGTAATAGCAAGGGAGGAGGTTTAAAATTTGAATAAGACGTGTCCAACAAACTGAACACTGAATGGCCAACCGGGCAGACACCGAAGCGGATTTGGATATGCACGCATATTGTTCTTGTTTGGGTCTCAACTGTTGGCAAAGCTAATATATACTTTCATGGTTCATATTCTTCCTGTAGAAGAATAAGGACACAGGGTTCATCTTTCGGAACAGAAAAGTGCTGGGCAGCTATAATTGTATCCCCCTGACGATAGTCAGGGATACTATGTATCTGACGTCGTCACGCCGTCGCCGCAGACACTTTGGTGTCCGGGCTATAAGTCTATAACAGCATGGAATAATTTGAACAAAACTTCATTCATGCATAGATAACGAGTCAACAACGTGTCGCGCACAAGAACCACAACTCTCGGGTCGCTGATTTTGGAGTTATTCCCCTTTGTTGAATATTTTCTGACATGGCGGCAAGGGGGATACAATGCGGTCGTGGGCGACTGTCGTTCTAGTTATAATAATGTTATGCAGCAAGTATTCTACATAGTGCCAGGAGCCGGTGTGGCTCAGTGGATATAGCCACGAGTTATTTTTTAGTGAAGGACAAAACACCCTCGGACAAAACACCCTCGGACAAACAGCCTCAGCACAAAAATGACTACATGGACGAAACCCGCTCCATGTTGTAATTTTTAGGTTGAGGTGTTTTGTCCGAGGGGGTTCTGTCCGGATACCGTTCTTTTTGTGTGCAATACACTTGCATTATAGCCTAACTAACTTTGCCAAACATATACTGTGCCCCCCCCCCCCACCCCCCCCCCCCCCTACCAATGAGTGTCCCCCACCCCATCCATTCTTCCGTCAAAACTGAATTGGCCCTTAAAGTGACATCAAAATCACTCCCAATTAGTTCATGTTCATTTCAGCAAGTGCCCAGGAGTCCTTTCCAGGCACAGAGCATGCCAAGAAACTGGAAATTGGGTCGGTTTTGAAGTACGCACCAGACAGAAGAGGTGGTGGCGGAAGAAGGGCTGATCAGTGATTACCTGTAATGAAAGTTCCTGCCATGAACAACCTTTTGCTGTTTGATAAGGAAAAAAATAAAGAATTAAATTGTTCTTCGTTTGTCTTTGAGTGTTGTTGCTCAGCTCAAAAGGTTTGGGAATAGTATATACAAGAGCTTCAGATACATGTTGGGTTTTTGACTCGTTATTTTGAAAATGAAGTGTTATTCTTGTCATTCAAACCTTTTTTCATCAATTCCATGTATACCAACCCATTGAAATAAGTTAATTTCAATTTTTTACAATTGTCTTTTACGGAAAACTGACACTTATTTGAAGCTCTATAATCAATCCCTCTTGCTGATTTCTATCCAGATTAACAGGTTACAAAACACTAGATGTGCTTCTGTGTGTATGCGACCCAAATGACAAAGTTAGACATTCATATGAGCCGTAAAATATCAATAATCCATCAAACGTGTGAATACAAGGCTGGGCTTGTGTTGTGACTTGTTTACACTGTTGTGTTAATGCCACATTGTTTGACAGTCGTTGCAGGATTGGGATGATTCTGGTGCTACTTCAACGTTAGGCTTGGGTGGTTGGTTGGGAGCAGCGAAGGGTAGTTTAACGATCGGTATTCATCCTTTCCGGAATGCCGACTTACATGGTTTAGCCCTCCTTTACATGCCCCCTGTACTTGAGAGCTAAATCCTGTTATGCTCCATTAAGAAGTAATAAGCTTTAATATAGCTAACCCTATTACTTTGGGGCAGAGCTAAGTGACTCTGGTGCGGTATGGACCTGGCACCAGGTCAGGATATTCTAATTTCAGGACTGAATATATTGTTATGTAAATATTGAGTTCTGATTTTGGGAATTTCCCTCATTGTGGACAGGTTGAATACGGGAAAATCCATCCTGTTGGCCCGGCCTTAAATGACCTTAGCTGTTGATAGGCCGTTAAACACCAATAATCAATCAATCAATCAACGTTAGGTTACGTGGTTTCAACGTCGGTTTGTGACGTTTCAACGTCTGCATGTAACGTTGTTACAACGTCTGGTTTATGACGTTGTTTTGACGTCATTGTGACGTTGTTTCAACGTCAGTTCAAAGTTGCTTAGACGTCATGTTGACGACGTTGTAACAACGTTGTGAAAATGACGTTGATACAACGTTGTGAAAATGACGTTGAAACAACGTTGTGAAAATGACGTTGATACAACGTTGTGAAAATGACGTTGATACAACGTTGTGAAAATGACGTCATTTCAACGTCATCTTCATGACGTCTAAACAATTTGCAAATTCAACTACTTTTCAACGTCTATCCAACGTCAGAAAAAGACGTCTAAACAACGTCCCTTAGACGTCAATTGCCCACTGGGTAGTTGGCTCTAATGGCCATATACGCCAACATACGCCGATTATTGGGCTAATTTAAAGCTTTTATTTATTAAACAGAACAAGTTTCAGCCACGTATAATCGCGTAAAATGTGTTTATTCGGCTAATTTATAATCGACCTCTGCTCAAAATCTCCTTACTAGTAACCCCAGCATTTTCGGGTTTATCCCAGCATCTCGGGTTTATCCCATTGGATCGCGTACGCGCGTCATTTGACGCTAGTTAATATTCACAAAATTTTCCACCAATCAAAACGAAGAATTGCCCTTCATAGCCAACTTTGATTTGTTTACGTATCATGCAGGGATGGCAGGGATGCATCCAGCACGCGCGATTGCGGCAATCCCCCTTAATTATTGTCAATGCCGCAATATTGATTGTCTTGCGCCCACATCGCGCAAAAAATCACGGATGGGGCACATTAGGCCAATCTGGGCATGTGCCTGAATACGCAGGAGCTTGCGTCTATTTTTAGATGACACTGTAACCGCTAGATATATATAGCCCTGGTAGCTCCGCCCACTCGCATGCTGCCACAGAATTCCGACAAACACACACACAGTGACTACAACTTTGTGTATTGCGGAGTGTAATTTTGTAGATAAATAGAGCATACAGTACAGGTGTTACGCTGGAATAGTTCGCAACATAATGGTGACAACAAAACATTGCTGCTATGGCATTGCTGCTATTGGATGGATTTGGGAACGGGTTTCCAAAACCTGCACAAAATCGAGAAAAATGTCAACGCTGGGTACAGAACTGTGGTCGAAAATAGTTTACCATTGACAATGTTACCAGAGACACCTACATATGTTCGATGCACTTTACCCTGATTTGATCGGCTAATAACATCATGCTCTGCATGACTTTTCATTTTTAAATGTTATTCATGCATTGTTTTCAATAATGTTATTCATGTGCTTTTCAATGCTATTGATGTGGGTTTATTTCGATGTTTTTCTTTTTCATTTGTTTTTCAATTCGATCATTCAGTATTTTTTTTAATAACGTTATTCATGTGTTTTTTTCAATGTTATTAATGTATTTTGTTCAATGTTATTAATGTGTTTTTCAATGCCATTCATGTTAATTTTTTCAAAATGTTTTTCAATGTTATTCATGTGGTGGTTTTTTTCCAATAATGTTATTAATGTTTTTTTTCAATGTTATGTATGTGTTTTTTCAATGTTTTTCATGTGTTTTTGTCAATGTTATTCAAGTGTTTTTTAAGGTTATTCATGTGTTTTCACGGATATTTGTGTCTTTTTCATGGTTATTCATGTGTTTTGCAAGGTTATTCGTGTGTTTTTTCAATGTTATTCATGTAATTTCAAGGATATTTGTGTCTTTTTCATGGTTATTCATGTGTTTTTCAAGGTTTTTCAATGTTATTGTGTGTTTTTCAATGTTATTAATGTTTCGTTATTTTTATGTTATTCATGTGTTTTTCAATAGTATCCATGTGATTTTTTTCTATTATACTTGCATTGACAAATGATTTTTTTTTCCAAAATGATCATTTTAAAATGTGTATTCCGAATACACTGGGTTACACTACAATGAATTTGCATAGATACCACTTTAAATATTGCTGTCAGCTCCAGTATGTATTGATTAATTGATAGAACAAACAGATTATTGTGGACAAACGAGGGTACCTCCAATTTTCATTTGTTAGTCCTTATTGTGATACTGTAACATTAACATATAGTCAGTTACTTCCCTTTCATTCATAATCTGTGATTTCTGAGCATACACTTGTTCTGGTGGCTGGGATTCACATCTGGGACTGAGGGATATGTAACCTATTTCACCAACATTGCAAAGTATACTTATCTAGCAAAGTATACTTTGAGGGAGAAAATTTCAATTTAAGGATACATTTATTAATTTTTATTATACTGAATTTATTACATTATCACAGACATTATGGCTGTGATAATGTAATAAATTCAGTATAATAATACTTTTAATCATCAAATATATGCAGTGGTTAGTTCTATATGAAATAATTCATCTCGGGAAAAAATATATGACTACTTTGCTAGATAAGTATACTTTGCAATGTTGGTGAAATCGGATCCTGGTGTTTTAACCCTTTCAACACCACAGACCTCTATAGTGGTATTGGCAAACAGTGTAGATCCAGATGAGCCGGCTCGTGACGAGCCGTCTCATCAGGATCTGCACATTTAAGTAATTTTCACATTTTTTAGAGCAAAAACACCACATTTTCACATAGGGTAACCTATGTATTGGAATCGCCTCGGACAGCCACGCCCTAGACCCCCCTCGATGGGCTAGTCCGTAGTGATATCTTGGAGTAACCATAACAACAAAATGCATTGTGTTACTCAATGTTAAAGGTACATGCCCACACAGTAGGCACAACATGTTCTTTATAGGAATTAAATAAGTGTATAATTGTGTCACTATTCCACCAGTTCTAAAAGTTACTACTGCCCGATATACAGATATAATCATTTAGAAATTTTAATTTTACTGTTAGTGACGCGCGGTGGTATCAGGCTATTTTCATATGCAAATGAGGCATACTATTTTTTAATTATTTATATTAATTAAATGTGTCACCAGAAAAAATAACATTTTCGACAGATTATGATAATTGCACATCAAAAAATAAATACAGAGTATAAATAGTAATGTCCGTTAACATTTTAAGGAAACACGGTTATCGCCCCTGATATCAGTTTGGAAATTTACTTTTGATATGAAATGTATAGTAATGTCACTCACTACGTGGGATAATGGTGAATGAATGCTTATTTTGCTAGAAAATGTCTCCGATGATGTCTCTGGTATAAAGAACATTATGTGCCTACTGAGTGGGCATGTACCTTTAACTGTCATATGCAACCGCTAATTGAAAATAATATTATGAAAAACTACTTGCACTGAACAATATCAACAACGGATGTTCTACGTACAAAAATACATCGGATTATTTTGTTGCGCGTGATTTGCCCCCATTTGCGTCACAAATCATGCGGTCATCGCTAAATTTAGTAACAGGCTATAGTTTTCGGCAGAGTTAACTCCCCTCCGAATACTCTCCACCGGATAAACAACACGCAACGCGTTCAACACACAAACGATATCAAGGGGTTACAGCTACCTGCATGTTGACCCAGCTTTTTTTAATGATCGCGAAACAAAACTCGCACGTGTGGGTCTAACTGATATTAATCCTCATTCTATCGATGGATTTACAGAGGATTTTAGTGACATTCCCGAATTTCTGCCTGATTGACATTTGTCTATCTATGGTGGCCAATACACGCCAACAGGAGTGTCAATTCTACGTTCAGGGAAGGGGGTCAATAAGTCAGTAAGTGATAAATTACAGTCAAGGAACAAATTAATGACAGTATAACACATCCAGCGTAGATTAATACCCATATTAATGCAAGTACTAAAAATACGACAAAAAACAATTCTAACAAGTTTGGGCTTCCATACATTGAACATTTTGTCAGCGGTTTCCCCAATGACATCATTTGTATGTTTTAATATACTCGATCCGGGGCCAACTATTTCATTCACAAAACAGAAGTAAACATGGTGATGTCAAAGTAATGCAGAAACTTTAACAAAAATCCTGCTACAACATTGTTTTGTACCGACAAGGCATTTTCAGGCACGACACCGCTTCCGTGGCGGTATTCTTGTAGTACCCTATGTTCAGTACTTTCAGTACTTTGATTCACCACTGTAGCTGAGACACTCCGCCCAGTATATTGTATGTGCTTGATTTTGTAAATTAATGTATTGATTCTTGTAGTAAACCCATCATTGTAACGATCATTGTCCATAAGCATTGGTAACGAATCATTGGCAGGGTACGCCCGAGGAAAATCTATATCTGTATATATATTCTAAATAGTGCCCAGGTACATAGTCTCAGCCTCGTCGCATGAGATCCGCTGGGAAACCAGCTACACCGGACCAGCTTGATACCAAATATATACTGAGCAAAACTAGAAACGTCCCTCCATGTTTAAGGAAAGATTCATCAAAAACCAAAAGGGTTACTTTTAAAAATCAAAATGGAAAAACAAGTTCATTCATTTCTGTATCAAAGCCAATAAATTGCATTTGGATATCTTGTTAAATATTCGAGAGATAACCGGCCAAGGGCGGTAGGGGTCAAAATCAAAAATCACAAAAACTCAGAAATGTGTTACTTAATGTTTAGAGATGGAATTTCAATAAGTAATGTGGCAAATTCAGTAAATCTCGTTAGTACCGAGTGTGGCCACCATTTGCATGAATGCATGCAATGATCCTACGCCGCATCGACGTGACGTAACGCAATACCAGTGCGTTGGGCAAATTCCTCCATTCCCGTTGTAACTCCCGTGTAAGATCGCGAACATTGTCAATCTGATGGTTAGCTCGTGCTTTGCGGCCCAGCTCATCCCATATGTGCTCAATGGGATTGAGATCCGGGGAGACCGCGGGCCATGGCATGACGTCGACGTTGTTTTGCTGTAAGTATTGAGTGGTGACCCTGGCTACGTGAGGGCGGGGCATTGTCGTGCATCAATGTCACACCAGGACCATGCTGACGGATAAATGGTAAGGCATGTGCATTTAGCACATCTGCAACATAACGTTGTGCATTGATTTTGCCCTGTACAACAACCAAATCTGTCTTCCGGTTTCCATGATCCCACCCCAGACCATTACGCTCCCTCCCCCAAACCTGTTCTTCTCAACAATGCAACAATCGGTGAATCTTTCATTTTAACGCCTGTATACCCGTAATCTTCCGTCAGCATGACTAACTGTGAACCGAGATTCATCGGTGAACAAAACTCGGTTCCAGTCAGCCCTTCTCCAGTTCAGATGACGTCGCGCCCATAACAGTCTGGCAGCACGGTGACGTTGGGTCATTATCTGACCAGTGTACGGGCGGCGTGCCCGGATTGGTTGGGCGTTACGACGTAACCGGTTGCGAATGGTCTGCCCTGAGACACCGTATCGCCTAGCAGTGACTGTTGGATGCCAATCGGACGTTGACGTAAGTGCGTCAACGTAATGTAACGATCGGGCTCTAGCCGTCGTTACACGAGGCTACCAGGGTCGCTGCCGGTCGTGAAACAGGCCCCAGTCTGCTAGGTCCGGGGTGCAAGACGATTCATTTCGTCTTCCGACAGCAAACCTTACCGAGGGCGCGGAACCGCCCTGGCGGCCATCCCAACCGCAGCATCCCAATTGCTGAGATTTCGCTCGTTTTCGGAAAGCCGTGGCATATCGAAAAACAGTGAAAAAATTAAAAAAGTTTTTTAATTTTCCAGAATAGCCCTATGCTATGAATGGTACGACATGAACGAATCACCTATCGGATGACAGTATAGCGTGCACGTGCAAAAAAGTGGAAATCAAACGTTCGGTCAATGGCCGCCGCTATGTAAACCGTGGTATCGGCAATTTAACACGATCGTTATTCTGAACTTCGCCACGGTTTAAAATAACTTGTACTTTGACATGTGGTACTACATAGACTGAGCTACACAGGCTATAAAACCGGACGTTTCTAGTTTTGTTGAGTATAGTAGAATTACTGTACACGTATATTTATCGGTTGTCAGGCTGTGGTACGAGACTATGAGATATTGTTCGGTGTGGAGTGCCAGAAACTTCATATAACAATGCTGCTCAGATATAGATCGTTGATATCACGGTCTGCTCGGCCTGGTGATCAGCCGGACCAGCTGACTTAGTTAAATATCCGTTACTTAATTTTGGCGCCAAACGAGGGACTGCCATACTTTAATATGATATACCCTTATGCTCAGCATGCTGATAATAAGGTTGATTAACTGGTATCGAGGTAGCCGGACCAGCTGATGGAAGCGAACTTACGTTACAGGAGATACAACCAGATGCATTTGATGGTAATTCAGATTTCAAAGATTTTATTTCACACTTTGACCAAGTTTCACTTTGGAACAATTGGTCGGATCACGAGAAATCGATCCAGCTGGCTACGTCAGCGGCTGTTGGCAGACATTCTAGACGCACACCGAATTCCATACGAGTTGCGTCCATATTCTGTCCTCACGAGAGAGTTTCATGCAGCGTTTAAATGCGAGTTCAGAGCGCGCAGGCGGGCGAGGTCGGAGAATACATCCGACTATGGCCACGCCATCAGACGCTTGGCAAACTATGCATTCCCATACATGCCACATCATGTTAGAGAAGAAATATTTCACACCTACACGACACAGATTTACGGAAACACGTGTAATTTGGCTATCCTGCTACTTTAGATGCTGCGATGACACTGGCGATTAAATGGGCAAGTTTTATGAACTCACTTCCTAACCGTAAACCGAATGCGCGGGTTGACGACTCGGACGTAAACACGGTGACAACACCAGTGCAACGGCCAGATAATACGAAACATAAACCTCGCAATGCACACGCAAATACAAAATGTAGTACACGTACACGATCCGAGGGTGACATACTGAAAGTCATCTCAGATAGTGTCGGACAAATTAAAGGACGTAGTGAATGACATAAAACAAATCCCACATATCAGTAGCCTATTCAGATTTATTCCTGGATAATGATACTAATGATATTCGACATGACCTGTAGCCTATTTCATCAACATTGCAAAGTATACTTTACTAGCAAAGTATACTTTGAGGGAGAAATTTTCAATTTTATGATAAATTTATTAATTTTTATTATACTGGATTTATTACATTATCACAGCCAATTTGGCTGTGATAATGTAATAAATTCAGTATAATAATTCTGCATACTTTTAATCATGAAATATATGCATTTGTTAGTTTTATATGAAATAATGCAGTTCAGGAAAAATAAATGATTACTCCCTCAAAGTATACTTTGCTAGTAAAGTATACTTTGCAATGTTGATGAAATGGGCTACAGAAGACAAGGTACGAGCTTAGTCAATATAATTCAGATAATATTAGAAGTCGTTGTAATCCTATCAACACCACTGACCTGTATAGTGGTATTGGCAAACAGTGTAGAAAGATCCAAATGAGCCGGCTCGTGACGAGCCGTCTCATGTGGGTCTGCACTTTTTGCAAGTAAATTTCATATTTTGAGAACAAAAACACCCCCTTTTTCATAAATGTACTAGTCTGAAAATCATTTTGTGACGGTTGGATATTGGTTGCCAAAATTAACATATCGAAATACATTCAATTTACTTAGGGGTGAAAGGGTTACATGTGTAAAACAATACCATTTTATTAGAGATTGCCCTGAACGCTTACCCAGACACGTATAGCACAGTCTGGAAACACACCAGTCACTTCTTTAAACCAGGTTTGGCTGAATACAGGTCCGAATTGTCAGTCAGGACTGTTTGTTTGTTTGTTTATTAGTGTTTAACGGCCTATCAACAGCTAAGGTCATATAAGACCGGGCAAACGGGTTCGATCCCATTTTAACCTGCTGCATTGGGGGGGGGGGGGGGGGGGTGGGGGGGGATCCCTAAATCAGAACGGAATATTTACATCGAGAACAAATATATTCAGCCCTGAAATTAGAATAACCTGACCAGGTGCCAGGTCCATACCACACCAAGTCACTTGGCCCCTTCCCCAAAAATAGTATTACGAATAATGTAATACTCACATAAGGGGTATAACCAGATTAAACTGTCACATACAAAATGCCAAAGACGTATGTGAGGGCAAAACAAGGTCTCCAGTCGGGATTCCGGTAAGGATGAACCCCGATCGTTAAATTACCCATCGCATGCTCCCACCTGCCACCCACCAGTCAGGACTGACGTGTCTTCCGCAGATGTTTGCTCGGGAGAAAGGTCACACATGAAATTGTCCGCTATAAATCATGCATGCTGGTTCTGTTAAATCACCGGTGGAAGACTCGGACATGTGACACAAAAAAATACCCATTACAAAAATACATTACCCCACCAGCCACTTGGTCTCGTACAGTAATTAGGCAAATAGTCATACAATCGCCAAAGATCGGAAAAAATAAGCTAAAGCTGATTTTTTTCAGCATAGGTCCGGAATATCATGAAGAGAAACATATCAAAACTCCCCATGAAACCCATTGGAGCTTAATTCAGAATTCAAGATGGTGTCCAAGATGGCTGCCATAAATTTATTGAACATATTAATGTGACTATAATGAACATATTTACACATAGGATGACAGCATATCACTGAGCAATGCATTTATTAACCTTTGCAATAGATATGAGTCGCTTAACCTTTCAAATATCCAAGATGGCCGCCAAGATTACCAACAAAATATGTAAAAAGTTATATTTTCTTCATAACATATATTAATTGATTTTTAATTGTCTTGGAGTTACATTTACTATTATTATTACTATACATGTTTTTGTTCTCAAAATATGAAAAATACTTGCAAAAAGTGCAGATCCTGATGAGACGGCTCGTCACGAGCCGGCTCATCTGGATCTACACTGTTTGCCAATACCACTATACAGGCCTGTGGTGTTGAATCCAATAAGTTTATATTTGAAATAATATGGCGTCCAAGATGGCCACCAGAACTTGAAAACGTTGTCCAATATGCATAACAGACGGCCGCAACCCGCATGTTGAACCCGCCTATGCCGTTGCTAGTCCGATGGTGTATTGAAAGTCACAATTTTTATTGATCGTATCAGGTTGTATATACTTGTGGTTAGATATACATGCATATGGTACTTAAAACGTTTAATTAAAAATTCATTAAACCGTTAACGCAGTGTAATTTGACATTGACATTGAATAGGAAGGCCAAATGGATGGTCAATGAAATGAAAGTATGGATGGTAACACAAAAAAAACGTGCTACGTTTCATATTGACGCGACTTAGCGTTGTAGATCTACGTATCAGGTATATAAAACAAGAGGGCCATGATGGCCCTATATCGCTCACCTGTGCAATGTCACAAAAATCAAGCAAATACTGGTATGTAAAGTTGTCACTACATATACATCAAAATAAGCCCATGACAGGCACAAAATGTCAATGCGACAAACTTAAGAAGTCACCAGGGTAGGAGTTGTCTCGCGATATGTACATATATATCTTACACAACTTTGAGAGGTTTGGAGACCACAACAGGATGCTTCCAGCCTACATTTTATTGCAATCCTTAGATTGTATGTATTATATAACCATATTCCGTAAAAATGTTGACCCCTATTTGACCCCCCGGGCCATGCCCATTTTTGACCCAGAGGTCACCATTTTAACAGCTTTGAAAAAGCATTGTACATCGATCATTCATGTCAAGTTTCGTCGAAATCAGTCTGGTGGTTCGTGAGAAGATTTTTTAAGAATTTATTTTTAGACGGCGGCCATCTTGGATTAACGATGACCGCCATTTTAACAAAACTGAAAAGGCTTTACCAATGGACCATAACTGCGAAGTTTGCTACCAATGGCCAAGCGGTTTGTATGAAGAAGACGTTTGAAATCTCAAATAAAAGCACGACCTTTTGACCTTTCGGCGGCCATCTTGGATGATGTAATCATCTGATTTCAACAAAAAATGCTCCTAAGTGATCGTTTTGTCATACCTTCGAATTGATATATGACTTGACCCCCTCTTCCCCGCCCATTTTTGACCCGGGAATCTGCAAAATATCGGGGAAGGAATCTGAAACATCGTTGACTATCGATCATTCTTATCAAGCTTCGTCGAAATCGGCCTGGCGGTTCGTGAGAAGAAGATTTTTTGAGAATTTAACCTACTTTTCAACGGCGGCCATCTTGGATTTCGCGATGACCATCATTTTAACAAAAATGAAAAGGTTTGACCCACTGACCATTACTGTGAAGTTTGGCCAATATTGGCCAAGTGGTTCACGAGAAGAAGACGTTTGTAATCTATATTGAAAGAACGACCGTTTGACCTTTCGGCGGCAATCTCGGATGACGTAGTTACCTGAATTCGACAAAAAAAGCTCCAGAGTCTCGTCGATACCTTCGATTTGATATATGACATGACCATATTTGGTTAAATGTGACATTTGACCCCTGCTTGACCCCTCCTGCACCGCCCATTTTTACCCGGGGTCCACCATTTGAAGGAATCTGAACCAGCGTTAACTATCGATCATTCATACCAAGTTTTGTAAAAATCGGCCTGGCAGTTCGCGAGTATAAGATTTTTTAAGAATTTGACATACTTTTCAACAGCGGCCATCTTTGATTTCGCGATGACCACCATTTAAACAAAAATGAAAAGGTTTGACCCAATAACCATTACTGTGAAGTTTTGCCAAGCGGTTCACAAGAACAAGACGTTTGAAATCTTTATTAAAATAATGACCTTTTGACCTTTCGGCGGCCATCTTGGATGACATGACCATCCAATTTCGACAAAAAATATACCAGGGCGATTGCCTCTTTGATACCTTCGATTTGAGAAAGACATGACCATATTCGGTCCAAAATAAAATTTGACCCCAATTTGACTCCACGGGCCACGCCCATTTTTGATCCCGGGGTCACCATTTTAACAACTTTGAAAGAGCATTGTACATCGATCATTCCTACCAAGTTTCGTCGAAATCCGGCCAGCGGTTCATGAGAATAAGATTTTTTAAGAATTTATGCTATTTTTAGACGGCGGCCATCTTGGATTAGCGATGACCTCCATTTTAACATATATGAAAGGCTTCACCCATGGACCATAACTTTTAAGTTTGGCTACCATGGGGAAAGCGGTTTATGTGAAGAAGAATTTTGAAATCTAATAAAAGAACGACCTTTTGACCTTCTGGCGGCTATCTTGGATGACATAACCATCCGATTTCGACAAAAAATGCACCAGAGTGATCACCTCGTTGATACCTTCGATTTGATATATGATATGACCATATTCGGTATATTCGGTCAAAAATAAAATTTTACCCAACGGGCCACGCCCATTTTTGACCTCGGGGTCACCATTTTGACAACTTTGAAAGAGCATTGTACATCGATCATTCCTACCAAATTTTGTCTAAATCCGGTTGGCGGTTCTTTTTAGAAGAATTTTGAAGAATTTGTGCTATTTTTAGACGGCGGCGATCTTGGATTACGTAATGAAGTCATTTTAACAATTTTGTCCCCCTACCTTGGTGACTATAGGCCCAATGGTTACCAAGGAGAAGACGTTTTAAAATGTTCACGGACGACGGACGACGGACGGACGGACATATTGCGGTAACAATAGCTCACATGAAGGCGAGCTAAAAAACGGAAATTTTGTGAAACCCGTATAACGCAATCTGATTATGACTGTAAAGATATATGTGATGTACATTTTGGACAGACTCTCCCATATCTATTATCATTCTAGTGGTCCAAATCAAGAGTTTAATGTTACATAATTTTAAACTTATTTTCTTTTCTAGTCGGTGTACAGTAAAGTCATACGTCATATTGATGCATACCAGAACGAATTGAAACATGTCTCATCTGATACATGTAATACGGCATAGTATATTGAACAAGAATTCCGCGGAATCAAATGTCTCGCCTTGTCCCGCTGCCTTCACCTCGAGCCTGGGCCAGAAAGCAATTTTCACTGGCCCGAACATATACAATTATTGACTAGTGAGCCATAGCATATCAGATTATATTCTATGGCTCACTGGTCAATAATTGTTTTAGTATATGATAATACCCCTTGGTTATGAAGTTGTGAAAGTTTGGTGGTCCTAGGTGGTATAGTACCAAAGAAATGGACTTAAACACGAAAAGTTAACATTGTAAACGCGAAAAGTTAACATTGACTGCGCGCAAAAAATGGGTCAAGTTCCAAAAAAGGTAACATGTTGGATAGTGATATGTGGTGGGCACCCCTTGGTTATGAAGCTGTGAAAGTTTGTTGGTCCTATGTGGTACAGTAACAAAGAAATGGACTCAAACACGAACAATTAACATTGATTGTGGACGCCCGCCGCCGCCCGCCCGCCCGCCCGCCCGCCCGCCCACCCGCCCGGCTTTCGCCAATCCAATAGCCTGGATTTTTTCCCAAACAAACCTGGCTAAAAATGGAAAAAAAGTTTAAAAAAAAAAAGTTTCAAAATTAACAAAAATAATGCTCGCTACTGGAGCCCAGAATTTTTATAAGTCCTATATTTATCTACATATCATATCTGCACAGGTCCACATATTGCCACAATATTGTCAACACAGTTTACGGAAATGTAATACCCAGGTATAATAATTTACCTGTATAAACTAGATTTGTCAGTAAGCGGTGGCTTACGGAACCCCCCCCCCCCCCGCCGCATCAGCCGTGACCTAGAATGAATTAGGCTTGGTTCATTCTAGTGATAGGTTCATTCTGGGGTAAGAAAATAACATTTAGCTAGTACATGTAGGTAACATGTTCTACAAATAGTTTTGAACAATACAAGATGATGATGAAATTATGTTTTTATGAGACAGTGACTTTCATCTTAAAGATACCACCCTGGCATGGCTGTATGTTTAATATGCATAGTATAGGCATTGAAAATCTAAGAACACCGGTGAAAACAGCATGCAAATATTCAAATTTGTTAAAAAGTTATATAATGTAGGTTTAAACAATTCACTAGTTCAGGATTTTTTTTATTCTTAGAATATTGACGACCATAATCTGCATACAAAAATACAATCTGCATATTAAAATACAGCCATGCCAGGGAACCTTTAAGCTATTGACAATCGGCCATAAACCGGCATAGGGACACTCTAAATTTCCTATATCCAGCGGGGCTCATAGTACTTCAAAACTGTCAGAATTCCAGTTGACAAACCATTTACATTGTCCTCGAATGGTGTAGGTATTCCGCGGGACACAGTGTACTTCAAAACTGTCAGTATTCCAGTTGACAAACTATTTACATTGTCCTCCAATGGTTTATGTATTCAGCGGGGCACAGTGTACTTCAAAACTTCAGTATTCCAGTTTACAAACTATTTACATTGTCCTCCAATGGTGTAGGTATTCCGCGGAGCACAGTGTACTTCAAAATGTCAATATTCCAGTTGACAAACTATTTACATTGTCCTCTAATGGTGTAGGTATTCCGCGGGGCATAGTGTACTTCAAAATGTCAATATTCCAGTTGACAAACTATTTACATTGTCCTCCAATGGTGTAGGTATTCCGCGGGGCATAGTGTACTTCAAAACTGTCAGAATTCCAGTTGACAAACTAATTACATTGTCCTCCAATGGTGTAGGTATTCCGCGGGGCACAATGTACTTCAAAACTGTCAGTATTCCAGTTCACCAGCCTTACAGTGTCCTGCAACGTTGGCTGTATTCAGAAGGACTCATTGTACCTCCAGACTGTTCAGTGTTGCAGTGGATGAGAAGACAGTGTCCTCAAATAAAATAGGTATTCAGTGCGCTCCTATAACATCCATCCTCAGTATTCCAGTTGACAATCAGTACTTAGTATTTCCATTGGAAAGCTTGAGTGAAATTGGAAACATGTATGTCACCCTACGTGTGTATATTAGGAAATGGCACAGCTGTGGACACATGTAGATGGTCGCTGTAGTAGACAGGGTTTACATTCATCTGAACATCCGCAAGTGTACGATTGATGTACATATGATCAAGCAGGCCACCTCGTCTGTGTGTTGGCATCTCCACATACTGTCTCAGTCCATAGTATGTCATCAAATGAAGTAATTGTTTCACATCATACTTGTCAGACTGAAGGTCAATGTTGAAGTCTCCACATATAAATGTTGGGACGGCTTGTAATGGCAGACCGATGAGCAGTCTCTCAAGTTGACGGAGAAAATCCTTCACAGTTGAAGTTGGATTTCGGTACACATATTCTAACATCAGGGTTCCATCTTGGTGCAATCAGTACACTAAGGTGATGAACGTTTCTGTTTGGCACATGCAGCTGTTTCAGCAGCAAGAAGTCGAAATGGATGAACATCAGGAGGCCTCCACGTCTGTGTTCTGTTTCTTTCACTGTGAGATCACAATGCACATGGAAGTGATTTGGGATGTCGGGGTTTGTGTCTGCTGGTGTCAACCAAGTTTCAGCTAGGCATATGATGTGGGAGGATGTGAGGTAGTCGTCAGAGACAACACAGTCTGCATGTGGGAGCAGTGAGTTGGTGTTCAGGAATCCCATTTTGAAGAAGAACTGCTCGTCAGAAGCCACTGTTGAAGGTCTTCTAAGCTTGAAAGCAGATTCTGACTTCATACGTTCAATTTCTGCTAGTGACTTCCTGTTGATGGTCAGGTGTGTTGTTTCTGTGTGTCAACATCATGAGGGTCCACCAGGTTACAATGAACCTATGAAGCTGTGCCTGACCTGGATTTAGGGAGAATATCATCTGAAACCACTGCGCATTGGTCATCTGCTCCGTAAGATGTACATATTCATGCGGAATGAGGCCGAGGTCTCTGGCAGCTTGTCGGTCCTGGTTAGCATCGAAGGCATTGAGGACACTGTTGGGATCAGAATGGGCACCTTCGTGTGTGCCATCATGTCTTGCTTGTTCAGCCTGAGGAGCGAGATCTGCCCAGGCATCCTCGGGCGCTCCATACTCTGCTAGATCATCCACTGCTGCAGTCACTTCTTCCGAGTGATATTGATGCCGGGCTCTATTTTCCTCAACCTTGGGTAGATTAGCGAGGTAGAAAGTGTGATATGTTGATTGGCATAAATCTCCCGCTTCGTCTCGCCAGGGATGGTATAGTAGCAACTGGGCATGGTAATATTGTTCCGGGTCTTTTGCCTCAGAGAACTGATGTGAGCGTATAATGGCAGGTGTATTTCGAAGAACCATGTGACCGAAGTCACATTTCAGCAATGGCGTTTTTTATGCGTTCTCTTCCTCATCAGTTAGGTCTGGGTGAATGTCTTCTTTCGGTGGTTTTGCTGTAACCGAGTATGTAGAAGCAAAATCTGCTAGGCAAAGTCCTTCTAACACAGATGGTCGAGCCTGGTAGCGATCGAGTATGTTTGTTTGGAAGACATCTGGGTCATCATCATCAAGTGCCTCAATCACTTTCATCGGCTTAAAGAGCCGAGTCCTGTTGGCAGGTAAGTCTGTTGGGACGAATATCACTTGACGAGAGCCTCTGGTCAGTGGCAATGACAACAGTCGGTAAACTGCCTCTTGTGTGCTGATTTCCCGGTGTGTTAAGAATTTATTTGCGACATGCTTCATGGACTCTTTTGGACCCAAATGTTGTCCCGATTCACTAACAGCCTTGAGGACGTCTCCCAGTGTTTTTTTTTCGGACTTTGATATGTAGGACGCCACATACATTACGCATTGGTATACATTTGTTACAAACTGGGCATCTATGTTGGCCTCCCATGCTTTTATCAACACAGAATTGTAACTGTTGATTGACACTTCACAAGGTTTTCGTTCCAGTAATATTGCTGGTTGCCCACTTTTAGTTTTAATCCACCGTAGTGCTTGTATGTACGTCTCCTCAGAAACATCGGCTTCTGCTAGCAGTGTGTCAAAGGACATGTTTGTGTTTATGTCTAGTTTCTCTAGTTGCTCCTGGACAGCTTGTAGCGTATCCGTGTATATGTCCTGTTGATGTGAGGGGACTGGCTCGACTGGAGGTGATGCTGCGATCGTCCGTCTTACAGGTGGTCGTGGAAAATGCATTTCTTCCCATGTTTTCTGCATGCAACAGAATGTGTGTGTTTTTGCACATGTCCCAAGAGATTAGAAAGATCCTCATCATCACCTGGAATAGAGCATGTGATATGCTTGTCAACAAAGGCTTGTATCTCGTCTTCTGAATTGTTTTCAAAATTTGGAGTATCTTCCACCCAAGCCAACATGTGAACATGTGGGGATCCACGTTGTTGGAACTCAATTCGATATTTATAATCTGTGATCTTTCCAAGTGGTTTGAGACGATGGTTGAGCAGTACATGCTTCAGAACTAGTTGCACCCTATGATCGAAGTGACGGGCAGCGGTCACAGGGTTAGAACGAAGCCACGTGCACCTTTCTTCCCAAGAGAGATTATGTACCTCTTCATCACCCAGTAGCTGGCCTCGCTGGCAAGTTATGACTCGTATGGTGTCCGTCCATTTGAGGTCTGCGGCGGAGAGCGTGATGAACCAAGTGCATGCTCCAAGTTGTCTAATCATCCCCAGCAAATCGTATAGCATTTTATTGAAATACGCAGGAGAGCCTCTGACCTTTTGCAGAAAATGTATTCCCAAGTCACTTCGAATGAAATCTGATACCTTGTCTTTGAGCTGACTAGCAGTAATATGTTGTTGTTTTCCTTTTCTAAGGGAGATTGACAAGCACTCGCCTATGTCTTTTGATTCTGACCGGTACTGAGCGTAGAAAATATATTCTAGATTTTTGGCAAACCTTCCATCACAGTGTATGGAAATATTTTTTCTGTGTCAATTTCTGTTGTCGTTTCATTGAGAACCCAAAACGGCCAGTTGGAAATAGTTGTGGGAAGCTTAATTCTTCCGCATGCTCATCTGTATGAAAGGGCTGAGGCCGCTTTCCTTCTCCTGGGGCAATATTCAAGAGCATATTGTTGTCGGCTGTTATGTCTTTGGGCTGCATACACGAGTCATAAGGTAGGCCACTAAGTTTGCTCCTTTCATCTTCAACATACAAGTCGTCACCGGTATTGTCAACAGTGCTGTCATTACTGTTTTGATCTTCATCTTTAGGCTGGTCCGTATTGTGATCAATGTTATCAGTAAGAGCATCTGCTTCATCTGTTTCATGGATTTCTGTATCTTGTGTCAAAGCACTCCAAACATCTGGAACAGCATCCAAACTATTGTCTTCCCATTCATCATTTATAATGACATCTTCATAGTGTGGATTTTTAATACCATACTTCAATACATGAAGGGCTTGCTTGATCTTAAATGGTCTTATGTTTTGCATAATCACATGACCCCGATATTGTAATTTCCGTTTAAGCTTCACAGTAATGACAGCATCCGAGCGTGGAATTCGGGGTAAAACTGCCACAGACTGTTGCGGATCAACTGGAATGTTGACCACACAGCCATGGATTGCCTTCTGTTTTCCACGAGGAAGTGCCAGTAATTTCATAAATGGTATTCGTCTCGCAATGAAGATACTTTCTAAAGATGTGATGTCCTGTAATTGTTGTGGCACATCATCCACTTCTAACCCATTTGCAACAGCCAGGCTTGGCATATTGCCTCTTTGTAGCGAACGTTTACACATACTGCATATGTATTCTATATTATCAGCAGAAAGTTTATCTCTGCGACACTGATTCAAAAGTTCTTGCTTTGTTCTTGTATAGTTACTGTCACTGTATCGCGATAATGTGCTTCTAAAAAGCAGTCTGTTACAGCAGGTGCAAATGTAAGTAGGTCCATTTTGTATTTCTATCTTAAAAGTATTGACAGCTTCTTCCATAGAATCTGCTGGTTTCCTTTGTCGTTCCTTTCTAGCTTTATCTTTGATATTTTCTGAAACATGAGTTTCTTCAGATCTTGACCGACGTAGTCTACATTTCCTGGCAGCATTTTTTGCTTTCTCCAAGTTGATCTTAGTTTGTAGTCTATGTTGCCGTGCCAAACATTTACGTGTGGCATCTTTTGTTTCCTTTAATTCCTTCAAAGCATGTGATCTACGTTGCCGTGCTCTGAATTGTCTGTGCACATCTTTGGCTTTGTCCTCATCTTTCTCGGACCGAGATCTCCGCTGACGTGCTCTGGATTTTCTTTCAACATCTTTGGCTTTGTCCTGGTCTTTCTCGGACCTCGGACTGAGATCTCCGCTGCCGTGCTATGGAGTGTCTGTTAACATTTTTGGTTTTGTATTGCTGTTTCATGGATTGAGATCTCTGTTGCCAGGCTCGAGATTTTCTTTCAACATCTTTGGCTTTGTCCTGGTCTTTCTCGGACTTAGATCTCCGCTGCCGTGCTCTGGATTTTCTGTCAAGATCTTTGGTTTTGTATTGCTGTTTCATGGATTGAGATCTCTGTTGCCAGGCTCGAGATTTCCTTTCAACATCTTTGGCTTTGTCCTGGTCATTCTCGGACTGAGATCTCCGCTGCCGTGCTTTGGATTATCTGTCACGATCTTTGGTTTTGTATTGCTGTTTCATGGATTGAGATCTCTGTTGCCAGGATCGAGATTTTCTTTCAACATCTTTGGCTTTGTCCTGCTGTTTCTCGGACTGAGATGTCTGTTGCCGTGCTCTCGATTTTCTGCAAGCATCTTTTGCTTTGTCGACATCCTTCTTAGATTCTGATCGCTTAGCTCTTGCTCTTGATTGTCGTTTTGTATTTTCGCTTGTTTTGTCAATGTCATAAGCACTTAATTGTTGAACTCGTGTAAGAGTAGCTTGGTGTACAATTTCTCTGTACATGAGGATATTTTCAGATGTACTAGGAACATTCACAGCATTGGTGGATGTTTGTACAGATCTAATAACGTTATAGTGATTACCTCCATTATGGTCTATGTACAGCGACAGTCTTGATACTGTCAGTTGAGAATCCACATATGTTCCAGAGTACTTCAACCATTTCATGCCAATGGTAGATTGTGTATACGTATAAATATCTGTGTGAAGCATATGTGCCATGGCAAAGATTTCAACATGGGTTACCCATACACTGTCTGTGAGCATGTGTGAGCGTGTAATGTATGCAGACATGGTTGTATTTTCAGGTAATACTTTTTTCAATACAAGTGGGTTGCTACACATATGATGTATAAGTATTTGCCGAAGTTGAGCATGGTAGTCCTGGCAACCAGTCAGAAAGAAAGATATACATCTAAAGAAACAGTTACCATCTCTTTTCACACTGTAAATCTGGCCAGGATTGTCCAAAGGTACTGGTTGTATATGCTCATGGGCAATATTGATGTTAATGTCTATGTGAAATGTTTTATCAAGTTCAATACATTTCTCTATCTGCCATTGAACATCAACAGGTTCAAACATGATAATGCCAATAATGTCCATACCCATGCAATCACATCATCATCCTTCTGAGGAGATTGTGAGTTGGTATGTTTTGTTTCGGATTTGATCTTCTGAGAATGTTCAGACTTATTGGGTATTGTTGGCATATTGTCCTTTTGAGAAGGCTGACATTTTGTCTTTGGGTTGTCCTGTTCAGACGGTTGACATTTTTTGTTTGGATTGTCCTGTTCAGAACGTTGACATTTTGTATTTGGATTGTCCTGTTCAGATGGTTGACATTTTGCATTTATATCCTGTTGATTGACATTTGTTTAGTCCTTGAGAACGTTGAATTTTGTCTTGTGTTCTTCTTTTGTTTGGGACCGTTGACATATTTGTCCTTGTTAGTGTTCAGATGATTGACATTTTGTCTTTGGGTGTCTGGTTCAGATGTTGACATTTTGTCTTTGGGTTGTCCTGTTGAGAGTTGACATTTTGTATTTGGGTTGTCCTGTTGAGAACGTTGACATTTTGTCTTTTGGTTGTCCTGTTCAGATGATTGACATTTTGTCTTTGGGTTGTCCTGTTCAGATGGTTGACATTTTGTATTTGGGTTGTCCTGTTGAGAACGTTGACATTTTGTCTTTGGGTCATTCTGTTGAGATGGTTGACATTTTGTCTTTTGGTTGTCCTGTTGAGAACGTTGACATTTTGTCTTTCGGTTGTCTTGTTGAGATGGTTGACATTTTGTCTTTGGGTTGTCTTGTTGAGATGGTTGACATTTTGTCTTTCGGTTGTCCTGTTCAGAACGTTGACATTTTGTCTTTGGGTTGTCCTGCTGAGATGGTTGACATCTTGTCTTTCTGTTATCCTGTTCAGAACGTTGACATTTTGTCTTTGGGTTGTCCTGTTGAAAACGTTGACATTTTGTCTTTCGATTGTCCTGTTGAGAAGATCGACATTTTGTATTGGGATTGTCCTGTTGAGAAGATCGACATTTTGTATTGGGATTGTCCTGTTGAGAAAATCGACATTTTGTATTGGGATTGTCCTGCTGAGAAAGCTGACATTTCGTAGTGGGATTGTCCTTTTCAGGTTTACATTTTGTCTTTGGGTTTTACTTTTGAGAAGGATTACTGTATGTATCTCTCTTGTCTGTTTTATGAGTTTGAGGTATTGTTTTTGTCTTGTCCTTGGCGGAAGATTCACATATGTTGACTTTTGATGTGCGGACATGATTTGTCAATGTTTGATAAGAACTAAATGTGATCTCACAGTCCTGGCAGTGTCCACATTTGTGTCTTTTCAATGTGTACTTGGTAGAATACGATTTGCGACAAAATATGCACTCAACACGTTCTGGTGGAGCCGTTGTGGTAGTGTTGCCACAGGTCTGGCTGCAGTTGTGACCTTCAAGGCGCTGCATTGTGATGTAGGTCTTCCCGCATAGATCACAGTGGGTGCATTTATGGACAGCCAGTCTGTGGTCGGTCGTGAATGGTTTGTTGCAGTTTTGGCACACTATATTCCCATTATAGGAATGAGCGCCTTTGTTTCCCAACAAGACATCATCCATTGTCGCGCGACTGTCTGAAACAAAAAAATAGTTAATAATTTTATAATAAGTGTCAAAAACAACATTTATAGAAAATGTTCAGATGAAAATGACTGTCGTTATTTTTGCATCCAATGGACATCTTGATCAGCCAGTAAATTCCGAGATATGATTATAAACTGCATGAAGTACATTTATACATTATTAGACCTTTCTATTTACTGTGACGATTTTGACAGTCTGTGACACAGATGAACAAACAGAATACAACCCTGTACGTGATGTACTTGTCTGGTAGTTGTATTCAGAGCGATTTCCAAGGATCGCATCGCTTGACTTTGTCTAGTTTGTATGTATATGTCAACTTGTAGTTGACGAACATGTGTAGATTGACCAGCGACTATTTATTACTTACATAATTATGCTGTATGGTCCGGAGAAAAATTATGCTGTATGGTCCGGAGAACTTGACAATAATCATTTGTTAATCCTTAGAAATAGCATCTTCAATCATATCATATCTGGTATGCATAATTATTAATAATTACCTCCACCGTAATAAACGCCACTCCCCTTTTGTAACATAAAAGAAAATTTTACACATGCCCTGATCAATGCATGCTGTTAGAATTTGTGTCAATTTTCTCGAAAATTGTATCAGGGTACATTAGTGCAATGCACCTATCAATCAATGTCTTCCCTGCCCATTGGGGGAGGGGGCCTGGAAAATAGAACAGGGTGGGGAAGATTGGTTGGTGCATAATACTATGCATGACATCGATCAGTTTAGCATCAGTAATGTAGTAATATAACATTGCAAAACAATAACAGTGCAAAACAGTAATGGAGACAGTAAGGGATATTTACATAAACTATATATTCAGTCCTGAAATCGGAATATCCTGACCTGGTGCCAGGTCCATGCCACACCAGAGTCACTTAGCTTTTGCCCCAAAGTAATAGGATTAGCTATAAGAATATTATTTCCTAACGGAGCATAACAGGATTTAGCTGTCAAGTACCAAGGGGAAAAAACGGTACAAGAGGACCAAACCATGTAGGTCGGCGATAGGGGGCTGTTGGAGCAATGTGTGCGTGAAATATGAAGTAGATTCGAAAAAAAGAAACAGAAAATATGGGCCATTTATTCCAAGCGTTATGGTTTTGTGACACACAAAGTAGGTGACTTTGAGCATGGGGGCGGGCATGGGTGTGAATTTGTTACAGGGCATTAGATGACCCTTAGAGCAATGTGTGTATGTAATATGAAACCGATCAGGGCAGGGAAACAGAAAATATGATCAATTTACCTGAGCGTTAAGGTTTTGTGACACACTAAATATTGAGCCTGGGATTAGGGGGCGTGGCACGAGCGGGGATTTGTCGCAGGGCATTAGATGACCCTTCGAGCAATATGTGTATAAAATATAAGCAGATCAGGTCAGGGAAACAGAAAATATGGCCAATTTACCCGAGCGTTGAAGTTTCGTGACGCACTAAGCATGTGACGTTAACCTCGAGTTTAGGGGGCATGGCACAAGTGTGAATCAGAGAAACTGTAGAGCAATGTGTATGTGAAATATGAAGCATATACAAGCAAGGAAGCAGAAAATATGCGCCAATTACCCAAGCGTTAAAGTTTTGAATTAAAAAAGACACAAGAAAGTCGCACAATGCAAACAACAGATATAGAAAGACGGAGTAAGCTCATAGAGGTCTAAGTGACATCATTTCTATGGACACTTTTAGACACATAATGTACCTCTCATGAGCTTGAACAGACAGACGAACGGACGGATGGACATATGGACGCCTACGATGCCGGAGGTACGCCATAAGCACCCCTTACTGCGGAAGGTGCGCTAAAAAGGTGAAGATAATGAATATACTTCTTCACATACTTTGTATACCAGGGGTATAATAATGAGGGAATAGATATTATATTTATAAATTTTATGGGGAAAAAGAACTTGCTCATCACTTAAAACCTCATCGAAAATCATTGATGAGAGTGACATGTCTAATTTTGCAATTTTGTCTTTTTGTTCCTCAATAAGGCGTTCGGCATCCAACAACTTGTTTCAGCAGCTTGTATTGTTATGCGACAGCTGGCGAAGTGTCTGCTGAGTGTCTGCTGAGTCGCCAACATTTCTTTCCTTATTCCAGAAATCAAGAAACTCGACTTGGATTTGTGAGCCTGTAATAGGCGACGTGTTTTCTTCAATGTTTGTGTGGCTTCCTTTGAATTTTGGTCCGAGATACTGAACATGGCAGCTTTCATAGTGATGTCTATATATTCCAAATTATTATCCAAACCATCCAAACCATCTTCTAAAATGTCTACTTTTTGCTTTTTTCAACTGGAACCACCATCGCACTCTCCATATGTGCTGACATAGTCTTTTATCTGAAAATGATAGTATGCGAGCTGGAATGTATGTTTACCTTCATTATACCAGCTTTCTATTAATTCTAATAGATGAATATCAAAACTTGGTTTATACTTTTGTTACAAGAATACAAAATTTGATGAAGATCGGCAAAGTAGAAGTCAAGTTATCGCGTGGACAAGAATACAGAGTGTGAAAATTACAAATGGCCGTCAAGGGGAGATAAGTCATGGTAAACATTTCAAAATCAATAGGCTTCTTCGTCTTGTCGTGACAAAGCTGTATACAAGATTTGATTAAAATCGGCCAAGCAGAACTTGAGTTATCGCGTGGACAAGAATACAGAGTGTGAAAATTACAAATGGCCGCCAAGGGGAGATAAGTCATGGTAAACATTTCAAAATCAATAGGCTTCTTTCTGTTGTTGTGACAAAGCTGTATACAAGATTTGATTAAAATCGGCCAAGCAGAAGTTGAGTTATCGCGTGGACAAGGATACGGAGTGTGAAAATTAAAAATGGCCGCCAAGGGGAGATAAGTCAAAATCAATAGGATTCGTCCTGTTGTCGTGACAAAGCCGTATACAAAATTTGATGAAGATCGGCAAAATAGAACTCAAGTTATCGCGTGGACAAGGATACAGAGTGTGAAAATTAAAAATGGCCGGCAAGGGGAGATAAGTCATGGAAAACATTTCAAAATCAATAGGCTTTTTCCTCTTCTCGTGACAAAGGTGTATACAAAATAAGATTAAGATGAGCCAAGCCAAGCAGAGTTATTGCGTGGACAAGAAAATCGCTTATGACGACGGAAAATCCGCCGACTATAGCCGCCTTCTGCTAAAGCAGGTGCGACAATAATGGTATGTAGATAATGGATATTAGTTGAATTTTAAATCAGAATTTTGGGTGAAAATAGTTTTATAGCATAAGCGCTATATACAAGGGGTGATCATAAAGTTTTAGGACAATTACCATAACTTTTTTATTTGTTTATCAAATGAAGTCAAGCTTTAACAAGTTAAAGACTTATTTACTATACATAATGTCTGAAGACAATAGTCACATATAACACTATTTGAGAAGTTAAAGCTTCCATGGCAACGTCATAAAAGCGTCAGCAGAGCAATTATGTAACGTCATGCAATTCCAGGATCAAAATATACATTATTATTGAACATATAATTGAGTTTAAACATTCAAAAATGTAAATATCTGTATACGGACTTCCGGATGTTTTAACGACATGATGCCACGTGAAGCAACCTCATTTCCACTTTTTTCAATTGAATAGCTTTCGATCGCATTTCCAACGACAAATATGGGAGGGCTACAGAATGAAAATAGGGATGAAGGTAAAAAAGTATGTGATGTTTAAAGCAAATCCAACTTATTGTTGGGATATTTGGTAGTTAAAATTTGAATGAAAAATATGAAAAAGTTTGAGGTCGCAGAGATATTGGGTACCCGAAAACTTCACTGCAAATATTTGAAAAACATTACCAAAGATTTGACCTTGTAATTTGACCTTGACCTTGGCATCAGGGCTGCATGTTTGTGTGGTATAGGAAGAAAATATAGATGATGATTAATGGCTTGGTTGTTTCTATTTCCACCAATATATGTACATACATGTATGATTTCTACCCTGTTGTGTTCAACAAGTTAACACAATTTGATGTGTATGTACCAATATCGGTGTAAGTAGAAACAACGCAGCCGTTATAGTATTATCATATATCTTAAATTAGACCCCAAACAAAAAACAACCCGTTATCCCCTTTAAAGATTCTGCAGGCATGAAAGAGAGATGCACACAAAAGGAACACATAAATGTACATGAAACATTAAAAATATTATATAAAACAACTTACCGTTGTTCAAAATCCAGAATGTTAGGAATTTGTGTGAATGCACAGGCATATATATATATGGTGCCCGGTTGAAAAAAGGACCCTACAACATATGTGACCATCATAGTGCCAGATCAGTTTTTGCATCCATGCAGTCTGATCAGGGCCTACATCATTCTCTATTCCTTCAGTGGAGCACCATTATTGATGCAGCAAAATAATTAACCTCTACTGATACATGTACTATAATTTAAAATAAAAAAGGAATATATCTATGTTAATTATCCTAAATTGTGTAAGATCCATTTTCTCAGCCTATGTCCCATACAGAATCTGTGCTGGTGAAATAAAACTCAGGTGTCAAATGTTGTAATGTGTGTGAATGCACATGCATATATGGTGCCCGGCTGGAAAGAGGACCCTACAACATATGCGACCATCATAGTGCCAGATCAGTTTTTGCATGCATGCAGTGTGATCAGGGCATATATCATTCTCTATTCCTTCAGTGGAGCACCATTATTAATGCAGCAAAATAATTACCCTCTACTCATAAATGTACTATAATTTAAAATAACAAGAGGGCCATGATGGCCCTGTATCGCTCAGCTGTTAAAAGCTTATTATTCTTTAATGGGCATAACACAACAGGGTTCAGCTCTCAAGTACAAGGCCGAAAATGTGAATGTAAATGAAGACCAAACCATGTACTGCTAAGTCGACATTCCAGTAATTATTGACACCGATCGTTAAATTATCCTTCACATTCTCCCAACCAACCGCCCAAAATGATGTGTTTATAGTGTGTTAACAACATTTCAGATGGGGTCCATGGGTGAAGCTTTTTCAGATTTGTTAAAATAGACGTTATCACTAATCCAAGATGGCCGCCGTCTAAAATAGCATAAATTCTTAAAAAACTTCTTCTCATGAACCGCCAGGCAGATTTTGAAGAAACTTGGTGGGAATGATAATATTATATGCCCCAGTGAAATATGAAGTTACTGCGTGTAGGGAAGCAGAAGTAAACTTTTTGTTTTTTTCTAAGTTTCTAAGTCCGTGACCTTGGGGGTCGTAGGTTTGTTGCAGAATGATGTACGAGTGTCAGAGAAGGGCCGGGTAAAATATCACTGCATTCCGCAAAGGGAAAGAGAAGTGCTCGTAGATTTGTTGCAGAATGATGTATGAGTGTCAGAGAAGGGCCGAGTAAAATATCACTGCATTCCGCAAAGGGAAAGAGAAGTTTACATTTGTTAAGTTTTAGTTTTGTTCTAAGTTTATAAGTCCGTGACCTTGACCCCTGGCATAAATGGGGGTTGTAGGTTTGTTGCAGAATGATGTATGAGTGTCAGAGGGGTGGGTAAAATATGAAAGATTTCCGCAAAGGGAAAGAGAAGTTAAAAGGAAATTTACAATTGTTAAGTTTTCGTTTTTTTCTAAGTTTCTAAGTCTGTGACCTTTACTCCTGGCATAAATGGGGGTGTGGGTCGTAAGTTTGTTGCAGAATGATGTATGAGTGATGTACGAGTGTCAGAGAAGGGGCGGGTAAAATATGAAAGATTTCCGCAAAGGGAAAGAGAAGTTAAAAGGAAATTTACAATTGTTAAGTTTTGTGACGGACGGAAAGACGGACGGATGGACAAGCTGACTCCAGTATACCCCCCCCCCACAACTTCGTTGCGGGGGGTATAATTACCTGTAATAATTTAGCTGGACAGTTAGTGGTCAATCTGGACACTTGCACATGCTTGCACATGCACAAGTGTTCAACTGGAGAAGGCTATTGTTCTCTCTACAGGTAAGGTGCACAGAGCGCACGAGAAAATGGGTCTTCATGCATTTATGTTCAGTTTGTAGCATAGAAAGAACTAGAACTATCACAGGAGTGATCATAATACCCCCACAAAGAGTTGGACTTACAAATAGTTTAACATTAGAAGAGTTTTAAGGGTTTGAATACAAATGTCACGATCAATATTCAATGCTGGCCTTAGAGATGTGTGACATTGACCTTTTACCTGCGTACGTGGTCAATGAAAATGAGATAATCTGAAAATATTCATTCATCAGTTATAGAGGATCTTACACGAGTAATGGATTAATATGATTTTGATCAAAAACTCTGTGCCGAGTTTGTCAAAAACGCAATGAATCAATTTAATAAAAATAGAAAAAAATGGCTAAGTTAAAAGGATGATATTTTTGTAAAAAAAATATTTCTTCGGCATAAAAAGTTTGTGTAGTTTCAGATCAATCCACTGAACGGTTTCAGAGGAGTTGTGTACACAAACTATGCAGTTTATCTGTCTGCCGCCTGCAATAGGTTTGACCTTTGAACTTCGACTGTGACCTTGACCTTGGACGTAGGTGCGTGGTTATTGATCGCGACACATCTTCTCATCCTGAGAAACATTTGTGCCAAGGCATTTGATAATCCATGTATCGGTGTAGAAAATATAGAGCGGAAGGGAATTTCAATAGGTTTGACCTTTGACCTTCAACTGTGACCTTGACCTTGGACGTAGGTGCGTGGTTATTGATCGCGACACACCTTCTCATCCTGAGAAACATTTGTGCCAAGGCATTTGGTAATCCATGCATCGGTGTAGAAGATATAGAGCGGAAGGGAATTTCAATAGGTTTGACCTTTGACCTTCAACTGTGACCTTGACCTTGGACATAGGTGCGTGGTTATTGATCGCGACACACCTTCTCATCATGAGAAATATTTGTGCCAAGCCATTTGATAATCCATGCTTCGGTGTAGAAGATATAGAGCGGAAGGGAATTTCAATAGGTTTGACATTTGACCTTCAACTGTGACCTTGACCATGGACGTAGGTGCGTGGTTATTGATCGCGACATACCTTCTCATCATGAGAAACATTTGTGCCAAGCCATTTGATAATCCATGCATCGGTGTAGAAGATATAGAGCGGAAGGGAATTTCGATAGGTTTGACCTTTGACCTTCAACTGTGACCTTGACCTTGGACGTAGGTGTGTGGTTATTGATCGCGACACACCTTCTCATCATGAGAAACATTTGCGCCAAGCCATTTGATAATCCATGAATGGGTGTAGAAGATATAGACCGGAAGGGAATTTCCAACAGACCGACCGACCGACCGACAGACTGACCGACAAGCTGACTCCTATATACCCCCTCAAACTTTGTTTGTGGGGGTATAAATATAGAGTTTGACCTTGACCCTGGAGCCCGGAATTTTTTTTAATATTCCTATATTCATCTACATATCATAGTAAAGGTATGTATAAAGTTTAATGACTGTAGCTGATAAGGTGTTGAAGTAACTAGAAATGTGGCCTGTCGGCACACGAATACCCCCACTGGCAGCCAAAGAAAACGAGGCATTTTTTATTATAAGCCATTTAGCCGAGCATTAAGGTTTCAAACGCATCAAGTTTGTGACCTTGACCCTGGGCATAGTGTGATAATCCATGCATCGGTGTAGAAGATATAGAGCGGAATGGAATTTCAATAGGTTTGACCTTTGACCTTCAACTATGACCTTGACCTTGGACGTAGGTGCGTGGTTATTGATCGCGACACACCTTCTCATCCTGAGAAACATTTGTGCCAAGGCATTTGATAATCCATGCATCGGTGTAGAAGATATAGAGCGGAAGGGAATTTCAATAGGTTTGACCTTTGACCTTCAACTGTGACCTTGGACGTAGGTGCGTGGTTAGCAATTTGATAATCCAAGCATTGGTGTAGAAGATATAGAGCGGAAGGGAATTTCAATAGGTTTGACATTTGACCTTCAACTGTGACCTTGACCTTGGACGTAGGTGCGTGGTTATTGATCGCGACACACCTTCTCATCATGAGAAACATTTGTGCCAAGCCATTTGATAATCCATGCATCGGTGTAGAAGATATAGAGCGGAAGGGAATTTCAATAGGTTTGACCTTTGACCGCTCAACAGTGACCTTGACCTTGGACGTAGGTGCGTGGTTATTGATCGCGACACACCTTCTCATCATGAGAAACATTTGTGCCAAGCCATTTGGGAATTTCAATATTTTTGACCTTTGACCTTCAACTGTGACCTTTACCTTGGACGTAGGTGCGTGGTTATTGATCGCGACACACCTTCTCATCCTGAGAAACATTTGTGCCAAGGCATTTGATAATCCATGCATCGGTGTAGAAGATATAGAGTGGAAGGAATTTCAATAGGTTTGACCTTTGACCTTCAACTGTGACCTTGACCTTGGACGTAGGTGCGTGGTTATTGATTGCGACACACCTTCTCATCATGAGAAACATTTGTGCCAAGCCATTTGATAATCCATGCAACGGTGTAGAAGATATAGAGCGGAAGGGAATTTCAATAGGTTTGACCTTTGACCTTCAACAGTGACCTTGACCTTGGACGTAGGTGCGTGGTTATTGATCGCGACACACCTTCGGATCATGAGAAACATTTGTGCCAAGCCATTTGGGAATTTCAATATTTTCGACCTTTGACCTTCAACTGTGACCTTGACCTTGGACGTAGGTGCGTGGTTATTGATCGCGACACACCTTCTCATCATGAGAAACATTTGTGCCAAGCCATTTGATAATCCATGCTTCGGTGTAGAAGATATAGAGCGGAAGGGAATTTCAATAGGTTTGACCTTTGACCTTCAACTGTGACCTTGACCTTGGACGTAGGTGCGTGGCGACACATCTTCTCATCATGAGAAACATTTGTCCCAAGCCATTTGATAATCCATGCTTCGGTGTAGAAGATATAGAGCGGAAGGGAATTTCAATAGGTTTGACCTTTGACCTTCAACTGTGACCTTGACCTTGGACGTAGGTGCGTGGTTATTGATCGCAACACACCTTCTCATCATGAGAAACATTTGTGCCAAGCCATTTGATAATCCATGCATCGGTGTAGAAGATATAGAGCAGAAGGGAATTTCCAACAGACCGACCGACCGACCGACAAGCTGACTCCTATATACCCCCAACAAACTTTGTTTGTGGGGGTATAATGACCGTAACACGAAAACTTAACATTGAACAATGACCGTAACACGAAAACTTAACATTGAATGATGACACCACCGACGACGCCGACGACGACGCGGCCGACGCCGGAAAAGCAAAACCTATGTCTCGCTTTCCGCTTCGCGGGCGAGACAAAAACTAAGAAGTACGAATCGAATCGATTCAATCTTCACTCTAGGAAAATGATGTCAAAACGTGGAATGCAACATTAGAATGTGAATCTTGCATGTATATGTAGGTTAAATTATTGTTGATTTGGTAAATATAACTAGAAATGGACGCTTGTCGACAAGCGCATGTGTATCCCCCTCCCCAGATACACAAGTAGTTTGAAAAAATGGTGTTCAAGTTATGCTCCGGAGACAAAATCAGTGACGGAAAAACAAAGGGAGATAACTAAAGAATTAGTGATGCAAGAGTTGTCATTCTTGCGGGACACACCTTTAGGGTCGTGGTCTATGCATGTGTGAAGTTTCATGAAAATATTCCAAAGGGTGTTCGAGTTATGCTCCAGACACGAAATCAGTGCACGAAACAACAAAGGGAGATAACTAAGAAATTAACGACGCAAGAGTTGTCATTCTTACGTGCGACACACCTTTGGGTCGTCTTCTATGCATGTGTGAAGTTTAATAAACTAGAAAATATGTTCATAGAACACGGATGTCCCACATATCGCTTTGATAATAAATGAGGCCAAATTGCAAGTCAAAATTTTCTTTTACCTGAGCGTTAAAGTTTTTGAAGCACCAAGTATGTGACCTTCACCCTGGGCTTGGCGGGGCAGGACAAACGTGGATTTGGCACAGGGCGGTAGAGGACCATTAGAGCAATGCATATATGAAATATGAAGCTGATCCGTGAAAGAAAACAGAAATTATAAGATATTTACCTGAGCGTTAAAGTTTTTGAAGCACTAAGTATATGATGTTAACCCTGGGCTTGGCGGGGCGGGACGAACGTGGATTTGGCACAGGGCAGTAGAGGACCATTAGAGCAACGCATATATGAAATATGAAGTTGATCCGTGAATGGAAAGAAAAATTATATATTTACCTGAGCATTAAAGTTTTTGAAGCACCAAGTATGTGACCTTGACCCTGGGATTGGCGGGGGCAGGACGAACGTGGATTTGGCACAGGCGGTAGAGGACCATTAGAGCAATGCGTATATGAAATATGAAGATGATCCATGAAAGAAAACAGAAATTATAAGATATTTACCCCGAGCGTTAAAGTTTTTGAAGCACTAAGTATGTGACCTTGACCCTGGGCTTGGCTGGGGGCAGGACGAACGTGGATTTGGCACAGGGCGGTAGACGACCATTAGAGCAACGCGTATATGAAATATGAAGTTGATCCGTGAATGGAAATAAAAATTATAAGATATTTACCTGACGTTAAAGTTTTTGAAGCACCAAGTATGTGACATTGACCCTGGGATTGGTGGGGCAGGACGAACGTGGATTTGGCACAGGGCGGTAGAGGACCATTAGAGCAATGCGTATATGAAATATGAAGATGATCCATGATCCATGAAGAAAAAAAACAGAAAGTATAAGATATTTACCCAAGCGTTAATGTTTTTGAAGCACTAAGTATGTGACCTTGACCCTGGGCTTGACGGGGCAGAAACGAACGTGGATATTTGGCACAGGGCGGTAGAGGACCATTTAGAGCAATGCGTATATGCGTGTTCGAGTTATGCTTTGGATACAAAATCAGAGCACGAAACAACAAAGGGAGATAAGTAAACAAGAATTCCGCGGAATCAGATGCCTCGCCTTGTCCCGCCTTGACCTCGAGCCTGGGCCCGAAAGCAATTTTCACTGGCCCGAACATATTATACAATTATTGACTAGTGAACCATAGAATATCAGATTATATTCTATGGCTCACTAGTCAATAATTGTTTTATTATATGATAATAGTCTGTATATAGCACTTACGACCTTATGCTACTAGACAAAATTGAAAAAGAATTTGAAAAAAAAAATGAAAAAACAAAATGGAAAAAAAGTTTAAAATTAAAAATAAAAATAATAATGCTTGCTACTGGAGCCCAGAATTTTTTTAATAGTCCTATATTTATCTACATATATCTGCACAGGTCCACATAATGCCACAATATTTTCAACACAGTTTACGGAAATGTAATATAATCATTTACCTGTATAAATTACCTGTAAGTGGTCAGTGGTCAGTTGCACATGCTAGCACATGTACAGTGAATAGTCTGTATATAGCACTTACGACCTTCTGCTACTGGACAAAAATTTAAAAATAATTTGAAAAAAAAAATGAAAAAAAAAAAATGGAAAAAAATAATAATGCTTGCTACTGGAGCCCAGATTTTTTTTCCAGTCAAATTTAAAAATAATTTGAAAAAAAAAATGAAAAAAAATAATGAAAAAAAAAAAAAAAAAAAATGACAAAAAAAAGTTTAAAAATAATAATGCTTGCTATTGGAGACCAGATATTTTTTTAATAGTCCTATATTTATCTACATATATCTGCAGAGGTCCACATAATGCCACAATATTTTCAACACGTACCCCAATGTAGTGATTTACCTGTATAAATTACCTGGTCAGCAGTGGTCAAGCAGTGGTCAAGCAGTGGACATCTGCACATGCTAGCCCATGCTTAGCACATGGTTCTCCCAGTTTCTATTGTTCTCTCTACAGGTAAGGTGTACAGAGCACACGAGAAAAGGTATACAGAGCAGACGAGAAAACAGGTCTTCATGCATTATTGTCCAGTTTGTAGAGTGCGCAAAAACAAAAAAGGGAGATAACTGAAAAATTAGCTACGCAAGAGTTGTCATTCTTGTGCGCGACACACCTCCGGGTCGTGGTCTATAGCATGTGTGAAGTTTCATGAAAATATTCCAAAGGGTGGTCGAGTTATGCTCCGGACAGGAAATCAGTGAACGAAAACAAAAAAGGGAGATTAACTAAAAAATTAGCTATGCAAGAGTTGTCATTCTTGTGCACGACACACCTTCGGTTCGTGGTCTAATTGAATGTGTTAAGTTTCATAAAAATATTCCAAAGGGTGGTCGAGTTATGGTCAATCAGTGCGCGAAACAAAAAAGGGAGATAACTAAAAAAATAGCTATGCAAGAGTTGTCATTCTTGTGCGCGACACACCTTCGGTCGTGGTCTATGCATGTGTGAAGTTTCATGAAAATATTCGAAAGGGTGGTGGAGTTATGCTCCGGACACGAAATCAGTGCGAGAAACAAAAAAGGGAGATAACTCAAAAATTAGCTATGCAAGAGTTGTCATTCTTGTGCGCGACACACCTTCGGGTCGTGGTCTATGCATGTGTGAAGTTTCATGAAAATATTCCAAAGGGTGTTCGAGTTATGCTCCGGACAAGAAGTGTGTACGGCGGACGCGGACGCGGACGCGGACGCGGTCGCGGCGCGCTGTCAAATCCATAGTATCCCCCGACGGTAGTCCGGGGGATACAATTATAAGGAGTGCAGTATTGTAAAATAATTGGATATTTCAAACGACGATAATGCCACTGATGTTCTTGTTGTCAAGGTCATTACCAAGGTCAGGAATGATCGAGACAAATTGTCTCCCCCAATTATCATACGAACCAAGTATACTTCAATTGTTATGACGTTATGGCCAATATAGCTTGATCCGACGAACGGAAAGTGGTAACAATGCAGTTGAAGTGTAAGGGATAGGCCAGAGTAGATAAGTACACGTAGTCACTTAATCACTTATAATGTACACTATATACATGGGGAACACACAGGAATACAATGATACATTGATATGCGAACATCACTGTACTGTGCATGATACTATTCAATTACTACAAGGTTGTAAGCCAATCGACTGTTATACGTTAACGCAACTTAAAAGCTATAGACGAATAAACTCGGTATGTGGTATCTCAATGGTCCCGTAGTGGACAATAGTATGAATGCACAAGTACTTTGATGATCGCTAATCAAAGTGAAATAACATACAAGTATAACATGGCATAAAACGAACATTGGAGGACAAATGACAATCATCTGAGCTACCCCAGTGCTGGCGTATCTCAATAGATAGTGTAACCTCTGAGTATCAAGGTCCCAAGGTCTGCCTCACCCGCAATATGAGGTCTAGTCAACCATAGGCTATAATCCAACTTCAAGTGGATAATCCATAAAACAATATATGTAGTCTTACTACAATCCTTTAGCCATGATATGCCATGATAGGAGTATTACCATACACTATCAAAGTATACATATGTATTGCCTATGCAATATATTTCCAAAGTATGAATGTCAAAGTCAAAGCCGGATGTGGTTACATCACATGATAGTCAATGACGATAATGTTCCGGAAGCTGGTTCCCGGAAGTAAAGTTCCACAGGTAGTATTATCTCCGGAAATGGTGGACCAGATGTAAAGTTCCTATGGTATCACTCGACTGTAGCAACCCGGATGTGGTAGACCGGATGTAAAGTATCCATGGTGAATCAATGGGTTGTAATACCGGAAGTGGTAGACCGGATGTAAAGTTCCGATATAATACAAAATGGCGATTATCACGTTGGCTAAGACGCCGGGAAAAGTTTCACTTAGGTGACATTCAACTTGGTGGTAGTATAAATGATATGATATGTGTGTATGGCGTTTCACTTCACTAAACTATGGCTGTGACTGTCTGCTGAACGCGAGGTAGCTATCACACACTGCTCTATACAGGCCTGTACCCGGAGCTGCTACACACACTGCGCCAGACAGACGTACGGACACTCGGACGACCCGATACTCTGCACTGACTGGGGTCTGCCCTCAAACGAGTGGACCAAAACGTCCAATGTGGCTCGCTGGAGCGTTCTCAAGAGGCTACAAAAATGAAATGAATCTCCAATTACTGGACGAATAACGCACAGACAGACAGACAGGATGCACAACAGACTAAAACGGGAATCGAACAACGGCAAATCACAGCTGAAATAAAATGTTCTAGGTACATACAAAATCCTCCGTGTCACTGGTGAATACAGTACTAGTCTTCTGTAACCAGAATATATGTGTCCCGCCAACACATAGCGAGACATCGCTTATATACGCACCAGTGAAACCATGCACGGAATAATGGATATGCCTACCCCTCGTACGACATCTCACATAAATACTACAAAACCATGGCTTTTGCCATATCACCCGTGGGTTATATTTGGCATAAATATATGTTCCCACGCCTTAAATTCAACTAAACCAGTGTACAGCCCTCGTGGAATAAATACCATCCAACATGGTATACCCCACACTACCATAAATCTGCACACTATAGACCCAGATCTCATAATCCGAAATCTACTCGACTGGTCTCGACAATGCGAAGGTCGCTTCTTGCCCCGCCAAACCCCTCCATAACGGTCCTACGGCTATACACTCAAATGAGAGTGTAGCACATACTAAACTCAAATATCGTGGTCATTTACGGAAATATCACGACACAAAACATCACCATTATGGATCTGATATATAACGTGTTGGCCAGTACCAGGCTATGATGAAACACTAACCCGTAGCATACATAACAGGGCAGACCATGGTATGGTCTGCGCTGTATACTGGCTTCACCTACAGAAGGTCCCTTATATGGTGAAACACTGACACGCGGACCAAACTCGGCTGGCACGGACAGTGGACATCCGTAATACTAAAAGATATCTTTTCCCTAGCGAAACCAGCACACGCAGTCAACGAGTTCTCTACCACACACATGCATAGTCTGTGGCAAATATGGCGTGATATCAGTAAAACATTGCTCATAAAATAGACGTATATAAAAATCCGCAAAAATGACACGCATAAACGTATTTCCACCAATACAACATAAGCCCCCTTATTACACGCACATTGTACATGGCAAATGTACATGCCAAACCACAGGTGTGCAAAAACCACAGGTGTGTGAAACCACAGGTATGTGGAATCACAGGGATGTGAAACCAATAATACGCACAACAATACAACACAGTACCACACATCACAAATATACAATTATACGGATTTCAGAATGTACAAGAATACACGTGTCACGCGACATATCTCCCCCTAAACAAAAAGTGTTTTACACTTTCGTGCATAATCGCGAGACACGTTGGCACAGCTGAATCTACCCAGATATCCTGCTCAGGTAGCCTGCCCACTTTATCTCATGCTTCCCTATATGGGTGTGTCCTGGTGCGTCCCTCAGGACATGGGTGAACTCCCGTAAGATCTCTTTGACTTGCGTCTTTTGTTTCTTGCCTAAATCAGGCGACAGATCAACTTTGCTCTCCGTATCGGACTTTAATCCCCTGGGACATAACATGTTTCTTCGGCACTACACCCACTTGGACTAGGACCCCCTCTACTGTGTCTTCTATCACGGCCGCATTTATTACAGTGAGTATTCCTTCCCCGGGTGCTCAGGCCTAGTCTCGTACCTCTTTAACATGTTTGCATGAAAGGTTTTCAACTTCCCTCCCATGTCAACTCTATAGTCCCACTCATTAACTACCTCTGTTATGGGGTATGGTCCCTTCCACCTAAGAAGCAATTTGTTGTTGTCTGTCGGTAGTAGTACAAGTACCTGATCTGCCACTGCATACTGCCTACTACGAGTCTTACGGTTGTAGTACTTTGCGTACTTTTTGGACGCACTCTTCAAGTTCTCATGCGCGATTTCGCACGTTTTCTCGAGCCGTTCGCGCAAGTCTAGGACGTACTGATACGTCGTTTTGACGTTGTCCTCTATGTCCTTCTCGGACCACAGATCTCTTAGTATGCTCATCGGACCTCGAACGGTCCTTCCGTACAATAGTTCAAACTCGGTGAGAAAGCCAAACTTTCTTGAGGGACTTCGCGATACGCGATAAGAGCGCGTTAATGTATTTGTCCCAATCTTTGGGACGTTCGCTTGCCATTCTACGAAGCATTTGCTTTAACGTACCATTGAACCGTTCCACGAGACCGTTACACTGTGGGTGGTACGGTGTCGTGGTTAATTGTCTCAGCGATAACAATCTACTAACTTCCTCCATGACTGCCGACGTAAATTGACTACCCCTATCGGTGAGCATCTCCTCGGGGATACCCAGTCTACTGAACATATCCACGAGAGCTTCCGCGACTCGTTCGGCCTCGATGCCTGGTAGTGGTACCGCTTCTGGGTACCTAGTTGCATAATCAACTAACGTTAGTATGTAACGATTCTTCCGATCGGTAGCTGGAAAAATTGGCCCTACAATATCAACTGCGACTCGTTTGAACGGAGTGTCTATCAACGGCATAGTTCCTAACGGAACCTTGGTGATGTGTCCCTTTGACACAGTCTTTTGACATATGTCACAAGACCTACAAAAACCGTGTAATGTCACTGCCCACGCCTGGCCAATAAAAATTCTGATAACACTCGATCAGTTGTCTTCTTAACTCCTAAATGGCCCGCCATGATTGATTCATGTGCCACTTTCATCACGGTAGTCCTAAGTGTTTTTGGGACTACCAGCTGATGGTAACATCCTACCTGACCCTATCGATCGAAATTACGATACAACAAGTCTTTTCGGTATGCGAATTTCGATTTGTTTCCGTTCTTACTTGACCGTACCGTTCCGTCTTTTGCATTATTTCGAACTGACGTCAATGTGACGTCATGTGCCTGCGCCTCTTTGAATTCATCGCGTGATACGTTCGCGATTGCGGTAGGGACTTTGAGGGTCTTATACGATTCGTCTCGGGCTGTCGTTTGTGACCTAGTTTCAACTGCGCACGATTTAGCGCCTCTAAAATCGGATATCACCGGTAACTCTGACCCGTCTACATTACCTATGGTAACATCATACATTGTATCTGTCATGCAAAGGGCTTCTACCTGACCTTTAAAAAAAAGGTGTATCTAGATCTACCCGGGCGGTAGGAATTCCACTCATTTTGCTCCTATTTACCAGCATGCATGTTGAAACTTTGCTTAAAAACTGATCTGGTTGTACTAATAAGCTTTCCCTGACGACCACCCCGGTACACCCAGTATCTCGCATTACTGTGACCTTTTTCCCATTTAATGTGCCCTCTGCTACGGGTAGCCTATCCATACCAAATGTACATCCGTTAATCAACTCCGGCTGTATCTCGCTACCTGAACATACAATAGTGGTGTCGGTATCAACCACACAGAAATTTCCTTGGTTTTCCCTGGTTGTTCCGTGTTTTGCCATCTACCTCTACCTCTGCCTCTAGTGTGCCTTCCACTTCTACCTCTATTTCTACCTCTGTACCGACCTCTCTGTTCTTTATCTGCTAAAACTTACATGTTTCTCTTCCTCGACTGCTGCTGCTTTGTAAGCTGAGGACCGGTCACGTTTAGGACAATCGTAGGACATGTGACCTTCTTTGCCACAATGGTAACATGTCCCGCGATGCCTATCGTAGCCGTTCCTGCTGGTACTTCTGTCATAACTGCCTCTACTCGGGCTTCTATCATAACTCCACCCCTACTTGGGCTTCTATTGTGGTCTCTATTCTGATATCTGTCCCTATCTCGACTCCTATCTCTGGATCGATTATCCGCACTACTTACCTTGCGCCTCTGTTATCTACTGACCTGTACTCAGTTCTGTTGCTAGTACTGTTCCTCTGAACTACATACTTGCTCCACCTCCTCTAGCTTCTGCAAAGTAATCTGCCTGAACCGCCATCTGATCTATCGAGTCAAATGTTTTTTCTCTTTGAGAAATAAGTAGAGCTCACGACTGCATATACTTAACATCTGATCTCTGATCATGTAGTCTAGTACTCCTTCATATGTTCTATTCACCTTACCTAACTCAAACCATCTATCTAAATAGTTCTTTGACCGACTGACAATTGCACAAATGATTCACTGTGATCAGGTTTGGTGTTTTTGAACATGCGTCTGAAAACCATCTTCTGTTAGATCAAAACATTTCAACAATGCGGATTTCAACTTATCATAGTCAAGAGCATCATCAATAGGTAGTCTAGAATATACATCTAATGCCTTGCCCTTCAATAACGCACTCAAGTGTAGTGACCACTTATCTCTTCCCCACCTTTGAATTGCTGCGTACCTCTCAAATCTAGCTAAGTAGCTATCCATGTTGTCATTATTCTGGTCCACGAATGTGGGCGTGGGTTCGGACCCCACTTCTGACACCATTGTCAAGGTCATTACCAAGGTCAGGAATGATCGAGACAAATTGTCTCCCCCAATTATCATACGAACCAAGTATACTTCAATTGTTATGACGTTATGGCCAATATAGCTTGATCCGACGAACGGAAAGTGGTAACAATGCAGTTGAAGTGTAAGGGATAGGCCAGAGTAGATAAGTACACGTAGTCACTTAATCACTTATAATGTACACTATATTACATGGGGAACACACAGGAATACATGATACATTGATTATGCGAACATCACTGTACTGTGCATGATACTATTCAATTACTACAAGGTTGTAAAGCCAATCGACTGTTATACGTTAACGCAACTTAAAAGCTATAGACGAATAAACTCGGTATGTGGTATCTCAATGGTCCCGTAGTGGACAATAGTATGAATGCACAAGTACTTTGATGATCGCTAATCAAAGTGAAATAACATACAAGTATAACATGGCATAACGAACATTGGAGGACAAATGACAATCATCTGAGCTACCCCAGTGCTGGCGTATCTCAATAGATAGTGTAACCTCTGAGTATCAAGGTCCCAAGGTCTGCCTCACCCGCAATATGAGGTCTAGTCAACCATATGGCTATAATCCAACTTCAAGTGGATTAATCCATAAACAATATATGTAGTCTTACTACAATCCTTTAGCCATGATATGCCATGATAGGAGTATTACCATACACTATCAAAGTATACATATGTATTGCCTATGCAATATATTTCCAAAGTATGAATGTCAAAGTCAAAGCCGGATGTGGTTACATCACATGATAGTCAATGACGATGATGTTCCGGAAGCTGGTTCCCGGAAGTAAAGTTCCACAGGTATATTATCTCCGGAAATGGTGGACCAGATGTAAAGTTCTATGGTATCACTCGACTGTAGCAACCCGGATGTGGTAGACCGGATGTAAAGTATCCATGGTGAATCAATGGGTTGTAATACCGGAAGTGGTAGACCGGATGTAAAGTTCCGATATAATACAAAATGGCGATTATCACGTTGGCTAAGACGCCGGAAAAGTTTCACTTAGGTGACATTCAACTTGGTGGTAGTATAAATGATATGATATGTGTATGGCGTTTCACTTCACTAAACTATGGCTGTGACTGTCTGCTGAACGCGAGGTAGCTATCACACACTGCTCTATACAGGCCTGTACCCGGAGCTGCTACACACACTGCGCCAGACAGACGTACGGACACTCGGACGACCCGATACTCTGCACTGACTGGGGTCTGCCCTCAAACGAGTGGACCAAAACGTCCAAATGTGGCTCGCTGGAGCGTTCTCAAGAGGCTACAAAAATGAAATGAATCTCCAATTACTGGACGAATACGCACAGACAGACAGACAGGATGCACAACAGACTAAAACGGGAATCGAACAACGGCAAATCACAGCTGAAATAAAATGTTCTAGGTACATACCAAAATCCTCCGTGTCACTGGTGAATACAGTACTAGTCTTCTGTAACCAGAATATATGTGTCCCGCCAACACATAGCGAGACATCGCTTATATACGCACCAGTGAAACCATGCACGGAATAATGGATATGCCTACCCCTCGTACGACATCTCACATAAATACTACAAAACCATGGCTTTTGCCATATCACCCGTGGGTTATATTTGGCATAAATATATGTTCCCACGCCTTAAATTCAACTAAACCAGTGTACAGCCCTCGTGGAATAAATACCATCCAACATGGTATAACCCCACACTACCATAAATCTGCACACTATAGACCCAGATCTCATAATCCGAAATCTACTCGACTGGTCTCGACAATGCGAAGGTCGCTTCTTGGCCCCGCCAAACCCCTCCATAACGGTCCTACGGCTACACACTCAAATGAGAGTGTAGCACATACTAAACTCAAATATCGTGGTCATTTACGGAAATTATCACGACACAAAAACATCACCATTATGGGATCTGATATATAACGTGTTGGCCAGTACCAGGCTATGATGAAACACTAACCCGTAGCATACATAACAGGGCAGACCATGGTATGGTCTGCGCTGTATTACTGGCTTCACCTACAGAAGGTCCCTTATATGGTGAAAACACTGAACAACGCGGACAAACTCGGCTGCACGGACAGTGGACATCCGTAATACTAAAAGTATCTTTTCCCTAGCGAAACCAGCACACGCAGTCAACGAGTTCTCTACCACACACATGCATAGTCTGTGGCAAATATGGCGTGATATCAGTAAAACATTGCTCATAAAATAGACGTATATAAAAATCCGCAAAAATGACACGCATAAACGTATTTCCACCAATACAACATAAGCCCCCTTATTACACGCACATTGTACATGGCAAATGTACATGCCAAACCACAGGTGTGCAAAAACCACAGGTGTGTGAAACCACAGGTATGTGGAATCACAGGGATGTGAAACCAATAATACGCACAACAATACAACACAGTACCACACATCACAAATATACAATTATACGGATTTCAGAATGTACAAGAATACACGTGTCACGCGACACTTGTTAATACATACTGATAATTTAGCAGGCTATTCCAATTAGTTATGCAGTTACAAACATAACTCTTCTTGATAATGCTGCAATGAACTATAGTCTGTTTCACGAAAGCTGCCCAAATTTTACGGCTATATAAACAATGCAAAAACAATATTTTTTTCGATAATATTAAATTAAAGCAAAATTTAACAATGAGCCTTCTTTTTATTTCGTGAAATTTGGTCAAATATTGATTTTTTTAGACAAAAATTGATTTGTCTATGGGAATTTTAACATGGGGGAAAAAGAGGTAAGGCAGTGTGGGAGGAGTCAAAAAACGAAAAATTTGGAAATTGACTCCGAAACCTAGCTAGATAGCTTGGATATGATCTAACTAAGAAAACAAAAGTTAAAATTTTAAAAATCGTCCAGTATTTCTAAAAATTCCAAAAAAATTCCCCATGTTAAATCCCCATAGACATCTTCACTCCGTGAAGATGTCTATGGGATTTAACATGGGGAAATTTTTTGTTTCGCAATAAAATCAATATTTGACCAAATTTCACAAAATAAATTTTTTTTCCTTTAATTTAATATTATCAAAAGAAATCTTGTTTTTGAATTGTTTATATAGCCGTAAAATTTGGGCAGCTTTCGTGAAACAGACAGTAAGTCTGTCAATTTGAGACATGTTTAATGTATAAATAACAATAAATTGTTGTATTTTTTTATTTCCCAAAACAAATTGTATCAAAATATATTATTATTGTGATAAACCAATACAACACTGGGACATTCTTTATTGTGGGAAACCAGGGGGCCGTTTCACTATTAAACTTATTGCGACTAAAATGTTCAGAAGTGAAAATTTAGAATACAGTAGTATGGAAATTTCAATTGATGGATTTACATTTATTGAGCATAATGAAAATCAAATAATTGTTTACAAGAACACATTATTAATGTGAAATTTACAGACTATCATAATTTTGCACTTACACACATTTTAGACGTACAAAGTTTAGTGAAACATCCCCCAGATATTTACATATGTGTTTCCTAGAATAAAGTGTGTCCGAATATTTAGGGTTATTACGGTACTCAGTGTATAAGCAGATTAACCCTTAGACCGCTATCTTATTTTTTTGTCGTCTGCTGTTTATTTTATATTTTCCATTTTTATCATCAAATGCTTTGACAGCACTTTACAATAATTTACAACATGCTTTGACAGCACTTCAGAATCATGTTGGAAATGATTCTGAAGTGCTGTCAAACCATGTTTTTATTGAGAAATAAGGCAAGATATAAAAGCAACAGCCGACGAAAATTGTTAAGAGTAGCGGCCTAAGGTTTAATTGACGTGTGTACGAAAGGTACCGTAAGCCCCACCCCACATCTAGTCACGGCCACATACCACAGACACATGCAGGAACATTTGTCTTATTTCTCAACAACATTACAGGCCCATGCTTTACTTGCAAATCTACAAGTTATTTCCCCTTGAAAGTATGTTGTCTCACTAAGGATGTTCAAATGATGGATGACATCAGCGTTGAGAAATAAGGAAATAGAGGAAATATTTATGCAGTTAAATGTATATTCCAAATGAACACCCACTTGATTTGACCATCACTGACATACCGGGTATGGAAGGCCAATTCCCACCCTTAACCAATAGGCCGCTACTCACAACAATTGTCGTCTGCTGTTAATTTTATATCTTGCCTTATTTCTCAATAAAAACATGGGTTGACAGCACTTCAGAATCATTTCCAATGGAAATTATTCTGAAATGCTGTCAAAGCTGTTTGTACAGTATTCTAAAGTGCTGTCAAAGCATGTTTTTGATGATAAAAATAGAAAATAAACAGCAGGCGACAAAAGAATTAAGATAGCGGTCTAAGGGTTAATTTGTTTGTTTGTTTATTGGTGTTTAACGGCCTATCAACAGCTAAGGTCATGTAAGGCCGGGCAAACGGGTTCGATCCCGTTTTAACCTGCTGCATTGGGGGGAAAATTCCAAAATCAGAACGGAATATTTACATCGAGAAACAATATATTCAGCCGTGAAATTAGAATAACCTGACCTGGTGGCAGGTCCATACCACACCAAAGTCACTTGGCCCCTTCCCCTAAAATAGGATTACGAATAATCGTAATAGTCACATAAGGGGTATAACCAGATTCAACTGTCACATACAAAATGCCAAAGACATATGTGAGGGCCAAACCAGGTCTCCAGACGGAATTCCTGTAAGGATGAACCCCGATCGTTAAATTACCCATCGCTTGCACCCACCTTCCACCCACGGTCTAAGGGTTAAATATAAAAAAATAAGGAAATTTAGAAATTATATAGCCCCCCACCCCGATGCAAATGAAATAAATATATAACCCTTTCAACACCACAGGCCTGTATAGTGGTATTGGCAAAACGTGTAGATCTAGATGATCCGTCTCATCAGGATCTGCACTATTTGCAAGTAATTTTTCATATTTTTGAGAACTTAAATACCCCCTTTTCATAAATGGACTAGTTCGAAAATCATTTTGTGACGATTAGATTGGTTGCAAAATTAAATGTACATGCTCACTCAGTAGGCACAAAATGTTATTTATAGGAATTAAATAAGTGTATACTTTTCTCGTTATTCCACCAGTGCTAAAAATTACGCATTCCTGCTATACAGATATAATAATTTAGTAATTTTTATTTTTCAGATAGTGACTGGCGGTGGTATCAGGCATATTTTCACATGCAAACGAGGCATGTTATTTTTTCATTATTATACTAATTATATGCATCACCTGAAAAAATAATATTAGAGAATAAATATGTCCATTAACATTTTAAGGAAACATGGTTATCGCCCCTGATATCATTGTGGAAATGTATGTCTGATATAAAATGCATAATAATGCATATCAATATGTGCGGTAATGAATGAATGAATGTTTATTTTGCCCGAAAATGTCTTAGATGATGTCTCTGATATAAAGAACATTTTGTGCCTACTGAGTGGGCATGTACCTTTAACATATCAAAATCCATTCCAGTTACTTTAATAGGGGTGAAAGGGTTAAAGCATTCCTGGCTCATGGCACAAAGCAGCAACCGGTAGTTACAGTGGAACCTAAACTGAACACCAATACAACATCTGTGATCCTATTTTTGATGGATTTCTTGGCCATTTATCTCAGATGTTAATGTATGTTCATGATCGCAAAGCACGCACATACATATCAGAATGGTCATATGCCAGATTTACAGTGGAACATCTCTAAACCAGACACCCTGGGAGTTGCTCAGGGTGTCCGGTTTAGAGAGGTTTCACTGCACATACAAGGTTGGAACAATAATACAAACTTAGATTATTCGAAAATCAGTTGTAGAAAATTCAGAAAATTCTCACAATATAGCTACGTGTATCTGAAAATTTATAATACAACAACTATTCAATAATCTATCATACAAATGACCTTTGACCTCTAAGTGTGACCTTGACTTTGAAACTAGTGTGGTTTGTCTGCTGATGGTAACTTTTGTATGTAGTGATTTGATATTTTTGAGCTTTGACCTGTAAGTGGCACCTTGGATCTGCGGACCTGGGTTTTACAAATTGTGCGTCCCCTCATGCTGACAAACATTTCTGTGTAGTTATTCGAAAATCCACCAAATGAATACTATATCCATCCGACTTTGTCACGAAGATACTAAATACAAATGTACCACCATCGAGATGGTTTTGTTTGTTGTTGGTGTTTAACGGCCTATCAACAACTAAGGTCATTTAAGGCCGGGCAAACGGGTTCGATCCTGTGTTCAACCTGCTGCATTGGGAGGAAAATCCCAAAATCAGAACGGAATATTTACATCGAAATTAGAAATATATCAGCCCTGAAATTAGAATAACATTACCTGTTGCCAGGTCCATACCACACCAGCCACTTGGCCCCTTCCCCTCCCCTAAAAGTAATAGGATTACGAATAATCATAATACATGTACTCATATAAATGGGCATAACCAGAGTCTGGGACGAAGATAAAGTGTGAAATGTATGGTCCCTGCCAGATTCAACTCGCATACAAGAATGCAAAAGACGTACATGAGGGCCAAACCAGAGCTCCGGTCGGGATTTCGGTAAGGATGAATCCTGATCGTTAAATTACCCATCGCATGCTCCCATGTGCCACCCACTCATTGAGATGGTACAAATGTCAAACTAATATCGATGGTCTAGTAACATAAGGTCGTAAGTGCTATGCTTTATGTTACTAGACCATCGATATATTTTCAAGGAGAAATGTGAAAAATATTCAAAATCATCAATCAGCAAAATGATCTATCGTCAGAATGCAAAGGCTTCAATGAGAATTATTGCAGTACATACATTCACATGTAACAGAAAGATATCACATTTTTGCTTGCTTACATTACATGATAAAACATACAATAATAAAATAATATCAAATACAGTAACATGGCATGTGTTATATGAATGCACTATTTTTAAATCGTATTATAAAATAAATTGGAACATCTCTAAACCGGACACCCTGGGAGGTCCACAGGGTGTCCGTTTTGGAGAGGTACTACTGTATTAAGTACTCCATTAACAGGTTTTGTCATTTTCAATCATGAACGGGCACAATCATTAAGTAAATTTCATTAAAAACCAATATAAACTAGAAATGGACGCTTGTCGACAAGCGCATGTGTATCCCCCTCCCCAGATCACAAGTAGTTTGAAAAAAGGGTGTTCGAGTTATGCTCCGGAGACAAAATCAGTGACGGAAAAACAAAGGGAGATAACTAAAAGAATTAGTGATGCAAGAGTTGTCATTCTTGCGGGACACACCTTAGGGTCGTGGTTTATGCATGTGTGATGTTTCATGAAAATATCCAAAGGGTGTTCGAGTTATGCTCCAGACACGAAATCAGTGCACGAAACAACAAAGGGAGATAACTAAGAAATTAACGATGCAAGAGTTGTCATTCTGACGTGCGACACACCTTTGGGTCGTCTTCTATGCATGTATGAAGTTTAATAAACTAGAAAATGTGTTCATAGAACACGGATGTCCCACATATCGCTTTGATAATAAATGAGGCCAAATTGCAAGTCAAAATTTTCTTTTACCTGAGCGTTAAAGTTTTTGAAGCACCAAGTATGTGACCTTCACCCTGGGCTTGGTGGGGGCAGGACAAACGTGGATTTGGCACAGGGCGGTAGAGGACCATTAGAGCAATGCATATATATAGAAGCTGATCCGAAAGAAAACTGAAATTATAAGATATTTACCTGAGCGTTAAAAGTTTTCGAAGACTAAGTATATATGATTAACCCTGGCTTGGCTTTGGGGGCGGGACGACCGTGGATTTGCACAGGGCGGTAGGACCATTAAGCAACGCATAATAAATGAATTAATCCGTAATGGAAAGAAAAATTATAAGATATTTACCTGAGCATTAAAGTTTTTGAAGGGCACCAAGTACCGTGACCTTACCCTGGGATTGGCGGGGGCAGGACGACGTGGTTTGGCACAGCAGGACCATTAGAGCAACGCATATATGAAATATGAAGTTGATCCGTGAATGGAAATAAAAATTATAAGATATTTACCTGAGCGTTAAAGTTTTTGAAGCACCAAGTATGTGACATTGACCCTGGGATTGGTGGGGCAGGTACGACGTGGATTTGGCACAGGGCGGTAGAGACCATAGAGCAATGCGTATATGTATGAAGATGATCCATGATCCATGAAAGAAAACAGAAAGTATAAGATATTTACCCAAGCGTTAATGTTTTTGAAGCACTAAGTATGTGACCTTGACCCTGGGCTTGACGGGGGCAGAACGAACGTGGATTTGGCACAGGGCGTAGAGGACCATTAGAGCAATGCGTATATGCGTGTTCGAGTTATGCTTTGGATACAAAATCAGAGCACGAAACAACAAAGGGAGATAAGTAAACAAGAATTCCGCGGAATCAGATGCCTCGCCTTGTCGCGCCTTGACCTCGAGCCTGGCCCGAAAGCAATTTTCACTGGCCCGAACATATTATACAATTATTGACTAGTGAACCATAGAATATAGATTATATTCTATGGCTCACTAGTCAATAATTTTGTTTTATATGATAATAGTCTGTATATAGCACTTACGACCTTATGCTACTAGACACAAAATTGAAAAAGAATTTGAAAAAAAAAATGAAAAAACAAAATGGAAAAAAAGTTTAAAAATTAAAAATAATAATGCTTGCTACTGGAGCCCAGAATTTTTTTTTAATAGTCCTATATTTATATCATATATCTGCACAGGTCCACATAATGCCACAATATTTTCAACACAGTTTACGGAAATGTAATATAATCATTTACCTGTATAAATTACCTGTAAGTGGTCAGTGGTCAGTTGCACATGCTAGCACATGTACAGGTGAATAGTCTGTATATAGCACTTACGACCTTCTGCTACTGGACAAAAATTTAAAAATAATTTGAAAAAAAAAATGAAAAAAAAAAAAAAATGAAATAAAAAAATTGAAAAATAATAATGCTTGCTACTGGAGCCCAGATGTTTTTTCCAGTCAAATTGAAAAATAATTTGAAAAAAAAAAAGAAAAAAAAAAAGAAAAAAAAAAGAAAAAAAAAAAGAAAAAAAAAAAAAAAAAAAAAATGACAAAAAAAAGTTTAAAAATAATAATGCTTGCTATTGGAGACCAGATTTTTTTTTAATAGTCCTATATTTATCTACATATATCTGCAGAGGTCCACATAATGCCACAATATTTTCAACACAGTACCCAATGTAGTGATTTACCTGTATAAATTACCTGGTCAGCAGTGGTCAAGCAGTGGTCAAGCAGTGGACATCTGCACATGCTAGCCCATGCTTAGCACATGGTTCTCCCAGTTTCTATTGTTCTCTCTACAGGTAAGGTGTACAGAGCACACGAGAAAAAGGTATACAGAGCAGACGAGAAAACGGTCTTCATGCATTATTGTCCAGTTTGTAGAGTGCGCAAAACAAAAAAGGGAGATAACTGAAAAATTAGCTACGCAAGAGTTGTCATTCTTGTGCGCGACACACCTCCGGGTCGTGGTCTAATGCATGTGTGAAGTTTCATGAAAATATTCCAAAGGGTGGTCGAGTTATGCTCCGGACAGGAAATCAGTGAACGAAAACAAAAAAGGGAGATAACTAAAAAATTAGCTATGCAAGAGTTGTCATTCTTGTGCACGACACACCTTCGGTTCGTGGTCTAATTGAATGTGCTAAGTTTCATAAAAATATTCCAAAGGGTGGTCGAGTTATGGTCAATCAGTGCGCGAAACAAAAAAGGGAGATAACTCTAAAAATTAGCTATGCAAGAGTTGTCATTCTTGTGCGCGACACACCTTCGGGTCGTGGTCTATGCATGTGTGAAGTTTCATGAAAATATTCGAAAGAAAGGTGGTGGAGTTATGCTCCGGACACGAAATCAGTGCGAGAAACAAAAAAGGGAGATAACTCAAAAATTAGCTATGCAAGAGTTGTCATTCTTGTGCGCGACACACCTTCGGGTCGTGGTCTATGCATGTGTGAAGTTTCATGAAAATATTCCAAAGGGTGTTCGAGTTATGCTCCGGACAAGAAGTGTGTACGGCGGACGCGGACGCGGACGCGGAGCGCTGTCAAATCCATAGTATCCCCCGACGGTAGTCCGGGGGATACAATTATAAGGAGTGCAGTATTGTAAAATAATTGGATATTTCAAACGACGATAATGCCACTGATGTTCTTGTTAATACATACTGATAATTTAGCAGGCTATTCCAATTAGTTATGCAGTTACAAACATAACTCTTCTTGATAATGCTGCAATGAACTATAGTCTGTTTCACGAAAGCTGCCCAAATTTTACGGCTATATAAACAATGCAAAAACAATATTTTTTTCGATAATATTAAATTAAAGCAAAATTTAAGAATGAGCCTTCTTTTTATTTCGTGAAATTTGGTCAAATATTGATTTTTTTACGAAAAATTGATTTGTCTATGGGAATTTAACATGGGGGAAAAAGAGGTAAGGCAGTGTGGGAGGAGTCAAAAAACGAAAAAATTTGGAAATTGACTCCGAAACCTAGCTAGATAGCTTGGATATGATCTAACTAAGAAAACAAAAGTTAAATTTTAAAAATCGGTCCAGTATTTCTAAAATTCCAAAATAATTCCCCATGTTAAATCCCCATAGACATCTTCACTCCGTGAAGATGTCTATGGGGATTTAACATGGGGAAATTTTGTTTTCGCAATAAAATCAATATTTGACCAAATTTCACAAAATAATTTTTTTTTCCTTTAATTTAATATTATCAAAAGAAATCTTGTTTTTGAATTGTTTATATAGCCGTAAAATTTGGGCAGCTTTCGTGAAACAGACAGTAAGTCTGTCAATTTGAGACATGTTTAATGTATAAATAACAATAAATTGTTGTATTTTTTTATTTCCCAAAACAAATTGTATCAAAATATATTATTATTGTGATAAACCAATACAACACTGGGACATTCTTTATTGTGGGAAACCAGGGGGCCGTTCACTATTAAACGTATTGCGACTAAAATGTTCAGAAGTGAAAATTTAGAATACAGTAGTATGGAAATTTCAATTGATGGATTTACATTTATTGAGCATAATGAAAATCAAATAATTGTTTACAAGAACACATTATTAATGTGAAATTTACAGACTATCATAATTTTGCACTTACACACATTTTAGACGTACAAAGTTTAGTGAAACATCCCCCAGATATTTACATATGTGTTTTCCTAGAATAAATGTGTGTCCGAATATTTAGGGTTATTACGGTACTCAGTGTATAAGCAGATTAACCCTTAGACCGCTATCTTATTTTTTTGTCGTCTGCTGTTTATTTTATATTTTCCATTTTTATCATCAAATGCTTTGACAGCACTTTACAATAATTTACAACATGCTTTGACAGCACTTCAGAATCATGTTGGAAATGATTCTGAAGTGCTGTCAAACCATGTTTTTATTGAGAAATAAGGCAAGATATAAAAGCAACAGCCGACGAAAATTGTTAAGAGTAGCGGCCTAAGGTTTAATTGACGTGTGTACGAAAGGTACCGTAAGCCCCACATCTCTAGTCACGGCCACATACCACAGACACATGCAGGAACATTTGTCTTATTTCTCAACAACATTACAGGCCCATGCTTTACTTGCAAATCTACAAGTTATTTCCCCTTGAAAGTATGTTGTCTCACTAAGGATGTTCAAATGATGGATGACATCAGCGTTGAGAAATAAGGAAATAGAGGAAATATTTATGCAGTTAAATGTATATTCCAAATGAACACCCACTTGATTTGACCATCACTGACATACCGGGTATGGAAGGCCAATTCCCACCCTTAACCAATAGGCCGCTACTCACAACAATTGTCGTCGGCTGTTAATTTTATATCTTGCCTTATTTCTCAATAAAAACATGGGTTGACAGCACTTCAGAATCATTTCCAATGGAAATTATTCTGAAATGCTGTCAAAGCATGTTGTACAGTATTCTAAAGTGCTGTCAAAGCATGTTTTTGATGATAAAAATAGAAAATAAACAGCAGGCGACAAAAGAATTAAGATAGCGGTCTAAGGGTTAATTTGTTTGTTTGTTTATTGGTGTTTAACGGCCTATCAACAGCTAAGGTCATGTAAGGCCGGGCAAACGGGTTCGATCCCGTTTTAACCTGCTGCATTGGGGGGAAAATTCCAAAATCAGAACGGAATATTTACATCGAGAAACAATATATTCAGCCGTGAAATTAGAATAACCTGACCTGGTGGCAGGTCCATACCACAACCAAAGTCACTTGGCCCCTTCCCTAAAATAGGATTACGAATAATCGTAATAGTCACATAAGGGGTATAACCAGATTCAACTGTCACATACAAAATGCCAAAGACATATGTGAGGGCCAAACCAGGTCTCCAGACGGAATTCCTGTAAGGATGAACCCCGATCGTTAAATTACCCATCGCTTGCACCCACCTTCCACCACGGTCTAAGGGTTAAATATAAAAAAATAAGGAAATTTAGAAATTATATAGCCCCCCACCCCGATGCAAATGAAATAAATATATAACCCTTTCAACACCACAGGCCTGTAGTGGTATTGGCAAAACGTGTAGATCTAGATGATCCGTCTCATCAGGATCTGCACTATTTGCAAGTAATTTTTCATATTTTTGAGAACTTAAATACCCCCTTTTCATAAATGGACTAGTTCGAAAATCATTTTGTGACGATTAGATTGGTTGCAAAATTAAATGTACATGCTCACTCAGTAGGCACAAAATGTTATTTATAGGAATTAAATAAGTGTATACTTTTCTCGTTATTCCACCAGTGCTAAAAATTACGCATTCCTGCTATACAGATATAATAATTTAGTAATTTTTATTTTTCAGATAGTGACTGGCGGTGGTATCAGGCTATTTTCACATGCAAACGAGGCATGTTATTTTTTCATTATTTATACTAATTATATGCATCACCTGAAAAAATAATATTAGAGAATAAATATGTCCATTAACATTTTAAGGAAACATGGTTATCGCCCCTGATATCATTGTGGAAATGTATGTCTGATATAAAATGCATAATAATGCATCAATCAATATTGCGGTAATGAATGAATGAATGTTTATTTTGCCCGAAAATGTCTTAGATGATGTCTCTGATATAAAGAACATTTTGTGCCTACTGAGTGGGCATGTACCTTTAACATATCAAAATCCATTCCAGTTACTTTAATAGTGAAAGGGTTAAAGCATTCCTGGCTCATGGCACAAAGCAGCAACCGGTAGTTACAGTGGAACCTAAACTGAACACCAATACAACATCTGTGATCCTATTTTTGATGGATTTCTTGGCCATTTATCTCAGATGTTAATGTATGTTCATGATCGCAAAGCACGCACATACATATCAGAATGGTCATATGCCAGATATTTACAGTGGAACATCTCTAAACCAGACACCCTGGGAGTTGCTCAGGGTGTCCGGTTTAGAGAGGTTTCACTGCACATACAAGGTTGGAACAATAATACAAACTTAGATTATTCGAAAATCAGTTGTAGAAAATTCAGAAAATTCTCACAATATAGCTACGTGTATCTGAAAATTTATAATACAACAACTATTCAATAATCTATCATACAAATGACCTTTGACCTCTAAGTGTGACCTTGACTTTGAAACTAGTGTGGTTTGTCTGCTGATGGTAACTTTTGTATGTAGTGATTTGATATTTTTGAGCTTTGACCTGTAAGTGGCACCTTGGATCTGCGGACCTGGGTTTTACAAATTGTGCGTCCCCTCATGCTGACAAACATTTCTGTGTAGTTATTCGAAAATCCACCAAATGAATACTATATCCATCCGACTTTGTCACGAAGATACTAAATACAAATGTACCACCATCGAGATGGTTTTGTTTGTTGTTGGTGTTTAACGGCCTATCAACAACTAAGGTCATTTAAGGCCGGGCAAACGGGTTCGATCCTGTGTTCAACCTGCTGCATTGGGAGGAAAATCCCAAAATCAGAACGGAATATTTACATCGAAATTAGAAATATATTCAGCCCTGAAATTAGAATAACATTACCTGTTGCCAGGTCCATACCACACCAAAGCCACTTGGCCCCTTCCCCTAAAAGTAATAGGATTACGAATAATCATAATACATGTACTCATATAATGGGCATAACCAGAGTCTGGGACGAAGATAAAGTGTGAAATGTATGGTCCCTGCCAGATTCAACTCACATACAAGAATGCAAAAGACGTACATGAGGGCCAAACCAGAGCTCCGGTCGGGATTTCGGTAAGGATGAATCCTGATCGTTAAATTACCCATCGCATGCTCCCATGTGCCACCCACTCATTGAGATGGTACAAATGTCAAACTAATATCGATGGTCTAGTAACATAAGGTCGTAAGTGCTATGCTTTATGTTACTAGACCATCGATATATTTTCAAGGAGAAATGTGAAAAATATTCAAAATCATCAATCATCATGCAAAATGATCTATCGTCAGAATGCAAAGGCTTCAATGAGAATTATTGCAGTACATACATTCACATGTAACAGAAAGATATCACATTTTTGCTTGCACAATTACATGATAAAACATACAATAATAAAATAATACAAATACAGTAACATGGCATGTGTTATATGAATGCACTATTTTTAAATCGTATTATAAAATAAATTGGAACATCTCTAAACCGGACACCCTGGGAGGTCCACAGGGTGTCCGTTTTGGAGAGGTACTACTGTGATTAAGTACTCCATTAACAGGTTTTGTCATTTTCAATCATGAACGGGCACAATCATTAAGTAAATTTCATTAAAACCAATATAAACTAGAAATGGACGCTTGTCGACAAGCGCATGTGTATCCCCCTCCCCAGATACACAAGTAGTTTGAAAAAAGGGTGTTCGAGTTATGCTCCGGAGACAAAATCAGTGACGGAAAAACAAAGGGAGATAACTAAAGAATTAGTGATGCAAGAGTTGTCATTCTTGCGGGACACACCTTTAGGGTCGTGGTTTATGCATGTGTGATGTTCCATGAAAATATTCCAAAGGGTGTTCGAGTTATGCTCCAGACACGAAATCAGTGCACGAAACAACAAAGGGAGATAACTAAGAAATTAACGATGCAAGAGTTGTCATTCTTACGTGCGACACACCTTTGGGTCGTCTTCTATGCATGTATGAAGTTTAATAAACTAGAAAATGTGTTCATAGAACACGGATGTCCCACATATCGCTTTATGATAATAAATGAGGCCAAATTGCAAGTCAAAATTTTCTTTTACCTAGCGTTAAAGCTTGTTTTTTGAAGCACCAAGTATGTGACCTTCACCCTGGGCTTGGCGGGGGCAGGACAAACGTGGATTTGGCACAGGGCGGTAGAGGACCATTAGAGCAATGCATATATGAAATATGAAGCTGATCCGTGAAAGAAAACAGAAATTATAAGATATTTACCTGAGCGTTAAAGTTTTTGAAGCACTAAGTATATGATGTTTAACCCTGGGCTTGGCGGGGGCGGGACGACCGTGGATTGGCACAGGGCGGTAGAGGACCATTAGAGCAACGCATATATGAAATATGAAGTTGATCCGTGAATGGAAAGAAAAATTATAAAAAGATATTTACCTGAGCATTAAAAGTTTTTGAAGCACCAAGTATGTGACCTTGACCCTGGGATGGCGGGGGGCAGGACGAACGTGGATTTGGCACAGGGCGGTAGAGGACCATTAGAGCAATGCGTATATGAAATATGAAGATGATCCATGAAAGAAAACAGAAATTATAAGATATTTACCCGAGCGTTAAAGTTTTTGAAGCACTAAGTAGTGACCTTGACCCTGGGCTTGGCGGGGGCAGGACGAACGTGGATTTGGCACAGGGCGGTAGAGACCATTAGAGCAACGCGTATATGAAATATGAAGTTGATCCGTGAATGGAAATAAAAATTATAAGATATTTACCTGAGCGTTAAAGTTTTTGAAGCACCAAGTATGTGACATTGACCCTGGGATTGGTGGGGCAGGACGAACGTGGATTTGGCACAGGGCGGTAGAAGGACCATTAGAGCAATGCGTATATGAAATATGAAGATGATCCATGATCCATGAAAGAAAACAGAAAGTATAAGATATTTACCCAAGCGTTAATGTTTTTGAAGCACTAAGTATGTGACCTTGACCCTGGGCTTGACGGGGGCAGAACGAACGTGGATTTGGCACAGGGCGGTAGAGGACCATTAGAGCAATGCGTATATGCGTGTTCGAGTTATGCTTTGGATACAAAATCAGAGCACGAAACAACAAAGGGAGATAAGTAAACAAGAATTCCGCGGAATCAGATGCCTCGCCTTGTCGCGCCTTGACCTCGAGCCTGGGCCCGAAAGCAACCTCACTGGCCCGAACATATTATACAATTATTGACTAGTGAACCATAGAATATCAGATTATATTCTATGGCTCACTAGTCAATAATTGTTTTTTATTATATGATAATAGTCTGTATATAGCACTTACGACCTTATGCTACTAGACAAAATTGAAAAAGAATTTGAAAAAAAAAAATGAAAAAACAAAATGGAAAAAAAGTTTAAAAATTAAAAATAATAATGCTTGCTACTGGAGCCCAGAATTTTTTTTAATAGTCCTATATTTATCTACATATATCTGCACAGGTCCACATAATGCCACAATATTTTCAACACAGTTTACGGAAATGTAATATAATCATTTACCTGTATAAATTACCTGTAAGTGGTCAGTGGTCAGTTGCACATGCTAGCACATGTACAGGTGAATAGTCTGTATATAGCACTTACGACCTTCTGCTACTGGACACAAATTTAAAAATAATTTGAAAAAAAAAATGAAAAAAAAAAAAAATGAAATAAAAAAATTGAAAAATAATAATGCTTGCTACTGGAGCCCAGATGTTTTTTCCAGTCAAATTGAAAAATAATTTGAAAAAAAAAAAGAAAAAAGAAAAAAAAAAAAAAAAAAAAAAAAAAAATGACAAAAAAAAGTTTAAAAATAATAATGCTTGCTATTGGAGACCAGATTTTTTTTTAATAGTCCTATATTTATCTACATATATCTGCAGAGGTCCACATAATGCCACAATATTTTCAACACAGTACCCAATGTAGTGATTTACCTGTATAAATTACCTGGTCAGCAGTGGTCAAGCAGTGGTCAAGCAGTGGACATCTGCACATGCTAGCCCATGCTTAGCACATGGTTCTCCCAGTTTCTATTGTTCTCTCTACAGGTAAGGTGTACAGAGCACACAGAAAAGGTATACAGAGCAGACGAGAAAACAGGTCTTCATGCATTATTGTCCAGTTTGTAGAGTGCGCAAAACAAAAAAGGGAGATAACTGAAAAATTAGCTACAAGAGTTGTCATTCTTGTGCGCGCACACCTCCGGGTCGTGGTCTATGCATGTGTAAGTTTCATGAAAATATTCCAAAGGGTGGTCGAGTTATGCTCCGGACAGGAAATCAGTGAACGAAAACAAAAAAGGGAGATAACTAAAAAATTAGCTATGCAAGAGTTGTCATTCTTGTGCACGACACACCTCGGTTCGTGGTCTAATGAATGTGTTAAGTTTCATAAAAATATTCCTAAAGGGTGGTCGAGTTATGGTCAATCAGTGCGCGAAACAAAAAAGGGAGATAACTCAAAAATTAGCTATGCAAGAGTTGTCATTCTTGTGCGCGACACACCTTCGGGTGTGGTCTATGCATGTGTGAAGTTTCATGAAAATAATTCGAAAGGGTGGTGGAGTTATGCTCCGGACACGAAATCAGTGCGAGAAACAAAAAAGGGAGATAACTCAAAAATTAGCTATGCAAGAGTTGTCATTCTTGTGCGCGACACACCTTCGGGTCGTGGTCTATGCATGTGTGAAGTTTCATGAAAATATTCCAAAGGGTGTTCGAGTTATGCTCCGGACAAGAAGTGTGTACGGCGGACGCGGACGCGGACGCGGCGCGCTGTCAAATCCATAGTATCCCCCGACGGTAGTCCGGGGGATACAATTATAAGGAGTGCAGTATTGTAAAATAATTGGATATTTCAAACGACGATAATGCCACTGATGTTCTTGTTAATACATACTGATAATTTAGCAGGCTATTCCAATTAGTTATGCAGTTACAAACATAACTCTTCTTGATAATGCTGCAATGAACTATAGTCTGTTTCACGAAAGCTGCCCAAATTTTACGGCTATATAAACAATGCAAAAACATTTTTTTATTTTTCGATAATATTAAATTAAAGCAAAATTTAAGAATGAGCCTTCTTTTTATTTCGTGAAATTTGGTCAAATATTGATTTTTTTACGAAAAATTGATTTGTCTATGGGAATTTAACATGGGGGAAAAAGAGGTAAGGCAGTGTGGGAGGAGTCAAAAAACAAAAAACGAAAAAATTTGGAAATTGACTCCGAAACCTAGCTAGATAGCTTGGATATGATCTAACTAAGAAAACAAAAGTTAAATTTTAAAAATCGGTCCAGTATTTCTAAAATTCCAAAAAAATTCCCCATGTTAAATCCCCATAGACATCTTCACTCCGTGAAGATGTCTATGGGGATTTAACATGGGGAAATTTTGTTTTCGCAATAAAATCAATATTTGACCAAATTTCACAAAATAATTTTTTTTTCCCTTAATTTAATATTATCAAAAGAAATCTTGTTTTTTAATTGTTTATATAGCCGTAAAATTTGGGCAGCTTTCGTGAAACAGACAGTAAGTCTGTCAATTTGAGACATGTTTAATGTATAAATAACAATAAATTGTTGTATTTTTTTATTTCCCAAAACAAATTGTATCAAAATATATTATTATTGTGATAAACCAATACAACACTGGGGACATTCTTTATTAGTGGGAAACCAGGGGGCCGGTTTCACTATTAAACTTATTGCGACTAAAATGTTCAGAAGTGAAAATTTAGAATACAGTAGTATGGAAATTTCAATTGATGGATTTACATTTATTGAGCATAATGAAAATCAAATAATTGTTTACAAGAACACATTATTAATGTGAAATTTACAGACTATCATAATTTTGCACTTACACACATTTTAGACGTACAAAGTTTAGTGAAACATCCCCCAGATATTTACATATGTGTTTCCTAGAATAAAGTGTGTCCGAATATTTAGGGTTATTACGGTACATCAGTGTATAAGCAGATTAAACCCTTAGACCGCTATCTTATTTTTTTTGTCGTCTGCTGTTTATTTTATATTTTCCATTTTTATCATCAAATGCTTTGACAGCACTTTACAATAATTTACAACATGCTTTGACAGCACTTCAGAATCATGTTGGAAATGATTCTGAAGTGCTGTCAAACCATGTTTTTATTGAGAAATAAGGCAAGATATAAAAGCAACAGCCGACGAAAATTGTTAAGAGTAGCGGCCTAAGGTTTAATTGACGTGTGTACGAAAGGTACCGTAAGCCCCACATCTCTAGTCACGGCCACATACCACAGACACATGCAGGAACATTTGTCTTATTTCTCAACAACATTACAGGCCCATGCTTTACTTGCAAATCTACAAGTTATTTCCCCTTGAAAGTATGTTGTCTCACTAAGGATGTTCAAATGATGGATGACATCAGCGTTGAGAAATAAGGAAATAGAGGAAATATTTATGCAGTTAAATGTATATTCCAAATGAACACCACTTGATTTGACCATCACTGACATACCGGTATGGAAGGCCAATTCCCACCCTTAACCAATAGGCCGCTACTCACAACAATTGTCGTCTGCTGTTAATTTTATATCTTGCCTTATTTCTCAATAAAAACATGGGTTGACAGCACTTCAGAATCATTTCCAATGGAAATTATTCTGAAAATGCTTTCAAAGCATGTTGTACAGTATTCTAAAGTGCTGTCAAAGCATGTTTTTGATGATAAAAATAGAAAATAAACAGCAGGCGACAAAAGAATTAAGATAGCGGTCTAAGGGTTAATTTGTTTGTTTGTTTATTGGTGTTTAACGGAACGGCCTATCAACAGCTAAGGTCATGTAAGGCCGGGCAAACGGGTTCGATCCCGTTTTAACCTGCTGCATTGGGGGGAAAATTCCAAAATCAGAACGGAATATTTACATCGAGAAACAATATATTCAGCCCTGAAATTAGAATAACCTGACCTGGTGGCAGGTCCATACCACACCAAAGTCACTTGGCCCCTTCCCCTAAAATAGGATTACGAATAATCGTAATAGTCACATAAGGGGTATAACCAGATTCAACTGTCACATACAAAATGCCAAAGACATATGTGAGGGCCAAACCAGGTCTCCAGACGGAATTCCTGTAAGGATGAACCCCGATCGTTAAATTACCCATCGCTTGCACCCACCTTCCACCCACGGTCTAAGGGTTAAATATAAAAAAATAAGGAAATTTAGATTATATAGCCCCCCACCCCGATGCAAATGAAATAAATATATAACCCTTTCAACACCACAGGCCTGTATAGTGGTATTGGCAAAACGTGTAGATCTAGATGATCCGTCTCATCAGGATCTGCACTATTTGCAAGTAATTTTCATATTTTTGAGAACTTAAAATACCCCCTACCCCCCCTTTTCATAAATGGACTAGTTCGAAAATCATTTTGTGACGATTAGATTGGTTGCAAAATTAAATGTACATGCTCACTCAGTAGGCACAAAATGTTATTTATAGGAATTAAATAAGTGTATACTTTTCTCGTTAATTCCACCAGTGCTAAAAATTACGCATTCCTGCTATACAGATATAATAATTTAGTAATTTTTATTTTTCAGATAGTGACTGGCGGTGGTATCAGGCTATTTTCACATGCAAACGAGGCATGTTATTTTTTCATTATTTATACTAATTATATGCATCACCTGAAAAAATAATATTAGAGAATAAATATGTCCATTAACATTTTAAGGAAACATGGTTATCGCCCCTGATATCATTGTGGAAATGTATGTCTGATATAAAATGCATAATAATGCATATCAATATGTGCGGTAATGAATGAATGAATGTTTATTTTGCCCGAAAATGTCTTAGATGATGTCTCTGATATAAAGAACATTTTGTGCCTACTGAGTGGGCATGTACCTTTAACATATCAAAATCCATTCCAGTTACTTTAATAGGGGTGAAAGGGTTAAAGCATTCCTGGCTCATGGCACAAAGCAGCAACCGGTAGTTACAGTGGAACCTAAACTGAACACCAATACAACATCTGTGATCCTATTTTTGATGGATTTCTTGGCCATTTATCTCAGATGTTAATGTATGTTCATGATCGCAAAGCACGCACATACATATCAGAATGGTCATATGCCAGATTTACAGTGGAACATCTCTAAACCAGACACCCTGGGAGTTGCTCAGGGTGTCCGGTTTAGAGAGGTTTCACTGCACATACAAGGTTGGAACAATAATACAAACTTAGATTATTCGAAAATCAGTTGTAGAAAATTCAGAAAATTCTCACAATATAGCTACGTGTATCTGAAAATTTATAATACAACAACTATTCAATAATCTATCATACAAATGACCTTTGACCTCTAAGTGTGACCTTGACTTTGAAACTAGTGTGGTTTGTCTGCTGATGGTAACTTTTGTATGTAGTGATTTGATATTTTTGACTTTGACCTGTAAGTGGCACCTTGGATCTGCGGGACCTGGGTTTTACAAATTGTGCGTCCCCTCATGCTGACAAACATTTCTGTGTAGTTATTCGAAAATCCACCAAATGAATACTATATCCATCCGACTTTGTCACGAAGATACTAAATACAAATGTACCACCATCGAGATGGTTTTGTTTGTTGTTGGTGTTTAACGGCCTATCAACAACTAAGGTCATTTAAGGCCGGGCAAACGGGTTCGATCCTGTGTTCAACCTGCTGCATTGGGAGGAAAATCCCAAAATCAGAACGGAATATTTACATCGAAATTAGAAATATATTCAGCCCTGAAATTAGAATAACATTACCTGTTGCCAGGTCCATACCACACCAAAGCCACTTGGCCCCTTCCCCTAAAAGTAATAGGATTACGAATAATCATAATACATGTACTCATATAATGGGCATAACCAGAGTCTGGGACGAAGATAAAGTGTGAAATGTATGGTCCCCCCCTGCCAGATTCAACTCACATACAAGAATGCAAAAGACGTACATGAGGAGGGCCAAACCAGAGCTCCGGTCGGGATTTCGGTAAGGATGAATCCTGATCGTTAAATTACCCATCGCATGCTCCCATGTGCCACCCACTCATTGAGATGGTACAAATGTCAAACTAATATCGATGGTCTAGTAACATAAGGTCGTAAGTGCTATGCTTTATGTTACTAGACCATCGATATATTTTCAAGGAGAAATGTGAAAAATATTCAAAATCATCAATCAGCAAAATGATCTATCGTCAGAATGCAAAGGCTTCAATGAGAATTATTGCAGTACATACATTCACATGTAACAGAAAGATATCACATTTTTGCTTGCACAATTACATGATAAAACATACAATAATAAAATAATACAAATACAGTAACATGGCATGTGTTATATGAATGCACTATTTTTAAATCGTATTATAAAATAAATTGGAACATCTCTAAACCGGACACCCTGGGAGGTCCACAGGGTGTCCGTTTTGGAGAGGTACTACTGTGATTAAGTACTCCATTAACAGGTTTTGTCATTTTCAATCATGAACGGGCACAATCATTAAGTAAATTTCATTAAAACCAATATAAACTAGAAATGGACGCTTGTCGACAAGCGCATGTGTATCCCCCTCCCCAGATACACAAGTAGTTTGAAAAAAGGGTGTTCGAGTTATGCTCCGGAGACAAAATCAGTGACGGAAAAACAAAGGGAGATAACTAAAGAATTAGTGATGCAAGAGTTGTCATTCTTGCGGGACACACCTTTAGGGTCGTGGTTTATGCATGTGTGAAGTTTCATGAAAATATTCCAAAGGGTGTTCGAGTTATGCTCCAGACACGAAATCAGTGCACGAAACAACAAAGGGAGATAACTAAGAAATTAACGATGCAAGAGTTGTCATTCTTACGTGCGACACACCTTTGGGTCGTCTTCTATGCATGTATGAAGTTTAATAAACTAGAAAATGTGTTCATAGAACACGGATGTCCCACATATCGCTTTGATAATAAATGAGGCCAAATTGCAAGTCAAAAAAATTTTCTTTTACCTGAGCGTTAAAGTTTTTGAAGCACCAAGTATGTGACCTTCACCCTGGGCTTGGCGGGGGCAGGACAAACGTGGATTTGGCACAGGGCGGTAGAGGACCATTAGAGCAATGCATATATGAAATATGAAGCTGATCCGTGAAAGAAAACAGAAATTATAAGATATTTACCTGAGCGTTAAAGTTTTGAAGCACTAAGTATATGATGTTAACCCTGGGCTTGGCGGGGGCGGGACGACCGTGGATTTGGCACAGGGCGGTAGAGGACCATTAGAGCAACGCATATATGAAATATGAGTTGATCCGTGAATGGAAAGAAAAATTATAAGATATTTACCTGAGCATTAAAGTTTTTGAAGCACCAAGTATGTGACCTTGACCCTGGGATTGGCGGGGGCAGGACGAACGTGGATTTGGCACAGGGCGGTAGAGGACCATTAGAGCAATGCGTATATGAAATATGAAGATGATCCATGAAAGAAAACAGAAATTATAAGATATTTACCCGAGCGTTAAAGTTTTTGAAGCACTAAGTATGTGACCTTGACCCTGGGCTTGGCGGGCAGGACGAACGTGGATTTGGCACAGGGCGGTAGACGACCATTAGAGCAACGCGTATATGAAATATGAAGTTGATCCGTGAATGGAAATAAAAATTATAAGATATTTACCCGAGCGTTAAAGTTTTTGAAGCACCAAGTATGTGACCTTGACCCTGGGATTGGTGGGGCAGGACGAACGTGGATTTGGCACAGGGCGGTAGAGGACCATTAGAGCAATGCGTATATGAAATATGAAGATGATCCATGATCCATGAAAGAAAACAGAAAGTATAAGATATTTACCCAAGCGTTAATGTTTTTGAAGCACTAAGTATGTGACCTTGACCCTGGGCTTGACGGGGCAGAACGAACGTGGATTTGGCACAGGGCGGTAGAGGACCATTAGAGCAATGCGTATATGCGTGTTCGAGTTATGCTTTGGATACAAAATCAGAGCACGAAACAACAAAGGGAGATAAGTAAACAAGAATTCCGCGGAATCAGATGCCTCGCCTTGTCCCGCCTTGACCTCGAGCCTGGGCCCGAAAGCAATTTTCACTGGCCCGAACATATTATACAATTATTGACTAGTGAACCATAGAATATCAGATTATATTCTATGGCTCACTAGTCAATAATTGTTTTATTATATGATAATAGTCTGTATATAGCACTTACGACCTTATGCTACTAGACAAAAATTGAAAAGAATTTGAAGAAAAAAAATGAAAAAAAAAAATGGAAAAAAAGTTTAAAAATTAAAAATAATAATGCTTGCTACTGGAGCCAGAATTAATTTTTTTTAATAGTCCTATATTATCTACATATATCTGCACAGGTCCACATAATGCCACAATATTTTCAACACAGTTTACGGAAATGTAATATAATCATTTACCTGTATAAATTACCTGTAAGTGGTCAGTGGTCAGTTGCACATGCTAGCACATGTACAGGTGAATAGTCTGTATATAGCACTTACGACCTTCTGCTACTGGACAAAAATTGAAAAATAATTTGAAAAAAAAAATGAAAAAAAAAAAATGGAAAAAAATAATAATGCTTGCTACTGGAGCCCAGATTTTTTTTCCAGTCAAATTGAAAAATAATTTGAAAAAAAAAATGAAAAAAAATAATGAAAAAAAAAAAAAAAAAAAAAAATGACAAAAAAAAAGTTTAAAAATAATAATGCTTGCTATTGGAGACCAGATATTTTTTTAATAGTCCTATATTTATCTACATATATCTGCAGAGGACCACATAATGCCACAATATTTTCAACACAGTACCCAATGTAGTGATTTACCTGTATAAATTACCTGGTCAGCAGTGGTCAAGCAGTGGTCAAGCAGTGGACATCTGCACATGCTAGCCCATGCTTAGCACATGGTTCTCCCAGTTTCTATTGTTCTCTCTACAGGTAAGGTGTACAGAGCACACGAGAAAAGGTATACAGAGCAGACGAGAAAACAGGTCTTCATGCATTATTGTCCAGTTTGTAGAGTGCGCAAAACAAAAAAGGGAGATAACTGAAAAATTAGCTACGCAAGAGTTGTCATTCTTGTGCGCGACACACCTCCGGGTCGTGGTCTATGCATGTGAAGTTTCATGAAAATATTCCAAAGGGTGGTCGAGTTATGCTCCGGACAGGAAATCAGTGAGCGAAAACAAAAAAGGGAGATAACTAAAAAATTAGCTATGCAAGAGTTGTCATTCTTGTGCACGACACACCTCTTCGGTTCGTGGTCTAATTGAATGTGTTAAGTTTCATAAAATATTCCAAAGGGTGGTCGAGTTATGGTCAATCAGTGCGCGAAACAAAAAAGGGAGATAACTCAAAAATTAGCTATGCAAGAGTTGTCATTCTTGTGCGCGACACACCTTAGGGTCGTGGTCTATGCATGTGTGAAGTTTCATGAAAATATTCGAAAGGGTGGTGGAGTATGCTCCGGGACACGAAATCAGTGCGAGAAACAAAAAAGGGAGATAACTCAAAAATTAGATCATGCAAGAGTTGTCATTCTTGTGCGCGACACACCTTCGGGTCGTGGTCTATGCATGTGTGAAGTTTCATGAAAATATTCCAAAGGGTGTTCGAGTTATGCTCCGGACAAGAAGTGTCTGCGGCGGACGCGGACGCGGACTCGGACGCGGCGCGCTGTCAAATCCATAGTATCCCCCGACGGTAGTCCGGGGGATACAATTAAACAAGATGCGGACTGCACAGGTTCCGGTTTAGAGAGGGTCTACTGTATTATTTGAATTGGCTTCCTTCCTCATGTCGAGATGGTTCAAATGTGGCTGTGACTGGAGAAATGGGGCTTATGGGTTTTACGATGAGTGTAGATCCAGATCAGCCTGTGCATTCACAGTCTGATCAGGATCTGTACTGTTCACCATTCCATCAATGAAACACCAATCCTGCTGCTAACAAGCCATATAGATCGTTATCAAGCTACAGAAATGGGCGATTTGATCAAGAGCTACACTGGTCCAGAGCACCAGATAAGCTGCATATTTGCTTAAATACCCAATTAAAATTGCCAAAAACCCAATTGAAATCAGAAGTAGCGAGTATCAAAAAGCAATAAAAAAGTTGTAGTACCTTTATCATGCTGCAGAAAACAATAAACAGACCACAAATATAGCATATTTTCTTATTTTCCATGAAAACACATCTTGGTATTTCATTAGAATTGTCTCCAAGGAGACAATTCTAATGAAATGCCAAGACATGTTTTCATTTCGAAGCAATCTATTCAATAATTGCTGTCCATTGATGTGTAAACAGTAGTGTGATTTTATTTTACCCAATTAAAATTTTGAAATACCCAATTGCTTCAAAAATGATGGAGTGACAATACTCAACAAGAAATGTGTCTGTCGAACGCGGATGCCACCTGCAGCATATTTGAGAAACTGTGACAAAGTGGTTAAGTCATTTAAGTAACCTGGTGAAGATGAAAAGGCGAAGGTCATATAAATTATGAAAAGGCAGGTGTGGCACACATACCAATGAATGAAGTGTTGAAGTATTGAAGCGATTAAGCAACTTATGTAGATGATATGGCCAGTTTGAGAAACTGTGACGAACTGGTTAACCAAAATTGTTAAGTCATTTAAGTAACCTGGTGAAGGTGAAAAGGCGAAGGTCATATAAATTATGAAAAGGCAGGTGTGGCACACATACCAATGAATGAAGTGTTGAAGTATTGAAGCAATTAAGCAACTTATGTAGATGATATGCGCAGTTTGAGAAACTGTGACAAACTGGTTAACCTAAATTGTTAAAGTCATTTAAGTAACCTGGTGAAGGTCAAAAGGCGAAGGTCATATAAATGATGAAAAGGCAGGTGTGGCACACATACCAATGAATGAAGTGTTGAAGTATTGAAGCGATTAAGCAACTTATGTAAATGATATGGCCAGTTTGAGAAACTGTGACGAACTGGTTAACCAAAATTGTTAAGTCATTTAAGTAACCTGGTGAAGGTGAAAAGGCGAAGGTCATATAAATTATGAAAAGGCAGGTGTGGCACACATACCAATGAATGAAGTGTTGAAGTATTGAAGCGATTAAGCAACTTATGTAGATGCTATGGCCAGTTTGAGAAACTGTGACAAAGTGGCTAACCGAAAAGTGTGACGGACGAAACCCGGTGGCATAATTACTAAATCCTTATCTAGAGCCCTACTGGTCACAAATACCATAAGCCCCATTTCTCCAGTCACAGCCACCAACTAGATTGGTCAGTAAGCGAGGCTTACGGAATAACCCCCGCGTGGGCCCATGTACCCCTAAATATGTAAAAAAAAATCAAGTGTGGGCTTGTGACCTCGACTCTGGACACGAACATGAATTTGTCACATGGTGGTAGAGGTCCATTGGAGCAATGCGTGTGTGAAATGTGAAGCAGATCCAAGCAAGGAAATATAAGTTATAACCAATTTCTCTCATGTTAAGTTTTGTAAAGAGACTAAGTATGTGACCTTGACCTCGAGATCAGCGGGGATTTGTCACAGCATGATAGTAGAGCCTTAGAGGAATGCATGCATGAAATATTAAGAATTTTCGATGAAAGAAATAGAATTGGTACCCCATTGCACGAGGAAGTCCTGTCAGGCCCATCCCCGAGTACTAGTGGTACCCCATTACACGAGGGAGTCCTGTGCCCCATTACACAAGGGAGTCCTGTCCGGCCCATCCCCAAGTACTAGTGGTACCCCATTACACGAGGGAGTCCTGTCCGGTCCATCCCCGAGTACTAGTGGTACCCCATTACAGGAGTACATACAGCTTTCACATGGTAGCACACCAATGGACGAGGGAGTCCTGTCACGCCCAACCCAACGTAGTACTCCATTGAAACATAGAGTCCTGTCCGGCCCACCCCAGAGTAACCCGTTTTGTACCCCACCGACACTAGAATTTAATGATTCATTTGTAGATAAAGTCATACTTGATGGGCTGATTAACGAAACAGATATTTTATTCGACCTTTTAGGTGGATCGGATTCGGAGGAAGATGTTCCTTTAAGTACTTTAAAAGACCGAAAGATCTCCTCCATCAAAAGGAGAAGAAATAGTACTCCTTTAAAACCTGTACTACATCCAAATTCATTTATCCCTGAAAATGTTTTAACAGTTAATACTGTAAACTCCAATATATCTGATATAACCATGTCTGCCTCATCACAGTGTGAAGCTGATCAAACTAACCTGCCCCAGGGCAATAGTGAAGATACCCAAATAGAAAGTCCCCCTGTAATAAAACGTAAACAAAGAGGTAGAAAGAGAACCCGGAATGAGGAAACTTGGCAACGAAATGCAGCAAAGCAGTCACAAAACGCTGGCCGTAGGTACACAGGTTCAGGCAACAAAGCTAAGCCAGCTAGGGTATTGGGAAAAGGGTGTGGCTAAGCATGTCGGTACAAATGCCATGAGAAATTTCATGAAAATGACAGACAAAAGATATTTCATGACTTTTGGAATCTTCACAGGTGACATAAATAGGCAGAGAGACCATCTCTCAAACTGGGTAAACTCTACACCTAAAAAGGTGTCGACAAGTAAAACTTCCCCAAACGCAAGAACTCAAGGAACTGTCAATGTAAGGTAGACGGGGTATACCGGTATATCAAAATATGCAAAACATATTTTCTCGCTACCTTGGATATAAGTCACCAGATGGTTGACACGGCTTTGAAGAAAGGTATCAACAAGGAAAACAATTTGTCTGGTATTGTTTCACCTGATGGGAGAGGTAAACATGACAATTTACACAACAAAGTGGCCTAAGATCAAATTAATCAAGTTAAGAATCATATAAACACATTCCCACGAGTCGAATCCCATTATTGCCGTAAAGACACTTCAAAGAAATACTTGAAACCAGGTCTCAGCATACCAAAAATGTGTAACCTGTACAAAACGCATTGTCAGGAAAGAGATGTTCAGCCTGTGTCAATATACTATTACAGGCATATGTTTGATACATCTTTTAATATAGGTTTCCATTCGCCAACCAAGGATAGATGCGATTTTTGTGCAAGGTATGAACATGCATCTGAAGATGAAAGAAACGATATGCAAGATGAATATGAGAACCAAATCTTTTATGTCCATGTTGTGTTTCACGAAACAAGAACTAGGCTTTGAAAAACATGCGCACAAATTTATGGAGAGAGGGCATACACAAAATGAAAATAATTCCATTCATGCTGCAATTGAGAATGCCAGCCGCGGAAAATCAATATACACAACTGCTCAATGGGCTGCTACAGTAAGAGCTGCCCGAAAAACAAATCCTTACCATGTGGAAGAGTTGGATTCTCAGGAGCTCTCCCAAGCCATACCAAATCTTGATTTTGATTTAGATGGAATTAAAAACTGTGTTTTTCGATGAAAACAAAAAATGAAATTGTTAAACTAACTTACAACTTTACGTCAGCAACAGCAAATCTTGGTGTTACACGATCTAGTGCAAGAGCAGGTCGGTCTAAGAAATAAGGTATTCATTTACAAACCCTCAAGAAATTGTATTCCGAGAGTCAACCCCCAAAGCTGACCGTGGCCAAATCAAATACAAGGTATTGGTTCAGTTATGTTCAACGAATATAATACCAAATGTTTATCACCAACTTTCTCTTTCACTGCGACACAGATCAGGTCTGTCCCATCTGACGTTACCCAGGGTAGGACACCAATGGACGATAGTCATGCCCGGCCAATTCTAGAGTTGTTGAGGGTGTCCTGTCCCGCCTATCTCTGAGTATAGTATCCCATTGCACAAGGGAATCCTGCCCTGGCCCATCCCAGTGTATAGTACCCCATTGATTGAGCGAGTCCCGTCTGGCCCATCTCAGAGTAGTACCCTTATTGCACGAGGGAATCCTGTCCGTCCCGTCTGAAAATACCAAGGGTAGAACACCGGCCGGCCATCCTTGTGTATCCAGGCTAGGACACTGTCTCATTATCATCAATAGCAGCTTACATTATTGTTGTAAACAATCTATATGTTTATATCCATGTTTAGTACATAAATAAAATATGTAGTAATATTCGAGTTATTGATTGCTTGGAGTACAGTACCGATATACATTGTAGTTAAATTTGAAATATTTTAACTGATCAATTGTCTCAGTTGAAGAATATGTTTTGATTAAAATATTGCAGTTTAATATAACCGAGTAACATTGTACTGCTGTCTGAGACTTTTACAAATGATTCCCAGTTCACCTATTTTAATTTTGTCTCTATTGCATTGACATTAAGCAATATGACGGTCTTTGTGACGTTGGAATTTATTTGCATAACTGAGGTAGTCTGAAATATGTAAATATTTCATTTATATTTCAGTGCAATAATAGTCTTATCTCAATGCACTGCTGTATTTCAGCAAATATTTAGGAGCAAAACAAGTCTAACTTGAGATAGACTAGTTTTGCGTTGAATATTTCACTGCAAAGGGAGTCTAACTGAAGTTGGACTAGTCTTGCACTGACAAACTCAGCGCAAAAGTAGTCTAACTCTTCAAAAACATATTTTCAACTAGAAATGGACGCTTGTCGACAAGCGCATGTGTATCCCCCTCCCCAGATACACAAGTAGTTTGAAAAAAGGGTGTTCGAGTTATGCTCCGGAGACAAAATCAGTGACGGAAAAACAAAGGGAGATAACTAAAGAATTAGTGATGCAAGAGTTGTCATTCTTGCGTGGGACACACCTTTAGGGTCGTGGTCTATGCATGTGTGAAGTTTCATGAAAATATTCCAAAGGGAGATAACTAAGAAATTAACGATGCAAGAGTTGTCATTCTTACGCGCGACACACCTTTGGGTCGTCTTCTATGCATGTGTGAAGTTTAATAAACTAGAAAATGTGTTCATAGAACACGGATGTCCCACATATCGCTTTGATAATAAATGAGGCCAAATTGCAAGTCAAAATTTTCTTTTACCTGAGCGTTAAAGTTTTTGAAGCACCAAGTATGTGACCTTGACCCTGGGCTTGGCGGGGGCAGGACAAACGTGATTTGGCACAGGCGGTAGAGGACCATTAGAGCAATGCATATATGAAATATGAAGTGATCCGTGAAAGAAAACAGAAATTATAAGATATTTACCTGAGCGTTAAAGTTTTTGAAGCACTAAGTATATGATGTTAACCCGGTCTGGCTTGGGGCGGGTGGGCGGGACGAAGGTGGATTTGGCACAGGGCGGTAGAGGACCATTAGAGCAACGCATATATGAAATATGAAGTTGATCCGTGAATGGAAAGAAAACTTATAAGATATTTTAACCTGAGCATTAAAGTTTTTGAAGCACCAAGTATGTGACCTTGACCCTGGGATTGGCGGGGGCAGGACGAACGTGGATTTGGCACAGGGGCGGTAGAGGACCATTAGAGCAATGGTATATGAAATATGAAGATGATCCATGAAAGAAAACAGAAATTATAAGATATTTACCCGAGCGTTAAAGTTTTTGAAGCACTAAGTATTGTGACCTTGACCTGAGCTTGGCGGGGGCAGGACGAACGTGGATTTGGCACCAGGGCGGTAGACGACCATTAGAGCAACGCGTATATGAAATATGAAGTTGATCCGTGAATGGAAATAAAAATTATAGATATTTACCTGAGCGTTAAAGTTTTTGAAGCACCAAGTATGTGACCTTGACCCTGGGATTGGTGGGGCAGGACGAACGTGGATTTGGCACAGGGCGGTAGAGGACCATTAGAGCAATGCGTATATGAAATATGAAGATGATCCATGATCCATGAAAGAAAACAGAAAGTATAAGATATTTACCCAAGCGTTAAAGTTTTGAAGCACTAAGTATGTGACCTTGACCCTGGGCTTGACGGGGGCAGAACGAACGTGGATTTGGCACAGGGCGGTAGAGGACCATTAGAGCAATGCGTATATGCGTGTTCGAGTTATGCTCTGGATACAAAATCAGAGCACGAAACAACAAAGGGAGATAAGTAAACAAGAATTTCCGCGGAATCAGATGCCTCGCCTTGTCCCGCCTTGACCTCGAGCCTGGGCCCGAAAGCAATTTTCACTGGCCCGAACATATTATACAATTATTGACTAGTGAACCATAGAATATCAGATTATATTTCTATGGCTCACTAGTCAATAATTGTTTTATTATATGATAATAGTCTGTATATAGCACTTACGACCTTATGCTACTAGACAAAAATTGAAAAAGAATTTGAAAAAAAAAATGAAAAAAAAAAAATGGAAAAAAAGTTTAAAAATTAAAAATAATAATGCTTGCTACTGGAGCCCAGAATTTTTTTTAATAGTCCTATATTTATCTACATAAGATAAATAGGTCCACATAATGCCACAGGTCCACATAATGCCACAATATTTTCAACACAGTTTACGGAAATGTAATATAATCATTTACCTGTATAAATTACCTGTAAGTGGTCAGTGGTTAGTTGCACATGCTAGCACATGCACAGGTGAATAGTCTGTATATAGCACTTACGACCTTATGCTACTGGACAAAAATTGAAAAATAATTTGAAAAAAAAAAATGAAAAAAAAAAATGGAAAAAAAAAGTTTAAAAATAATAATGCTTGCTACTGGAGCCCAGATTTTTTTTTCCAGTCAAATTGAAAAATAAAAATAATTTGAAAAAAAAAAAGAAAAAAAATAATGAAAAAAAAAAAAAAAAAGAAAAAAAAAAGTTTAAAAATAATAATTCTTGCTATTGGAGACCAGATTTTTTTTTAATAGTCCTATATTTATCTACATATATCTGCAGAGGTCCACATAATGCCACAATATTTTCAACACAGTACCCAATGTAGTGATTTACCTGTATAAATTACCTGGTCAACAGTGGTCAAGCACTGGACATCTGCACATGCTAGCCCATGCTAGCACATGGTTCTCCCAGTTTCTATTGTTCTCTCTACAGGTAAGGTGTACAGAGCACACGAGAAAAGGTGTACAGAGCAGACGAGAAAACAGGTCTTCATGCATTATTGTCCAGTTTGTAGAGTGCGCAAAACAAAAAAGGAAGATAACTGAAAAATTAGCTCCGCAAGAGTTGTCATTCTTGTGCGCGTGTCGTGGTCTATGCATATGTGAAGTTTCATGAAAATATTCCAAAGGGTGGTCGAGTTATGCTCCGGACAGGAATCAGTGAGCGAAAAACAAAAAAGGGAGATAACTAAAAAATTAGCTATGCAGAGGTTGTCATTCTTGTGCACGACACACCTTCGGTTCGTGGTCTAATTGAATGTGTTAAGTTTCATAAAAAATATTCCAAAGGGTGGTCGAGTTATGGTCAATCAGTGCGCGCAAACAAAAAGGGAGATAACTAAAAAATTAGCTATGCAAGAGTTGTCATTCTTGTGCGCGACACACCTTCGGGTCGTGGTCTATGCATGTGTTGAAGTTTCATGAAAATATTCGAAAGGGATGGTGGAGTTATGTTCCGGACACGAAATCAGGTGCGAGAAACCAAAAAGGGAGATAACTCAAAATTAGCTATGCAAGAGTTGTCATTCTTGTGCGCGACATACCTTCGGGTCGTGGTCATGCATGTGTGAAGTTTCATGAAAATATTCCAAAGGGTGTTCGAGTTATGCTCCGGACAAGAAGTGTCTGCGGCGACGCATACGCGGACCGCGTACGCGGACGCGGACGCGGACGCGGCGCGCTGTCAAATCCATAGTATCCCCCGACGGAGTCCGGGGGATACAATTAAATTAATTGTTTTCAAGTTGATCAATGAATTTCTTATATTAAATATCCTAAAACTCTGAATTTTCACACTTGTGGTCCCATTATTTATGAAAATAATCAGTTATTTGCTTCTCCTGAACAATTTGCAAAAACCTAGTTGGACTAGTTGTGCGCTGGGCCCTCGATATATGTGCAAACAACGGAAACCATGTAACAATGTATATTTATCCCGTCAACACAGTGCGTATGTGCCGTGAAACATGGTGCCGTGAAACATTTTTGATATCCAGTCAATACAATTTTTGCATTTTACAGCCATTTGTAGGTGTTGACGGGATAAATAGAATAGTAGGTTAGTGCCGTGAATGGGAAAAAATATCTGGCGCGGCACGGAAACGGGATGTGCTCGGCAGAGCCTCGCCCATCCCGTTTCCTGAGCCTTGCCAGATATTTTTTCCCATTCACGGCACTAACCTACTATTCTCTATTTATACATGTTCGCTCTATCTGTAGCTTTAGTTAATGTCAATCGGCTACCGACATTTAAATTAGTATTTACGGAACATTGTGAAGAGGTTCAATTAACTCTTTGATGTCCACGGAAACTTTCACAAACATCGTGTCGTCAATCAGGAACCCATTCGCAGGGTTTTGTAAATTCTCCAGGCGAGTGAACAACGGACATCCACTCGCAATGTTCATGTTGGTAGTCGGCCGGCGAAACGACGAACTTGTTGGGTCGGGTCGGAAGGAATCAATTGCATGATCTAACCCCTCGTTCTGATTCACGAGACAAAACGAGACTCGCTGCTGAAACGGCCATTTCAGTATAGCATCATACTGGCCCCGCATTATGACGAAAAACAATGACAGATGCGACCCCTTTCCCATTCCATCGCCGTTCGGGTATAAACGGGCACACATTTTATATCCTCGACGGTTAGTAAAAAACGCAGGAGAATACAGGCTAATACTCTTGCCGTTAATCGCGTCTCGTTGCTTTTGGCGGAAATCTGTGATTTTCCATACGAGAGTGCCGTCGTAGCTCACATTCTCCATAGATGTAAAACGAATCTCGAATTCCGCCAGGGCAATATCTTTCAGGGTCAGACTCCGTTCTAGCGTTCGTATTTTTTGGGTATGCGTCGTGACGGATTCTTCCAAAGCGTGTCTCTCATTCTCCATTTTCTCCACTTGAGTGATCACTTTATTCAATTCCAGAAATAGGGTTGTCCTTAAACCTGGGAATAAAGTGTTGTTTTTTTTTTGTGGCTGTGACTGGAAAAATGGGGATTATGGGATTTGGTACCAGTGTAGCTCCTGATCAAATAGCACATTCCTGTAGGTTGATAACAAGCTACCGTGTTCATTCTAATAGTAGCCCCCTCTATAATAGTAGCCCAACTTATTAATAGTAGCCCCCTCTTATTAATAGTTTGTTTCTTTGTTTGTTTGTTGGGGTTTAACAGCCTATCAACAGCTAAGGTCATTTAAGGCCGGGTCAATGGGTTTAGTACTAAATCCCATATATTACCTGTACGAGTACATGTACATGTTCAAGTACGGTACATGTACAAATGGGAGGTGGGGGGGGATCCCAAACTGAATATTTCCAATAAAAAAACTATATATTCAGCCCTGAAATCAGAATAATCCTGATCTGATGTCAGGTCCTCGCCACACCAGAATCACTTGGCCCCCTCCCAAAAGCAGTAGGATCAGTAATAATCTAACTACCTTTATAATGGACAATAACCCAATTCAACTCCCAGGTAACAAAAAGAGCCAAAGAGCCCCCTCTATAATAGAGCCCCTCTACAATAGCCCTCTTATAAAAAGTAGCCCCTCTATATATATAGTACCCTCTATAATAGTAGCCCCCTCTACAATAGTACCCCCTCTTAAATAGTAGCTATATATATAATATAGCCCCCTCTATAATAGTAGACCCCTCTCTAATGAGCCCCCTCTACAATAGTAGCCCCTCTGTAATAGTAGCCCCTCTAATAGTAGCCCCTCTTATTATATAGTCTTATATGTAGCCCCCTCTTATTAATAGTACCCCTCTTATTAATGTTAGCCCCCACTATAATAGTAGCACTCTTATAATAGTAGCCCTCTTATTAATGTAGCTCTATAATAGTACCCCTCTTATTAATAGCCCCCCCCCTCTTATTAATAAGTAGCCCCCAACTATAATATAGCACCCTCTTATTAATAGTAGCCCCCTCTATAATAGTAGCCTCTCCCCCTAATAGTCCCCCCACTAATAGTAGCCTCCACTATAATAGTAGCCTCCACTAATGTAGCCTCCACTATAATATAGCTCACATAATAGTAGCACCCTCTATTAATGTAGCCCCCACTATAATAGTAGCCTCCACTATAATAGTAGCCCCCACTAATAGTAGCCTCCACAATAGTAGCTCCCCATATATAGTAGCTCCACTATAATGTAGCCTCCACTATAATGTAGATCCACTATAATAGTAGCCTCCACTATAATAGTAGACTTTATAGTAGCCCCCCACTATAATATAGAGTAGAACCCCACTATAATATAGCCTCCATATAATAGTAGCCCCACTATAATAGTAGCCTCCACTATAATTATAGACCTCCACTATAATAGTAGCACTCCTATTAATAAGTAGCCTAGCTCCACATAATAGTAGCCCCCACTATAACTGTAGCCACTATAATAGTAGCCCCCTCTTATAACTAGTAGCCTCTTATTAATAGTAGCCCCCACTATAATAGTAGACCCCCTAGTATAGTAAGCCCCTCACTATTAAATAGTAGCCTCTCTATAATAGTAGCCCCCTCACTATAATAGTGCACTCTATTAATAAGTAGCGCCACTCTATAATAGTAGACCCCCTCACTATAATAGTAGCCCCCACCCTCTATTATAAGTAGCCCTCTATAATAGTAGCCCTCACTATAATAGTAGCACTATAATAGTAGCTCCTCTATAATAGCCCCCACTATAATAGTAGCCCCTCACTATAAATAGTAGCCACTAAAAATATAGCCCCCTCTATAATAAGTAGCCCTCCCTCTTATTAATAGTAGCCCCCTCTATTAATAGTAGCCTTACTTATTAATAGTAGCCTCATATAATAATAGTAGCCCCCACTATAATAGTAGCTCTCTATTAATAGTAGCACTAGTTAATTAGTAGCCCCCTCCTATAATAGTAGCCCCTCTTATTAATAGTAGACTCTCTATATGATTAATAGTAGCTCACCCTCTATTAATAGATAGCTCTTATTAATAGTAGCACTCTTATTAATAGTAGCACCCCCTCTATTAATAGTAGCCCCCATAGTCTCATTAATAGTAGCCCCTCTTATTAATAGTAGCACTCTCTTATAATAGTAGCCCCTCTTATAGTACTCTTATTAATAGTAGCCCCCTCTATAATAGTACTCCCTCTTATTAATAGTAGAACTCTCTTATTAATAGTAGCCCCCTCTATAATAGTAGCTCCCTCTATTAATAGTACTCTCTTATTAATAGTAGCACCCTCTTTTAATAGAGCCCCTCTATAATAGTAGCCCCTCTTTATTAATAGTAGCACTCCCTCTTATTAATTAGTAGCACTCTTTATTAATAGTAGCTCCCTCTATTAATAGTAGCCTCTCTTAATAGTAGCTCCCTCTTATTAATAGTAGCCCCCTCTATAATAGTAGCTCCCTCTTATTAATAGTAGCACTCTCTTATTAATAGTAGCCCCCTCTATAATAGTAGCTCCCTCTTATTAATAGTAGCACTCTCTTATTAATAGTAGCACTCTCTTATTAATAGTAGCCCCCTCTATAATAGTAGCTCCCTCTTATTAATAGTAGCACTCTTATTAATATAGCCCCTCTAAATATAGCCCCTTATTAATAGTACACTCTCTTATTAATAGTAGCCCCCTCTATAAATGTACTCTTATTAATAGTAGCACTCTCTTAATTAATAGTAGCTCTTATTAATAGTACCCCCTCTATAATATAGCTCTTATTAATAATAGAGCACTCTCTTATTAATAGTAGCCCTCTATTAATGTTAACTCTCTTATTAATAGTGCACTCTCTTAATAGTATCTATAATAGTAGTCCCTCTTATTAATAAGTAGCACTCTCTTATTAATAGTAGACTCTATAATAGTAGCCCCCTATTAATTAATAGCACTCTTATTATAGCACTCTCTTATTAATAGTACCCCTCTTATAATAGTAGCTCTCTTATTAATAGTAGCATTAATAGTAGCCCCCTCTTATATAGTAGCACCCTCTTATTTAGTAGCACTCTCTTATTAATAGTAGCACTCTCTATTAATTAGTAGCTTATTAATAGTACTCCCTCTTATTAATAGTAGACTCTCTTATTAATAGTAGCACTCTCTTATTAATATAGCACCCCTCTATTAATAGTAGCACTCTCGCCCCCTCTATAGTAGCTGCCCTCTTATTAATAGTAGCTCCCTCTTATTAATAGTAGCAATCTCTTATTAATTAGTAGCACTCCTTATTAATAGTAGCCCCCTCTATAATAGTAGCTCCCTCTTATTAATAGTAGCACTCTCTTATTAATAGTAGCACTCTCTTATTAATAGTAGCACTCTCTTATTAATAGTAGCCCCCTCTATAATAGTAGCTCCCTCTTATTAATAGTAGCACTCTCTTATTAATAGTAGCCCCCTCTATAATAGTAGCTCCCTCTTATTAATAGTAGCCCCCCTATATAGTAGCTCCCTCTTAATTAATAGTAGCACACTCTTATAATAGTAGCCCCCTCTATAATAGTAGCCTCCCTCTTATTAATAGTACCCCCTCTATAATTAGTAGCTCCCTCTTATAATAGCCACCCTCTATTAATAGTACCCCCTCTTATAATAGTAGCCCCTCTTATTAATAGTAGCCCCTCTATATAGCTCCCTCTTATTAATAGTAGCCCCCCGCTATAATAGTAGCTCCCCCTTATTAATAGTACTTAATTAAAAAGACCCTCTTAATAATAGTAGCCCCCTCTATTAATAGTAGCCCCTCTTATAATAGTAGCCCTCTTATTAATAGTAGCACCCTCTTATAATAGTACCCCCTCTATAATAGTAGCTCCCTCTTATTAATAGACCCTCTTAATATAGCCCCTCTATTATAGTAGCCCCTCTTATTAATAGTAGCTCCTCTTATTAATAGTAGCCCCCTCTATTTAATAGTAGCTCCCTCTATAATAGTAGCCCCTCTTATTAATAGTAGCTCCCCTCTTATTAATAGTACCCTCTTATTAATAGTAGCCCCCATCTTATTAATAGTAGCTCCCCTTATTAATAGTAGCCCCTCTTATTAATAGTAGCATTCTCTACTTATAATAGTAGCTCTTATTAATAGTAGCCCCTCTTTTAATAGTAGCCCCCTCTATAATAGTAGCCCCTCTTAATAATGTAGCCCTCTTATTTAATAGTACTCCCTCTTATTAATAGTAGCACCTCTTATTAATAGTACTCCCTCTATTATTAATAGTAGCACCTCTTATTAATAGTAGCTCCCTCTTATTAATAGTATCACCTCTTATTAATAGTAGCTCCTCTTATTAATAGTAGCACCTCTTATTAATAGTAGCACCTCTTATTAATAGTAGCACCTCTTATTAATCCTCTTATTAATAGTAGCTCCCTCTTATTAATAGTAGCACCTCTTATTAATAGTAGCTCCCTCTTATTAATAGTAGCACCTCTTATTAATAGTAGCACCTCTTAATAGTAGCACCTCTTATTAATATAGTGCTCCCTCTTATTAATAGTAGCCTCTTAATTAATAGTAGCTCCCTCCTTATTAATAGTAGCACCTCTTATAATAGTAGCTCCCTCTTATTAATATAGCACTTATTAATAGTAGCACCTCTTATTAATAGTAGCTCCCTCTTATTAATAGTAGCACCTCTTATTAATAGTAGCTCCCTCTTATTAATAGTAGCACCTCTTATTAATAGTAGCACCTCTTATTAATAGTAGCTCCCTCTTATTAATAGTAGCACCTCTTATTAATAGTAGCTCCCTCTTATTAATAGTAGCCCCTCTTAATAATAGTAGCTCCCTCTTATTAATAGTAGCCCCCTCTATAATAGTAGCTCCCTCTTATTAATAGTAGCACCCTCTTATTAATAGTAGCCCCTCTTATTAATAGTAGCCCCTCTTATTAATAGTAGCTCCCTCTTATTAATAGTAGCCCCTCTTATTAATAGTAGCACCCTCTTATTAATGTAGCACCCTCTTATTAATATAGCTCCCTCTTATTAATTAGTAGCACTTATTAATAGTAGCACCTCTTATTAATAGTAGCTCCCTCTTATTAATAGTAGTACCCTCTTATTAATAGTAGCTCCCTCTTATTAATAGTAGCTCCCTCTTATTAATAGTAGCTCCCTCTTATTAATAGTAGCCCCCTCTATAATAGTAGCCCCTCTTATTAATAGTAGCTCCCTCTTATTAATAGTAGCTCCCTCTTATTAATAGTAGCCCCCTCTATAATAGTAGCTCCCTCTTATTAATAGTAGCCCCTCTTATTAATAGTAGCCCCTCTTATTAATAGTAGCCCCCTCTTATTAATAGTAGCTCCCTCTTATATAGTAGCACCTCTTATTAATGTAGCCCCCTCTTATTAATAGTAGCACCCCTCTTATTAATAGTAGCCCCCTCTTATTAATAGTAGCACCTCTTATTAATAGTAGCACCCTCTTATTAATAGTAGCCCCCCTCTTATTAATAGTAGCACCCTCTCTTATTAATAGTAGCACCCTCTTATTAATAGTAGCACCTCTTATTAATAGTAGCCCCCTCTTATTAATAGTAGCACCTCTTATTAATAGTAGCCCCCTCTTATTAATAGTAGCACCCTCTTATTAATAGTAGCACCCTCTTATTAATAGTAGCCCCTCTTATTAATAGAAGCTCCCTCTTATTAATAGTAGCCCCCTCTCATGTTTTGAGTCAAATTCTTGTAGTAAAGTCTGTGGTTTATCCAATTATAATGGCCAAACTACTCAGATACTCGCATAGCCCAGGGGGTGTTTATTAGAATAGTTAATAACAGTATATTGCTTATAACAAGCATGACAGATGTTTCATTAATGGAATGGTGAGCAGTGCAGATCCTGATAAGACTGTGCGGATGCACAGGCTGATCTGGATCTACACTGGTTGCAAAACCCACAAGCCCAATTTCTCCAGTCACAGCCACATTTACCGTGATACCGTGAACAGCCTAACCACTGAATTGTAAACTTTAGTTTGTCACCAGTGTAGCCCTAGATCAGCCGTCACATCTGTCTAGTCTGATCACATCCACAGGCATTCGGCGTGTTTCGGCTTTCGTCGGTATATATGAACAAGGCTTCTAACTTTGGTCGGACACGACCTCGTATCATAACAAAATAACATGTTTAAAATTGTAATTTTCTATGTATTTCTGCAGGATATCGATAATTCGCAAATGATCATATGAACTTGCCACTACAATATTGACGTTAGAGCCTTAAACACATTATTTCATTTGTTATAATACGAGGTTGTGTTCGACCTAGGAAAAGGAGCTGTAATTTAATATTATTTGCATAAATATGTTATAACTATGTTAGTTTAGCAAGATAACAATAATTCTCAAATGAACATGTGCACTTTCCACCAAAATATTCACATTAGCGTTAATAAAATCATGCATGTGTTATGATACGAGGTCGTGTCCGACCAAAGTTATATGCCTTGTTCATTATTAGAGTTATACCGATGAAAGCCGAAACACGCCGAATGCCTGTGATAATATCATATCCTATATGACCAATCATCTCCGAATATCCTATAATGCTTGCTGTCACGTTGACAAATCAACTCCGACACACCTAGCAGGCGGCAGGTTACGTGTATGTGAAGGGGAATTAAATTCGAAAAATCAAACTTAACCCTTAGACCGCTACACACAGCAATTGTTGTCTGCTGTTGCTTTTATATCTTGCCTTATTTCTCAATAAAAACATGGCTTGACAGCACTTCAGAATCATTTCCAATGGAAATGATTCTAAAGTGCGGTCAAACCATGTTTTAAATTATTCTGAAAGTGCTGTCAAAGCATGTTTTTGATGATAAAAATGGAAAATAGAAAATAAACAGCAGCCGACAAAAAATTAAGATAAGGGAGTAAGGGTTAAAATGTAACATTATGGACCAATAATTCCAGCACAAAAATATTTACAAAATTCCCTAACATTTGATTGGTCCGTTGCAAGTCTCCGTCCAAAATTTATATCCCAGAAAACTCCATGCCGAACTACTTTCCGTAACCGTCAGGCGCAGTTAAAATAATTCTTAAGAAAACGGAAAATAAACACATTTTCTTGATGAATTTATTTCAAATCCTGGAATGATAAGCAATGAATGGCCTTTTTGTGGAATTTATCGGGGATATAAACTTGGAAAAGTCGCGGGAATACTGGACGAGGCCTTCCGGCCTTCATCCAGTATTCCCGCGACTTTTCCAAGTTTATACCCCGATAAATTCCGCAAAAAGACCATTCATTCCTATATTGCAGTTAAGTATATTGGCTGCACTGGTCGCAAATGTGAAGTCTCAGCAGATTAATAATACACTAGAGTGATTATCTCACCACACTGCAGAGACTGCTGTGTATGCATTTGCAACTGACATTTCGACTGGTGAGTTGGCAGTGCGGGTCAGAGCGTGCGGGTCAGAGCGTGCGGGTCATTTCCATCAGAACGCACCACGTTAATAATGTTTTAAAAGAAAGTTTGTGTTTCTCATGTGGATAATTGCCGAAGTACAAGACACCTATCTTACGGCCAGATAGAACACCATCTCTTTACGCTATAAAAATACATGTTGTAAACAGATAGATAATGACATATAAACAACATGCAAAAAACCCATCCAAAAATTATAATCCAATCAAACGTCATGCAAGTTTTCATAAATGTGCATTTTATAGGAAAAGAAATCAAAAGTTAAAAAAAAAAAAATTGCAGTAATACTGTTTAAAAGTTATGCAAGTTTTCATACTTGTTAAATTGACCGTATGCAAATTTTTTCCAACAAAATTTTGAAAATTCCAATAATAAAAGTTCTAATTAAAACAAAAATATTTGTTTACATTTTTCATTTATTTCATCATGAATTATCAAGTTCAAATAATAAAATAATGAGAAAAAAATCACTTAGACTTAATATAAACTAGACAAGAAACGAGGCAAAGCCACGAAGGCCAGGTTTTTTCCAAGCATAGACACTTGGATAACATAATTATACCCACTTTTTGTAGACTAGATGGCTGTGGCCTGCATGTCGCGCCTTGGGGCGAGGCATGGACACTAAAAAAATAGATATAGTAGATGGAAAAACTTAACGAAAAAAAACTTTAACAGGACACACGGACGTACGGACGGAAGGGCGGACGAACATATGCCAAAATGCCGACGATATCACGCTTTCCGCAAGCGGGTGCGACAATGATGATAAATACCCATGTGAAGTATCAAGGTAATGGATGAAGCAGTTGCAGAGATATAGTATATAGATTTGACCTTGACATTGGGCACAGGGGCCGCACGGTTGGGGGTTAGAATGAAAATATGGATGATGATAAACACCCATGTGAAGTTTCAAGGTAATGTGCGAAGCAGTTGCAGAGATATAGTATAACGAAAAGCTTTTAACCAAAAAAAAAATTTAACCAGAAGTACATTAAAAAGTTAACGTTGAAAATGGCTAAGTCAATTACGTAGAAATAATAGGTGAAGGTAAAAAAAATGGTCACATGTTGGATAGTTGTATGTGGTAGGCACCCCTTGGTTATGAAGCTGTGAAAGTTTGGTGGTCCTAGGTGGTACAGTACCAAAGAAATGGACTTAAACACAAAAACTTAACATTGTAAACGCGAAATGTTAACATTGAAAATGGCTAAGTCGACTGCGCGGAAAAAATGGGTCAAGTTAAAAAAAAAGTAACATGTTGGATAGTGATATGTGGTGGGCACCCCTTGATTATGAAGCTGTGAAAGTTTGGTGGTCCTAGGTGGTACAGTAACAAAAAAAATGGACTCAAACACGAAAACTTAACATTGATTGTGGACGCACCCGCCCCGCCGCCCGCCACGCCCGCCGCCCGGCTTTCGCCAATCCAATAGCCTGGATGTTTTTCCAAAAAACCTGGCTAAAAATGCATCATAGAACACAGATGCCCCCACCTGCAGCCTTGATAGTAAAAGGACACCGTTATTACGAAGTTAATCCCTAGACAGACATTGTGGGCAAATATTATTGAAATTGGTGAAGGAGTTGAATAATTGAGAAATACTTAAAAACTTGAACGCATTAAAGTCCCCAGTGACCTTGACCTTGGGTGCCGGAGCATGGGTGATGTGCGAAACAAAGCAGTATCCCTAGTCAGACATTGTGGGCAAATATTATTGAAATTGGTGAAGGAGTTACACTGGTCACAACTCCCATAAGCCACATTACAAACTCAAGTTGTGGTCTGTCTGTTTCACGAAACCTTCACAAATTTTACGGCGATATAAATAATGCAAAAACAATATATTTTTTCAATAATATTAAATTACAAATGTATAGCAAAATTTAAGAATGAGCCTACTTTTTATTTCGTGAAATTTGGTCCAATATTGATTTTATTGCGAAAAAACAATTTCCCCATGAGTGAAGATGTCTGGGATTTAACATGGGGAAGTTTTTTTTTCGAATTTCAGAAATAGTGGACCGATTTTCAAAATGTAACTTGTTTTCTTAGTTATATCATTTCCAAGCTATCTAGCTATGTTTCAGAATCAATTTCCAATTATTTTTTTTTTCGACCCTTCCTCCAGGTTCTCCATTTCTTTTTTCCCCATGTTAAATTCCATAGAGAAATAATTTTTCATAATAAAATCAATATTTGACCAAATTTCTCGAAATAAAAAGAAGTCTCATTCTTAAATTTTGCTAAAATTTAATAATATCCCAAAAAATATTGTTTTTGCATTGTTTATATGGCCGTAAAATTTGGGCAGGTTTCGTGAAACAGACAGTAACTATTTATTTGGCACATTTTATAACAGTAGAAACGTGGATTATGCCATGTTTTGCTCAGACATCCAGTAGCCGATTTCACCAAACTTGAAAAGTATACATATCTTGCTAAGTACGCTTTGAGGGAGAAATTTTCAATTTAAGGATAAATTTATTGATTTTTATTATACTGAATTTATTACATTATCACAGCCATTTGGCTGTGATAATGTAATAAATGCAGTATAATAATTCTGCATACTTTTAATCATCAAATATATGCAGTTGTTAGTTCTATAAGAAATAATCCATTTTGGGAAAAATATAAATGATCACTCCCTCAAAGTACACTTGGCTAGATAAGTATGCTTTGCAATTTTGGTGAAATAGCCTACTGATAAGCTTTATGTCTAACACGAGGCCACAAAATCCCTGATATTTGCCTGATTCGCCACAATTGTCAGTGATTATATTTTTGTCACTGGTAAATATATTTGCTATATTATGCACTTGATAGTATGTGGCTGTGACTGGAGAAATGGGGCTTATGGGTTTTGTAACCAGTGTAGATCCAGATCAGACTGTTTGTCCAGTCACAGCCACATATTTCATAAGACACGGTGAAACATTTTTGATATCGTGTCAATACGACCGAATCACTGCGTATGAATATGTGCGGTTGTCATGTTAGTCGATTCTACGATTTTGAGGATGCAGCTGGGGTTATTTTTTGCATTTTAAAGCTATTTGTTGTGTTGACGGGATAAATAGCAGCACGGAAACGGGATGGGCTCGGCTCTTACAATGTTGAATTAAATTTTGTTGTCTTCTGTTGGTATTTTTTTTTCAGTTTTCATTTTCACCCTCAAAACATGAATTGACTATACTTTACACCCCATTGGAAATGTTTCCAAAGTGTTGTCAAACCATGTTTTTAATGAGAAACAAGAGTGCCGCCGGTCACAAAATACGCCTGTCGAGGGACTGATTGACAGAAAGCTGTTGAAGGAGCTGATTACACAAACTGTATACCCTATACAGGATTTTATGTATGCAAAGGTGTGGGAAAATGACTAAGTTAAAAAGGCCGTATTTTTTCTGAAAAAAAATATTTGTCATGAAAACACATGGGTGCAAATATGTTCAAGAAGACGTGTGCAAAGCTTCAGATCCATTGACTGAAAGCTGTCGGACGAGTTGATAAGGACGTGTTTTTGTGAGAAAAACTAGAAATGTGGCCTGTCGGCACACGAATGCCCCCGCTGGCAGCCAAATAAAACGAGGCATATTTGATTATAAGCCATTTACCCGAGCGTTAAGGTTTTGAACGCACCTTGACCCTGGGCTTAGTGGGGGCGGGACGAATGTGGATTTGTCACAGGGCGGTAGAGGACCATTGGAGCAATGCGTGTGTGAAAGTTAGTGTAGGATTGAGAAACGCGCACGTAGATTTGTCCCAAAGTGGCAAGTAAACAATTAAAGTGGAAAAGGTGAAGGTCAAAGGTGAAGGTCGAATTAATGGGTGGTGGAGTGTGTAAGGCATGTTCATATGTATCATGTGTATAAATATTTAAGCGATTGGCAAGAGTATTGAGAAGTTATTGTAGGATTGAGAAACGTGCACGTAGATTTGTCCCAAAGTGCAAAGTAAACATTTAAAGTAGAAAAGGTGAAGGTCAAAGGTGAAGGTGGAAGTACTGGGTGGTGGAGTGTGTAGGGCATGTTCATATGTATCATGTGTATAAATATTTAAGGGATTGGCAAAAGTATTGAGAAGTTATTGTAGGATTGAGAACGTGCACGTAGATTTGTCCCAAAGTGCTAAGTAAACATTTAAAGTAGAAAAGGTGAAGGTCAAAGGTCAAGGTCGAAGTACTGGGTGGTGGAGTGTGTAGGGCATGTTCATATGTATCACGTGTATAAATATTTAAGCGATTGGCAAAAGTATTGAGAACTTAGTGTAGGATTGAGGTCGTCACGTAGATTTGTCCCAAAGTGCCAAGCAAACATTTAAAGTGGAAAAGGTCAAGGCCAAAGGTCAAGGTCGAAGTACTGGGGGGTGGAGTGTGTAAGGCATGTTCATATGTATCACGTGTATAAATATTGACATAATATGTGAAGCCATGTAGAAGTTACTAAATAATATGGTAATATCGGGACGTACGTACGGACGGACGGGACGGACGTACGGACGGACGGACGACCGGTAACACTATATGCCCCCGTACCTTTCGGTAGCGGGGGCATAACAATGTATTCATCAGAAAAATACCATGGTGCACAAGTTCAATATGTGTAGAAGACATGTGTAAAACCTCGGGCTGATTGACAGAAAGCTTTCAGAGGAGTTGATTACACAAACTCTATATCCTATACAGGATTGTATGTAAAAGTGTGGAAAAAATGGCCAAGTTGTCAAGGCCGTATTTTTGCGAACTAGAAAGCGGCAACCCACATGTCACGCCTGCCGAGGCATTTGATAGTGTACCGATGTGCCTACTATATTTTTAGCTCACCTGAGCGAAGCTCATGTGAGCTATTGTTACCGCAATGTGTCCGTCATCTGTCGTCTGTCGTCGTCCGTCGTCTTCACACATGCATTGACCACGACTCGAAGGTGTGTCGTGCACAAGAATGACAACTCTTGCATAGCTAATTTTTGAGTTATCTCCTTTTTTAGTTCACCTGAGGGAAGCTCATGTGAGCTATTGTTACCGCAATGTGTCCGTCGTCCGTCATCCGTCCGGTTTTTGAACACCGTCATTCCCCGTCCTCGTCTGTGAACATTTTCAAACGTCTTCTCCTCGGTAACCATTGGGCCTATAGTCACCAAACTTCATGGTCATGGTCCTTAGATAGGGGGATTAAAAAATTGTTAAAATGACGTCATCACGTAATCCAAGATGGCCGCCATCTAAAAATAGCACAAATTCATAAAAAATCTCAAGAACCGCCAACCGGATTTCGACAAAACTTGGTAGGAATGATCGATGTACAATGCTCTTTCAAATTTGTTAAAATGGTGACCCCGAGGTCAAAAATGGGCATGGCCCGTGGGGTCAAATTTTATTTTTGACCAAAGTCAAATTTTATTTTTGACCAAATACGGTTGTGTCATATATAATAAATTGAAGGTATCGATGAGGCGATTGCTCTGATGCAATATTTGTCGAAATTGGATGGTTATGTCATCCAAGATAGCCGCCGAAATGTCAAAAGGTCGTTCTTTTATTAGAGATTTCAAAATTCTTCTTCACACGAACCGCTTGGCCCATGGTAGCCAAACTTAAAAGTTTTGGTCCATGGGTGAAGCCTTTTCAGATTTGTTAAAATGGAGGTCATCGCTAATCCAAGATGGCCGCCGTCTAAAAATAGCATAAATTCTTAAAAAATCTTCTCATGAACAGCTAGCCGGATTTCGACGAAACTTGGTAGGAATGATCGATGTACAATGCTCTTTCAAAGTTGTTAAAATGGTGACCCATGGGTCAAAAATGGGCGTGGCCCGTGGGGTCAAATTTTATTTTTGACCGAATAGGGTCATGTCATATATCAAATTGAAGGTATCAATGAGGCGATCACTCTGGTGCAATTTTTGTCAAAATCGGATGGTTATGTCATCCAAGATGGCCGCCAAAAGGTCGTTCTTTTATTTGACATTTCAAAATTCTTCTTCACATGAACTGCTTGGCCCATGGTAGCCAAACTTAAAAGTTTTGGTCCATGCGTGAAGCCTTTTCAGATTTGTTAAAACGGAGGTCGTTGCTAATCCAAGATGGCTGCCGTCTAAAAATAGCACAAATTCTTAAAAAATCTTCTCATGAACCGCCAGCCAGATTTCGACGAAACTTGGTAGGAAAGATCGATGTACAATGCTCTTTCAAAGTTGTTAAAATGGTGACCCCGGGGTCAAAAATGGGCGTGGCCCTTGGGGTCAAATTTTATTTTTGACCAAATATGGTTGTGTCATATATAATAAATTGAAGGTATCGATGAGGCGATTGCTCTGGTGCAATATTTTTCGGAATCGGATGATTATGTCATCCATGATGGCCTCCAAAAGGTCCATTTATTCGAGATTTTGAACGTCTTTTTCTCAGGAACCACATGGCCGATGCTGGCCAAACTTCATAGTAAGTAAAGATCCTTGGGTGAAGCATTTTCAGATTTGGTAAAATGAGAGTCATCGCTTAATCCAAGATGACCGCCATCTAAAAATAGCAATTTTAAAACACATATGAACTCAATGTCACATTCTCCTCATGGAGTCAGGTAAGCGAATTAGGGCCATCATGGCCCTCTTGTTTTAAAGTACTTTGACCTTGGACACAGGGGCCGCACAGGTTGGGCATAGAATGAAAAGATGGATGATGATAAGATAAAGACATATGTGAAGTTTCAAGTGAATTGGCGAAGCGGTTTCAGAGATATAGTGTTCTTAAAACTGGATATTGTATGAATACAGTCGCAACGTGTTCTTGGTCATAAACATGCATTTGTCGGTTAATTATGTCATTTGCATATTAACTTGAGGAAATTCCATGCTCAGTTTAACTTGGCAGGATCTGGAAAAACCCACTAGTAGGGACACAATTCTTTCTCCGATCTATTGAACAATCCGCGAGGAGTGACGTAATTCCTCATGTTACCACTGATTACCACTTCACTGCAGATAAGACAAAAAGATGTTTGTTTTGAAATGCTTTTAAAGCTTTAACACAAGATATGGTCAGCATTGCACACTTCTATATAATCTCCATATTAAGACTGTCATACCTTAATGATGTACGCGAATGGTCATAAAAAATAACCAAATTTAAAAATGTGAGAATTGCATGTTATCGGTGACATGGTTGGTGGCATAGTGTCTCGTCATAGCAAAGCACGTGCTTACTAAGTGTGAGTACATCAGTGGGTAATATGAATTCTATATTTAGCAAAACTAGTGTTACTTACTAATGCTGGATATATATGTTTTATATTTTTTGTTTTCATATTTCTTTTACTTTCTCAGATCACTCAAAGGGGCAAATATATTCAGGAAACCAATACAAATCTTCAGTTAACCCTTAGACTGCTACTCGCAACAATTGTCGTCTGATGTTGTTTTTATATCTTGCCTTATTTCTCAATAAAAACATGGTCAGTCAAAGCATGTTGTAAATTATTCTAAAGTGCTGTCAAAACATGATTTTGATGATAACAAGAAACGAGGCAAAGCCACGAAGGCCAGGTTTTTTCCAAGCATAGACACTTGGATAACATAATTATACCCACTTTTTGTAGACTAGATGGCCGTGGCCTGCATGTCGCGCCTTGGGGCGAGGCATGGACACTAAAAAAATAGATATAGTAGACGGAAAAACTTTAACCAAAAAACTTTAACCGGACACACGGACAAGCGAATTAGCATTGAGCAGAGATATAGTACACGAAAAAAACTTCAACAAAAAAATTCAAAGTAATTTGACCTTGACATTTGGGCACAGGATCGCGCTTTCCGCAAGCAGGTGCGACAATGATGATAAACACCCATGTGAAGTATCAAGGTATTGGGTGAAGCAGTTGCAGAGATATAGTACACTAAAAAACTTTAACAAAAAAATTAAAAGTAATTTGACCTTGACATTGGGCACAGGATCGCGCTTTCCGCAAGCAGGTCGACAATGATGATAAACACCCATGTGAAGTATCAAGGTATTGGGTGAAGACAGTTGCAGAGTATAGTACACGAAAAAACTTTAACAAAAAAATTCAAAGTAATTTGACCTTGACATTGGGCACAGGGGCCGCAGGTTGGGGGTTTAGAATGAAAATATGGATGATGATAAAACACCATGTGAAGTTTCAAGTAAAGCAAGCAGTTGCAGAGATATAGTATAACGAAAAAGTTATCAAAAAACATCTAACCAGACGTACGTTAAAAAGTTAACAGTTGAAAATGGCTAAGTCAATTACGTAGAAATAATAGGTGAAGGTAAAAAAATGGTCACATGTTGGATAGTTGTATGTGGTAGGCACCCCTTGGTTAAGAAGCTGTGAAAGTTTGGTGGTCCTAGGTGGTACAGTACCAAAGAAATGGACTTAAACACGAAAACTTAACATTGTAAACGCGAAAACTTAACATTGAAAATGGCTAAGTCGACTGCGCGGAAAAAATGGGTGAAGTTAAAAAAAAAAGTAACATGTTGGATAGTGATATGTGGTGGGTACCCCTTGATTATAAAGCTGTGAAAGTTTGGTGGTCCTAGGTGGTACAGTACCAAAGAAATGGACTTAAACACGAAAACTTAACATTGTAAACGCGAAAACTTAACATTGAAAATGGCTTAAGTCGACTACGGAAAAAATGGGGGTGTGAAGTTAAAAAAAAAAAGTAACATGTTGGATAGTGATATGTGGTGGGCACCCCTTGATTATGAAGCTGTGAAAGTTTGGTGGTCCTAGGTGGTACAGTAACAAAGAAATGGACTCAAACACGAAAACTTAACATTGATTGTGGACGCCGCCCGCCCGCCGCCCGCCCGGCTTTCGCCAATCCAATAGCCTGGATTTTTTTTCAAAAAACCTGGCTAAAAATGGAAAATAGAAAATAAACAGCAGACGACAAAAAAAATAAGATAGCGGTCTAAGGGTTAAATGCTTTTGTCCTAATTTGATACCCTACTTTCCTCCAACCTCATCTGAGAAACAGAACCTTTAACCCTTAGAATGTAGTAACCGAAAATAGTCGTCTGCTGATAATTCATATTTTCTCTTTTCTCTCTGTAAAAACATGGTTTGGCAGCAAGTTTTTGATGAGAAAAATATTCAGTCATTTGGCATTGGGGCCGCACAGGTTGGGCAAGAAAATATGGATCATGATATATACATGTGAAGTTTTTAGTGAATTGGCGAAACGGTTTCAGAGATATAGTGTTCTTAAAAACTAACTAACCGGACGCAACATACGTCCATACACACGTCATAAAAACACCATGGTGCACATGTTTAATATATTCAGAATACGTGTGCAAAGTTTCAGATCCATTGACTAAAAACTGTCAGAAGATTTGATTACACAAAATATGCAGTAGAATGTGAATTATTAGCACTGGTGACCTTGACCTTGGGCGGACGAAGCCCAATTTCAACAGGTGTGTTCGCCCAATTGATATCAACACACCTGTGAAGTTTCATGACGACATTCCAAGCGATATATGACTTATGTTTAATTCATATTTTGTCTTTTTTTCTCAGTAAAAACATGGTTTGGCAGCATTTTAGAATCTAAATGATTCTAAAGTTCTAAAATGATTCTAAATTAAAAACCAAGTTTTTAATGAAAAAAATGGAAAAATAAAAAATATTCAGCAAACGAAACAAATTAATTCAGCATTGTAAGGGTTAAGGTAAATTTAAAAGTAATTTGACATTGGGCACATAATTTGACATTGGGCACAGAGGCCGCACAGGTTGGGCATAGCATGAAAATATGGATTATGATATGTACACCCATGTGAAGTTTTTATTGAATTGGCGAAAAAGTTTCAGAGATGTAGTGTTCTTAAAAACTTTAACCTAAATCAAACAAGAGGGCCATGATGGATCTAATTCGCTCACCTGACTCCATGAACACCAGAGGAGAATGTGACATTGAGTTCATATGTGTTTTAAAAACATTGTGCTATTTTTAGATGGCGGTCACCTTGGATTAAGCGATGACTCTCATTTTACCAAATCTGAAAATGCTTCACCCAAGGATCTTTACTTACTATGAAGTTTGGCCAGCATCTGCCATGTGGTTCCTGAGAAAAAGACGTTCAAAATCTCGAATAAATGGACCTTTTGGTAGCCATCATGGATGACATAATCATCCGATTCCGACAAATATTGCACCAGAGCAATCGCCTCATCGATACCTTCAATTTGATATATGATATGAGCATATTCAGTCAAAAATTTTGACCTTTCGGCGGCCATCTTGGATGACATGACCATCCAATTTTGACAGAAAATGTACCAGAGCGATCGCCTCTTTGATACCTTCGATTTGATATAGACATAACCATATTCGGTCAAAAATAAAATTTGACCCCACGGGCCACGCCCATTTTTGACCCCGGGGTCACCATTTTAACACCTTTGAAAGAGCATTGTACATCAATCATTCCTACCAAGTTTCGTCGAAATCCAGCTGGTGGTTCATAAGAAGATTTTTTAAGAATGTGTGCTATTTTTAGACGGCGGCCATCTTGGATTAGCGACAATCTCCGTTTTAACAAATCTGAAAAGGCTTCAACCATGGACCATAACTGTGAAGTTTGGCCACCATGGGCCAAGCGGTTCGTGTGAAGAAGAATTTTGAAATCTCTAATAAAGGAACGACCTTTCAACATTTTGGCGGCCATCTTGGATGACATGACCATCCAATTTCGACAAAAAATGTACCAAAGCGATTTGATTTGATAATAATAAAATTTGACCCCAATTTGACCCCACGGGCCACGCCCATTTTTGACCCCAGGGTCAACCATTTTAACAAGTTTGAAAGAGCATTGTACATAAATCATTCCTACCAAGTTTCGTCGAAATCCGGCTAGCGGTTCATGAGAAGAAGATTTTTTAAGAATTTATGCTATTTTTAGACGGCGGCCATCTTGGATTAGCGATGACCTCCATTTTAACCAATCTGAAAAGGCTTCACCCATGGACCAAAACTTTTAAGTTTGGCTACCATGGATCAAGCGGTTCATATGAAGTAGAATTTTGAAATCTCTAATAAAAGAATGACCTTTGACCTTTCGGCGGCCATCTTGGATGACATAACCATCCGATTTCGACAAAAAATGCACCAGAGTGATCGCCTCGTTGATACCTTCGATTTTATATATGATATGACCATATTCGGTCAAAAATAAAATTTGACCCAACGGGCCACGCCCATTTTTGACCCCGGGGTCACCATTTTAACAACTTTGAAAGAACATTGTACATCGATCATTCCTACCAAGTTTTGTCAAAATCCGGTTGGCGGTTCTTGAGAAGAAGATTTTTGAAGAATTTGTGCTATTTTTAGACCGCGGCCATCTTGGATTACGTAATGACATCATTTTAACAATTTTGTAATCCCCCTGCCTAAGGACCATGACCATGAAGTTTGGTGACTATAGGCCCAATGGTTACCGAGGAGAAGACGTTTGAAAATTTTCACGGACGACGGACGACGGACACATTGCGGTAACAATAGCTCACATGAGCTTCACTCAGGTGAGCTAAAAAAATTTTTTTAACCGAACGCAACGTACGTCCATACGCATGTCATAAAAACATCATGGTGCACATGTTTAACATATACCAATTGATATCAGTACACCTGTGAAGTTTCATGACGACATTCCAAGCAGTATATGACTTATGTTTAAAACAATGATTTTCTGCCCGCCATTCGGTAAAACAAAATATGTCCTGTTTTTTTCTTCAAAATGGGCGTATAAAACGACATAATTTAAACAACAGATGACAATTGACATGTCCAGGGATTCCGCTGGCGATCGCCACTTTCGCAATTGGCGATAAAAATAAACAATTGGCGATAAAAAAATACAATTTTCGAAAAAAAATATTAAAAAAAATTTTTTTTCTTTTTTTTTTCGAAAATTGTAATTTTTTATCGCCAATAATTATTGTTTTATTTTTTTATTTTTTTTGAAGTTGCGATTTTTTTTTGTTCCCCAGCGGAATCCCTGCATGTCCCATGTGTTAAAGGTTACAATTTCTATTACTGGCCAAAAAAAAGTAAAATTCCCGGAATTTTGTGCCATTTTAGCAAATTAATTTTTTTTCTCTCCAATTTTCGCTGTTTTTCACGAGTCTTCCATATTCTAAGTATCGAGATTCGAGTTGAAATTTTCGAGTTGGAATCTTCGAGATTCAAGTTGAAATTTTCAAGATTCGAGATGGAAATATCGAGATTCGAGTTGGAATTATCGAGATTCGAGTTGGAATTTTCGAGATTTTTATCAAGATTCGAGTTGGAATCTTCGAGATTTGAGATGGAATTATCGAGATTCGAGTTGGAATTATCGAGATTTGAGTTGGAATCTTCGAGATTCGAGTTGGAATTATCGAGATTCCAGTTGGATTCTTTGAGATTCGAGATGGAATTATCGCGATTCGAGTTGGAATCTTCGAGATTGAATTTTTGGTATGTAGGGTATGGGGAAATTCTTACCTGAAGCACCGTCCACATGCTGCTTATAAATTGCATACAATGTGGTTGTGGGCCACTGTCATTATAGTTAAATATATGTAGCCAAGTTTTGGTCATGTGACCAAAGTGCAGAATTCGAGTACATCACAATTATATCCTCATTCTTCAGCGGTACTAAAAAAATAGACGCAAAACACCCAACGGACACCAAAGAGCTATTGTCAAAAATAATCAACAATCAAACACGCCGCTCAAACAACGGCATGCGTAAAGCGGTAGTCGCGGAGCCGTCAACATGGCATAGACATGCACTCCACGACTAGCGGTGTACGGTCCCAAAAGAAAGCATGGCAATACGACAATGGAAAAATATAAACGGAATGCAACAAAAGCCTAACACAACTAAAACTCCAAAGAATAGCAACCAAAATATACTACTAGATGAAAAAAAATAGAGCAATACTTGACGAAACACGATGAAATGAAGACAGTGGTACCGACTAGGGACTTTTCAAAATCCTTCAATAAGGTACCACGGCAAAGACTACTTGTTCAGTTACGTGTACACGGTACGATCTGTGAATCTTAAAAACTGTATATAGAAAACTTGCTTTCAGATAGGCAGCAGCGTGTAGTAACAAGAGCATCGTTATCACTAAGCGAATCCCCTCGCTCGCAGCCTTGATAGTATAAACAAACATTTTGGACAAAAAGGTGAACATTTGAAAACGACTTAAGTCCATGAAGCGGAAAAAGTCAAGGTCAAATGAAGGTCACATGACGTATGCTGGTTTCTGATGTAGACATGTTGCTGATCATATTGTGCAAGTTTGGTGGGTGTAGGTGTTACAATGATTGAGAAACAGACTTAAACAACAAGGGGAACATTTTGCCAAACAAGGTGAACATTTTACCTTTAAGTGACGTTGACTAACGCTATATCCCCTTTTGCCTATCGGCTCGGGGATAATTAATAGTTAAGCTTCAATGTGGTCGGAGGTTACTAGCGGCTTTCCTCAAGGTTCAGTTCTAGGCCCTCTGTTATTTATAATCTTCGTAAACGACATTGATGACAGTGTTCACAGTCACATGATGAAATTCGCGGACGATTGCAAAGTTTATCTTCAAGATAAAAATCAAACAAACATTGACCTATTACAACATGATCTTCATAGTACATGTATATGCAAGTGGTCAGAAAACTGGTAGATGGTTTTCAATGAAGCAAAGTGCAGCGTACTTCATTTTGGACATAACAATCGTAATGCTACTTACAACATGGACTGTGATGTGCTAGAATATGTTTACTTCGAATTTAGAGATGCGTGCTAATCGTATGTTGGTTTGCAGCAATCGCAATATTGTGTATTTTGGCGCAAGGATATTATCGTCAGGCTATATAAGCAGCTAGCTATACCTCATCTGGAATAGGATAAACCATTAGCTCAGTTGGTAAGGGCGCTGGTCTGCCGATCCGGCGGACTAGGGTTCGAATCCCGGCGGGGGCGACAAAATAATATATGTATTTTTCCGTCTACTTAATCCACGTATTTGACTGGTTCTACCCAGAATATATGTGGCAGCATATGAAAAATCATATCCTGAGAGACTAGAAATTCTCCATTTAACATATCTGCAGCTCAGAAGGCATCGCGGAAACAATGTTGGAAGTCTTCACGATTTAAACCGGCAGGGGGCATGTTGGAAGTCTTCAAGATTTAAACCGGCAGGGATGGTATCTTAGAGCAGCACCTATTTGAAAGAAACACAACTGAATCTACACGAGGACATATTCACAAGCTCTACATGAACTACAGGAGATACTGAACGTCCACATTTTAAGCTTCTTCTAGCAGAGGACACTCTTGGCTTGGAACAGTTTGCCACTCAGGTAGTTAGTGCCACTCGCATCAATATGTTCAAAAATCGGATTGACATACACCTGAAAACACATGGGGCTGTAGTGGATAATACACCGCTTACCCCATTTCCGCGGTCGGCAACTTAAGTGGTCACAGCCAAGGACCAAGGTGAATCCAAGGTGAATGAATAAAGATTTGAGTTGGAATCTCCGAGATTTGCGTTAGAATTGATGCATCTGTATGCTGAGATAAATTAGATTTTGTGTCCATGTAGGTGTTACTTCCCTTGACCCGAATGTAGCTAAATATATTATTTTAAATGCGCCTGACGGTTACGGAAAGTAGTTCGGCGTGGGAGTTTACTGGGATATAAATTTTGGACAGAGACTTGCTACGGGCCAATCAAATGTTAGGGAATTGTGTAAATATTTTTGTGCTGGAATTATTGCAGCTTTAGTAGCCGAACATATGAATATAGATACCGGAACTACTGATATCTTACCGGATATTGTAATATTTACATCATTGAGAACATACAACTTTTATTTATATCATATGGCTATGTGTTTCATGGATATGTGTATACTAAAGAAAGACAATAGCTTACCTTCGAAGGTGTTGGCCTTCATTTCCACAGTGGAATATGTGTCCTTCAAAGGCTTCACCATTTGGTTGACGTATTGTCGCAAGTCTCCATCTATCGCCCCCGATTGTTGCTGTGCCACATCGTTGGTGAGGCCAACCACCTGTTGTTCCAACATCGTCAGTTTAGCCACGATATTAGTTATCTGCTGGTTGATCACACGACTGGACGATCCATCAGAAGTCAGACGATCCAGATCGGAGCGGAAAGTCATCACTTGTCCCATAATCCATTCAGTGTGGAATGGTAAATTCTTGCCGAAGTGGTTTTCTATCTGGTTACGAGCCATCTATGAATACAAAATAAGTCATACAGTCAGGAATGGGAAGAAAAGTTCCAAATGCCAAATCCTGAAAATGGCTAAGAACATATTTTGACACCCAAAAATGCATAAAATTTAGCTTCCCATGTTGAAACATTAGTGTTTTTCTGCAATTTTCAGGAACCTCAAAACCTGATATCCGTATATATCCTGAAATTTCCACCCATATAGTTGATATAGTTGAATATTCTTAACCCTTTCACCCTAAGAGTGGATTTTCTGACCAATGCAACCACCACAAAATGACTTTCAGCTTAGTCCATTTATAAACTGGGGGTGGGTTTTTTTTTTACTTACAAAACGTGCCGATCCTGACGAGATTCGTTTGGATCTACACTGTTTGCAAAAAGTGAAAGTGAATTGGTTTAATGTCACAGCAACAGCTAAGGTCATATAGAGGCGGCGGGACCACCAAACGGAAACTGGAGGGTTGTTGTCAGACAAAAACGTGTCTCCCACCCCCACACCACCACTGCATGTATAATCGGGACTTGGAAAATTAGAATTTAAGGCAACAACAGCATATATGTAGCTACCTTGTTTTTTCTGTGTAAGTTAGCTATAACAAAATAAAAAGAGACACCACATGCAATTTTCACTTGTCAAGGGCCGTAACTCTATACTAGATGAATACGCAAACAAAACCCCCTGTGCACAACTACACATGCTGATTAACATTCCTATATAGTTTCATGCCTGAAATATTTTTTGAGTTACCGGCGACACAAGTCAAGGGCCATAACTCTTCCCATACTCTATGAATCTGCAACAAAATCTCAAAAAAATGATGACAAATATTCCTATAAGGTTTCATGACTGCAGCTCAAATAGTTTTTCAGTTATGTGCGACGCAAGTTGAAAATCGCCACTTTTCACTAAATCAAGGCCATAACTCTGTGAATACTGGATGAATCCGCATCTAAAATTCCAGGTGTGCAACTTAACATGATGACACATATTCCTATAAGGTAAATAAATGCTTTGATTTAATGACGGCACCTGGGATCTCCCGATCCGCAGTCCGACGCTCTACCTACTGAGCTAATCCGGCAACCTTTTCATATAAGGTTTTATGGCTGTAGCTCAAACAGTTTTTCAGTTATGTGCGACACAAGTTGAAAATCGCCACTTTTCACTAAGTCAGGGGCCATAACTCTGCGAATACTGAATGAATCCGGATGTAAAACTAGATTGGTCAGTAAATATATAAAATTTTCCAAGTGTGTGGGCTTGTGACCTTGACTCTGGGCTTAGCGGGGGCGGCACGAATGTGAATTTGGCACAGGATGGTAGAGGTCCATTGGAGCAATGCGAGTGTGAAATGTGAAGCAGATCCGAGCAAGGAAGTAGAAGTTATAACCAATTTCTCTGATGTTAAGGGTTGTAAAGAGACTAAGTATGTGACCTTGACGTTGATAACAGCGGGGATATGTCACAGCATGATAGTAGAGCCTTAGAGGAATGCATGCATGAAATATTAAGAATCTGCAATGAAGAAAATATAAGTTATAACATATTTCTCTGATGTTAAGTTTTGTAAACAGACTAAGTATTTGACCTTGACCTCGGGATCAGCGGGGGCTGGACGGTCATGGATTTGGCACAGCATGGTAGTAGAGCCTTACGGGAATGCACAAGTGAATATTAAGAATTTTAGATGAAGGAAATAGAAGTTATAACATATTTCTCTGAAGTTAAGTTTTGTAAAGAGACTAAGTATTTGACCTTGACATTGGGATCAGCAGGGGTTGGACAGTCGTGAATTTGGCACAGCATGGTAGTAGAGCCTTACAGGAATGCATGTGTGAAATATTAAGCATTTTTATATGAAGGAAATACAAGTTATAACATAATTTCTTTTCTGATGTTAAGTTTTGTAAAGAGACCAAGTATTTGACCTTGACCTTGGATCAGCGGGGTTGGACGGTCGGGGTGGATTTGGCACAGCATGGTAGTACAGCCTTACAGGAATGTATGTGTGAAATATTAAACATTTTAGATGAAGGAAATATAAGTTATAACAATATTTCTCTGATGTTAAGTTTTGTACAAAATATACTAAGTATTTGACCTTGACCTTGGGATCAGCGGGGGTTGGACGGTCGTGGATTTGGCACAGCATGGTAGTAGAGCCGCCTTAAAGGAATGCATGTGTGAAACATTTTAGCATTTTACTGTATTTTAAGCATTTTTACATGAGTATTAAACATTTTACATGAAGGAAATAGAAGTCATAACAATATTTCTCTGATGTTAAGTTTAGTGACGGACGGACGGACGGACGGACAACCTGACTCCAGTATACCCCCCCGCCCCCACAACTAGTTGCGGGGGGTATAAAAACAAATATTTCTATACGCCCCGCAGTAAAACATAATACGCACCGTTTTTTTAAAACGGTCCTATAAAAAGTATTCACCCATATATATGTACATAAATATCGGATTTCCTATCTTGTTGCGTTCAACAAGATTGAAAATCTGACACTTATGTACCAAGTCCTAGTATCGGCATATATTTTCAATTAAACAAAGGACCATGATGAAAACACATTTTTATATTATGTTTTTTTTTTTTTAAAATCAGCGGTCCTAGTATCGTATATCTTCAATTAAACCACTTTACACAGGGCCATGATGCAAAAACGTTTTTATTTTTTATAGTATTTTTTAAAAATATATTCTGATATACCCCTTTAGAGATGGGGTCCCACATCCCAGGTTGTAATATGGGGAAACATATTATTTCCGTTCATAATCTGGCATAATAAATTACCATTATCGAACGTTTTAATTGCCATTATTATATCCACAGGCGAGATATTATGATTTGAAGACCAACCCACAATCATATTATGACTTGACACCAACCCACAGTCGAGATAGTATTACTCGACACCAACCCAATCAAGATATTTATGACTTGGAAACCAACCCACAGTCAAGATATTACGACTTGGACACCAACCCACAGTAAAGATATTATGACTTGACACCAACCCACAGGCAAGATATTAGGACTTGGACACCAACCCGCAGGCAAGATATTAGGACTTGGACACCAACCCACAGTCAAGATAGTAGGACTTTACACCAACTCACAGTCAAGATATTATGACTTGACACCAACCCAGTCGAGATATTATGACTGGACACCAACCCACAGTCAAGATATTATGACTTGACACCAACACAGTCGAGATATTATTACTCGACACCAACCCAATCAAGATATTATGACTCGGAAACCAACCCACAGTCAAGATATTATGACTTGGACACCAACCCACAGTCAAGATATTAGGACTTGGACACCAACCCACAATCAAGATATTATGACTTGACACCAACCCACAGGCAAGATATTAAGACTTGGACACCAACCCACAGTCAAGATAGTAGGACTTGACACCAACTCACAGTCAAGATATTATGACTTGACGCCAACCCAGTCGTGATATTATGACTGGACACCAACCCACAGTCAAGATATTATGACTGGACACCAACCAACAGTCAAGATATTATAACTTGACACCAACCCACAGTCGAGATATTATTACTTGACACCAACCCAATCAAGATATTATGACTTGGAAACCAACCCACAGTCAAGATATTATGACTTGGACACCAACCCACAGTCAAGATATTATGACTTGACACCAACCCACAGTCAAGATATTATGACTTGACGCCAACCCAGTCGAGATATTATGACTGGACACCAACCCACAGTCAAGATATTATGACTTGGACACCAACCCACAGTCGAGACATTATGACCTGACACCAACCCACAATATCGAGATATTACCCACAGTCAAGATAGATAACTTGGACTTACCATTCCACAGCCGGCTGGACAATGGATCTTCTGGCTCGGACATTCACTGCCAATGTGCTGCTGCATCTGTTGTTGGCAGAAATAATGAAATTGATTAATGATTATCCAGGAACGTTTGGATCACCCCTCTGACATGGTTGGTGACTGTTTGACATGTGAGTTTCTTAACCCTTTCAACACTACAACCCTCTATGGTGATATTGGCAAACAGTGTAAATTCAGATGAGCCGGCTCGTGATGAGCCATCTCATCAGGATCTGCACTTTTTGCAAGTAATTTTCATATATACACCACCTTTTCATATATGGCAGTCTGATAACAATTTTGTGACGATTGGATAAGTTGGGAATTTGACATATCAAAATCCATTCCAGTGATTTAGGGGCAGTGAGTGAGTGAATAGGGTTTAACGTCCGCTTTTCTGACATAGACGTACAAGCCTCAGGGAGTCTACACGCAGACGGGTCAACGGGGTCGAGTCCCGTATCCACCTGTCCGAGGGGGGTAAATCCCAAGTTCAGAACTCAATATTTACAATCAAAATATATATTCAGTCCTGAAATTAGAACAACCTGATCTGGTGCCAGGCCCTCGCCACACCAGCATCATTTATACCATCCCCTAAAAGTAATAGGATTAGCGCTAATCTTACTTTTATATATGGGGCATAGCCCGACTCAACTCTCACATACAAGAAAGCCAAAAATGTACACGAGGGCCAAATCCGGTATAGTGGGTTCCGGAAAGTATGAACCCAATCGTTAAGCCAGTTTAGTCGCCTTTTACGACAAGCAATGGCTACTGCAGCACTATTCTCAGGATCAGTTGATCCCGCCCCGGTGCCTGCACGGGGCAATTAGGGGCAGTGAACACACCTGTAATATAGTCACCGCCATCTCAATGTTATAATACTCTATAACTATATTTATGAGGGGTGATCCAGAATTTCCTGGACCACTCCTTGTACATATAGAAAATAGACATGCCAATGTCGTACGTAATGTTTTGATGAGGAAAATAAAGAAGATGTCCAACTGAACCTGAGTTGCTCTCTTGGCAAAAATTGCATCAAAGTGATCTTGGATGGCATAATCATCCAATTTCTACAAAATTGCACCAGAGTGATCGTCTCTCCGATACCTTCAATTTGATATATGGCATGAACATATTTGATCAACAAGAGACGAGGCAAAGCCACGAAGGCCGGGTTTTCTTCAAGTCGTATACAATTGGATAACAGATAATTGGCTATTAATAATAGTATGACCACAATTGAAAGTCACAACTAAGAGGGCAAAAGAAGGTGGTACAGTAACAGAGAAATTAACACAACACGAAAACTTAACATTGGATTTGTAAGAGCCCGCCCGCCCGCCCACCCGCCCGCCCGCTTTCGCCAATTCAATAGCCGGGATTTTTTCCAACCAATTTTTTAACCTTTGGTCATCATTTTAACAAATCTGAAAGCATTGATCATTCCTGCAAAGTTTTGTCTACATCGGTCTGGCGATTCATGAGAAGATGTTTTAACAATTTGACCTACTTTTCTATGGCGGCCATATTGGGTTATGCGACGACCTCATTTTAACAAATCTGAAGACCTCACCCATAGATCATCCCTGTGAAGTTTGACCAACATAGCAGTTCAGTAGCCGATTTCACCAACATTGCAAAGTATACTTATCTAGCAAAGTATACTTTTGAGGGGGTAACCATTTATTTTTCCCGAAATGCATTATTTCATTGTACTAAACTCGTAATCTATTACACAGCATACAGTCGAGTCGTAAGCATGTGGAACATATGATAACATATGCTAGATTTGCAAGAGATCGAACCTGATGGCAATGACGTATACATTTCAATATTATTATGTGTCTGTCATATCAAACTGACTGTGCGTGGCAGAAACAGTCTGCAGGCCAATCGATTATGTTTCCAGAGAACTATTTTCGAATACATTGTGTTAGAAATACGTCTAGTGAAATTGTATACAATCTCACATTTGGCTATCAAAGTTACATAATTGGACAATAATTATATTGTCATGTATGAATAATTAACCAATTAGATGCAGAAACATGCTTCACACCCATACTAGCAAATATACATAATATATGTGTACATTTGTAGAAATAAAGTGTTACATTTCAAATCGCATATGGCAGTCACATGTACCTGGGCTTCGGTAAAAGATATTCGTGTAACTTTGTGTAGCAGACATAGGTCGGTGATCTGGCAGACTAGTGAGGTACAAGAAACCGTTTTGTGTTCTGGTATAATTATATATTTTTGTGATCAACGAATGTTGAGTGGAATTTATAGTATAACAACAAACCATACATGTTATTGGTGGTGGTTAAATATATGTTTATAATTCCAGCACAAAAATATTTACACAATTCCCTAACATTTCATTGGTCCGTAGCAAGTCTCTGTCCAAAATTTATATCCCAGTAAACTCCCACGCCAAACTACTTTCCGTAACCATGAGGCGCAGTTAAAATAATTCTTAAGAAAACGGAAAATAAACACATTTTCTTGATAAATTTATTTCAAATGCTGGAATTATAAACTTGGAAAAGTCGCGGGAATACTGGACGAAGGCCGGAAGGCCTCGTCCAGTATTCCCGCGACTTTTCCAAGTTTATACCCCGATAAATTCCATAAAAAGGCCATTCATTCCTATGATGACATTGCTAATATTTTAAATTCTTTGTAGATTTAGATATGTTGTTAAACAAGTGTACACATAGAGGTGCATTGCTGAAAGCAATATCAGTTTATGCCATATATGTATATGCAATATTGATTACCAAAAGTAGGAGTACAAAATACTCACAGCAATGTGAAAATATGCATTGATTTTCAAATTGAGTAGTGGAAATACTGTAATAAAGTTGAAAATGTACTTAGTTGAGCTGCAAAAAGCAAGCACGTTTGCTTTGTGCAGCTTAACTAAGTAAATTTTTAGCTGTATTACAGTATAAATAAGTGAATAAGTAATATTACACTCACATAAGTGAATGTGTAAATTTGTTTTGATCATTTGTTCCCGAGTAAATAATGAAGAAAATCAATAATCCATTTATAAATAAGCATATAATTTGAAAAAAGGGGGTACAATACTCTTTAGACACAAAGCTTATCTGGAGTACTGCAGACACCAAGGGGTTTAGAGAGATTTTGCTGTCGCAGAAACTATCTCACCTGGACTCTAGGGATTTTATCTCTTCCACAACCGTCACACTTCATTGGATGTTTGGGGCACACTTTTGAATGGCTCTGAAAATATAAGTCACAGTTGGGCATGATGGCCTGTGTGTGCAAACTATAAACAAGAGGGCCATGATGGCCCTAATTCGCTCACCTGACTCCATGAACACCAGAGGAAATGTGACATTGAGTTCATGTGTTTAAAAAAATTAATGCTGTATTTTTAGACGGCGGTCATCTTGGATTAAGCGATGACTCATTTTACCAAATCTGAAAATGCTTCACCCAAGGATCGGAACTTCCTATGAAGTTTGGCCAGCATCGGCCATGTGGTTCCTGAGAAAAAGACGTTCAAAATCTCAAATAAATGGACCTTTTGGCGGCCATCATGGATGACATAATCATCCGATTCCGACAAATATTGCGCCAGAGCAATCGCCTCATCGATACCTTCAATTTGATATATGACATGACCATATTCGGTCAAAAATAAAATTTGACCCCACGGGCCGCGCCCATTTTTATTTTTGACGGGGTCACCATTTTCACAACTTTAAAAGAGCATTGTACATCGATCATTCCTACCAAGTTTCGTCGAAATCGGGCCAGTGGTTCATGAGAAAAAGTTATTTTTTAAGAATTTGTGCTATTTTTAGACGGCGGCCATCTTGGATTAGCGATGACCTCCATTATAACAATTCTGAAAAGGCCTCACCCATGGACCATAACTGTGAAGTTTGGCTACCATGGGCTAAGCGGTTCATGTGAAGTAGAATTTTTAAATCTCTAATAAAAGAACGACCTTTTGACCTTTCGGCGGCCATCTTGGATGACATGACCATCATATTTCAACAAAAAATTCACCAGAGTGATCGCCTCATTGATACCTTCGATTTGATATATAACATGACCATATTCGGTCACAAATAAAATTTGACCCAAATTTGACTCCACGGGCCATGCACATTTTTGACCCCGGGGTCACCATTTTAACAAGTTTGAAAGAGCATTGTACATTGATCATTCCTACCAAGTTTCGTCGAAATCCGGCTGGCGGTTCATGAGAAGAAGATTTTTTAAGAATTTATGCTATTTTTAGACGGCAGCCATCTTGGATTAGCGATGACCTCCATTTTAATAAATCTGAAAAGGCTTCACCCATGGACCATAACTTTTAAGTTTGGCTACCATGGGCCAAGCGGTTCATGTGAAGAAGAATTTTGAAATCTCTAATAAAAGAACAACCTTTTGACCTTTCGGCGGCCATCTTGGATGACATAACCATCAGATTTCGACAAAAAATGCACCAGAGTGATCGCCTCTTTGATACCTTCAATTCTATATATGACTTGACCATATTCGGTCAAAAATAAAATTTGACCCAAATTTGACCCCACGGGCCACGCCCATTTTTGACCCCGGGTCACCATTTTAACAACTTTGAAAGAGCATTGTACATTGATCATTCCTACCAAGTTTCGTCGAAATCCGGCTAGCGGTTCATGAGAAGAAGATTTTTTAAGAATTTATGCTATTTTTAGACGGCGGCCATCTTGGATTAGCGATGACCTCCATTTTAACAAATCTGAAAAGGCTTCACCCATGGACCGTAACTTTTAAGTTTGGCTACCATGGGCCAAGCGATTCATGTGAAGAAGAATTTTGAAATCTCTAATAAAAGAACGACCTTTTGACCTTTTGGCGGCCATCTTGGATGACATTACCATCAGATTTCGACAAAAAATGCACCAGAGTGATCGCCTCTTTGATACCTTCAATTTGATATATGACATGAACATATTCGGTCAAAAATAAAATTTGACCCAAATTTGACCCCACAGGCCACGCCCATTTTTGACCCCGGGGTCACCATTTTAACAACTTTGAAAGAGCATTGTACATTGATCATTCCTACCAAGTTTCGTCGAAATCCGGCTAGCGGTTCATGAGAAGAAGATTTTTTAAGAATTTATGTTATTTATAGACGGCGGCCATCTTGGATTAGCGATGACCTCCATTTTAACAAATCTGAAAAGGCTTCACCCATGGACCATAATAAGTTTGGCTACCATGGGCCAAGCGATTCATGTGAAGAAGAATTTTGAAATCTCTAATAAAAGAACGACCTTTTGACCTTTTTGTGGCGGCCATCTTTGGATGACATAACCATCAGATTTCGACAAAAAATGCACCAGAGTGATCGCCTCTTTGATACCTTCAATTTGATATATGACATGACCATATTCGGTCAAAAATAAAATTTGACCCCAATTTGACCCCACGGGCCACGCCCAGTTTTGACCCCAGGGTCACCATTTTAACAAATTTGAAAGAGCATTGTACATAGATCATTCCTACCAAGTTTTGTCGAAATCCGGTTGGCGGTTCTTGAGAAGAAGATTTTTGAAGAATTTGTGCTATTTTTAGACGGCGGCCATCTTGGATTACGCAATGACGTCATTTTAACAATTTTGTTTTGTAATCCCCCTACCTAAGGACCATGATCATGAAGTTTGGTGACTATAGGCCCAATGGTTACTGAGGAGAAGACGTTTGAAAATGTTCACGGACGACGGACGACGACGACGGACGACGGACACATTGCGGTAACAATAGCTCACATGAGCTTCGCTCAGGTGAGCTAAAAACCAATTGATTTGCATACCACGGTAAACGCAACAACCCATAATTTTATAATCATTTGGACATTCTTTGCTGTGAGAAACCATAGATTGTTGTGTGTTTCCCAGAATAAATTGAGTCTGAATATTTAGGGTTATTATGGTACACGGGATATCGACATATGCTCGGAGATACCTGTGCTGGTGACTGGAGAAATGGGGCTTATAGGTTTTGCGACCAGTGTAGTTTGCACTAATCGTGGATTAAGAACCGTTTGATGTCTCTAACTGGGCTGTACTGTACAGCATGCAGTTAAATTATAAGGTGTACAGCCGTGGTAAATATTTGCACTGGCACGAGGGAACTGTTTGAACCCCAAGGCCGTAGGCCGCGGGTTCAAACATTCCCCGAGGGACAAGGTCAAACGTTATTGTTACATTTCCGTCAGAAATATCATGCAAGTTGAGCATTTATGCAGTATCAATTTCAATGAAATATAAAGTGTTTGAAAGAAAATAGATTTATGCATACTATGAATGTTTTGGTTACTGATTATCACAAGTAGTTTGATAAATACATGTTTTTAAATATGGCGTAATTGTTTGACGTCACTTTTTGTGCGACGTCACCATTGATGTCAATGGGAACAGCATTTCCAAAAGAAATGCATATGTTTAACTGCATGCATCTTGTAAATTACTTTGAATATTGAATACACATATGAATCAAAATCTGTGCAAATCTATTGGCTACTCAATGCATTTTATTTCATTAAAATGTTCTTTATATCAGAAACATCATCTGGGACATTTTCTGGCAAAATAAACATTCATTCACTATTACCCCACGTATTGATTGGCATTATTACACATTTTATATAAGACTTAAATTTCCACACTGATATCAGGGGCGATAACCGTGTTTCCTTAAAATGTTAACGGACATTACTGTTTATTATCAGTATTTATTTTTTTCTATCGAAAATATTATTTTTTCAGGTGATGCATTTAATTAGTATAAATAATTTAAAAAATATCATGACTCATTTGCAGATGAAAATAGCCTGATACAACCGCACGTCACTAGCAGTAAAATAATTATTTCTAAATGATTATATCTGTATAGAAGGCACTCGTAATTTTTAGAACTGGTGGAATAGTGACACAATTATACCCTTATTTAATTCCTATGAAGAACATTTTGTGCCTACTGAGTGGGCATGTGCCTTTAATGTATATTTGAAGTAACATGCTAACAAGCACAGATACAAATACATGTACGTCTATGGGATTTCAATGGGTGGGAAATAATATCTGTCCACCTACTGTATATAGTAAATACATGGTTAGTGCCACGACGTCATTCAATGCAAAATGGCGATGTCCACGCTAGGTAGATTCGGTATTGTATCTGATTAAATATCCGATTTATTTACGATGAGCTTCAATATTGACAGGCTTTAGACTACACAGTTGTAATAAAACGCATTACAATCCTGATGTACATGTCCGTGTCACTGATTACGACGCATATACTGTAAAACTGGACAACATTCGGCTGAATCGACAGCGATTTGGATTTTAAAAGCCACCGCAATCTTGAATTTGCTGTTGAGACTGACCAATCAGAGGCCGCGATTAGGGGTCAAACGTGAAAAAATAACGGCAAAAACGGCACTTCATGTACATTAGGCTACTTCAGGTATACTATTTATATATATTTTTTCGGCATAAAACACCAAGGTGCACATCTTCAATATGTGTAGAAGACGTGTGCATAGTTTCAGATCGATCGACTGAAAGGTTTCGGAGGAGTTGTGTACACAAAAGCTGTACCGTATATAGAACTGTACAGAAAAATGTAGAAACTAGAAATGTGGCCTGTCGGCACACGAATGCCCCGCTGGCAGCCAAAGAAATATTTGAGTATAAGCCATTTACCCGAGCGTTAAGGTTTTGAACGCACCTTGACCCTGGGCTTAGTGGGGGCGGGACGAATGTGGATTTGTCACAGGGCGGTAGAGGACCATTGTAGCAATGCGTGTGTGAAATGTGAAGCAGATCCGAGCAAGGAAACACAAATTATAAGCCATTTAACTGAATGTTAAGGTTTCAAACGCACCAAGTCTGTGACCTTGACCCTGTGCTTAGCGGGGGCAGGACGAATGTGGATTTGTCACAGGGCGGTAGAGGACCATTAGGAGCAATGCGTGTGTGAAAGTTAGTGTAGGATTGAGAAACGCGCACGTAGATTTGTCCCAAAGTGGCAAGTAAACAATTAAAGTGGAAAAGGTCAAGGCCAAAGGTGAAGGTAGAAGTAATGGCTGGTGGAGTGTGTAAGGCATGTTCATATGTATCATGTGTATAAATATTAAGCGATTGGCAAAAGTATTGAGAAGTTAGTGTAGGATTGAGAAACGTGCACGTAGATTTGTCCCAAAGTGCTAAGTAAAACATTTTAAAGTAGAAAAGGTGAAGGTCATAGGTCAAGGTCGAAGTACTGGGTGGTGGAGTGTGTAGGGCATGTTCATATGTATCATGTGTATAAATATTTAAGCGATTGGCAAAAGTATTGAGAAGTTATTGTAGGATTGAGAAACGTGCACGTAGATTTGTCCCAAAGTGCTAAGTAAACATTTAAAGTAGAAAAGGTGAAGGTCAAAGGTCAACGTCGAAGTACTGGGTGGTGAGTGTGTAGGGCATGTTCATATGTATCATGTGTATAAATATTTAAGCGATTGGCAAAAGTATTGAGAAGTTAGTGTAGGATTGAGAAACGTGCACGTAGATTTGTCCCAAAGTGTCAAGCAAACATTTAAAGTGGAAAAGGTCAAGGCCAAAGGTCAAGGTCGAAAGTACGGAGGGGGGTGGAGTGTGTAAGGCATGTTCATATGTAATACGTATATAAATATTGACATAATATGTGAAGCCATGTAGAAGTTACTAAAGAATATGGTAATATCGGGACGTACGGACGGGTGACGACAGACGTCACGGTACTTGGACGCCGGTAACACTATATGCCCCCGTACCTTTCGGTAGCGGGGGCATAAAAAGTTAAAAAGGCGATATTTTTGTTAAAAAATATTTTTTCGGCATAAAAACACCAAGGTGCACATCTTCAATATGTGTAGAAGACGTGTGTATAGTTTCAGATCGATCAACTGAACGGTTTCGGAAGAGTTGTGTACACGAACTATGCGCTTTTTCTTCAGCCGCCCGCCTGCCCGCCCGCCCCGCGGTAAAACATAATACGTACTGTTTTTTAAAAACGGTCGTATACGGCACTTCAGGTATATTAGGTTACTTCAGATATAAACAGCATTTATTCAACCCGCTTTATTATGCTACCTGGAGCAATGTTTGTGGTATAACAACATATACACACCTCGAGTTCCCTGTGCATGATACTGGAACTGCAGAATTTACACGCGATCGTGCGACTCGGGCATTTCTTCTCCATATGTTCCTGCAGCTGGCTCCGTGCCAACATCTGCCCGCACGATTCGCACGGCACCGGTCGGTGCTCACATTCGTCACAGTGGCGCTGCGATAACATAATACACCAATTTTATAAACCAAGTTAAATTTATTTATTTTACAACAATTACAAAGCACATATTATCATCCTCAAACTTGCTGAGAATGCAGGAAATGGCGTTTCACTCCTCTTAGATTTCAAAAATTTACGGACCCCCCTAGCAACATCCAGGCCCTTTGGGTCCTCAAAACCCGAGAATCCAGGAAATGGCGTTTCACACCTCTTACATTTTCGAAATTTATGGTGGATCATGCCCCCGAACCCCTCTAGCAACATTGGACCATTTGCGCCCTCAAGACTGTAACGAGCCGGCTCATCTGGATCTACGGTGTTTGAAATGTGGGCTTTTTGGTCTGTCAGGTTGAAAGGGTTAAAATATATGATTGTATTTGGTGTTGAGCGGCCTGACAACAGCGTAGCGGAGTTGAATCCCATATCTCAGCAGTTGTGATTGGGGGAAAATCCCAAAATCAGAAGTGAATATTTACAGAAAAATATATATCCAGCCCTGAAATTAGAATAGCATGACCTGGTGCCAGGTCCTCACCACACCAGAGTCACATAGCCCCACTCCCTAAAAGTAATATGATTAGTACTAATATTACTACTTTTATAATGGGTATAACCGTGATCAACTCTCAATTAACAAGGAAGCCAAAAATGTACCTGAGGACCAAACCATCGATATTGGGATTCCGGTAAAGATACATACAATATTTTAAAATAAGTAATAGTTATAGTTTGTCACGAATTGTAGCCGGCCGTCTTCTTTATCATCCATTATTTGTAACTGAGGTTACACAATACTGGAACACCCATGTAACAACAATCCAATAGGTCTGTGTGTGAAATATCGCTCCCATGGAATACACCGCTGTATAGAATAGCGCCTTATCCTAACGTACCACCAGTATTGGATCTTGCACTGGTTATATCTGGGTGATTTACACTGTTTATGCAGACTTGAATGATAGCCTGAATACCGAGTAGGTCATACATGTATCTACTGATGACTGAATTATTTCAGATTCATTCGCCAGATATTGCATGAGCTAGACTGACTTTTAGAACATTACCGTATTTCTCGGTGTATTGCGTGCACTGGTGTACAACGCGCATCTATTTTTTGGGGAAAAAAATATCTCAAAGCTGCTAATCGGTGACAAAAAGATCGCCAAAGGTCAGCTTTACTAATTCGAGGCATAAATTTATATTGTCGAAAATTATGTTGTATTTATTGGTTTTTACTGATTAATATGCTTATTAAAAATTAACGATGCATGTAATAAATTTATTGAACCTACTTACAAAGAAGTTTGTTGTATAATTCCACCATATTTGCCATTCGTGTATAACATAACAGACCCGTATTCGCCAACACACAGCAGCCTGTGTGTCTAACTGCTTCCCCAAGGCGATATTAAAACTAGACTAGAAATGTGGCCTGTCGGCACACGAATGGCCCCGCTGGCAGCCAAAGAAAACGAGGCATATTTGATTATAAGCCATTTACCCGAGCGTAAAAGGTTTTGAACGCACCTTGACCCTGGGCTTAGTGGGGGCGGGACGAATATGGATTTGTCACAGGGCAGTAGAGGACCATTGTAGCAATGCGTGTGTGAAATGTGAAGCAGATCCGAGCAAGGAAACACAAATTATAAGCCATTTAACTGAATGTTAAGGTTTCAAACGCACCAAGTCTGTGACCTTGACCCTGTGCTTAGCGGGGGCAGGATGAATGTGGATTTGTCACAGGGCGGTAGAGGACCATTGGAGCAATGCGTGTGTGAAAGTTAGTGTAGGATTGAGAAACGCGCACGTAGATTTGTCCCAAAGCAAAGTGGCAAGTAAACAATTAAAGTGGAAAAGGTGAAGGTCAAAGGTGAAGGTCGAAGTAATGGGTGGTGGAGTGTGTAAGGCATGTTCATATGTATCATGTGTATAAATATTTAAGCGATTAGCAAAAGTATTGAGAAGTTATTGTAGGATTGAGAAACGCGCACGTAGATTTGTCCCAAAGTGCCAAGCAAACATTTAAAGTGGAAAAGGTCAAGGCAAAGGTCAAGGTCGAAGTACTGGGTGGTGGAGTGTAAGGCATGTTCATATGTATCATGTGTATAAATATTTAAGCGATTGGCAAAAGTATTGAGAAGTTAGTGTAGGATTGAGAAACGTGCACATAGATTTGTCCCAAAGTGGCCAAGCAACATTTAAAGTGGAAAAGGTCAAGGCCAAAGGTCAAGGTCGAAAGTAGTGGGTTGTGAGTGTGTAGGGTCATGTTCATATGTATCATGTGTATAACAAATATTTAAGCGATTGGCAAAAGTATTGAGAAGTTAGTGTAGGATTGAGAAACGTGCACGTAGATTTGTCCCAAAGTGCCAATCAAACATTTAAAGTGGAAAAGTAAGCCAAGTCAAAGGTCGAAGTATGGTTTGGAGTGTGTAGGGCAAAATGGTCAAATGTATCAAATGTGTATAAAATCCAAGCGTGGCAAAAGTATTGAATTGTGTAGTTGAGACGTGCACTAGATTTGGTCAGTGCCAAGCAAACATTTAAGTGGAAAAGTCAAGGGCAGGTCAAGGTTCGTATATGTGGAGTGTGTAGGCAGTTATGTATAGTGTATAAATATTGACATAATATGTGAAGCCATGTAGAAGTTACTAAAGAATATGGTAATATCGGGACGTACGGACGGGACGGACGTACGGACGGACGCCGGTAACACTATATGCCCCTGTACCTTTCGGTAGCGGGGGCATAAAAATGTGTTCATAGAACACGGATGCCCCACATATCGCTTTGATAATAAATGAGGCCAAATTGTTTTACCTGAGCGTTAAAGTTTTTGAAGCACCAAGTATGTGACCTTGACCCTGGGCTTGGCGGGGGCAGGACAAACGTGGATTTGGCACAGGGCGGTAGAGGACCATTAGAGCAATGCGTATATGAAGCATGAAGCTGATCCACGAAAGAAAACAAAAATTATAAGTATACCCATTTGCACTTTAAAAGTTTTTGAAGCACCAAGTATGTGACCTTGACCCTGGGCTTGGCGGAGGAAGGACGAATGTGGATTTGGCACAGGGCGGTAGAGGACCATTAGAGCAATGCGTATATGAAATATGAAGCTGATCCGTGAAAGAAAACAGAAATTGTAAGATATTTACCTGAGCATTAAAGTTTTTGAAGCACTAAGTATGTGACCTTGACCCTGGGCTTGACGGGGGCAGGACGAACGTGGATTTGGCACAGGGCGGTAGAGGACCATTAGAGCAATGTGTATATGAAATATGAAGCAGATCGGTCAAAGGATGAAGAAATTATGAGACATTTACCCGAGCGTTAAAGTTTCGTGACGGACGGACGGGACGGACAGGACGGACGGTCCCGGACGGGACGGACGGGACGGACGGACAAGGGTAACACTAAATGCCCCCTCCACTATCGTGGTGGGGCATAATAACACTACTAGTGACCTGTACATTATAAATGGGCCATAAACAATTCCCCCTATCCAAATATTGACACTGTGGACACATGGTCTTTATATGTAGGTATAGATAGTGTGTATTCACGGTTTATTGATAAGGTTTAAAAATAGACATAGCAGTCGCTGATATAATACGATACTACTACTACCTGAATACACGACATTCCAGCATAGCCCCATATCAGTGTATGCGCAGGCGAATCAGGGGCTATGCTGGTCGCACATGTCATAAGGTATTGATGCGTGAATACTTGTCAATACTTTACAAAAATATTAACACAGTCAGTCGGCAACCTAGCAACGACAACAACCATTATCGAGTGACAAATCAGGAACATGTTTCCTCTGGGAATTCTGGTAAGTAAAATATGCTTGTTGTTTACTTTCAATGCACCAAATAACATCAACTCAATCCAAGACCGGCAATTCACCGTATTATTATCGTATCCTCAATAATGCTGACCTATTTCGTTAACATGAGTTATTTGGACCCTTTTTCAACTAAATGTTTGGTCAATAATAATAGCCGTATGGCATGTATCCGCTGTTGTAGATTATCTCCCTTGATGAAATCGAACTGAATCAATAATAATTCATATTTTCGTGCAAATAATAACGATTACAGGAATAGCATGTGTCAGAGAGCATCCCGTGCGAATTGTAATGGCATATAATTCTCATGTGGTTGGTGCATGTCACTCCGACTAATTGTAATAGCTAATTTGGTCTAATTGCAAACGAAGTGCGAAAACGATTGCAATGTTTATTAAATTTAGCTATTTTAGCTATGCATTTTATATTACGATATAGTCCAATATCGTGCCATGCGCCCTGTACAATACATACGACTATTGCCAATTTTAACATGTAAATAATTGTAATGTGAACTTTCCATATGACTTTCATTCACTCTATGTTGGACAGATGTAAAACTCCAATCCAAGTCGTCTGTCCATTCATTTATTAAGAGACGTGCGTTCAAAGTGAATTATAAAGAGTGGAAATGCTATTGCGGCCAGGCTAGACCAGATCAGACAGTTCTTTACCGAATGCATTGATTTATACGTCAGTAAGCTGTAATAGGGACATGATGTGATGTAATGTATTTCAATCACTGTTGCCTTAGGTCAGCCTGCGGAAGCCTGCAGTCTGATCAGAGTCAACAGTGTTTAGCATTAATAATGTCTGCACCAGAAAATACTCGGCATATTGCTCTTTAACACATTAGCGCAGTTGGCCACGGCAGTCTGATCAGGGTAAGGCTGGGTCGCAATTAAATGATTGTTTACTACTGTTAAATAACTATGAACGACGCCGATTTCACATGTACGGCTGCGAATACATACAAGATATTCCATCGTACATTTTGAATAGCGGGAAATAATACACCAGTGTGCGTCGGCTTCCACGTAAGCAACGAGTGAGCGTAGTGAACGAGTTGCTTGCACAGACGCCGACGTACACGAGTGTATTATTTCCGCTATTCAAACATGTACGATGCAATATCCTATTTATTACACTTCCACGGTGGATACATATGCACATTTAGTCTATTTTTGAGATTAAAATCAATGAATTGTGATGTCCGCATGAATAGTTACACAATGATATGTTTTCCCGCGTTTTGACGTTACGTTGTGTGACGTCAAATGTGACATCATGTAAACTTTTTGAAATCAAAATTACGCAGCTGTTTCTATGAACCAGATATATTTGACTGCATGTTTGGAATGTGTTCGATCACATTAACATTCTAGATTAGTCGAAACCCTTTCCAAGTTTTCAAATAATTTTATTTTGACTACCGGTAATAAAAAGTGAACATTTTGCATGGTAGCTCGTGGTTTCCAAGAAAACAGGCGTGCAATTACGGGTGTTCTCTTCACAGTGTATTATTTGTAAGGAGTTGATTACGGGTTTTCTCTCACAGCGAAACCCATGCAAATAACTCGCAAGAGTGTAATATATATCGTTTGTCTAAGCAAAAGCTAGATATCACAGCTGTTCATTAATGTGTTATATCGCATTCTCCGACCCATGAATTCCATCAGCCCCCTTCGTCCAACTAGTGAATATATCTTTGTGTACATTGCAATTTATCATGATTCATCATTGTAAGTTACGAGGTTGATTAGTATTGCCATGCAGTCATAATAATGATTTCATGTGCACTGCTGTGACTATCATGGAGACTATTATAGGAATGAATGGCCTTTTTGTGGAATTTATCGGGGTATAAACTTGGAAAAGTCGCGGGAATACTGGACGAAGGCCGGAAGGCCTCGTCCAGTATTCTCGCGACTTTTCCAAGTTTATATCCCCGATAAATTCCACAAAAAGGCCATTCATTCCTTATAATTCCAGCATTTGAAATAAATTCATCAAGAAAATGTGTTTATTTTCCGTTTTCTTAAGAATGTAAATGAAAGTAGTTCAGCGTGGGAGTTTACTGGGATATAAATTTTGGACGGAGACTTGCTACGGACCAATCAAATGTTAGGAAATTGTGTAAATATTTTTGTGCTGGAATTATAACACGTTACACTCTGGTAACAACACCGTTGGTGTTTTGTAGTCCCAGCCAGTGATGGCACATCAATATGGCGACATAGTCTAGAGCCTGTATGGTGAACCTGTTCGATTCTGGGGTCCACGACACGATTCCGTGTATCAGCGGGGACTCTACTCTATGTGGACCAGGCGTACTGAGCGGGGCTACTAATCCGATGACGTCGTCCAGTCCAAGGACGAGATGAATCTCTAAGGACGTCCACCCATAGAAGAAATGATGTAACAACCCCATCCGCCAAAATTGTTACAGTTAACTAATAACTGAACGACGTTATAGAACGTCAACGTCAACATGACGGAATCCTGAAGTAGTTATCGGATAATCTTAGTTCATATCTTGAACATTATACTGTATACCTCGATGTCTCTTTCTACAATGTGCTCGGTTTTCCAGCCTAGCAATAAACTTATCTCAGTGTCACCCTGGCGTGACATAGTTCACATATTGAATTTTTAATAAATTAATTTTATAGCGCCATCGCGGGCACCTGTCTATTAGAATGGAGCGCTGCCCATAAATGTGTTTTGAACAACAGTACTATTACGTGATTGGCAGAGTGACACTGAATCGATCATACACATGGTGCGCGTCACAGGAAAGTACGTAAACAAGGCAGGGCCTGTGGTTCTAAATATAACTGCCAAGTTATTGCAAGATTTCACGATTAATTTAATAGATATTGGCAAAATCGTCGCAATATGCGACTAATTAAGATGAAATGCCTTCTTTCATTGGTCGAGAAACTAGGACAAACAGTAAATGCTCTAATAAAGTTGAAAGTTCACTTATTTGAGCTGGTTTGCCTTCTTATATGGTTTGCCTTCTTAGCTGGTTTGCCTTCTTCTGTCACTGCATAGCGAGTTACTGATAAAATGAATACCTTTATCTCGTATTCCTTGAATGTGCCAGTCCAGGGACATCCAAGGTTCGGACACACAGCCGGAAGGCTCGCCATCTCGCGCTTCATCGCATTGTCCGGGAACATCTGAACAAAATGTCAAAGATGAAGTAAAAAGTAAATTAGTTTAACGTCCCAGCAACAGCCCAGGTCATACAGTGACGGACCAGTTTCAAGTCTCATCCGACAGACCAGTGGGATGGAAATACTATGAACGTATTTTTGATGCCCTAGGTGAGGTTTGAACCCACAAACCTCCGGATTGGAAGTCAAGTGTTCTAACCCCTAGGCGACAACCCATCACTGTCAAAGATGAAGGGTTTAATGCTTTACATGGTGACTTTGCCTCAAAGAGAATTAAAATAATATTTTTTTATTTCTTCTCCAAATTATATGGTGTGACCACCATTTGAATTGTCACATTTGACCTTGAACAAAGGGTCACATGGGAGGGCTATACAATGAAACTATGGACGATGGAAACTATGGAGATATTTATAACAGATTGCTAACTTTAACACAAAGTAATTTGGCCTTGGGCATGATGGCCTCATGGATGGGCTATGGTCTGAAAATATGGATGATGATAAACAGGAAATGTGGTTGTGACTGTGACTGTAGATATGGTTGTGACGGGCGAAAATCTGACATCTGCATAATATCATTAAATATGTTTTACAAACTAGATGGCCGCGGCCTGCATGTCGCGCCTTGTGGCGAGGCATGGACACTAAAAAAAAAGATATAGTATAACGAAAAACTTTAACCAAAAAACTTAATAACCAAAAACTTTAACCAAAAAACTTAACCAAAAACTTCAAAGTAATTTGACCTTGACATTGGGCACAGGGGCCGCACGGGAGGGGGGTAGAATGAAAATATAGATGATGATAAACACCCATGTGAAGTTTCAAGGTAATGGGCAAAGCAGTTGCAGAGATATAGTATAACAAAAAACTTTAACCAAAAAACTTAACCAAAAAACTTAACCAAAAACTTTAACCAAAAACTTTAACCAAAGAACTTAACCAAAAACTTCAAAGTAATTTGACCTTGACATTGGGCACAGGGGCCGCACGGGAGGGGGGTAGAATGAAAATATAGATGATGATAAACACCCATGTGAAGTTTCAAGGTAATGGGCAAAGCAGTTGCAGAGATATAGTATAACAAAAAACTTTAACCAAAAAACTTAACCAAAAAACTTAACCAAAAACTTTAACCAAAGAACTTAACCAAAAACTTCAAAGTAATTTGACCTTGACATTGGGCACAGGGGCCGCACGGGAGGGGTATGAATGAAAATATAGATGATGATAAACACCCATGTGAAGTTTCAAGGTAATGGGCAAAGCAGTTGCAGAGATATAGTATAACAAAAAAACTTTAACCAAAAAACTTAACCAAAAAACTTAACCAAAACCTTTAACCAAAGAACTTAACCAAAAACTTCAAAGTAATTTGACCTTGACATTGGGCACAGAGGCCGCACGGAGGGGGTAGAATGAAAATATAGATGATGATAAACACCCATATGAAGTTTCAAGGTAATGGGCAAAGCAGTTGCAGAGATAAAGTATAACGAAAAACTTTAACCAAAAAACTTAAGCAAAAAACTTAACCAAAAACTTTAACCAAAAAACTTAACCAAAAACTTCAAAGTAATTTGACCTTGACATTGGGCACAGGGGCCGCACGGAAGTGGGGTAGAATGAAAATATAGATGATGATGAACACCCATGTGAAGTTTCAAGGTAATGGGCAAAGCAGTTGCAGAGATATAGTATAACGAAAAACTTTAACCAAAAAACTTAACCAAAAACCTTAACCAATAACTTTAACCAAAAAACTTAACCAAAAAACATAACCAAAAACTTTAACCAAAGAACTTAACCAAAAACTTCAAAGTAATTTGACCTTGACATTGGGCACAGGGGCCGCACAGGAGGGGGTAGAATGAAAATATAGATGATGATAAACACCCATATGAAGTTTCAAGGTAATGGGCAAAGCAGTTGTAGAGATGTAGTGAGTGAGTGAGTGAATAGGGTTTAACGTCCGCTTTTCTGACATAGAGGTACAAGCCTCAGGGAGTCTACACGCAGACGGGTCAACGGGGTCGAGTCCCGTATCCACCTGTCCAAGGGGGGTAAATCCCAACTTCAGAACTCAATATTTACAATCAAAATATATATTCAGTCCTGAAATTAGAACAACCTGATCTGGTGCCAGGCCCTCGCCACACCAGCATCATTTATCCCATCCCCTAAAAGTAATAGGATTAGCGCTAATCTTACTTTTATATATGGGGCATAGCCCGACTCAACTCTCACATACAAGAAAGCCAAACATGCACATGAGGGCCAAATCCGGTATAGTGGGTTCCGGAAAGTATGAACCCAATCGTTAAGCCAGTTTAGTCGCCTTTTACGACAAGCAATGGCTACTGCAGCACTATTCTCAGGATCAGTTGATCCCGCCCCGGTGCCTGCACGGGGCAGAGATGTAGTATAACGAAAAACTTTAACCAAAAAAATTAACCAAAAACTTCAAATTAATTTGACCTTGACATTGGGCACAGGGGCCGCACAGGAGGGGGGTAGAATGAAAATATAGATGATGATAAACACCCATGTGAAGTTTCAAGGTAATGGGCAAAGCAGTTGCAGAGATATAGTATAACGAAAAACTTTAACCAAAAACTTAACCAAATACTTTAACCAAACAACTTAACCAAAAAACTTAACCAAAAACTTTAACCAAAAAACTTAACCAAACAACTTAACCAAAAACTTTAACCGGCCACACGTACGTACGTACGTACGTACGTACGTACGTACGTACGCCAAACGGCCGACTATATCGCGCTTTCCGCAAGCGGGCGCGACAAAAATTTCATAAATATAGTCAAAAGTTGACAAAATTATCAGAGTATTCTGCATGTACTCTGAAAATTTGTCAACTTTTGACGCCATTCAAGTAAAATATTGTAAATTTTGTATTTCATGAAATTACGCAGATGTACGAAGGTACAAAATGACATGGCATGTATCATATGACCTTGGGAATGTGGGCAGCATGGGTGGGTGTTACCTGATCTTGCTTTAGAAGACTGTAATCTCCCAGATCTCCATCTTTCTCACAAATCAGGCACCGCTGCTCCTCGCCCAAACTGCAACATACGTGTACAGTGGAACCTCTCGACACCGGACACACCCGACAGTATGCGGCTGTGACTGAGACACGGGGCTCATGGGATTTGTGACCAGTGTAACTTCTGATCAAATAGCCTGATATTGGTCTATATTGAAGCGACCCAGCCAGCGAAGCATTGCTATACACGCTTGTGTATTGCGTATTCCTCACTCCGAATTTATCACACATTTTGGACAACAAAACACGTGTCATTTTGTGCACACAACTTACCACGATCTCAGATGCATGCCTGAATGTTCACACTTGTCAATAGTTTATGATTGTCGTCTTCACACAGCAGGAAACTTGTTTAGTTCGTTATAATTCACAATAGTTTGTTGGCATTTCCTGTGTGTGTTGAATGCAGCCGCCATGTTTACTGGCTGTGCTTGTTTTGGCTCGTGTCTGATCGGCATATTCTGTCCATACAATCTAGCCAATCACTATGCGGGAGGAGGTTGGACAAGTTCCATAAGTCACGGAACTTGTCCAACTCGGCCTGACAACACCTATAAATAGGAGTGAAATCTGTCAGTTGGCGACTTTGTCCCGAGCAACGCAACTCGAGACGCAACTCGCGTCTCAGAACTCCCAAGGCTCAAATATCCCCCCCCCCCTTAAACATTACTCACCGACGATGTTACCAATGGTCCGTTAGTCATGAGATGTGATTATTTGAACGTCAGTCTGGCATTATTGATTATTAAT
>CM055271.1:85328427-85385999 GCA_029237695.1 Conchocele bisecta
ACATTAAACCCAATTTCATCATCCTCATCCTGTCTTCATGATGTGGTTAAATCTTCATAGCAAATAAATGCATAATCATTAACTTTAATATACTAAATACTGTTCATATCCGGAATGTAATGTGAATTTGCTACAAGATTAAATATATACATATGGGTGATAGTTCAGCAGTTACATTGTATGTTGCCCTGTGTGGGACATCAGGAGTAGAATACCGGTAGTGCACAGTATCCTATTTCTCATTCTCAAATTATTTGAATATCTTGGCCATTTGATGTGGTATGCTAAGGGCGTCTGTCACACAATCAGGAGTGATTGATCTGAAAATTAATGTATTTAAAATTTATTATGCACCCACCAATTTATTGGGGGGCATTATGTTTTACCACTGTCTATCCATCCGTGCATGCGTCCGTTCGTCCGTAAAGCAATGCATAATTTTTCAATATTTCCTTAACTCCTTCACCAATTTCAATAATATTTGCCCACAATGTCTGTCTAGGGATGGTGCTTTGTTTCTCATACGACCCACGCCCGAACATCCAAGGTCAAGGTCACTGGGGACTTATGTTCACCTTGTTTGTAAGGCAAATGTGTTTTAAGTTTTTAATGTTTTCTCAATAACTCCTTAACTCATTCACCAATGTCAATAATATTTACCCACAATGTCTGTCTTTGGATTAGCCTGAGCTTTGTAATAACAGTGCCCTTTTACTATCAAGGCTGCAGGTGGGGGCATCCATGTTCTATGAACACATTTTCTAGTTAATAATATAAATAAATGTTCAACCAATTCATCAATGATGATTATAATGTGATTGCTGCTAATGTCTGCCTGGTTGTAAGCTGCTTTAATACTACCCTTTTGTCATTCTGTGTTTGAAAACACTAGCTTTCTATATAGTCTAAGCCCTACAATATATGTGGAGATGGGTCACATGGGTTGCTGAATTGGCAAATATAGGTGTATTCCTGGCTCTATACACTTAAGTTGCAACTTTCTGAGCCTGAAACACCAATAAATAGTAAATATTATGATATGTGGTCCATTTTGTCTGGCTATATGCAAATATTCCTTGTCTATTGTGGCGGCCTTGTTAGCTAACCAACTTAATGTTTTGCCAGCCAACACAACCTTCAATATGCGGTTATAATTGCTTAATGTTGCTGTATGTAATGGTCAGGGGCGGTGGTGTTATAATTGAAGTGGGGGGGGCATTTTGTGGGGGGCCTGCTGGCTCACCCCCCCCCCCCCCCCCCCCCCCCCCCCCCCCTCAACAATAATTATGTAATAAAGCACATACTATCATCCTCAAACTTGCTGAGAATGCAAGAAATGGTGTTTCATTCCTCTTCGATTTCAAAAAAATTCCTGAAGACTGGGACCTGAGAATGCAGGAAATGGCGTTTCACGCTAGTTACATTTTCAAAATTTACCGTAGAGCATGCCCCGGGACCCCCTAGCAACATCAGACCATTTGGGCCCTCAAGACTGGGTCCTGAGGATGTAGGAAATGGCGTTTCACTCCTCTTAGATTTCAAAACAATTCGGGGGAGCATGCCTCCGGACCCCTCTACCAACGTCCAGGCCCTTTGGGTCCTCAAGACTGGGACCTGAGAATGCAGGAAATGGCGTTCCCCCCCCACCCCCCTAATAATTTTCCCGTTCCGCCGCCTATGATGGTTATGGTTCATATATTGAATTTTTAAATAAATTAATTTCGAGTGAGCGGTAGCGAGCAAGAAATTAGTTTATTAAAAATTATAACTTACTTTCTGATTGCCCCGCCTTCTTCGTCTACACATGTTTGCTTCAATGCAAGTCTCACCCATTCGCGCTTTCGACTTGGGATACTACTACGTTATTGGCCGTTTGACACCGCAGCACACATGTATACGTCACAACATGATGCATGCTATGTTCATTTCTGGATCTAAATATAACTGTCTACATATTGGAAAATTTAATGAATAAATTTAGTGGATATTGGAGAAAGAGTCGCATGTGATTAATTGAGACATAATCCTATTCTTTCATTGGTCGAGAAACTAGGGCAAACAATAAATATTAAAATTGCTTATTGTTTCTGTATTAATACAACACCACATCCAGCTTGCTCATTAATAATATATATATATATATATATTTTCAAAACGTAACAAAGACGGGTGGATTGGGTTGGCTGAAGGTATGGCAGCCAACATAATTTATATGTACATTACTTTAATTAATATAGCACAAGTAGTGTGTCAAAATCTTGTTTTTGGATCTTGAAGCAATTAATAACTTAGTTATAGTCTTTGAGCAATACAACACACATTATCAATAACAATATTAAAAGGTCAGGTTGGCCATAAAATGTGTTGGGAACAAATCTTAAAATATCATTTTATTCCTATTTTAGACTATATTTTCCTATTTTATTCCTATTTTATTCCTATTTTTTCACCGTCTGAATTCCTATTTTCCCATTTTTTTGGACCCATCCCTCACTTGACGGCCTGGTCATGTGAATAATCTTAACATTAATCCTTTATATGCTGCGGATACACTATGTTGCCGACAGAAAATTATAAATATTTCCTTTATTTCTATGCAGATGTATTTTCTCCCTACTCATTTGAACCGTCTCGGAGGATGTTTTCATTGAGTATTTTTACTCCTGGTTCAATTGGTGTCTGATAAACTGATTGTCCGGATAACTTGTATGACGTCGCCCATCATAGGTAGTGCCTATTTTATATTAGCTGCTGTATTCATTCGCACAAAACGTCTTGATTTGTATTTTCCAGAATTTAACTGATAAACTGAGCCCAAAACTGTGAAAATTATAGAGAATAGTTTATGTAGAGTTTTAGATACAAAGCAAGACAGACCAAAACGCCATAGGATAAGTTGGCACAGGGCACTATTTTCTTGGTCGTACTTGCCGTTTAGGTGCAGCACCACAATCGGCTGCCCCCATTGAAATTTGCGTGACATATTATGCTATCTCCAAGGGATATAACATAAATACTATTTGAACTACTGTCATTAAACATTATAGGAATGTTTATCAACATATCCCTTTCACTTTTTTTGTAGGTATATGTACATTGCTGACTGGGGAACGACGCCCAGCATCATTAAATGTCACATGGACGGCACAGACTGCGTCCGCTTCCTGCGTCTAGAAGGCGTCCCCAACTTTGTCGTCATTGACCACCAGTCCCCCACTGACAGGAAGTTGCTATACTGGACCAACTCTCAACAGGAAACCATCGGCATTGTGGATCTCGATGACGAGAAACGGGATATTACCGAGGTTCTGTTGAAAACGGTCAAGTATGTGTGACAAATTTACAACAAAAGTTGTGTAATAATCCGTTAATGATGTCAAAAGTTGATAATATTTTCATAACAAATGCGGAATTCTGTCAACTTTAGACATCATTTACAGAAAATATCACAAAAGATTTACAGAAAAAATGACTCGATTCCGTTGAAAACTAAGAGTGTGTGTGTGACATTTGAGACGAGACGTGCAATTTTATATCTAAGATATGCAGTATCTCTTACAAATTATTTACATAATTTAAATATATGTGAACATAGTCTCAGTTCTGTATGCTATTATATGGCTTATGGAGTCGCCAAGTCAGCCATCTTTGTGAGTTCCAGCCATCAGCAGTTTCACCTTGTGGCGTTTGACACAGTACTCAAAATTCAAAGTAGAATTTAACATGCGTTATAATGTAGATGAAAATACACATAGGCCACATTTACTCTCCCCATATACAAAGCTTCACTGCAACGTCGAGTATAGTGTAATTGTGTCTCGTAATAGAGTGCAATAGTGGGTGTATATTAGTGTTGGATATCGCCGGAAAAAACGTATCGCGATACGTATCGTGATAGTCGGGACGTATCACGATAGTATCGCGGTTTACTCTGATAACCAGCTACACTGCTTTTGTACTGTGCAGCCAAAGTTGTGTACCATACATAGTTGTTGTGTGGTGTTTAACACTGTTTATAATTAGTTGTATGCATGTTCTACTCGTTTTTCTTTAATACAAAATAGATCAATTAGTTATATTGCATAATTAATTGGCCTCCAGACGGTTTTCAAATAATAAAAAAAATGCCTGTGGAGAAAGAGGTGGGGCTGTGCTGAGGGGGTGGAGGGCACTTGGGTAGGGAGGATTGAAAGTCTAGTCTCAAAAAAAGATCGCTAAATACACAATACTCAATAATAATGATGCAGCTCAATTTGATTGATAATAATATTGTGATTTGGAGTTGAATTTATTTTTATTATTTTTATTGAATTGTTGAACATATATTCAAAATGAATCTACAAGGACCCACAAACACACAGAGGCATCATTATATAAACAACAATTTTGCACTTTAATTTTACACCAAAAATGGCCAGTTCTACTGTAACGCTGCCTTTTTTCGATGTGGAAGTGAACAAAAATGGTCGCGAAAACCCATGACACGGCTCGTGTTCCGAACTTCCGGTTTGATATGAGGTTACTAAAAAAAAAATGCCATCAACTGCGCACAAGCCAAACGGTTCAATAAAGTGTTTTTTGTGCACATTAATGATTGTTAAAGAAACTGTTGATGTCCTAGGATGTCGAATCCAGAGGTTCCTATAAAAATCACTTCAAATATTTACCTCTTTCTAGCACCAAAAACACGATCATTGAAAATGTGTTCATAATTACAATGTAGCTATCGATCGATCGTCATCTATCGATAGTTGGCAGTGTATCGCGATACATGTATCGTTAAGATATGTATCGCGATCTACCAATGCATCGATACTATCGGTCCACCACTAGTGTATATGGTATGTGTGGTCAGGTAAAGGTGACACACTGTGCCATGTGTATGAGGCTATTTCCATTGACGATTCGTATTGCTAAACAACATGCACACAACTGTCGAGAAAACTAACATATTTTGGTCTAATATAATTGATAGGAATCGGTTGTATATCATATTAACCTAAATATTCGGACAAAATTAAATAAGGGTTTCCCAAAACAAATTATATCCAAATACATTGTTATTCTGATTATAGACCACTACTGCCATACTAACCCTAAATAATTCCAGCACAAAAATATTTACACAATTCCCTAACATTTGATTGGCCCGTAGTAAGTCTCTGTCCAAAATTTATATCCCAGTAAACTCCCACAAGAAGAACTACTTTCTACAGATATAAACTTGGAAAAGTCGCGGGAATACTGGACGAGGCCTCCGGCCTTCGTCCAGTATTCCCGCGACTTTTCCGAGTTTATACCCTGATAAATTCCACAAAAAGTCCATTCATTCCTATAATATTGGCACGCCGACTTGTGGCGAAACCATATATTTTTTATGTTTCCCCCAAATAAATGTCCGAATATTTAGGGTTATTATGGTATACGACAAAGTACCTGTGGTATTCTCCCTGTATCACCAGCCCGTTTCACTAAACTTCGTACGACTAAAATGTTCGTAAGTGCAAATTTAGGATCGTCTGGAAATTTTAATTGATGGATTTACATTTATTGAGCATCGGCTGCATATGCAGCCTATGCTCAATAAATGTACATTCATTAATTGTTTACAAGAAAATGTGGTTAATGTGAAACTTTTTTATCATAATTTTGTACTTACGAACATTTTAGTCCTACAAAGTTTAGTGAAACGGGCCCCAGGAGCCCACATCCATTCTCGCTGGCTGTGACAGCTCGGAAAGGTATGAATTCCTTCACATTTCTAGCCTCACCCGATAAATAGATGAATACCAGGCTTGTATCTTTTGATATCAAGTTTATCATACAAGGCTAGGAAACGCGTAGGAATTCCGAGGCATGCCAAGGACTTCCTACCGTTTCCGAGCCTTGCCTGATAAACTTGATATCAAAAGACACAAGCCTGATATTCCCTATTTATCACTTAGCGTTTTATGCTCTAAAATGACCACAGATGACGTCGTTATCTATGGACAGGACACAGACCTATTTTCGTTAAGTCCTTACACTGACGTCTTTCAGTAACGTCACGTGACGTCATCCGACCAATCAAACGTTAGTTTTCACTTCGTTGTAACCCGGATGTTTGTATCAGGTCAATGCCTGATACAACAATGTAAGCAGTTGGAACGTATTCAGTCAATACAGGGCAGGTTACCTGACAAAACCTTGTATGAAGACACTAGCCTGGTATTCACTGTTGTGCCACCAGGAATCCACATCCATTCTCGCTGGCTGTGACAGCGGGCCACATCTACTACTCGGACTTGAACACGCACCACGTGCACCATCTGACGCACACCAACCAGACGCTCGTCCACGACCTGGCTCTCCATCACGGCAGTCTATACGGCCTCACTCTACCCAGTACCGGCCTCTACCTCCAAGATATTGTATGGTTTTCCGTTAACTCTTAAACTGCTGAATTAAATTTTGTCGTCTGCTGTTTATGTTTTATTTTCGGTTTTTCTCATCAAAAACATGGTTTGACAGCATTTTAGAATCATAATTGCTGTCAAACCATGTTTTTATTGAGAAACAATACAAAATATAAAGCAACAGAACAGAACAATTGTTGTGCTCTGCAGGCTAAGGGTTAAGGCCTTTGTAATATGGCTATCGGGTCGATACTACGGTAACACGATATTATGATGCAACAATGGTGATAACACAAAGCCATGATGACGATACTGCGATAGCACAATAATGATAACACGATGTCGTCACGATATATCGTAGTATCGTGCTATCGTCATTGTATTGTCATGTGATATTGTAGTATCGTCTCGTAGTATCGTATTATCGTCATCGTGTTCGGATGGACTCGGTGTTACACCTTCCGGATGGGCTCGCAATGTGGAAATAATTCCAGATTTTCATCCCCCCCGCCCATGAAAATTATATGGTTTTCTCCAGAAATTTTAGTGCAACCATAAAATGTCATTTGTCGTCTTTGATGCGCTATATATCATCAAAATCCGTCGTCCGGACTCGTTTCTAATGAAATTCCAAGACCTATTCATGATATTTACAGGGAGAAATAAAAAGAAAAAATAAATTGTTTGTCTTCTACTGTTGGAACTATACATAGCCCACAAGATTCCCAGTATACAAAGAGTTAATATTGAATCGACCATTCGTGGATGGGCTCTCGCTCGGAGATAGAATACAGGACTTAAGGTTGTTGAGTTCAAAACCTACCCTAGGGCAGGAAAAATACTTTTGTAGTATTTCCATCCCATTGGTTTGTCGGATGAGACTTTAAACTGTGGTTCCGTCCCTATATGACCATAGCTGTTGCTGGCACGTTGAATCCCATTCTTTTCATTTCATTTTTTAATATAACATATTTTATTAAGTAATAATTCATTTTTAGCCAGGTTTTTTTTGGAGAAAAAAATCCAGGCTATTGGATTGGCGAAAGCCGCGGGACGGGCGGGCGGGCGGAGCGGGCGGGCGGGCGGTGCTCGGCGTCCACAATCAATGTTAAGTTTGATCAGTCCATTTCTTTGTTACTGTACCACCTAGGACCACCAAACTTTCACAGCTTCATAATCAAGGGGTGCCCACCACATATCACTATCCAACATGTTACCTTTTTTTTAACTTGACCCATTTTTTCCGCGCATTTTTAGATCGACTTAGCGCCATTTTCAATGTTAACTTTTCGCGTTTACAATGTTAAGTTTTCGTGTTTAAGTCCATTTCTTTGGTACTGTACCACCTAGGACCACCAAACTTTCACAGCTTCATAACCAAGGGGTGCCCACCACATACAACTATCCAACATGTGACCATTATTTTTACCTTCACCTATTATTTCTACGTAATTGACTTAGCCATTTTCAACGTTAACTTTTTGACGTACGTCTGGTTAAAGTTTTTTGGTTAAAAGTTTTTCTTTATACTATATCTCTGCAACTGCTTCACCCATTACCTTGAAACTTCACATGGGTGTTTATCATCATCCATATTTTCATTCTACCCCCCAATCGTGCGGCCCCTGTGTCCAATGTCAAGGTCAAATTACTTCATCATTGTCGCGCCCGCTTGCGGAAAGCGCGATATTGTCGACATTTTGGCATACGTCCGTCCGTACGTCCGTGTGTCCGGTTAAAGTTTTTCCATCTACTATATCTATACTATTTTTTTAGTGTCCATGCCTCACCCCAAGGCGCGACATGCAGGCCACGGCCATCTAGTCTACAAAAAGTGGATATAATTATGTTATCCAAGTGTCTATGCTTGGAAAAAACCTGGCCTTCGTGGCTTTGCCTCGTTTCTTGTTATTATGCTGAATTTAAGAGAGAAGAGATGGAGAACCTGAAGGAGGAGTCGAAAAATGATCCAACTAAGAAAACAAGTTACATTTTGAAAATCGGTCCACTATTTCGAAAATTAGAAAAATTTCCCAATGTTAAATCCCCATAGACATCTTCACTCTGTGGAGATGTCTATGTGGATTTAACATGTGGAAATTGTTTTTATGCCCCCGCCACCGAATGATGAGGGGGGCATATAGTGTTACCGGCGTCCGTCCGTCCGTACATCCGTACGTCCGTACGTCCCGAAACCTTAACACTCGGGTAAATGGCTTATAATTTCCTTGCTCGGATCTGCTTCACGTTGCACACATGCATTGTTCCAATGGCCCTCTGATGACACCCTGTGACAAATCCACATTCATCCCGCCCCTGCTAAGCCCAGGGTCAAAGTCACAGACTTGGTGCATTCGAAACATTAACGCTCTAGTAAATGGCTTATAATCAATATGCCTCGTTTTCTTTGGCTGCCAGCGGTGCATTCGTGTGCCGACAGGCCACATTTCTAGTTTCCAAATAAAATCTATATTAAATATTACTATTGTTTTTACATTGTGGATATATCCGTAAAATTTGGGCAGGTTTCTTGAAACAGACAGTAGGTACAAAATCACATGGCTCGTCTCTTTTGCTACAAATTCCTAAAAACACCCGCCATAAAGACCCTTTCATCGGCTGGGGTCCCATAACGTATCTCGCCCTTTTACCAAGGTTAGTGATGGCTACTGCTTTGCAGATTGACATCCGACAACACACGCAGACCGGTAAACGCCGCCGAGATAAGCAATGTGCCAACTCGAGACAGAACACGTACCAGAAGATGTCGCGAGTCAGCATGGACTCCGTGTTTATCGAGGTGGCCATCGACTCCAATAGCAACAGCTCCATGTCCACGATGGACGAAAACATTTACGAGAACTAACGACGGGGACTCGCGCTTGTGATTAAAAAAGGTTCTGTGCATGTTCTTGATTGAAGTTGACTTGACCCGTAGAATGCAAACTGTCAAAATGGAAAATAAAAAATAATCAGGAGACGACAACATTTAATTCAGCATTGTAAAGATTGTTTTGTGGCTGATATTTACATAATTAACAGCAGACGACAATTTTCTTCAGCATTCTTAAGAGTTAAATCAACTTAATCAAGCAACAATTTTCTTCAGCTTTCGAAGAGTTAAATCAACTTCAATCAAGCACAGTGCTGAAGAAAATTTTCGTCTGCTGTTAATTATTTATTTTCCATTTTTCTTTTCCAAAAACCTGTTTTGACAATTTTCAATCAAGCACATGCACAGTGTAAATATCAGCCACAAAACAATCTTTACAATGCTGAATTAAATTTTCAAAGCATTGTCAAAATGTGTTTTTGAAAAAGAAAAATGGAAAATAAATAATTAACAGCAGACGACAATTTTCTTCAGCATTCTAAGAGTTAAATCAACTTCAATCAAGCACATGCTGAAGAAAATTGTCGTCATGTGCTTGATTGAAGTTGATTTAACTCTTAAAATGCTGAAGAAAATTGTGTCTGCTGTTAATTATTTATTTTCCATTTTTCTGCTTGTTTGAAGTTGATTTAACTCTTAGAAAGCTGAAGAAAATTGTCGTCTGCTGTTAATTATTTATTTTTCATTTTTATTTTTCAAAAACATGTTTTTGACAATGTTTTCGAAAAGTTTTCCAATGGAAAAGATTCTAAAGTGTTGTCAAACCCTTATTGTATTGACAAAGAAGACAAAATATATAACACCAATGAAAGATTACAATTTTACATTAGTTGAGTTATTTGAGTTATTTGAGACACGAAACTTGAATTTGTTTGGTTGAAATCTATTCCAAAGTTCTTGATGTAAGGTGGAACCTCTCTGAACCAGACACCCTGGGTACCTACCTCCCCAGACACCCTACCCCCCCCAGGTACCTCCCCAGACAACCTACCCCAGGTACCTCCCCAGACCCACCCACCTACCCCAGGTACCTCCCCACTGTATGTATTTAACAACCTCTGAACCAGACACACTACCCCAGGTACCTCCCCACTGTATTTCAACTCTCGAACCAGACACATACCCCAGGTACCTCCCCCCTGTATGTATTTCAACTCTCTGAACCAGACACACTACCCCAGGTACCTCCCCACTGTATGTATTTCAACTCTCTGAACCAGACACACTACCCCAGGTACCTCCCCACTGTATGTTTATTCAACTCTCTGAACCAGACACATACCCCAGGTACCTCCCCACTGTATGTATTTCAACTCTCTGAACCAGACACACTACCCCAGGTACCTCCCCACTGTAAGATTTCAACTCTCTGAACCACACACTCCCCAGGTACCTCCCCACGTAGTATTTCAACTCTGAACCAGACACACTACCCCAGGTACCTCCCCACTGTATGTATTTCAACTCTCTGAACCAGACACACTACCCCAGGTACCTCCCCACTGTATGTATTTCAACTCTCTGAACCAGACACACTACCCCAGGTACCTCCCCACTGTATGTATTTCAACTCTCTGAACCAGACACACACCCCGGTACCTCCCCACTGTATGTATTTCAACTCTCTGAAACCGACAACACTACCCCAGGTACCTCCCACTGTAGTATTCAACTCTCTGAACCAGACACACTACCCCAGGAACCTCCCCACTGTATGTATTTCAACTCTCTGAACCAGCACACTACCCCAGGGTACCTCCCCACTGTATGTTATTTCAACTCTCTGACCACACACTACCCCAGGTACCTCCCCATGTATGTATTTAACTCTCTGAACCACACACTACCCCAGGTACCTCCCCACTGATGTATTTCAACTCTCGAACCAGACACACACCCCAGGTACCTCCCCACTGTATGTATTTCAACTCTCTGAACCAGACACACTACCCAGGTACCTCCCCACTGTATGTACAACTCTACACACCACCCAGGACCTCCCCACTGTATGTATTTCAACTCTCTGAACCAGACACTACCCCGGTACCTCCCCACTGTATGTATTTCAACTCTGAACCAGACACACTACCCCAGTACCTCCCCCCCCCCCCACTGTATGTATTTCAACTCTCAGAACCCAGACACACTAAAACCCCAGGGACCTCCCCACGTATGTATTTCAAACTCTCGAACCACACACTACCCCAGGTACCTCCCCACAGTTTACTCACCCCGGTATGTATTTCAACTCTCTCCGAACCCCACACACTAACCAGTACCTCCACCCCACTGTATGTATTTCAACTCTCTGAACCACACACTACCCCAGTACCTCCCCACTGATGTATTTCAACTCTCTGAACCAGCCACACACTACCCCAGGTACCTCCCCACTGTATGTATATCAACTCTCTAACCAGACTAACCCCAGGTACCTCCCCACTGTATGTATCAACTCACTGAACCAGACACACTACCCCAGGTACCTCCCCACTGTATGTATTTCACTCTCTGAACCAGACACACTACAGGTACCTCCCACCCCGTAGTATTTCAACTCTCTGAACCAACACACTACCCCAGGTACGTCCACGTGTATTTCAACTCTCTGAACCCAGACACACTACCCCAGGTACCTCCCCACTGTATGTATTTCAACTCTCAAGAACCAGACACACTACCCCAGGTACCTCCCCACTGTAGTATTCAACTCTCTGAACCAGAGACACCTACACAGTACCTCCAGACACCCTACCCCCAGTACCTCCCCACCCCACCTACAGGTACCTCCCCAGACCCCACCCTACCCCACCCTACCTCCCCCAGACTTACCCCGGTCCCCAGACACCCTACCCAGGTACCGTCCCCAGGGTGTCCGTTTTAGAGAGGTTCCACTGTATGTATTTCAAGACCATGTGTAGAAAGCATTAAAATCTCAAGTGAAGTTTTAAATGAGAGTGTTTGTTGGTGATTGTGCTTGCAATTCTTGCCAAAGAGTCTTCTTGTGTTAACTAGTCCTCATAACTTACGTGATATTTGTGATATACATGGCTCCAGATAAGGAATTAGTAATTGAGTATTGTTACGCCATCATTTCTGAAGCAATTGGGTATTTCAAAATTTTAATTGGATAAAATTAAATCACACTACTGTTTACACATCAACAGACAGCAATTATTGAATAGTTTTTTCGAAATGAAAACACATCTTGGTATGTCTCCTTGGATGTGTTTTCATGGAAAAATAAAAAAATATGCTATATTTGTGGTCTGCTTATTGTTTTCTGTAGCATGATAAAGATACCACAAATTTTCATTGCTTTTTGATACGCACTACTTCTGATTTCAATTGGGTTTTTGGCAATTTTAATTGGGTATTTACGCAAATACGCAGCTTATCTGGAGCTCTGGATATATATCAATCTTTTTTTATGACACAAAACACCACTTTTCTGATAATGCAATATTTTCAAGCATCTATAAGGCAGTCTATAGCAGTTACTTGGGTGTAAACGGGTTAATTTCCTTATTCAGAATATTATTACATTTGACACTCATTTACTCAATTAATAAGTGGACTGAGGAAAATGTTAGTTAGCGAGAGTTCTTGTATAGGTAAACGTACTTGGGACCAGGATTTTCATTTTGAGTTATCAGTAGTTGTCGCTGCCCCCTTTTTCCGTCATCGTCTGAAATGTCAAAGTTTGTAGCAGCTTCGTCATCATGGTATAACTTTAATATTCCTTGACGGATTGCTTCAAAATTTGGACACTTCATACATGTGAGCATTTGGAACACACTCATGCCGACCCCCCCCCCCCCCCACCCCCCCCCCCCCCCCCCCCCCCCCCGTTAACATGATCCCTGCCCTTTTTTACCTTCACATGGTTGTGGAAACACTTAGCCATTTTCTTATCTCAACATTTTTCTTCCACCTTCTGACGTTTTTTGTGATGCTTACTGTAGCACGTGCCCATGATCGTGTTACGGTCAATATCCGTCTTCTCCTCGGTAACCATTGGGCCTATTGTCACCAAACTTCATGGTCATGGTCCTTAGATAGGGGGATTACAAAATTGTTAAAATGACGTCATTACGTAATCCAAGATGGCCGCCGTCTAAAAAATAGCACAAATTCTTCAAAAATATTCTTTTCAAGAACTGCCAACCGGATTTCAACAAAACTTGGTAGGAATGATCGATGTACAATGCTCTTTCAAAGTTGTTAAAATGGCGACCCCGGGGTCAAAAATCGGCGTGGTCCGTGGGGTCAAATTTTATTTTTGACCAAATATGGTCATGTCATATATCATATTGAAGGTGTCAATGAGGCGATCACTCTGGTGCATTTTTTGTCGAAATTGGGTGGTTATGTCATCTTCACATGAACCGCTTGGCCCATGGTAGCCAAACTTAAGTTATGGTCCATGGGTGAAGCCTTTTCAGATTTGTTAAAATGGAGGTCATCGCTAATCCAAGATGGCCACCGTCTAAAAATAGCACAATTCTTTTAAAACACATATGAACACAATGTCACAATGTCACATTCTCCTCTGGTGTTCATGGAGTCAGGTGAGCGAATTGGGGCCATCGTGGCTCTCATGTTTTAATTGTGTTTCTTTTTGTAATTAAAAACATGGTTTGATAAATAATTAGTAAATAAGAAATTAAAATATACAAGAAATATGGGATCGAACCCGTTTGCCCGGCCTTACATGACCTTAGCTGTTGATAGGCCGTTAAACACTAATAAACAAACAAACAAAACCTATTGCGCGGGCATCCCAGCAAATCCCCTACTTACCTAGGTCACTGAGGGTTTGCTGGGGTGCGCTCGCTAATACCATGTTTGCGTAATGTCCATCTAATGCATTTTCAGGGCCTGTTTCACTCGCCGTCATGCTGTAAAAATGACTGCTTGACATCAATTAATTGTATACATATACGGAATTGCATCTGCCTATAGTAGTTCACCCTTAGAAGGCGGGAAACAAAAAAAGTGTTGCCCGCTATTTTTTGTCGTTTTTTTTTTAATGAAAACATGGTTTGCCAGCACTTCGGAAATGATTCTCAAGTGCTGCCAAACTTTTGTTAACAAAAACGGAAAATAAGAAACGATAAGCAGACTACAAAATTTAATTCAACATGCAAATATAAATCCACTAATTATTTGCCGAAATTGGTTATCTACGCAAATCACTTTGCACTTACAAACTTCTTAGCCCTTTCAACAGTACATACCTGTGTAGTGGTATTGGCAAACAGTGTAGATCCAGATGAGCCGGCTCGTGACGAGCCGTCTCATCAGGATCTGCACTTTTTGCAAGTAATTTTCATTTTTTGAGAAGAAAAACACCCCTTTTTATACGACCGTTTTTAAAAAAACGGTACGTATTATGTTTTACTGCATGGCGGGCGGGCGGGCTGAAGAAAAAGTGCATAGTTCGTGCACACAACTCCTCCGAAACCGTTCAGTCGATCGATCTGAAACTATACACACGTCTTCTACACATATTGAAGATGTGCACCTTGGTGTTTTTATGCCGAAAAAATATTTTTTAACAAAAGTATCACCTTTTTAACTTAGCCATTTTTTCTACATTTTTCTATACAGTTCTATATACGGTACAGAGTTTGTGTACACAACTCCTCTGAAACCGTTCAGTCGATAGATCTGAAACTATGCACACGTCTTCTACACATATTGAAGATGTGCACCTTGGTGTTTTTATGTCGAAAAGATATTATTTAACAAAAATATCACGTTTTTAACTTAGACATTTTTTCTACATTTTTCTATACAATTCTATATACGGTACAGAGTTTGTGTACACAACTGCTCCGAAACCGTTCAGTCGATCATTCTGAAACTATACACATGTCTTCTACACATATTGAAGATGTGCACCTTGGTGTTTTTATGCCGAAAACATATTTTTAACAAAAATATCACCTTTTTAACTTAGCCATTTTTTCTACATTATTGTATCCAATTCCCTATCATTGCTACTTTTCACTCTACTTTTCTATCTCTGCCTAAATTAGTATACATGTTTAGCACAACGAGATGAAGAAATAATCTCATTAATGTTTCTTGCCTTGGTGACAGCTTCACATTTCTGCATCTTCGCTGTCTGGCCCATATTCGACGGGCATATTTTGTGACTTGCGGCACTCTTGTTCGTAAATGGACTAATCTGAAAACCATTTTGTTATGATTGGATTGGTTGTAAAATTAACATTATCAAAATCCATTCCTGTTCACTTTCATTGGATTAGGGGTGAAAGGGTTAATTGTACAATGTTTAGTGAAAATGACCCATGGGATGTTCGTAAGTGCAAAATTTAATTTTAGAATACCAGTAGCCGATTTCATCAAAATTGCAAAGTATAGTTACATGTATCCCTCAAAGTGTACTTTGAGGGAGTAATCATTTATTTTCCCCATAGTTCATTATTTCATATAGAACTTACGACTGCATATTTTTGATGATTACAAGTATTATACTGAATTTATTACATTATCACAGCCAAAATGGCTGTGATAATGCAATAAATTCAGTATAATCAAAATTAATAAATTTATCCTTAAATTGAAAATTTCTCCCTCAAAGTGTACTTAGCAAGATAAGTATACCTTGCAATTGTGATGAAATTGGCTACAGATGTTGGACAATCTTCAGTGGATATGTTCACATGTAATTATTTATGTCTGTAGGTAGAAACTGGTAACATTGGTTAACCAGGTTAATGTCGGAGGCAAATTAATAATCTTCTCGTAAAAAGTTTACTGAAAATGGTCCCTAAAAATAAATAAACTTTATTTATATCTACACACATTTTCACCTCTATATTCTATTCATATACATGTACAATATTTTCGATACTACATTATAAGTTACACAATTTATTAAAACTGTTTATTTTCTATGTTGCTTTATTGCTTGTTAATTTGTTCCTTTGAAAAATGTTTTGTTTTTGAAAAAATATGTTGAACGATATTCATTCAAGGAGTGTGTTCGTGGTTTATGAAGTATCGTTCAACATATATTGATCCTAATATAATTATGCGCTGTGGCACGATGCAAAACACAAATCGAGCGCGTTAATTAGGGTCCTCAATATTCACTGGGGGCAACTCGTCACATACACCTTACCAGTAATCAATACTTGTGTGATAATATTCCTGCCCTTTTAAACTGCACTTTCGCCCACATTTATCTACGGTCTGTTTCACGATAGCTGCCCAAATTTTACGATAATATTAAATTAAAGGAAAATTTAAGAATTTGGTTAAATTTTGATTTTATTGCGAAAAAACAATTTCCCATGTTAAATCCCCAGACATTTTTTCAAATTTCAGAAATACTGAACCGATTTTCAAAATTTAACCTTTGTTTTCTTAGATTATTTCCAAGCTATCTAGTCGGGTTTCGAAGTCAATTTCCAAAATGTTTCATTTTCTGACAACTCGTACAACTCGTATATCAAATCGAAGCTATCGACTAGACAATCACTCGGGAGCATGTTTTGTAAAAATCGGATGATTACGTCATTCAAGATGGCCGCCGAAGGTCAACAGATCATCCTTTTAATAGAGATTTCAAACGTCTTCTCATGAACCACTTCAGTATGGTACATATTTGTTGAAATGGAGGTCATCGTATAATCCAATTTTTGTCCTAATCATCCAAGATGGCTGCCAAAAGGTCAAACGGGTATCTATTTATTAGATCTTTCTTACTATCTGCTTGGCCGATGCTGGCTAAAGTTCATAGTTATTGTCTTTCGGTGAAGCATTTACAGATTTTTCAAATTGGAGATCGTCACAAGGTCATCCTTTAATTAGAGTTCATACTTTTTTTTCGTGAACCGCTTGGCCAATGTTGGTCAAACTTCAAATGTTGATCTATGAGTGGGGCTATGTCAGATTTGTAAATTTGGAGGTTGTCACATAATCAAAGATGTCCGCCGTGGAACTGTAGGTCAAATTCTTATCTTCTCACAAACCGCCATACAGATTTCGACGAAACTTGGCAGGAATGATCAATAGTCGATGCGGTTTCAGTTTTGTTAGAATTATGACCCCGGGATTAAAAAAGGGTCAATTAGGGGTCACATTTTACCAAATATGGTCATGTTGAAATCAAATGATTATGTTAGTTCAAGATGGCCAAAAGGTCAAACAGGTATATTTTTATTAAGAGCTTTCTGACTACTAACCGCTGGGCCAATGCTGGCCAAACTTCAAACTTCATAGTTATTGTCTTTCGGTGAAAGATTTACAGATTTTTAGCTGGACTATTCAAAGAGAATAGTTAGAGCTTATGTAGTCACCCCGGCGTCGGCGTCGGCGTCACCGTCACGCCTTGGTTAAGGTTTTTAGTCAAGCTTGTATATAGAATACTCCTGGCCCTACACCCACCACACTTGGACAACTTCATCTCCTAGTGATGTACATCAACAACCCCTGACCTATATTTGACATTGACTTACATTTAACCTTGAATTACTTAGTTAATTCCCCTTTGTTAAGGTTTTTAGTCAACCTTGGTTAAGGTTTTTAGTCCAGCTTGTACATGGAATACTATTGTGCATACACACACCATACTTGGACAACCTTTTCTCAGGGTATGTACATCAATAACCCCTGATCTATATTTGACCTTGACCTACATTTCCTCTTGAATTACTTAGTTAATTCCCCTTGGTTAAGGTTTTTAGTCAAGGTTGTATATGGAATACTCCTGGCCCTACACCCACCATACTTGAACAACTTCATCTCCTAGTGATGTACATCAATAACCCCTGACCTATATTTGACCTTGACCTACATTTAACCTTGAATTACATAGTTAATTCCCCTTGGTTAAAGTTTTTAGTCAACCTTGGTTAAGGTTTTTAGTCAAGCTTGTAGATGGAATACTAGTGTGCATACAGACACCACACTTGGACAACCTTTTCTCATAGGGATGTACATCAATAACCCCTGATCTATATTTGACCTTGACCTACATTTCCTCTTGAATTACTTAGTTAATTCCCCTTGGTTAAGGTTTTTAGTCAAGCTTATATATGCAATATTCCTGGCCCTACACCCACCATACTTGGACAACTTCATCTCCTAGTGATGTACATCAACAACCACTGACCTATATTTGACCTTCACCTACATTTAACCTTGAATTACTTAGTTAATTCCCCTTGGTTAAGGTTTTTAGTCAACCTTGGTTAAGGTTTTTAGTCAAGCTTATACATGCAATACTAGTGTGCATACAGACACCATACTTGGACAACCTTTTCTCATAGGGATGTACATCAATAACCCCTGATCTATATTTGACATTGACCTACATTTCCTCTTCAATTACTTAGTTAATTCCCCTTGTTTAAGGTTTTTAGTCTAGCTTGTATATGGAATATTCCTGGCCCTACACCCACCATACTTGGACAACTTCATCTCCTAGTGATGTACATCAACAACCCCTGACCTATATTTGACCTTGACCTACAATTAACATTGAATTACTTAGTTAATTCCCCTTGGTTAAGGTTTTTAGTCAACCTTGGTTAAGGTTTTTAGTCAAGCTTATACATGCAATACTAGTGTGCATACAGACACCATACTTGGACAACCTTTTCTTATAGGGATGCACATCAATAACCCCTGATCTATATTTGACATTGACCTACATTTCCTCTTCAATTACTTAGTTAATTCCACTTGTTTAAGGTTTTTAGTCTAGCTTGCATATGGAATATTCCTGGCCCTACACCCACCATACTTGGACAACTTCATCTCCTAGTGATGTACATCAACAACCACTGACCTATATTTGACCTTGACCTACTTTTAACTTTGAATTACTTAGTTAATTCCCCTTGGTTAAGGTTTTTAGTCAAGCTTGTACTTGGAATACTATTGTGCATACTAACACCATACTTGGACAACCTTTTCTCATAGCGATGTACATCAATAACCCCTGATCTATATTTGACCTTGGCCTACATTTCCTCTTGAATTACATACTTAATTCTCCTTGGTTAAGGTTTTTAGTCAAGCTTGTAGATGCAATACTCCTGGCCCTACACCAACCATACTTGGACAACTTCATCTCCTAGTGATGTACATCAATAATCCCTGACCTATATTTGACCTTGACCTACTTTTATCCTTGGATTACTTTCTTATTTCCGCTTGGTTAAGGTTATTAATCAAGCTTGTATATGGAATATTCCTGGGCCTACAGCAACCATACTTGGAAAACTTCATCTCCTAGTGATGTACATCAATAACCCCTGACCTATATCTGACATTGACCTACATTTAACCTTGAATTACTTACTTAATTTCCCTTCGTTAAGGTTTTTAGTCGACCTTGGTTAAGGTTTTTATGCAGGCCGCGGCCACATTGACCTACATTTAACCTTGAATTACTTACTTAATTTCCCTTGGTTAAGCTTTTTAGTCAACCTTGGTTAAGGTTTTTATGCAGGCCGCGGCCACCTTGTTTGTCAAGCTATGTGTACATCGACAACCCTCGTAGTCGAGCTATGCTGTTCTCCTACAGCTCTTGTTTTGCAGGCCGCGGCCACCTTGTTTGTCAAGCTATGTGTACATCGACAACCCTCGTAGTCAAGCTATGCTGTTCTCCTACAGCTCCTGTTAATTTTCGCACTCTGTATCCTTGTCCACGCATTAACTAAAGTTCTACTTTACCGATCATAACGAAATTCGGTATACATGTTTATCACGGCAAGGCGAAGAAGCCTATTGATTTTTAAAAGTTTCCGATTACTGATCTCCCCTTGGCGGCCATTTTTAGCTCACCTGAGCAAAGCTCATGTGAGCTATTGTTATATGGCAAAGTGTCCGTCGTCCGTTCGTGAACATTTTCAATCATCTTCTTCTCCCGAACTGCTGAGCCGATATTGGTTAAACTTCACAGGGATGATATATGGGTGATGCCATTTCAGATTTGTTAAAATGGAGGTCATCGACAATCCAAGATGGCTGCCATAGAAAAGTAGGTCAAATTCTTAAAAAATCTTCTTCTCACGAACCGCCAGGCCGATTTTGACGATACTTGGTATGAATGATCGATAGTTAGCGCTGTTTCAGATTTGTTCATATGGTGGCCCGTGGGTCAGCAATGGGCGTCGCCCGAGGGGTCAAATAGGGGTCAAATTTTATTTTTAACCGAATATAGTCATGTAATATATCAAATCGAAGGTATTGACGAGACAATCACTCTGGAACATTTTTTGTCTAAATCATATGATTACGTCATCCAAGATGGCCACCGATAGTTCAAATGGTCATTCTTTTACTAAAGATTTCAAATGTCTTTTTCTTGTAAACTGCTTTTTTATTTTTAACCAAATATAGTCATATAATATATCAAATCGAAGGTATTGACGAGACGATCACTCTGGAGAATTTTTTGTCTAAATCAGATGATTACGTCATCCAAGATGGCCACTGATAGTTCAAAAGGTCATTCTTTTATTAAAGATTTCAAACGTCTTTTTCTTGTGAACTGCTTGGCCGATATTGGCCAAACTTAACTGTAATGGTCTGTGGGTGAAGCCTGTTCATTTTTGTTAAAATGGAGGTCATCACCAAATCCAAGATGGCCGCCGTTGAGAAGTAGGTCAAATTGTCAAAAAATCTTCTTCTCACAAACCTCCAGGCCGATATCGACGAAACTTGGTAAGAATGATTGATAGTTACCGCTGTTTCAGATTTGTTCATATGGTGGCCCCTGGGTCAAAAATGGGTGTGGCCCGAGGGGTCGGTCAAATAGGGGTCAAATTTTATTTTTGACCGAATATGGTCATTTTATATATCAAATCAAAGGTATAGCAGTAAATCACATGCACATTCGCAATATATGTTAGATCAGAAGGTACCAACAAATTCTGTGGAACATTTGAAGTTGTAAGTGGAGAGTCTTTGTGAAATCAAGATGACCACTATGGAGGCTTTTAGGTGAGCGATACAGGCCCATTTGGGCCTCTTGTTAATTTTCTCACTGTGTCCTTGTCCACGCAATAACTCGACTTCTACTTGACCGATCGTAACCGAATTTGGTATACATGTTTATCACGTCAATATGAGTTATCTCCCCTTGTTGACTGGCCTTGCCTCGACGGGTGTATATTGTGACCTTCGGCACTCTTGTTCAAATTGGAGATACACATAGTCTAAGATGGACACCGATTGGAGAGTGTCACATAGTCCAAGATGGCCGACGTATAAAGTTGGACAAAATCTTCCCATTATAATCACCAGACTGGTTTCGACAACTTCGTAGGAATAATGAATATATAAAGCTATTTCATTCAGATTTACTTGCATATATATAATAACCAGGTGAGCGATATAAGGCCACAATGGGCCCTCTTGTGTAAATTTGTGTTAATATTTTTTTATTTGTGTTAAAATTGTTAACTGGTCTGTCTTTCAGTGTTATTGATTTCTTGTTCCATGGAGTTATCCCCCTTGTTTACTGGATTTACCTCGATGGAGTGGGTGGTTGGTTGGGCGAAAGCGATGGCGTAAATTAACGGTAGTGGTTCCTCCTTATAGGAATTACGATTGGCCTGGTTTGGCCCTCGGGTACATTTTTACCTTTGGCTCTTTTGTTATCTGGGAGTTGAATTGGGTTATTGCCCATTATAAAAGTAGTACGATTATTACTGATCCTACTGCATTTGCGAAGGGACCAAGTGATTCTGCTGTGGCAAGGACCTGGCATCCGATCAGGATTATTCTGATTTCAGGCCTGAATATATAGTTTTTTGTTGAGGTAAAAAGCAGACGAGGCGAACCAAGTCATGATATGGGGTTCAAGAAGCTGAGGCTACGCCATTTTGATGGGAAAAAAGCAGAATTATTTTCTTTAAATGTGCTTAGAAGTATATGTCGTGACCACCATTTGAACCGTCTCATCAAGACGGTTCAAATGAGTGGTTGCAACATATACTTTCATGGAGAAATAACAAAAATCAAAATAAAATTGGGTTAAAGTCTGATGGTACCTCCGAAAATGCATTTCACAAGATATGTAAATAAATGCTGTATACATACAGTCGCAACTGGTCCTTGGTCATAAACATGCGTTTGTTGCCTAATTATCGCATTTGAATGTCGGTATTCGATGTCGTCAACAAGTTGAGGAAATTCCATGCTAAATTTAACTTTGTCGAATTTCGTCAGCTGGAAAAAGCAGTGACGTAATTCTTTTCAGCGATTCAATTTTTGTCTCGCCCATGATAGTGGAAAGTGAGACATAGCGGTCACAGTCTCGACGTCGTAGTTATCAAGAATTTGGGATGTAAATTTTGGACGTAGCCAAATTTCCAATATCGCTTGATCCATTAGTGAGATCATTACCAAACTTTAGCAATAGTTTCCTCACATTGATATCTATCCGATTGACCTTCACCTTGGTGAGCCTAAAGACGTAAATTTTGTACATTCCAAATTTTGCATATCTCCTGATCCGTTTGTCGGATCATGACCAAATTTAATCAATAGTTTCCTCACATTGATAGCTATCCTTCCAGTGTCATTCGGGTAACCTTAACGTTTGTGTCAATAATTTTGGACGTACATTTTGTACCTCCTGATCTGTTAGTCGGAACATGACCATTCTCACTTTTTTTTTTCTTTTTTTTTTTCAGATTTGAAAATATTTATTTTCCCCGTAATAGGTTTGTGGTGAGTCGGGGCCATCCCCCACAAACCGTACATAATATACATGTAATAGTCACATACAAATACAAAATATACAATTACAAATATTCTCTTGCTCTTGCAGTACTGGGTAGAAATCACTGTTCTATTAAGACTTCATGGTTGAGTGGTACATTAGAATCGTCATTAATGAGAGACCTGAATTTTCAATAAAAAAAACTTGCACGTGTTATTAAAAAAAGACAGTAATACTTATAATACACCCGCAGATGACAATGGCACTCTCCAGCGCTGCAAGAGCCAAAGTTTGATTTAGCATATGTATACATTCTCACCATTCTCACATTGATGGCTACCCACCCAGGGTAATTTGGGTACAGTGACCATGGTGACCTTGGCATTAGTGTCTATAATTTTGTACTTATGTCCAAATATTGAATATCTCCTGATCCAATAGTCGGATCCTCACAAAACATAAATAACTTTGTCACATTGATGGCTGTCCAACCGGTGTCATTTGAGTGACTGTGACCATCATGACCTTGACCTTGGTGTCAACAATTTTGGATGTGTGCCCAAATGTTGAATATATCAAACAGTCCGATCATGACCAAGCTTCATCAATGGCTTTCTCACATTCATAACTATCCATCTAGTGTCATGCGGGTGACATTGACCTTCACTTTGGTGGCATTGACCTTCATGTCAACATCCAAATGTTGAATATCTCTTGCTCCATGAGATCATTTCCAAACTTCATCGAAAGCTTCCTTCACATTGATGGATATCTAACCGTGTAATTTGGCTTACCTTCACCTTGGTGTCAACAGTTTTAAACAGACGTCCAAATGTTGAATATCTCCTGATCCGTTAGTCATATCATTACCAAACTTCATAAATAGCTTCCTCACATTGATAGCGATCCATCCAGTGTCATTCTGGTGACCTTGACAGTCACCTTGGTGACCTTGACTTGTTTTTATGGCCCACAATGATAGTGGAGGGGTAATTTTGTGTTACCGTTGTCCGTCCGTCACCAACCTTGTAACTTTTTTAAACCGTACTAGCTACAGACCTGGGGCCCGTTTCACTAAACTTTGTATTAAGACTAAAATGTTTGTAAGTGCAAACTTATGATAGTCTGTAAATTTCACATTAACAATGTTTTGTTGTATACAATTATTGGATTTACATTTATTGAGCATAGGCATGGAAAAACGACGTTTGCAGCGTCGCTATAAAAGTTCACATTTTGCCCTCCCATTTACGTTTACTGGTATCAGTTAACATTAAGTGTGAACAGAAAACCGAAAATGATAACTTACTGTAACTTTCACTAATGGTGAATGCATAATTTAACTGGCTACATATCAGCGAAGTCCTTGCTTACACTGCACCTTGAATCCTAAATGACCTTAAATATCAACAACCTAGTGTATGCCAACGATATTACCATATATTATCTTGGTAAATTGAGACACTTTTGAACAATTCAATTCAGTACTTAGCGATTGATATGCCATTTAATGCCACTACATTGTAAGGGACCTGCAGTCTGGTTTTTGTCAGTATGATTATCCAGATATCGGGTTTGGTAGCTCCGCACCAACAAGGATGTACACTATCAACTAAATATTGGCTGAGAATAGAATACGAGAGCGAATGTCAATTCAACAAGTTTAATAAAGTCTTAACTAACATGTAACAACAATTAAAGTATTGTTTACAGACTGAATATCGGATTATGCGGTGCAGAATATGTAATTTCCACATTGTGGTAAGCTTGGTTAAATATTCAACATGTTTTCATGTTATAGTACATTACAGTTTGCAGTGTTTAAAGATGGGTGGGGTAAGCATGGGTGGATTCAGGGGGGGGCGGACATCGCGCGATGCCCATCCCCCCACTCCCCCCCCCCCCCCCACTCCCCAAAATTCGCAGAGTAAAGATTTTTTACAAGTTACAAGGCACGTTTTTTGCTCCAAAATGCGCCAGAATGCAGGAAATGCGATGTAGATTTCCAAAAAATTCCTGACCCCCCTAGCGCTATCCCGAGCTCCGATAATATAGTCAAGTATTATAATATAATATAATGACATATACGCTCGTATATCCAGGGTTTGTATTGAATTTGGCAAAACAAATGCACCAAAATCTCTCTAATAGATTCAGAATCAGTGATTTCAATGCAGCTCCTTCATTGTTTGTGTATAAGCAATTCATACATGTAATGCACAAAACACACAGTGAGGTCGGTGGATTTTTCGAAAAGTCTTGAAATTAATTGGAAATCATCAAATCATCAGCTTATCACTTGACTGCATAATAATGTATGTCTGAATCAGGCGATGGTAATGCGATCCTCAAGAAAGACACCTGACAACAATTATAAGGTATCACGCTACCAAATCTGCCCGACGTCGTGTTTTGTCACAAAGTTAATGTTATAAGCCGCCTACTGCAGATGTACACGTGCACTGTCTACAAACAAATACTCCATTTGCAACAATTCCTTATTTGAAAAGTATTCATACGGAATTACGTTACTTGGGCCGCAATCCAAAACATGACGTTACATTAATAGCAACTGCAATAAACATTATTTTCATACTTTGTCTTGGCCTAATGGGAAACACTTGGAAAGGCTACGAGATATCCAAATTTGGTTGACATGCGATAAAAGATGACAAATCTATAGGATTTGTCCGGGTACTTTATCAACACCCCTTGTATACGCCGTTGATAAAAACGTAATTTCAACATCGTTGATCTAAAACGTAATATAAGTTTTTACCACGCGTCATAAAAATACTTCTAAAATGAAAAATAATTGGGATACATTGATAATTTTGGCGGCATATGGCTTTTAAAAGAATACGCGAAAAAGTAAAAACTGTCATTAAGCCCGTTTTTCGCATGGCGCGGCTGAAATGTAAATCCATCAATTGATATTTCCAGACCTAAATTTGTGCTTACGAACATTTGAGTCGCAAGAAGTTTAATGAAACGGGCCCCAGGTATGTAGCTTCCTTATGATGAGTAGATGCACAACGTTTATTTCAATTTTTTATTCGACCCCCGGGTCATCGAATATCTCCACCTTTTTGCCTTAGAATTTTCCAATTTTGGCTTGTTGCTCGTAAAACTTTTAAACCCTAATAGCTACACACCTGAAACCTGGTATGTAGCTTCCTTATGATGATTAGATGTGCAAAGATTATTTCAATTTTTGATTCGACCCACGGGTAATGGATTATCTCCCTCTTTTTAGCTCACCTGAGCGAAGCTCATGTGAGCTATTGTTACCGCAATGTGTCCGTCGTCGTCCGTCGTCGTCTGTCGTCCGTGAACATTTTCAAACGTCTTCTCCTCGGTAACCATTGGGTCTATAGTCACCAAACTTCATGGTCATGGTCCTTAGGTAGGGGGATTACAAAATTGTTAAAATGACGTCATTACGTAATCCAAGATGGCCGCCGTCTAAAAATAGCACAAATTCTTAAAAAATATCATTCTCAAAGAAACCGCCAACCAACCGGATTTCGACAAAACTTGTAGGAATGATCGATGTACATTGCTCTTTCAAAGTTGTTAAAATGGTCACCCTGGGTCAAAAATGGGCGTGGCCCGTGGGGTCAAATTGGGGTCTTTAATTTTATTTTTGACTGAATATGGTCATTTCATATCAAATTGAAGGTATCAATGAGGTGATCACTCTGGTGCATTTTTTGTCGAAATCAGATTGTTATGTCATCCAAGATGGCCACCGAAAGGTCAAAAGGTCGTTCTTTTATTAGAGATTTCAAAATTCTTCTTCACATGAACCGCTTGGCCCATGGTAGCCAAACTTAAAAGTTATGGTCCATGGGTGAAGCCTTTTCAGATTTGTTAAAATGGAGGCCATCGCTAATCCAAGATGGCCGCCATCTAAAAATAGCATAAATTCTTAAAAAAATCTTCTCATGAACCGCTTGCCGGATTTCGACGAAACTTGGTAGGAATGATCGATGTACATTGCTTTTTCAAAGTTGTTAAAATGGTGACCCCGGGGTCAAAAATGGGCGTGGCCGTGGGGTCATATGGGGTCAAATTTTATTTTTGACTGAATATGGTCATGTCATATATCAAATTGAAGGTATCAATGAGGCGATCACTCTGGTAAATTTTTTGTCGAAATCGGATTGTTATGTCATCCAAGATGGCCGCCGAAAGGTCAAAAGGTCGTTCTTCTTTTATTAGAGATTTCAAAATTCTTCTTCACATGAACCGCTTGGCCCATGGTAGCCAAACTTAAAAGTTATGGTCCATGGGTGAAGCCTTTTCAGATTTGTTAAAATGGAGGTCATCGCTAATCCAAGATGGCCGCCATCTAAAAATAGCATAAATTCTTAAAAAATCTTCTTCTCATGAACCGCTAGCCGGATTTCGACGAAACTTGGTAGGAATGATCGATGTACAATGCTCTTTGAAAGTTGTTAAAATGGTGACCCCGGGGTCAAAAATGGGCGTGGCCCGTGGGGTCAAATTTTATTTTTGACCGAATATGGTCATGTTATATATCAAATCAAAGGTATCAATGAGGCGATCACTCTGGTACATTTTTTGTCCAAATCGGATTGTTATGTCATCCAAGATGGCCGCCGAAATGTCAAAAGGTTATTTTATTAGAGATTTCAAAATTTAACTTCACCCATTTTTTCCGCGTAGTCGACTTTGCCATTTTCAATGTTAAGTTTTCGCATTTACAATGTTAAGTTTTTGTGTTTAAGTCCATTTCTTTGGTACTGTACCACCTAGGACCACCAAACTTTCACAGCTTCATAACCAAGGGGTGCATACCACATACAACTATCCAACATGTGACCATTTTTTTACCTTCACCTATTATTTCTACGTAATTGACCATTTTCAACGTTAACTTTTTAACGTACGTCTGGTTAAAGTTTTTTGGTTAAAAGTTTTTTGTTATACTATATCTCTGCAACTGCTTCGCCCATTACCTTGAAACTTCACATGGGTGTTTATCATCATCCATATTTTCATTCTAACCCCCAACCGTGCGGCCCCTGTGGCCAATGTCAAGGTCAAATTACTTTGAAGTTTTTTGTTAAATTTTTTTTGTGTACTATATCTCTGCAACTGCTTCACCCATTACCTTGATACTTCACATGGGTGTTTATCATCATTGTCGCACCCGCTTGCGGAAAGCGCGATATCGTCGGCATTTTGGCTTATGTCCGTCCGTATGTCCGTGGGTGCGGTTAAAGTTTTTTTTTCGTTAAAGTTTTTCCATCTACTATATCTATTTTTTTAGTGTCCATGCCTCGCCCCATGCAGGCCACGGCCATCTAGTCTACAAAAAGTGGCTATAATTATGTTATCCAAGTGTCTATGCTTGGAAAAAACCTGGCCTTCGTGGCTTTGCCTCGTTTCTTGTTAAAATTTAACTTGTTTTCTTAGTTAGATCATTTCCAAGCTATCTTGCTAGATTTCGGAGTCGATTTAATTTTTTTTTCGTTTTTTTTTACTCCTCCCACAACTCCTACCTCTTTTTCCACCATGTTAAATTCCCATAGAGAAATGAAATATTTGACCAAATTTCACGAAATAAAAAGAAGGCACATTCTTAAATTTATCTTTAATTTAATATTATCGAAACAAATATTGTTTTTGAATTGTTTATATAGCCGTAAAATTTGGGCAGCTTTCGTGAAACAGACAGTAGTGTCATTTGTGTGACCTTGGTGACCGTGACATTCATATCATTAATTTTGGACTTCGTCATATTGTGACCTGACCTTGGTGACCTTGACCTTCATGGTGATCTTCTTGTTTAGTGGGTGAGACACTCCCCGGCGATCGCATTGTTCCACTTAAATAATGTCGCTATCCGGACCACTTCTCGACTTCTCGGTGAATAGCATTGATCCTTCTAAAATGTATCACAGGTGGAAAACTCGGACCTGTGACACCAATAAATATGCTGATTACAAAAAAATCCACTTGATCTCGTACAGTACTATCTAGAAGACTCGGACCTGTGGCACAAAAAATGCCCATTACAAAAAAAATAATTTTTTGTCACGAGTCCGAGTCTACAACCTGTGAAATGTATCATTGCTTTTCACCAAGTTTGTGTATAATACTGTCTGGTGTACCACATTTGTGTAATCATGTCACCTGTGCTTAAAAATGAACCACTAGACCGACAGCTGATATATGTTGCCAGTGGGGGGCATCCATTTCTCATGGATACATTTCTAGTTAAACCATTTTTCAGGGGTGTGAATCTTCCTCTTTTCAGCCGATTTCCTCTTTTTTAATAACATTTCAGAAAATAAAAAGTGCTGGAGTTTGTTGAAACTGCATATAAATCATACTTTTGTGGAGGGGGGAGTGCCAAAATTATATTATATTTAGCGATTTTATTATTCCGACACCGGTATACTTACGCTAAATATGGTTTGAAATCACGTTCACATGAAATCAATCGATACATGTGAACACGGAACCGGAAACAGGAAATTTACCGGTGAGAACATTAGCAAAAGATTATGTAATTGCAACTTTAAATACTAAAATTCAAGATATATACCAAACATATCGGCATTAATCTTGGATAAAGCAAAAACATAGATATTTTTCTGTGAATGGTAAGCTAAGAAAGTGGAATGTAAACTGGATTTGACATGATCCGCTATTCTCTATTTATATTGTCTTGTCTTTTATTTCCAGTTGAAGTTCATGACTTTGAATTGGCACGATTACATAAATTACTAAAGTTTATTGTCATTCAATCATTCAGTCATAACTTGTTTGATAACATGTCTAAGATTACCAAGCTACTGTAATTATGTCAATAGCAGCAATGTACTTTTCACGTTGTATTATGTGGAAGCTCTCTAAACCGGACACCCTAGGTAGGTCCCCAGGGTGTCTGGCTTGGAGGTTTCACTGTAAATCAGGCATTTGATCATTATGAGCCATAGCTGCTTGCTATACGATCATGTTCAGAGATTATCACCAGAAATAAATTACCAAGAAACTCATCAAACATAAGATCAAAGGTGTTTTAATGGTGTCCGGCTTAGAGAGGTTTCACTGTAAATCGTGGATTTGATCATTCTGAGCCATAGGTGTGTGCTATGCGATCACGTTCAGATATTATCCCCGGAGATAAATTACCAAGAAACTCATCACACATAAGATCACAGGTGTTTTAATGGTGTCCGGTTTAGAGGGATTCCACTGTAGTAATGTCCGTCCGTCCATCTGTCCGAAAATCTTGTCTGGGCTGTAACTGTGATAAGGATGGAGGGATTTCATCTCCATTACCCAAAGTCCAATTGACTTGAAAGGTGTGCGATGATGACCCATTTATGAAAAGGGGGTGTTCTCAAAAATGAAAATTACTTGCAAAAAGTGCAGATCCTGATGAGACGGCTCGTTACGAGCCGGCTCATCTGGATCTACACGATTTGCCAATATCACTATACAGGCCTGTGGTGTTGAAAGGGTTAAAGGTCAAACAGGAGAACAATATAGATTGTCCGGCGTTTAATTTTGCTATGGATTTAAAAATTATCATTAACTTACTTGGCACAAATAATAAACATGTTGAGACCATGTGTCACGCGCAATACCCAGGTCCGTAGCTTAAAGGTCACGGTCGCACTTAGAGGTAAAAGATACAAAAGAGCTTGTCCAAACTCTAACTCTAACCCGGCTACCTGGTTTGAAGGTGAAGGTCACAGCTGGGGCATTCATTTCTAGCCACATTTCTAGATTATGTTGTCATTACACTGTCATTCAACAACTTTGTGAAAATAGCCGAGTCGATGCCAGATACAACACCATGAACAGGGGCGTCAGAAGCAACATAAGATTGGTCAGGCGAATCTAGTGGGTGCCCCTACTTTTTAACACTCAGTTGAACCATCTCGCCAAGACGGTTCAACTGAGTGGTAACAACATACACTTTTGATGAGAATGAGAAAAATGGCAGAACAAAATGTTTACATTCCGGTTTTTGTCAAGCTCGCTTGCGGAAAGCGAGACATAGTGATCACAATGACGTCCGGGTGTCGGTCCGTCCATCCATCCGAAATCTGCGTTAAAAGTTTTTAAATACCTTATATCTCTGCAGTCCTAAGTCACATCGACTTGAAACTTCATATGCTTATTAGTCATGATTCATGCTGTTTCCCACTCATGCGGCCCCTGTGCCCAAGGTCAAGGTCAAATGACATTTTCAGATTGATGTGTGTATATAAGACGCGCCATGTGACCATTGATACCTCAACTGTTTTGGTGAAATGCTTCTTTGGAGGTACCGTCTGAGACACAGCCACATTATGTAATATTAATTAACCCTGTCAACAGTACAGACCTCTTTAGCGATCTTTGCAAGCAGTGCAGATCCAGATGGGACGTCTCCTGACGTGAGCTGTATGTCTCATCAAAATCTGCACTTTTTGTCACTATAGTCGTCGTCCGCGTCGACAATGTCAAAAAGTTTGTACAAGTTTCTTCATCATGATATAACTTTAATATTTATTTACGGACTTTCTTCAATATTTTGGACACTTGATACATGTAGGCATATGGAACACACTCATACTGCCATTAACATTACCTTGACTTTTTTTATCTTCACATGTTTGCAGAAACACATTTTTTTGCTTCATAAAGTTTGTACAAGTTTCTTCATCATCGTATAACATTAATGTTACTTGATGGATTGCTTCAAGGTTTGGACACTTGCAAGGGGGGCATAATGCATTGCTCTTGAGGTTCCGTACTTCCATACGTCTGTTCGTCCGTGTATACATTTATGTCAAAATGTAAGCTCCAACATGTAATATCTTCAATATTACATGAAGGATTGCTTCGATACTTGGACACTTGAATCATCTGAACATTTGTCACATACTCGCGTTACCATTAACACGACCTTGACCTTGGTCACCTTTTGAAATTTCGCTGCAACACTTAGCCATTTTGTTGTTTAGAAAGGATTGTAAGACTTTCTCCAACATGTAATATCTTCAATATTACGCGAAGGATTGCTTCCAACATTAACACGACCTTGACCTTTGTCACCTTCAAAATGTCACTGAAACACTTAGCCATTTTGTTGTTAAGTAGAAAAACTTTGTTTAAAGTTTTCTCCAGTTTCAGTCGAGTATGCCACGGGGGCATATCCATGTTTTACCAACATAATCATTATGTCTAGTTATATTCACATTTTGCGGAAACACTAACACTTAGCCATTTCTTGGCATCAGCCATTTCTTTGCGTCAATACGTTTGTACAAGTTTCTTCATCATCATATAACTTTAATATTACTTGGCATTTTGCTTCAATATTTGGACCCTTGATACATGTGAGTATTTGGAACACACTTATGCGCCATTAACATGACGTTGACCTTTTGTACCGTCACATGGTTGTGGAAACACGTAGCCATTTTTTTATGTCAAAAAGTTTCTTAAACCTTGACCCTTTTCGTGTTTTAAGCATGCACTTCTCTGACAGTTTTTGTGATGTTTCCTTTAACACATGCCCATGATCACGTTATGGTTAAATGCCTCGCAGGGCGCGACAACCGCTTCCGTGACAGAATTCTTGTTTTGGATAGCCCTTGCTGACAGCGCGATATAATTAAATCGGTACATTGGCGTACGTATGCCCGTCCGTATGTACATATGTGTGTTCAAGTTTACCTTAAATTCTTTTTGATTTAGGTTAATGTTTTTAAGAACACTATACACATTTTCATTATGTACCCAACACGCGTGGCCCCTGTGCACAATTATCAAGATTAAATAACTTTGATTTTTTTTTGGATTTAGGTTAAAATGTTTAAGAACACTACATCTCTGAATCGACTTAGCCAATTCACTCAAAACTTCACATGTCTGTTGTTTATCATCATCCATATTTTCATTCTATGCCAACTTAGTGAAGCTTGACTGTGGGGTGGCACCTACATAATTAAAGTTCAATTAATAAATGTTGTGAATATATTTTTAACTTTTACTTACTTTCTCTGCCACCTTGGTAGCCATCTTGGATATTTGTTAAGCTACTCAGAAGTATTAGAAAGGTTAATATGTGTATTGTATAGTGATATGCTGCCATAAGTATGTGCTCATTATAATCAACTTTTATGTATTTAATCATTTTATGGCAGCCATCTTGAATTTTGGATTCATGGGGAGTTTTGATATATTTCTCCTGATGATATTTAGGACCTTGGTCTACTGAATTTTTTTTTTAAAAATTGGCATATTTTTTGTCCATCTTGGGCATATTTTTCCCCATCTTTGGCCATTTTATGTCCAATATACTCTATCCTAATTATTAAATAGTCAGGTATTCATGTTTCAATTTGATACACGAACCCTATCCCGTGTCTTGATCGGACATTTCTTAAGCAAACTTGAATTAGTCGTGTGTCATACCAAAGTACAGAATTATCTCCCTGTATAGTTTTGCGCATGCGCGTGTACGTGATGACGTAATGTTACCGCAGCCATTATATCTTGTCAAAACAAGCCTTGAAGGTATTATATATTTATGAAGTATATATTACAATTATGTATACTTATATTGATTCCATACATGTTGTCATATATTGTGACCGACAATGAAGTTATTTGTTTGTTTATTAGTGTTTAACAGCCTATCAATTCCAAAGTATTATGCGATTACACTTACCGGTATTAATTCTGAAGGTCACAAGTTTTCTACACCTATATACGCATTGAATATTAAAAGCATTACTTGCTTAAAAGTCGCAAAATCTATTAAAATGGATAGATTTAATGTTTTACCCTATTCCATAATTTCTGGATATATCATACTAGGGTAAGAAATGTGTCACATTTTGTAGTGGTGGCATATTAATAAATGTGTAGAAAGACATTTGTCCTAGTGTCCTTTTCAGGGGTGGGAATTTTCAGGATAGATACTGAAATCAGGATTTGAGGTTTCCGATAATTGCAGAATTTCCCCTGTGACCTAGAATTTGCCGAAATTTGCCAGTCGAGATTCCCAGGGTGTTTGTTTACCCAAAACACGTCCCGATTCCCGGACGCGCACCAAAAACTTTTTTTTCAGTTTTTTCCCAAATATTGGGGCGGCGGTCGCTGCCCCTGCCGCCCCACTTCCGACGCCTCTGCACTTAATTTATAAAATTAAAAACAAAATACCAAAACAGATACAAACCTTTGGAATATGTAGTCTAATACTACCAACGCCACTCCGTATGTTGTCAAGAAAGTACCCCCCCCCCCCCCCACCCCGCTGGACTGAAAAACGTTAACAGTGCCATATGGAAGAGTGTAGTTGTATTAATTATTCCACACCATGCGCTCTGGTACAGTATTTGTGTAATTTGGTGTAAAAAATAGCGTGCAAAATTGTGTAAAAAAATAAGCTCGTTCCGTTCCGTAAAGTACTAATCCACTTGGGTAATTGGTACTTTACGGAACGGAACAGAACAAGATTTTTTATTTACCAAAACAGACACAAACATCATTTCTGAATCGTGTCAGAGGCAATCCTTTGGAATATATAGTCTAAATCTTCACCCGCCACTCTGTATGTTTTCAAGAAAGTCACCAATTATATACCCCCCTCCAGGCGCGGATACAGAAATAATTGCAGGGGGGGGGGTCTGTAATTAAAATTCGGCATAGCCGACCTCCGCGAGCGCGAAATGGTAAAGTAGGGGTGTCTGGGGGTCCTCCCCCAGGAAAATTTTAGATGCCAGATCGCCGCAGATGCGATTTCCTGACACCTAGGCCACGAAAAAAGTCATCCAACTATTTGAGTATTGTAGATTTTCGTCTTTTTTTTTTTTTTGCCGGGAGCAGGGGGGGTCCGGACCCCCTGGACCCCCCCCCTGTATCCGCGCCTGCCGTCCCCCATATACCCCTATGCCCGCTGGACTGAAAAACGCTAATTGTGCATGGCATATACATAATACAATGATGCAATAGTGTAGTGCTCATAATTGTTCTACATGATACAAGGCAGTTCTTGTCCAATTTGGTGTAAAAATTGTCTCGTTCCGTTCCGTTCCATAAAGTACTAATCACCTAGGGTAATTGGTACTTTACGGAACGAAACAAGATTTTTATTTACCAAAACAGACACAATTGCCACTTCTGAATCGTGTCAGAGGTAACCTTTGGAATATGTAGTACAATACTTCCCACGCCACAGTGTAAGTTGTAAAGAAATCACCCCCAGCCCCCTTGCCCGCTGGATTGAAAAACGTTTTAAAGCCATTTGTAGGTGTTGACGGGACAAATAGACTAATAGGTTAGTGCCGTGAATGAAAAAATATTTGGCGTGGCTCGGAAACGGGATGTGCTCGGCAGAGCCTCGCCCATCCCGTTTCCTAAGCCTTGCCAGATATGTTTTGCCATTCACGGCACTAACCTACTATTCTCTAAATATTTTATTTTACTTTTAATTTTGCTTTTTATAAAATACATGTACAATGTATGTGTGAAATGTAAAAAGGTGTTTATTTAACCAGGTTAGCAGATTATCATGAAATAATGCCTTTGCGATTGGGTCCTACCGTTAAACAAAACCTTGTTCGCTATGCTCACTCATTTGTTTAGCATAAAAATGCAATCAAGTGTGCATAATATCATGATAATCTGGTCACCTGGTAAAATGCTTTGCGTAATACAACACAAATTATCAATACAAATATTAAAAGGTCAGGTTGGCCATAAAATCTTAAAATAACATTTTATTCCTATTTTAGACTATATTTTCCTATTTTATTCCTATTTTTTCACCGTCTGAATTCCTATTTTCCTATATATTTTTTACCAATCCCTCACTTGACGGCCTGTTATTGGTAATCATCCTTTTATCATTCGGTGTCCTACTCATGCGGCCCCTGTGCCCCAAGGTCAAGGTCAAATGACTTAGAAGTTTGCGTTATCATAAAATCTGCATTAAAGTTTTTTTCATACCTTATATCTCCACAATTGTTACTCCAATTTACTTACAATACTTCCTTTTCATCATCCATATTTTCATTCCATAGCCTGCCCAAGGTCAAGGTAAAATGACTTTGAAATTTGTGTTAAACTTTTTACATACCTTATATCTCCACAACACTTACTCCGATTTACTTCAAACTTCAAAAAATTATTTATTATCATCCATATTTTCATTCTATAGCCCACCCATGCAGCCCACACGCCCAAGATCAAGGTCAAATGACTTTAAAATTTGCGTTAAATGCTTTTACATACTTTGTAATTACCTTATATCTCCACAACCCTTAATTCAAACTTCAAATAAATACACACTGAGACAGCAAATGCCTAGGTGGGCTCGACATGCGGGCCTCGGCAATCTGGTTAAAAAATCTGCTGTAAAATTTCGTCACAGTTTACATCACGTCGGAGAATCAGGTTCGGAAACGACATGATCACACACCTTGAGAGTGGTGTAAACCAAGGTGCATGATCACGTGGTTACAACAACAACAACAATGGCTGAAAGTGCTGAAAGCGCGCACATTCCAAAATAAGTATTATTTGATATTTTCCTTAATAGGCAACAGATTTTTATGAAATATGGCGCAGCAAACACGTCTTCATGAGCTGCATTTGGTGGTCCCGGGAGTTTGGCACATACTTATGTCGTTTTTGCGAAGGATCCATTTTCTCTTTGCAAAACACAACAATGTGTATTGTACCTGTTCTTCAGCCATAGGCAACGCACAGCAATTGGTTGTTTACACATATAAACTGTGGCAACTGATTATTTCTGGTGATTGAGTCAAATTATGTTTCACGTCTGATTAACAACATCTAGTTCGATCAGGAAACTTAGGTACGACGATCGATATCTATAACTGGACCAAATTGCAACTGATTTGGTAATATGAACATGGATATATGATATGTCAAAACATGTTTCTAGTGATTTTATATCACTCTTATGCCAATGATTAAAGGTTTTGATAAATTCAATAAACCTGGAAAAGTTGAACATTTTCCAGCCAATTCGTGTACGCCTTAGGTAGTAAATATTTCTACTACATGCAACATATTTATGACTTTGCTCCCTCCCTGCAGTTTCAAATCTGAATTTACAATATCCTGAACTCAAGTAATGTGCCCTACACGACCAACAAAATCACTTGTACCATAACACAAAGACCTTTAGCATTATAATTAAATGCATGTGGTATATTTTCCATAAATGAAGCTAGCAAGGTGGGCGGAGCTAAATTTGTATGGGGTTATGCACAATAACCGTGCTCTTATTTCCGTCTTATTACAGGAAGCGTGCTCTTACTAAGACCATGACCATGTGGGCATGACACGTTTCCGTACTTTCTGCATTAACTGATCAGTGGAAACAAGAGAACTACACAAAAGTATATATTGTGAACATAATTGGAACCGTATTGACGAGACGGTTATAATTAGTTGTCACAACATATAGTTTCTTGCAGAAAGCAAAACTCATATCATTATATAATAAGAGTTGAACATATACCTACCAAGGACATACAACGTCTCCAAGTTGATTACAATTTGTAGATAATAAATCACGAAGACTCCGTAGCCCTGATATTCTTATCATGCTAACTCCGTAGCACCGGTGTCAGACTCCGTCGCTTTATTAAAATAAATAATAGCAGATTACTTATGCCCCGTTTATATGACCAAATTTGCCCCTAGGGGCTAACTAATGTCATGTGAACGCGTTTGCCCCTAGGGGTAAATATAACACTAGGGGTAAAATATCCCTACCCAAGTGGTGGGGTATATTTTCGTCATATAAACGGTACATTAAATTTACCCCAGGCGCAAACCTTTTTTGTCGTCGTCCAATATGTATAGTTGTCACATACAGGATAACGGTGGGTTGCATTTAGTACTACGCGCGTTCATCTGTGCATGTGTCCGTCTGTGATTCCGGTGAATTTATTTTATATCCTGTCACAGTTGGAAACTATTTTAAACAGGGGCGGTCGTGATCTCCAATGTAATAATATTTCATCAAATTCATTTAATTGACTACATACTCGGATACGCAGGTCTGATAATAGACATTGTCGGTTTTGCCGGAGTACGGAGATCGGACACCGACTTTTGTCCAGGCAACGTTCAATTTGAAAACGTTTGTCTGCGTCAAAAACCAGCTAAAGCTCGTGGATTATATCACGTACAGGCGGACAAACCGTGTTCAACACAATATACTTGATCATAAGTGACCTCCACTTTTTAAATGTCATATAAACGGTACATTAGAAATACCCCTAGGGGCAAATTTTCAGGGGTATTTTACCCCTAGGGGCAAATTTTCGTCAAACGCTACATTAGTCATACAAATCTCTTTCAAGTTCTTTAATGAGTTTATCGCAAATTCATCCACAGCAAAGCTTATAATCCACGTAGTAATTTTCAACAATCATACTGAAATCATTTGTTTAATTAATATAAACATATTCTATCAATACTACAGAAAATTGATACAGGCGCGGATACAGGGGGGGGGGGTGGGGGGGGGGGTCCAGGGGGTCCGGACCCCCCCACCCTCCCTGCTCCCGGCAAAAAAAAAAGAAAAGACGAAAATCTACAATACTCGAATAGTTGGATGACTTTTTCCGTGGCCTAGGTGTCAGGAAATCGCATCTGCGGCGATCTGGCATCTAAAAATTTCCTTGGGCAGGACCACATGCAGACCCCCCTACTTTACGATTTCCCGCTCGCGGAGGTCGGCTATGCCGACTTGTAATTACAGACCCCACCCCCCCCTGCAATTATTTCTGTATCCGCGCCTGTGATAGTCACAACTAATGTTGTACTGGTAACCCATTCTGAATCAATCTGTTTACCATGGCAATAAATAGTATTGTGTGCCATTTATGCACCACTGCACATGTCTACATGCAATCGCCAATGATCCAGCCAGACTTTCCGCCCGTTGTCGCCGAGTAACCACACAGTGATACGGGGGCCTATTCATATCATACGGTGCACAAACCATGTACTAAGCCAATAGACTAATCAGTTGTCAGAAAAAAAGTTTTGGTCGCCCTGGTTCCGTTCCGTTCCGTTCCGTTCCGTTTTTTACTAATCACGGGACGGGACGGGACGGACGGGACGGGACGGGACGGGACGGGACGGGACGGGACGGGACGGGACGGGACGGGACGGGACGAGACGGGACGAGACGTAGCCAACCACACCAACCCTACTGTATCGATTGGTTTCATTAATAACAATATAATCAAGTAATAGTGATCGTAGAAGTTTCTGTTAAGACAGTACTGTAGTCTACACACCGTTTTTTTGTGTGTTTCAATTATGAATACAAGCTACGTGTTTTAATTTAATGATAATAATCTGTTTTCAGTTTACATGTAGATCTATGTTAGTATTAATTTGGTGAACATTGAATAGCTCTCAGATTCACTTATTATATAAGGGGTGGTAATTCAGTTTTGACTCTGTATGTAGGCTGCGGTTTACGTTGATCATAATGTGTGGCCGTGACTGGAGAAATGGGGCTTATGGGCTATGCGACCAATGTAGCCCCAGATCAGCCTGCACATCCGCATCCGCATCCGCGCAGTCTGATCAGGGACTACACTGTTCGCCATTCAGTCGGTTAAACATCCACCATGCTTCTAACAGCATTGAAGAATGCGAACATTGGTGGGTTCCCCTGCAGAAATAAATCGCAGCTTTTTCAAAATCATATGAATTCGTACGAATTCGTACAAATTCACATGTTTTCGCACCTTGCAAAATCATAGTTTCAAAATCTTACGAATTTGTATGATTTGAGTTGCGAAAACATGCAATTTTGTGCGATTTTGAAATCGCACAAAATCGCATGTTTTCGCATTGCGAAAACATGCGATTTAGTGAGACTTTATTTCTGCAGTTTTCCCAGTCTGTGAAAACATGCAATTTCGTGAGAATTTAAATCTGCAGGATTTTTCGAATTTTCATTTTGAGAAAACATGCGATTTTGTGAGAATTTAAATCTGCACTGAAAGAGGTAGCAAAAAGCTAGAAGCTGCAACTAAATTACTTTCATATTGGTGACTATTAAATGGTAGATAGATAAATGGTACTTTTTTGAACAATTTAAACTTGTTATGTTGAAAACAGTAACTATTCACATGTTGATTGAATACAAGATGTCTTTAAACTCTCTATATTGCAACTTGTGTACAAGTATGCCTGGGTATACCCAGGCAAAATACGACCATGGTCAACCATGGTCAACCACTGCCAAGCACAGTTGACAATGGTTGAACCATGGTCAACCGTCCTTTTTCATCACAATCAACCATGGTATTGAAAAAGCCATGGTTGACCATGGTTACTAAAAATGACCATGGTCAGTGACCATGGTTAACAATGGTTTTGGTGATATTCAACCACGGTCCAGTTTTGACCATGTTTGACCATGGTTCCTAACCATGCTCACTATGGTTATTAGCCATGGTCAGCCAGATCAGCCATGCTTTTACTGATTTACAACCATGGTCAACCAATGACCATGGTTTTTTTTTTTTGTGATATACAGTACTTAGTGATATGCCAGTTTTCACCATGGTTCACCTTGCTTACTGTACATTGACCAAGGTCATCAATGATTTTGGTGATGTACAACTATGGCCCATTTCTAACCCGGATTGCTGACTTATCAACTATGCCTTCTAACCAATATACAATGATTATAAGTTAAATTAATACCGGGTATGGAATGCCATCGAGCCAATTCCCACCCTTAAATATAAGCACAACAATTATAAGTTAATGATTACCGGTATGTCAAGTGACAAAGGTCAACCAACAACAATGCACATTTTTTTACTTTTTACATTTTTACATGATCCAGATTTAAAGGGGTGTATAGGCGTTTAATGGGGAACAAATAAAACAGACACTAAACTGTGCCATTCAGTCACTATTTACATTCTGCATGCAATATGCCACGATACCAGTTAAAACGAAGGTAAAAGTAAAACAGAAAAGAAAACAAATGTGACGATGGTGGGATTCGAACCCACGACCCTTAGGGATTTGGTGGCTGGTGGCAAGTAAGTAGACAGACAGACAGACAGACGGACAGAGACAGACAGACGGACGGACGGACGGACGGACGGACGGACGACGGACGGACGGACGGACGGACGGACGGACGACGGACGGACGTACGGACGGACGGACGGACAGACAGACAGACAGACGACCCTTGGGGATTTGTGGCTGGTGGCAAGTAAGTAAAATGACAGACAGACAGACAGACAGACAGACGACCCTTGGGGATTTGGTGGCTGGTGGCAAGTAAGTAAAATGACAGACAGACAGACAGAGAGACACACAAAGACACAGAGACACACACACACACACGGACACACACACACACACACACACACACACACACACACACACACACACACACACACACGTATGATTATGCACACACCTACGTGTCACGGCATCTGGGAATATAGTTAACTGGATAGAGAACTGGCTCTCAAACAGGAAACAGCGCGTTGTGATTAACGGAGCGGCTTCGGTGTGGTCAGACGTTACTAGTGGTGTTCCCCAAGGTTCGGTATTGGGCCCATTACTATTTATATATTTGTCAATGACATTGATGAAAGTATATTCAGTTACATGAAGAAATTTGCGGATGACTGCAAAGTTTATCGTAAGGTAAAAAGTCAAACAAATATAGACATATTGCAAAAGGATCTTGATAGTCTATGTAAGTGGTCAGAGGATTGGCAGATGGTCTTCAATGAGTCAAAGTGTAGTGTTATTCATTTTGGTTATAATAATCACAATGCCAAATACATAATGAACGGTACTGTTCTTGAGTCTGTTTCAACAGAAAGAGATTTGGGTGTCTTAATATCAAATGATCTTAAACCATCTCTTCAATGTGCTGAATCTGCTAAGCGTGCTAATCGAATGCTGGGTTGCATCAATCGGAATATAGTGTACAAGCGGAAAGACATCGTCAGGCTTTATAAGCAGCTAGTACGGCCCCATCTAGAATATTCAATTCAGGCCTGGAGCCCTTGCTTAATGAAAGATATTCAGCTTCTGGAAAAAGTCCAGCGTCGCGCAACAAGGATGATTCCTGAAATAAGAGAAAAACCATATCCTGAAAGGCTGAGAATTTTACATCTTACATCTCTTCAACTTAGAAGGCATCGCGGTGACATGATCGATGTCTTCAAGATTTTAAAACCGCCGAGAATGTATCCTGGAACATCACCTATTCGAAAGAAACCTAACCGAATCTACACGGGACATATTCACAAGCTCTATATGAACTACAGCAGGCTAAACCTACGTAAAAGTTTCTTCTCACAGAGAACAATCTTGGCCTGGAACAATTTGCCACTCAGTGTAGTAAGTGCCACTAGCATAAACATGTTTAAAAACCGAATTGACAAACACATCAAGAGAACATATGGGGTTGTAATGGATGCCATACCGCTTACCCCATTTCCGCGGCCGGGAACCTGAGGGGTACCAGCTGCGGGTACAGGTAAATACAGGTAAATACAGGTGTCGGAACAATGCTCTCGCAGTCTTTGGCTGCAGAGATCGAGGCAAAAAATAAGCGCCTGAATTACAGACATACAACAACAACAACAACAACTAGAAGTTAAGATGTCACATGGTTTAAATTATTTAGGATTTAAACGTGAATTACTTCAATATGTAAGTCAACAATCAAACCACAGTACAATATTTCACAAGCAATGAAGTAGACTGGTAGAAAGGATTAAGACTAGTCTTATGTATCATTTAAATCTATAAGAAAATTTTGAGTTCGTAATTATGAAAAAACTAACCAATAACCGACTGGATCCAGTAACCAACAAAATTAAGGGGTCTGATCATTATAATAGAGGTTTTTAATGGCATTTAACAAAATAATACCAATTCACCAAATTAGGACAATTAGTACTGTTCCGGATAGGTAGATGGGGGGGGGGGGGGGTGGGGGTGGGGGTGACTACATATTCCAAAGGGACAAAATGCCTCTGAGACAGGGGTTGGTAACGTTACGTGCCGAATAGGGGCCCCCACAGGTAACGTGCCATATAGGGGCCCTGGGTTGGTAACGTTACGTGCCGAATAGGGGCCCCCAGGTAACGTGCCATATAGGGGCCCTGTCGTGTGCCAAATAGGGGCCCCTGGGTAACGTGCCATATAGGGGCCCTATCATGTGCCAACTAGGGGCCCCTGTATAACGTGCCATATAGGGGCCCCTTGGTAATGTGCCAAATAGGGGCCCCTTGGTAATGTGCCATATAGGGGCACTGTCATGTGCCAAATAGGGGCCCCTGGTATCGTGCCATATAGGGGCCCTGTTAGTGCCAAATAGGGCCCCTTGGTAATGTGCCATATAGGGGCCCTGTCATGTGCCAAATAGGGGCCCCGTGGGTAACGTGCCATATAGGGGCCCATGATGTGCCAAATAGGATGATCACCGGTATGAATGTGCATATGATGTCTAAGGTACCACTATGAGTGGAAAGTCTTGTCACAAACACTACATGTATGAGGACGATCCCCGGTGTGAATGAGGATGATCACCGGTATGAATGTGCATATGATGTCTAGGGTTACCACTATGGGTGAAAGTCTTGTCACAAACACTACATGTATGAGGACGATCCCCGGTGTGAATGGGGATGATCACCGGTATGAATGTGCATATGATGTCTAAGGTTACCACTATGAGTGAAAGTCTTGTCACAAACACTACATGTATGAGGACGATCCCCGGTGTGAATAAGGAAGATCCATGGTATGAATGTGTATATGATGTCTAAGGTTACCACTATGAGTGAAAGTCTTGTCACAAACACTACATGTATGAGGACGATCCCCGGCGTGAATGAGAAGATCCCTGGTATGAATGTGCATATGATGTCTAAGGTTACCACTATGAGTGAAAGTCTTGTCACAAACACTACATGTATGAGGACGATCCCCGGTGTGAATGAGAAGATCCATGTATGAGTGTGCATATGATGTCTAAGGTTACCACTATGAGTGAAAGTCTTGTCACAAACACTACATGTATGAGACGATCCCCGGTGTGAATGAGGAAGATCCATGGTATGAGTGTGCATATGATGTCTAAGGTTACCACTATGAGTGAAAGTCTTGTCACAAACACTACATGTATGAGACGATCCCCGGTGTGAATGAGGAAGATCCATGGTATGAGTGTGCATATGATGTCTAAGGTTTACCACTATGAGTGAAAGTCTGTCACAAACACTACATGTATGAGGACGATCCCCGGTGTGAGTGAGGAAGATCACCGGTATGAATGTGCATATGATGTCTATATAGGGGCCCTGTCATGTGCCAAATAGGGGCCCCTGGGTAACGTGCCATATAGGGGCCCTGTCATGTGCCAAATAGGGGCCCTGTATACCGTGCCATATAGGGGCCCTATCATGTGCCAAATAGGGGCCCCTGTATAACGTGCCATATAGGGGCCCTGTCATGTGCCAAATAGGGGCCATGTATACCGTGCCATATAGGGGCCCTATCATGTGCCAAATAGGGGCCCCTGTATAACGTGCCATATAGGGGGGGCCCTGTCATGTGCCAAATAGGGTTAGGGTTATAGGGCCCACGGGTAATGTGCCATATAGGGGCCCATGATGTGCCAAATAGGGGCCCCTGTATAATGTGCCATATAGGGGCCCTATCATGTGCCAAATAGGGGTCCCCTGGGTAACGTGCCATATAAGGGCCCTATCATGTGCCAAATAGGGGGTGGATTTACATTGACTGATGCATAACCCTCATTGTACTCTCAAGTATGTGGAGCAACTAGTTGACTCGATCCTCTAAATCGACGTGTGATTCATAACGAGATATATCCCACGTGCGCACGACTAAATTTTGATTTCGTACCTTCGGTATCCGTGTCCGTGTTTCCCTGCTATGTTTTCTATAAATAAAGCACATTGTTCGGCGATGCTAATTCTACTAGATGCGGAACATCATTCTGAATTATGTGTCACATTTCAACTTCATTTACGAAAGTGTCCAAATGAACAGAATCACATGGTGTGTCGGATATGGAACTAGTCGACCGGAAAACGGCCCTCACCTTGACCCGTGCGACTAGTGATGCCCCAGTCACATTTGATCCACGGCTATAGGATACGGACGACCCCGAAATCGAGCGAAACGTGCGGGGCGGTAGAAGATTTGCGGTGGCCGTCAACCCTGCGTATCCATATCGCCGTATAATTATATTATGCGTTATAACTTTTGTTCGCAACGTTCGCCGTAGCAATTGGACAGTCGTAGTTGTCACGGTATGTAACTCACAATGGACAGAAAATATGTGACAGTGTCGGCCGTATAGCTCAGTCGGTAGAGCATCGGAACGGTAATCCGAGGGTCCCGGGTTCGAGCCCCGGTACAACTGTACATGTTTCTGGCCATGCCGTATCCATGTCATAGATCGGTTCCACGACGACCATTCGTCGGGCGCAAGGTGGCCTTGTGTTCACCGTCCCGGGTTCGAGCCCCGGTACAGCTGTACATTTTTCTGGCTATGCCGTATCCATGTCATAGATCGGTTCCACGGCGACCATTTGTCGGGCGTAAGGTGGCATTGTGTTCACCGTGCGGCCGCGGTAGGTGCTTAAGAATTTTGCCTCAGTCACATTGCCATGGCGGTCGTACGGTATACAGCCAATTGCAATTATACGCCGCCGCAGCATTTCCACGTTCACATAATGTCACAAATGTCACGGTTGTCGCATGGCGTATTTTGATTTATGGAGACAGACAACTTGCGGCTGCCGTAGGGATCCCTGCGGCGGCCATATGTTTTTGACGTCTGTGCCGTGCGTGGCGCAGGTGTATATACATTTTGTTATGTTTATTATCATTCATATTTGTCATATACGGCCCCTCTGCGCGGCCGTGCTGGCGCCTTGCGGCTATACCTTGCGATTGCATTGGTATTTGTAAAACATATATACGGTCGCCGCAGTTATCACTTTAAATATGATAACTTAATGCACCGCAATATAGTGTGAAATGTGGTCTGCATATTTACAGCTAACGCAACATAAGTATGCAAAGTCCAAACAATACATCTTGATTCAAAACTGTTATCCACGGTGTCAGTATCAATGGAGAAATTACACCAGCTTGTACCAAATACTGTAAAGTACTTATTTTATTAACGTTTTCAAATTATATGTTAATGTATTCCTAAGTAAGTGCATAAACTCAGTTGAATTCACCTAACCCTACATGAAAGCGATGAAGCTTTGTATATACATGAATGCAACACTTATGCAACGAGACATCTAAATATTGAATAAGATGACATCATCCCATCCCGTGAAACATCCAAAACATGCTAATAAGGTGGCAAACTGTGCAGATCCTGATCAGGTTTCTCCTTCAGGAGCAAGCTGGTCTGTGTCTACAATGTTTGCTCAGACACTGATGTCCGAATATTCAGGGTAATTACTGTTACTAAAATAAAAAAAATTATTAAGCGATAATTTAATTATATATGTTCTTGTACGTGCACCAACATCTCCATGCTATAATATATTATAATTATACATTATTACTGTCATGGCTTGCAGTTTATATTCAAGAAAGAACTGCATTCTGTTTTCACCTTAACTATGGCACCAGAATAGTTAACAGATACAAACCATGTTTGATAGAGCAACACATGTGCCAATGTTCTTGGCGAATTATGTATCACCATGTTTTATGTAAAATGTTGTATTGTATTACATGAACCTGTATACTTGCTAACTTGATCTGTCCTATTGTTGTACTCTTTTTCATTAATTTAAAGTAAAAATGCAACATAGTCTGCAGTGCCTTTTTACTATTTGTATCAATAGGCATCAGCCTCAGGATTATATACACATGTACTGAGGAAAAAGAGCAAACCAGTAAAAAAGTTACAGAGGTTTGATTTGTTTTGCATAAATTATGCAAATGAGAACTAATAAAAATTATTTAATGTTCATTAAAAATATTAAAAAATGTTCACTATCATTTCTACTATTCTAAACTTGTACTTTTCATTGTAACAAACAATATTAACTGGAATTTATGAATAAAAATTTGTAAGATTTAATTGTAATAAATAATAATATGATACAAAATTTCCTTTATGACGTCATTGAGTCCAGGAATATTTCCGAACGTTAGAATTTCAAACCTTTGTAACTTTTTAGCTATTTGATATTTTCACATGCAGTTTTCAACAGTCATGTAATATTTGCGAGTACATTCCATTTTATGCTATCAGCCAAACAATGACCAGAACCTTTTGCATTTCTACTTTATGCAAGCATACTTCTACATACTTGGAACTATAACTACAGATTAACGACGGGGGTGCTTACTTATATGAATCCCAAACTACCTTCTCTGGCTCGCATGTACCGCTTTCTCTTTGGCTCGGCTGTGTACTTGAGAGTTGGAGAAAGTATTTAAAAAGTAGTAAGAGATAAGTACTGATATTCATTAGTGTCACCCAGGTGAGGTGAGATGAATTTACTACTTTTGGATCTGGCTAAGTGACTGGCGTGATAGCACCTGGCATCAGATCAGGATTTTTCTGATTTCCGGGCTACATGTATATTTGTTATTGTAAATATGCAGCTCTGATTTTGGGATCTTCCCCTCACAAGTAATTGTGTGTGCAACAGGTAATGTGGGTTTAGTACTGAGCCCATAAACCCGTCTTAAATGATCTGCCATAAAAACTCAATCAAATGGAAATACACGTATTATAAACATTTTATATGTATGTCATATTTAACACACTTCATGCAACACCTGAGTTACCAAATCAGCAATTTGGGTGGGTGGCCGTTGATATTGTGGGCTGCCCAACAACGGTATAGTGTGCGGCCAACGTAAATACCATCCGGTCGTCCACAAATACGTTATTATTTTTTGCCTGCTCACATCATCATTTTGCCGGCCATGCCACAATATCAACGGCCACTCACCAGGATCGCTGATTTGTTACCGTGACCTCAGATTTATATAATCTACATTTTGTATCCGTGTCATTACAGTTTGAACAGTATTTCTTTGTTTCTTGATGTTTAACTGCCTACAACTCATTTGAGACCACATCCATGGATTCAGTGTATTTATTGCACACATGTATGTTCAAACATTGAACCAGACCAGCGTCGGATATACAAATAAGAATTGAATGGTTATTTTGCAATGTTCGTGAGGTCATGAACACAGTGGGTCGCTAACATTCCATGCAGTGCGAAGAAGCGATTCCAGTATAATTTTAGATACCCAACTGTCTTCATGACCCTGTTTACTTTGAAAAATAACCGTTCAATCCTTATATATGTATGCCCGGACGAAAGTCGGAGGGTACTATGGATTTGATGTTGTCACGCCGCAGCCGCCGCCGCCGTAGACACTTTCGTGTTCGGAGTATAATTTTAATACCGTATGGAATATTTTTTACGAATCTTCACAACTGCATACATATCAATACAAAGTAGTTTAGTTTTTGTAAAACTATTCCATACAGTATTCGACTTATACTCCAAACAGGAAAGTGTCGCCGAAAATGGACAAAAGGCAATAGCTAAAAAATGAGAGAGTTGTCATTTTGGCACACCACACACTTTTGTATTGATATGTATACGTGTGTGAAGTTTCGAGTTGTACTACAAACGTGAAAGTCTCGCCGAAAATGAACAAAGGGCAATAATTAATTAAAAAAATAGCGATGCAAGAGTTGTCGTTCTTCGCGTTTGATGCACCGTTTTATTCATATGTATGTATGCGTGATGTAAACATCTGATGGGGAATTTTATTTCATTCCTCCAACTGATTGGTATTGATGAAGGACAATGACAACGCACCGGCCCCACCGATCGCAATCTCAGTTATTCAACTAACCACTGGGCTAAGTTCGCCTCACTTATTATATTGGGTGAGGGATTGCCCAGCCGGCCATGTCCCTGTAATATATGGCAGCTTAGCACCCTGTCAGTGTAGAGGATGTGAAGGGGACCTATATGGCACGTTACCCAGGGGCCCCTATTTGGCACATGACAGGGCCCCTATATGGCACATTACCAAGGGGCCCCTATTTGGCACATCATGGGCCCCTATATGGCACATTATCCGTGGGCCCCTATTTGGCACATGACAGGGCCCCTATATGGCACGTTACCCAGGGCCACTATTTGGTACATGATAGGGCCCCTATATGGCACGTTACCCAGGGGCCCCTATTTGGCACATGACAGGGCCCCTATATGGCACGTTACCCAGGGGCCCCTATTTGGCACATGACAGGGCCCCTATATGGCACGTTACCTGGGGGCCCCTATTCGGCACGTAACGTTACCAACCCAGGGCCCCTATATGGCACGTTACCTGGGGGCCCCTATTCGGCACGTAACGTTACCAACCCTACTGGCCTCTGACACGATTCAAAAGTGGCATTTGTGTCTGTTTTGGTAAATAAAAAATCTTGTTCCGTTCCGTAAAGTAAAGTACCAATTACCCTAGTGGATTAGTACTTTACGGAACGGAACGGAGCGAGCTATTTTTTACACCAAATTAGCACAAATACTGTACCATGGCGCATGGTGTGGAATAATTAATACAACTACACTCCTCCATATGGCACTGTTAACGTTTTTCAGTCCAGCGGGGGGGGGGGGTGGGGGGGGGGGGGGGCGGGTAGTTTTCTTGACAACATACGGAGTGGCGTTGGTATTATTAGACAACATATTCCAAAGGTTTGTGTCTGTTTTGGTATTTTATTTTTAATTTTATAAATTAAATGCAGAGGCGTCGGAAGTGGGGCGGCAGGGGCAGCGACCGCCACCCTAGTATTTGGGAAAAAACTGGAAAAAAAGTTGTTGGTGCGCGTCCGGGAATCGGGACGTGTTTTTGGTAAACAAACACCATGGGAATCTCGACTGGCAAATTTCGGCAAATTCTAGGTCACAGGGGAAATACCAATTCACATAGTCGCGGGGAAGTATTATACTACATATTCCAAAGGACTGCCTCGACACGATTCAGAAGTGGCATTTGTTTCTGTTTTGGTAAATAAAAAATCTCGTTCCGTTCCGTAAAGTACCAATTACCCTAGGTGATTAGTACTTTACGGAACGGAACGGAACAAGCATCTTGTTAACTAATGGTGTTATTAGCAACACGTTCAACGTATTAATATTGCATTATTAGGTTCCCAACGCATGATACTTACTTCCATTATGATGCACATTTTAATTAGTCACATCGTTAATTAACTGCATAAGTTTTTCAATTTCGACAATTACCCCACTTGGTACCCCAAACCGTGTTCCGTTCCGTTCTGTTCCGTTCCGTAAAGTACCAATAGCCTTTTGCATGGCGGGCCACCACCATTGAGTTTTCCTATATGTGGCTGTGACTGGAGAAATGGGGCTTACGGGTTTTGCGACCAGTGTAGATCCAGATAGTTAGATTTTCTCTGGATTCCAAGCCTGATAAAATTAACAGAAAAATTATTGTTAAAACGTTGAAAGAAGGCAGGCTAAAAATTATAGAATTAGAATCATTTATTGATGCACTAAAGGCTACATGGGTCAAAAGACTTGCACAAACTGAAAATCACGGAAAATGAAAAGTACTATATTTAAACTATTTGAAGCCTTTTGGTGGTGTACATATATTTGAAGGAAATGTAAATCACACGGACGCAAAAATTTGATAAAAAAAACACTTTTTTTTACAGATGTTCTTAAATCATGGTGCAAGCTAAACTTCTGCGATAATCCAGAAACAATGTCAAAGCAAATTTTATGGAACAATTTGAAGAAAAAAAAGGTACTGGAAGAATGTTTTACTACAAGGAATGGGCTAATAAGGGGATTAAATATATAGAACAACTATACGATTATAGAACTACATCATTCTTTAATTTTACAGAAATAAAAGAACTATTTAATATTAGTAATAACGATTACCTAAAATACTTCAAACTGATTTTGTGCATTCCTCAAGACTGGAGAACACAAATTAAAAATGATAGAGTAAACACGATAAATACAAAGATACTATTAATGGAACAAATAAAAACCACAACCGAATGTAATAAGAAGCTATATAACATATTTCTTAATCAACAGAAACCGGTTGTGCATAAATGGGATGATGAATTTGTGAATACAAATATAAATTGGAAGGTAGTCTACACAAACCATTTTACAAACACTAAGTTCTAAACATACAAATTTTCTGTACAATTTTTTTTTGAGAATTGTCGCTACAAACGATTATTTACATAAGTGTAACATTGTCAGCTCCAATTTGTGTGATTTTTGCGCCATGGCTCCAGAAACAAATAAGCACCTTTTTTGGGAATGCAACAATTTTGGTCACAGCTGAATACCTTTTTAAACAATAATAATATTGTATGTAATTTTGATTGGCACACTGTTTGCTTCGGGCAATATGAGCAAAACAACAAGTTGTTCAACTTTTGTATCATTCTAGCAAAATAATTTATATATATATGTAAATTACGAAACACGGAACCTAAATTTCCAGAATTTTCTTACCTAAAGGCAACACAAAATATTGAAAAAGAAATTAATACACGGAACCTAAATTTCCAGAATTTTCTTACCTAAAGGCAACACAAAATATTGAAAAAGAAATTGCAATGAATAGAAACAAGATCATAGTTCATGAACGAAAATGGAATGTTATCCAATTAGACTAACACTCATTTGGAGATACACATATACCTTCTGATCATACATATAAATATTACAGTTAGTTATAACAGCATATATATACCGTAATAGTATCGTATCATGTTGTGTTGCTGAATTATTATTCACTATACCATCTTCGCCATAACTCAACATACTCTTTCCACTCTATTCCCTCATCTACATAACATTCTTAAATAAATCCAACCTAACCATGTATGAACAGCTAGTACGTTATATTCTATAATTATTTACAATACTCGTAGTTGATTGTAAACAAGGAGTGTAACCTATAAATACATGTTGTTAAACTGCTTGTATCTCATGTATTGTTTTGTATATGACTATGTATCGAAATAAAAAAATTAAAACTAAAAGATCCAGATCATTCGCACAGTCTGATCAGGATCTGCACTGTTCGACATTCCAACAAAGAACACCTCGCTTGCTTCTAACAAGCAATATAGACCATTATCAGGCTACAGAAGTGTGCTATTTGATCAGAAAGTACACTGGTCACATAACCCATAAGTTCCATTTCTCCCGTTACAGCCACATATAACCGAACCATTTACCACAGACTTGGTGGGCGTCCGGCAGGCTGCCGGGCATTTGGGCACAGCTTGTCCATGCAAGGGCTATTGAGAGCTATTTTTGTATGATGTTTGAATGGCACACCCTTGTATGGGTGGGCGGGCACTCGTACGCCGGGCACAGCTTGTCCACACAATAACCGAGTTCTACTTAACGTATCATAACCAAATTTGGTATACATCTTTATCACGGCAAGACGAAGAAGCCTTTTCATTTTCAAATTTTCTGGTGACTTATCTCCCCTTGACAGCCATTTTATATTTTCGCAAGCTGTATCCTTGTCCACACAACAACTTGAGTTATACTTGACCGATCGTATACATATTTAGCACTGCAAGACGAAGAAGCCTATATTCATTTTCAAAAATCTCCGATGACTTATCTCTTCTTGGTGGCCATTTTTGATTTTCGCACTTTGTATCCTTGTCCATGCAATAACTCGAGTTCTACTTGACCGATCATAAACAAATTTGGTATACATGTTTATCACGGCAAGTCAAAGAAGCCTGTTGATTTCCCGATGACGTACTCCCCTTGGCAGCCATTTCTAATTTTATGACTATCCTTGCTAAGAATACATGTTTATCAAGGCAAGATGAAGAGCCCTATTGGTTTTCAGTGACTTATCTCCCCTTGTCGACAGGCATATATTGTGACCTTCGGCACTCTTGTTATTTTCGCACTCTGTATCCTTGTCCAGTGTCCACACTAAACAAGTTCTACTTGATGGATCATAACCAAATGCGGTATACATGTTTATGACGGCAAGATGATTCATTTTCAAAACATTTGCATGCCTTATCTCCCCTTGGCGGCCATTTTTTATTTTCGTATCCTTGTCCATGCAATAACTCGAGTTCTACTGGACCGATCATAACCAACTGTGGTGTACATGTTTTATCATGGCAAGACAAAAAAGCCTATTGATTTTCAACAATTTATAACAAATTGTCTCCCCTTGGCGGTGTCGGATGTAATGTTTTGGGTTCTATACATATCACACATGATGCTTATGTTTAATTTTGTTTTGTATTACACAACAGACAACATCTACCCAATGATGGAAGATGGAGTAGAATAGAAATGTCGATAGGATAGACAAGAAATATATAATTCATTTAGTACACCAGTAACTCCATTTTACAATTATCAAACGTCAATAAGTGTCTATCATAATTTCCCACTTATCAACAGTGTAATTATCGGTTACATTGTACAATAACAACACTTGAACATTTATTTATTCACCGAGTCACTAATAATAAAAAAATGATATTGTCTCTTATAATTCCAACATATAAATCACTGTTTTCATAGTCTTTAATCGTCTCTATTACGGCAATCATATGTTCTTCTATGAGGTATACCTTCCTAGATAACCCTTTACAGTTTTTGTCGCGCATGCTAGTGGACAGCGCGATATAGTCGGCACTTTGACATCCGTACGTATGTGTGTCCGCATTTGCGTTAAAGTTTTTATGCCACCGGGTTTCGAAGAAACGGGTGGCATATAGTGTTTGGACCGTCCGTCTGTCCGTCCGTCACACTTTTCGGTTAACCAATTTGTCACAGTTTCTCAAATATGCTGCAGGTGGCATCCGCGTTCGACAGACGCATTTCTTGTTACATATGTACTTCATATGCATATTTACCATCCTCCAAATATTCATTGTGCGCAATACCCATGCTGCCCACATGCCGAAATTCAAGGTGAAATGTCTTAGAAGTTTGCGTTAAAAGTTTTTGTCCCACCTCTTTCTAAGCAGAAGCGGTTATAGGCATAGCTTTTCCGCCGGCGTCGGCGGCGTCAACATTTCACGTTAAGTTTTTGTGTTTAGCTCAGTTTCCAGAAAACTATAAGTCCTACAACCTCCATACTTGGTATACATCAACACTGTGGTGTAACCATCTCGCACAGAGGGAGCCCATGTGAACCATTCTACCGAAAGCCCATGGTGCCTGCGGCTGCGCTAACCCCAAAGGTCAAGGTCACTGACTTGGAACTTCTGTTTCCCCTGATGAAATGCTTGGGTATACATCCACACTATGGTGTAACCATCTCACACAGAGGGAGTCCATGTGACCTTGACCTAGTTTTCATGGTTTATTGACCTACATTTCACATGCATTCAATGTTAAGTTTTTGCATTTAGCTCAGTTGCCGGAAAACTATAACTCCTACGACCTCCAAACTTGGTATACATCAACACTGTGGTGTAGCCATCTCACACAGTGGGAGCTCATGTGACCTTGGCCTAGTCTTCATGATTCATTGACCTACTTTTCACATGCATTCAAGTTATGTTTTTGCGTTTGGCTATGTTTTTAATACTTAACGCTCAGGTTAATTAGTTGTAACTTCTGTTTCCCTCAATGGAATGCTTTAATATTCCATACATGCATTTGAAACAACATCCCGCATCATTCTACAGAAAGTCCATGTTGCCCGCTAACCCAAAGGTCAAGGTCACGGGTTTGGAAAACTTGGTTTAATTTATTACAACTTCTGTTTCCCTTGATGGAATGCTTTAATACTTCTTAGGTGTAAACTATAGCAACATCCGGCATGATTCTACAGAAAACCCATGGTGCCCACTAACCCCAAGGTCAAGGGCTTAGAAAATGCTCAGTTTTGAAAACTTAATGCTTTGGTTAATTTATTGTAACTTCTGTTTCCCTTGATGGAATGTTTTAATATTGTATACATGCATTTGTAAGATCAATCCGCGTCATCTGCAGAAAGTTCATGGTGTCCGGTAACCCCAAGGTCAAGATCACGGACTTCAAAAATGTCTAGTATAGAAATTTAGCTTCGGTGCCAGGAGATACATGTCGTTGGCGGCATTCTTGTTTGTGTTTAGCTGTCTTTGTTGGAAAATAAGTGTTTTGCTTTTAGTTTGATATAGGGATGCAAAAGTTGTCTGTTCATCCGTCTGTCCACGTCTGTCCATCACAAAAATTAACATGGGGTTAATCTGCAATAACTTCAGTTTCCAGTGATGGAATGCTTCAGTTTCCAGTGATGGAATGCTTTAATATTTCATAGGTGTATTTTTAACAACATCTCGCATCATTCTACAGAAAGTCGATCCTGATTCTGCATCTGTCTGTATCACCTTACTACTGATAAACACAGATCAAGCAGGACTGGATTGGCTTCCCCATATTCGCAATCATCAGTCACTCCACATTGCGAAGGATGGGTTCATATCAGGTGCGACAAAAACTTAACATCGGAGAAATCAACTTCTATTTCCTTCTTCGAAAATTTTAATACTTAACGCATGCATTTATCTAAGGGTCTGCTATCATGCTGTGACAAATTCATGAGCGTCTGACCTCCGCTGATCCCGAGGTCAAGGTCACATACTTAGTCTTTCACAAAACTTAATATCGGAGAAATCTTATATTTCGAAAATTCTTAACACATGCATTCCTCTAAGGTTCTGCTAACATGCCGTGACAAATCCATGACCGTCTGACACCGATGATCCCAAGGTCAAGGTCAGAGGCCCAAAGACTTGGAAAAAAATCTACATATTTATGGGTACCTGGGCCTACGCGGGGTGGGGTGGGGAGTATTCTGTAAGCTTGTTGACAGATTTCATAAGAAACTTGTTTTTGTACGAAATCAGTAAACTTGTTTAATACATATATTAAATCTTCCCTCATGTAAGATCTTCTATTTAATCATTATAGGAATGAATGGCCTTTTTGTGGAATTTATCGGTGTATAAACTTGGAAAAGTCGCGGGAATACTGGACGAAGGCCGGAAGGCCTCGTCCAGTATTCCCGCGACTTTTCCAAGTTTATATCCCCGATAAATTCCACGAAAAGGCCATTCATTCCTTATAATTCCAGCATTTGAAATAAATTCATCAAGAAAATGTGTTTATTTTCCGTTTTCTTAAGAATTATTTTAACTGCGCCTCACGGTTACGGAAAGTAGTTCGGCATGGAGTTTACTGGGATAGAAATTCTGGACAGAGACTTGCTACGGACCAATCAAATGTTAGGGAATTGTGTAAATATTTTTGTGCTGTAATTATTAGAATGTGGTTAATTAAACATGTCGTCTGCTACTGTTTTATATTTTGTTTTCTTCTCATTAACTCTTTGCATGCTAGCGGTGAAAATATCCACCAAGCGAATTAGGAGTATATTATATGTTTTATTTCTCTGTAAATATGTCTTGAAATTTGATAAGAATCGAGTCCTCAGGACATATTCATGATATTTATGAGGAGAAATACAAGAAAATATGATGAATTTTTGTCCGCAAGTTTTGAACTATTTATAGCCCACAAGGTTCCCAGCATGCAAAGAGTTAAAAATATGGTTTGACAGCATTATAGATTTGATAGGGTTCGATCCCGCATTCACCCAGCTGCATTGGGAAAATCCCAAAATCAGAACACAATATTTACATCAAATTACTGTCTGTTTCACGAAAGCTGCCCAAATTTTACGGTCATATAAACAATGCAAAAACAGTATTTTTTTGATAATATTAAATTCTATCAAAATTTAAGAATGAGCCTTCTTTTTATTTCGTGAAATTTGGTCAATTATTGATTTTATTACGAAAAGTTAATTTGTCTATGGGAATTTAACATGGGGGGAAAAGGAGGTGGAGGTGTGTGGGAGGAGTCAGAAAACGAACAAATTTGGAAATTGACTCCGAAACCTAGCTATATAGCTTGGATATGATCTAACTAAGAAAACAAGTTAAATTTTGAAAATCGGTCCAGTATTTCTGAAATTCAACAATTTTTTCCCATGTTAAATCCCCATAGACATCTTCACTCTGTGAAGATGTCTATGTGGATTTAACATGGGGAAATTTCACGAAATAAAAAGGCCCATTCTTAAATTTTGATAAAATTTAATATATCAAAAAAATACTGTTTTTGCATTATTTATATGGCCGTAAAATTTGGGCAGCTTTCGTGAAACAGACAGTAAATATATATTCAGCCCTGAAATTAGAATAACCTGACATGGTGCCAGGTCCATACCACACCAAGTCACTTGGCCCCTTCCCCTAAAAGTAATAGGATTAGGAATAATCAATTACTGTTATAAGTGGTATAACCAGGTTCAACTCTCATATACAAGAATGCCAAAGAAATGTACACATGGGCCAAAACCAGTAGCCTATTTC